>CM055956.1:88993371-89695871 GCA_029490685.1 Schizonepeta tenuifolia
GCTCTGTGATCTCCCCTCTATAAATAGAGGTCTTCACCATTGCGAGAAGATTACTAAAACTATTTGTTCGCTAATTTCTTTCACACCGCAAGTGCACGGTTGTGATTGAGCACATGAAAGCAAGATCGTATTCCACATGGATTGTATTAATTCTAGCAAGTACTACTTTCAACTGTTCTTCCTCTATTTAGACTTTCGAGCTTTAATGATTTAATTAAACTAATTCTGCAAATAATTAAACAAAAATAACAAAAGCAAAAATAAAAGTAAGGAAAGTAATTTGGATTAGAATAAGAGAAAGATTATCTCAAGGCTTTGATTTTAATGAACTAAATTCAAATTCAATTCAATCAATCAATTGGTTTGTCAAACTCGACTCTTACTAAGACAATCACAAATTTAGTTAAAGCCTACTCTCGTAGTGCCTAACCGTAGATTGCTCACTAGGATTTTCGTCTCCGACAAACATCATAAGCAAGTAACTCCAAAAGGATCCTAAGATTAAAGCCCTCACACAAAGCCTTTCACTCTCGGTGATTTTGCAGTGTGTGTCCTATATTCCAGTTCATGCATTAACCCTCATCTCTCGACTGTTGAATTAACACAATTAATTATGCTAAATTGGTGATCAAACAACTAGCTTGCAAAACAAATCGAGAATATAGAAAGCAAGAGAAGGTCCCAATCAATTAATTAAACCAAAATTCAAATCCAAGTATTCATCTACTCTCTAACCCTAGGATAAAAAGAAATTAGTTACTCATAGACATCATAGACAATATCCAATAAATAACATAAAAACCGTAGGCAAATCCGTAGTTCTTGGTGCCTCTTCTTCTATACTTCCAATCTTCAAAACCCCTCCAAGAAGATAAATCTAAACTAACCTAATCTAAAATAATAAAAGAAAAAGATAAGAGATTAAAAGATTAAAGGAGAGATGTCTAAATGTGTCTTGAAGAACATATATATATATATATATATATATATATATATATATATATATATATATATATATATTTATTTGGTGTGGGGAGTACAAGGTTGTATCATAATAGGAGTAGGAAATAACCAAAATAGAAGAAAATAACCAAAAATACTCGGAAATTCGTGTGTCATTCCGGGCCAGCGCGTAACGTTTTTGTTTTGGCCCGTTCTCCTTCGTTATAACTCCAATTTTGGATCTGTTTTCGCCTACGAACTCCTATCGAACTATACTTTCATCCTATCATACTCAATTTGCATAATAATAAATCTAAATTTCTGCAAAATCAAACAAACAACGAACAAGCATTATATTTCACAAAATAATAACACTTAAGCACAAAACTCATTATAAACATGATTTCCCAATACAAATTGATATCAATTACTCTTATAAAGATGAGAACATCCATGTTTATCACTATTCGAGCGCACAAGTACACAAGCAATCAAAGCATTCTCTCTCGCGAAATACAAGGAAGTTTTCAATCGAAGAACTAGTTGTAGTTGAGTGTTGACACCTCCTCCTATTCGTCATTCTATCCCTCTCAAAGTTTTTTCTTGATCGAGTCTAGAATCCCTTTTCCTTGTAATTTCTAAGTAGATTCACTGTGATAGTTCGAGTGTGTAGTTCTTAGAAGGAAGCCTCCACTGAAAAGTGTTAAAGGCTTCATAAGTTGGAAAATCCCCAGCCCCCATTCTTTAGGTCCCCTTCGAACCCACAATCGAAGCTATTTAGGTCCCTTATAGAACCCGTAATCTAAGGATAGACTTTGCACTTGCCCGTAAAAGTGTTGTAGGTTTTCTTCGAACCTACAATCGGACTGAATAGGCTGTTTGGTGCCCGTAAACCAATTCTAACGTTTGATAAGTACGCGAAAACTTATCTAGTAGATTACTACCCCGAAAAACTAGTCGTGCACGTAGGAGTTTATCTTTGAACCACTTTAAAATACTTGTGTTCTTTTACTTTCAAGTATTTAAGTTATTGTTTATTTCACTAACTGACTAACTGCATATTCAAGTCTTTATAAAAACTGAACGAAGTGTTGCGAACTTGACCTTCGCATAAAAAGGTTTTTCAGTAAGTAACGAGACAAAAAAAAGTTCCACCACATTCCGCATTGCATACTCTTTCCAAAACCTCAGTTAGGAAAATATAGTTGACCCTCAGTCAAAGAAGTCAACTGTGTATCGAACTGCGTGACAGCTCCAACTGAGTTTCACAGTTGTCGAGCATCACGAACTAAGAAGTTTGTTTTCGAAAGAAGTTTTAAGAAAAATCTCTATTGATGTATTCTTCCCTACACCAATTAACTCGTTATAGGGACCATCACATATAAATACTCAAAATGATTATCTATTTTCTCATCGTGCAAATATTTTGTACAATAAATTTAATTTGATCAATTATTTAGGTGGCCAAATAAATAGTCTTATTTTTATCAAAAAACTTAAATTCTTCTATTATTGAGTTGTTAGTATTAAGTTGTTTAATTTGGCAAATTTATTAAGTTTTGGAAATGAACATTTATTCATTTGTTCAATATAAACTCGATTGGATAAGATAATTGCAAAGAAATGAAACCAACCGATTTAATTTGGCCAATTAACTAGTTGGATAAATAAATAGTTATATTTTTTAATTCAAAAGTTAAATCTATCTATACAAAAAATTTATAAATATAAGCTGAAAGATTCGAGAGTATTGTTACACGGGTTGATTTGAAAGAAACTGCGGTTGAATAACTTTTTAATAGTGTTTGAAAACGAGTAACAAGTGATACAAATTTAAAACGGTTTTGGATATTTCTAAACACATTCTCTAGAAAAATGCTAGGGAGAGAAAAAAATATAGAAAGATAAATTTTAATAAAAGAAAATTTAATCATAGTATTACTTTACTATGCGAGCTTGGGACGATAGCAAGATATAAATTAAAAAATTACTTTTTAATTAGATTCAAATAGGTAATGGATATTTACACTATATATTATTAATATTTATTTTGTGGCATTCGGCTTATCTCATTTATACGAGCTTAAATGAGGACAAGTTCATTTTTGTTTAATGGGATATGAATGTGCATATAAATAAATGGATTAGTTATTAATTTGAATTTTCCAATTTTTTGAATTATTAAACATAAAATATTAGATTTTAATGTTTAATTAAATTTTCTATCTTACATTGTTTTTCCAATGAAACTCCACCCATTGAAAAGTCTATAAATATTTAGTAGAAGTGTATACTTTTCACATCGTTTGCATCACCAACTTAGTTTAGCCAATTAATTGGTCAAATAAATAATTATATTTTTTATTAAAATTTGTTAAATTAATATTAGTTTGGTCAATAATTATTTTATTTATAAATTTGAAAAGATTTTGACCCGTAGACACGCAATTAAATTTACTTGCAACATTTTATTTTTCCTACAAATTACTTAAATTCATTGTTTTTTAAAATCTCATATATCTAATACAAAATTACATGTTCGAAATATTTGGATTTTCATAGAGACCGATAGATAATTGTTATACTTTGTACTACTGTAAAATATTTTTAAATTAATACTCGATAAATTAATAACCTCTCTAAAATAATAAATTTTTTCGGTTCCGAGTTGGACCTTGAGCGTAAATTAATATTTGTGATAAATTAATAAAATAATAATTTTTCGGAAGACCCTTATTCTCATATAAATATATGGTCCCAACAAAATTATAAATTAATAATTTTTTAAAATACAAAAGATAGCTAGGATAACATAGTATAATATGGTATAACATGAATCAAATGTTGTTTGTTTTCTATTAAAATTTATATCACATGAATTTCATCTCTAATTTTTCTCATGACACTCAAAGATGCAGTGTGATTTTTTTTTTTTTTTTTGTACTCAATAATGCCTTACATATTTGGTATGCCATGATCATTTTTTTTTAACACCTTTAGATATGAGAAGTTATTCTACTTATTGGAATAATTTTAAAAACCTTCATTTTATTTGTATAGTACTTCTTTCACCAATATGTAACATCGAACGTGAACATATATCGTGTTCTAATATTCTTTGAATTAATTTAAAAACATATATTTGTTGAATTCTTATGTAATACAATTGTACATATGTTTCTTACATTAATTTAAAGTGTACAATTGCAATACACTATATCTAGTTTTCTAGTACATGCATTGTATTTGTTGAACTCATATGTAATTTTTTAAATTCACTTAATTCGAAGTATCTCTTTTAATTAATAAATTATTAATTTATCAATTAATTAATACCTCTCTATAATAATAAATTTCACGGTTTCAATGATATTAAATTATAGAGGTTCTATTGTATATGATTATCGGGATAATTTATAAATTTAAGCGGGAAGATTAATGGGTATTGTTATACAGATTTTTTGAGAAATGAACATGGAGTTGAATAACTTTTTGATTGGATTTGGGATAAATGCGAGGATATAAATTTCAAGCGGGCCTCGATAATTCTGAATACATCATTTCAAAATGTTTGATAAATCGTTGTGCTTCGTTGATGTCAACAACTCAATTGGAAAACGTCAAACATGTAGATGAATAGGTAAGAAAATAAGTAACCCATTTTCTTGAATTTTATAACTTAAAGATTTTGACGACGATCAAAAATTTCTAACAAATATATTGCGTCTCTAATGATTTTAATAATCTTAATAAATACTAATAAATTCCCGTTAATTCCAAAAGGTAATTCATTTGACCAAAAAAAAAAAAAATATTAATTTTGAGTGAAATAATTTTTAAAATTTGTATGTACTAGTATGATTTTACGTTAGGCTACGTATTTTGGTATTAATAGAAGGCCCAACTAAGAACGGCCCATCCCACGAAACTCAAACCTTCTAATCATATTTCCTATCCTATATAACAAACTCTTCTCTCACAAAACTCGAACCGCCAACACCGCCGCTTTCTGCCACCGTCGCCTCTCTCAGCTGAACAAACTGCTTCCACCACCAATAATCGAAAACTATATCTAACTGATTTTGCTTGCTTTCATAAATTTTCTCTATTCTCTCCTCAAAATGTCTTTGCTGGAAGTAATAACAAAAGCTTCGTCTTCAATCCCAACTCTACCCGACGAAGAATGCGATTATCCGATTGTGCTCAACCCGGAGCCCATTCTCCTCAAGCTAAAGCCCGATTCCGATGGCCCGAAAGCTCAGAACTCTGTTAAAAAGGTTACCGGCTGGGAAATATCTCAAACAGATACCGAGCTCATCGAATTAGGGCGAAAATTCTTTAAGAACCTGAAGAGGAATCTGAAAAACACGAATTCCTTCGGTAAAGCGGAGTTCTCGGAAATGGTTACTTCGCATTTGGAGAATATCGCACATAAAGTTGGGGTTTCTACTCCTGAGAAAGCAGAGGAAGGGTATGTTTGTAAACTGGTGGAGAAATTGGGGTTTTTGATGAGTAGGGATATTAAGGGCTTGATTTTGGAGGGTTGTATGAGTTTGGAGGTTTGGGATTTACTGGAGAGTTTAATAGTTAACAGGGTTGTTGAACATGCGTCTGCGTCGAACTTGGTTCTTAAATTAATAGAAAAAAGGAGGTCGAATTTGGTTGTTTCGTGCGTGAAACACTTGTTAGATCTGCAGGCTTATGATTTGATGTGCATTTTAAAGTACTTCTTGATGCTGCCTAGTGATGGGTATAAAAGCTTGGTTAGTGTGAGGGAGCATTGGGAGAGCCAAGCGTCGTTGGCGATCGAGAAATTGAGTGGTAAGGGGAAAGAAAAGAGCTTGGTGAAGGAAGCTGTTGTTTTGATCATGCTGGGACATGATGGGTTTTCAGTTTCTGAGCTGTGCTTGCATTATTTGCTCGCCTCTGCGAATCTTGATGAGGTTATCTTTGCAGCTTGTATGAGTAAGTTGAATGGTGAGGAGTTGAAGGCTTTGATTCAGTATTTGGGGAAGTGGCTGAGGAAGTATGAGAGGTTTCCTCAAGCTGGTCCTTGTCCTAAGGGATCAACTGCATTGGGTTTGGAGGTTTGTGATTGGATTCCGACTCTGGAAAGCGTTGTCAAGTATTTTGGTGTGGTTTTGGACGAGCATTTTTCATCTTTGGTTTTGCATTCTGAATTTCATGAGCTGAGATCCTTGGAAGAAGTTGTTAGCTCCTTAGCTATTGAAGGGAGGCTCTGTGGTGCTTTGGCAAATCTGACTGGAAGGTTGAGAATCGAGCGTCAAGGTATGGATTCGAACTTGTCTTGCATTTATATGCTGTTTTTAGTTGTATGATTGTGATTGTAGTCTCCGAATGAAGTTTTATTATGCTTTAAAGTCTGATATTTTCATTTCTTGTGTTGGATTTGGAACTATCAACTAATTTAATTATTGTGGTAGACCCTGTTTATCTTTGAACCTTGCTAATATTATTTGGCAGTTGTATTTATGCGGAAAATTAACCACCTTCAGATCTAGTGTTGGTTTTTGTTGATGATGGCTATGATTAGTTCCCTTTCTGGTTTAGATATTAGTATTATGCGCGATGTGTATTCATGTACATATTCTTTTCAAATTTTTGTTCATCGATTTGAATCTCACATTATACAACCTTTTTGGTATGAAGACTCTATGAACTAAGTGAGAACCCGCACATGCACATTACATGAAGAAGAGGTTACAAAAGAAAACAAGGACTCCTAAAATGTCACAATGTAGAAAGGCCTTCAAAAATTAATCATCAGATCATGGATGTGTTTGTATATTATGATTACCGTAGATGAGAGAAATCGTGGTATTACTGATTAAGTTGTGTATTGATTGGTCATTGTGATTGAAGATAAATTAGCACCCATTTGAAAGTGAATTGGCAGAGTGAAATATGTGAATGTTCTCTGTCGACTATAGTGGCCGGACAATCTAGACCTTTAGAGTTTATATTAGTCTTGATAAAGTAAGTTGTTTTTATCCCGTGTTTCTTACTTTCCTTTTCTGGAAGTTTTTCTAAACACTGATGGTAATCGGACTTCCATAGCCTACTTGGGAGCTGTACATCGTGAAGCATATGAATGGGATTGACAATAAACAAGTCCTTAATGATCCCCTATAGTCAATTTTTAATTCTCCAAAGTACCACTACTGATGTTTAAACATTCAGACCCACGTGCCAGATATGGATTTGTTCGTTTATTGGCTGGCATGGCATTCTTAGAGTCCTGTTCCTGTTCATTATATGGTAGTAGTGTCAGTGCGAGTCTTAATTTTAGTCATGTGCATCCGTGTCGTCTCACTGGCGAAAATCTACAGGGGTCCTTCGTGATCTTTTTCTAGTGGGAATAGTATCAACTTTCGTTAACTGCTTGTGCTACACTTTCCCATGTTATGAAGCAATATCATCTGTTATGGAGCGAACATGTTTACTAAAAGGGAAAATCTCTTTTTGCAGCCTACCACCATGATTCTTTGGGGAATTTTGCATTTTGAAGACGTTGAGAGATTTCGGTTCTGGCATTGCAATGGAGCCGGAGTAATCCTTTTCTGGACAAGAAGATTTTGATTTCTTTAATTCATATGGATCTCCCTGTTCTTTGTTTTTATTTTCTTTTGGAAGTCAATTTTGATTAATTAGAGCAGAGGCCTATGTAACAGTAATATCAGGTGAAGTTTTGAAGAATGGATATGCAATGTTCTATCTTTATTCACTCGACATTTGTATTTATCTATTTAATTACTACTTGTTGAAATTTCGCATCTTATGTCACGTGATGTGATTTAACGATGGAGAAGGGAATGGGTAAGAATATAAATCTTTTATTTATTTAAAGCATAATTATAGACGACTTATAAAGATTGATTGAGAAATTGAATTTATGAACCTATGATGCATTAGCTCTTTTCACGTCATTGTATCGGATATTGACATATTGTAGACTAGTCTATACTAATTAATGGGTTGTAATAGATCCACCACACACAAGTGCATCAAAAATTCTATTATCATGCCAATTTTTTCATACTTGTAGTTTTATATAGAAAGGTTGATTTTGGAGATTTTGTAGCTTGGCAATTGAAATTGAACATAGAGGGGTGGGGATTGGAGAGATGTTATAGTTTGGCCATCCCGGTTTCAAATTTCGATCTCAGCAAATTTCAACAAAAGTCGATGTAATTATACCAAATATATACTCTCTCCTTCCCCCATATTTATGCATAATTTTCCTTTTTCATATGTTCCCAAAATTATGCATAGTCCATTTTAAAAATAAATATTTCACTTGTTACCCTTATAATGTAGGACCCCACCTTCACTTATACCTACTTTTTCTCTACTTACATCTTACTTTTCAAGATTTTCTTAAAACTCGTGCCAGCCGAAACTATGCATAAATATGGGGGACGGAGGGAGTATTTACTAAGAAAAAGAAATAGAAAATTGAGCATAAATTATGAACTTAAATCAAACTTAAGAATGGACGGACTCCCTGGTATTTTTTGAAAAAAATAATAATTAAGTGTATAATTTATGAATTTAAACCAAATTACCTCCACCTAGTAGAATCCCGATTAAGAATTTTAGGAGGTGTATTGGATGTGAATTCCGATGGATTTTCATTTTTAGATGGATTTTGTGGGATTTTGGGGTGGAGTTTGTAGGATTTGGGGTGGATTTTTATGGACTTGTTGGATTTGAAATCCATTATTTCGGTGCTTGCTGCACTCTAGCGAGCGCTCAATGTACCCCAGCGACCGCTGGAGCCCAGCCAGAAGAAGCAACGATCACTGGAAGCGCGAGACCACTAGGATGGTCGCGGCCTCCCTAACGATTGTTTTGTGCTTATTTGTCCTTATTTGAGTAGACTTTGTGATATAGCTGATATATTTGCTAGCTTTATTTGTGAGATTTTTATGACTGTGGAAGTAGTTTTGTAGAAAATTGTGGAGAATAATAGAAGCGATGAGAAAAGTACAAGAAACAGGAGAAAGTGCCGAAAAACAAATGTGCCGCTGCTTAAGAGGTCTCTCATATATGAGAGACCTCTCATTTCTTTGAGCGGCCGCTCATTTTGAGCGTTTTCACTTTTTAAGCGGCTTCTCACTTATTTGAGCGGCCTCTCATGTCACCATGGCTCAGTTTCCCGTATTTGGTGTTAGCGGTCGCTCATTTATGAGCAGTCGCTCAATTTTAATTAGTTGTCAGATTTCGCGTGTTTCTCTTCGGTGCTCGCTTATGTTGAGCGGGAGGTCATTAGTTATATAAATTAGCGATTTGTAATTTGTTTTTAGGTTATCTTTTCTTTTTCTCTAACACGACGACGACCGTTCTTCTTTGGAAATTAATTGGATTCTCTTTGTGACTTTCCTGTCAATTGCTTTATCAAACTTTTGTAAGGATCAAGAGTATTTTAGTTCTATTTAGTATTTGTCGTTTAATTTTGTGACGGAGCACTGTCGTCACACACTTCGTACAAATAATATTTATAAACACCTCTTGCCCAACAAGGTAGTAGTCAGCGGCAAGTGGGATCGTACCCAAGGGACGTGGTGTAATCTGTTCTTCCGATGTTGCTCAACAAAAGGGTTTTGGTCACAAACTATCTAAATAACCTGTACTCAACAAGTAACAATATCAAATAACAAAAGAGTTTGGATTGGGTTTCGAATCTGTCACCGCCCCAAATCCCGAGGGACGGCAGAAGCCGGGGTGCGACTGGGGTTGGATTAAAGAAGCGGGGAAGAAGGGGGCTAACTGACTAATCATACATAAAAGACATCAATTAAACCCTGAACAAGACTTGAATATAAATGAGAAAGAGTTAATCGCTAAGGATTACTCGACAAAAGTACATAGTAGGAACTAAGTTCATAAATTACAGACTTAAACTACAGTGTATTGTTCAAAGGTACATATCAAAAGGACTGAGAGTTCTGCAGCGGAAGAGTTCTAACTAAAGCATCCTATCTTTCAACTCAACATCAACCGTCGCCGCTCACCGTCGCTTCAACCTGCACATTTAGAAAATAATGCAGGGCTAAGTACAAAGTACTTAGTGGGCACGATGCCGAAATCATAATCATAAGTATAGATAAATATGGCATTTCATAATTGTAGCACATCGGGGTTTATGTAAAAGAGTGCCGTGTCTACTAAACATTTTTCTGACTAATTTCACAATTTACTCGGCCGAGTATTTCTGGTATGCTATGTTCAATCTTGACCAATTCTCATTCACCGTGGCTGATATTCCTCAACAGGATATCACATACACCACAGGTTACAAAGTGCACTAACTCTGGAAAGCACTTAGCAGCTAACTCAGAGCCGATCGTAGTTAACCTAGTTAGATTAACTTTAAATCTGGAAAACACGAATGTTGACTCAGATAGGTACAAGAGAACTCACATAAACATAAAACAGTTCATGCCATAATATCACTTTGAAAACACAGATATCAAAGCGATAAAGAAAGATTTCCGAGCATTGCTCGTTTTATTTTGTATATAAAAGCCCACCTCGTAATACAGAACTAAAAGCAATAGCTTCCAAACTTCGGATCTTCTGTCCTTTCTCTACAGTTGACTTCCTCGTTCGTTGTAAAATAATAATACTTAAAAACGGGTCGTAAAAGATAATCGATCAAAGAGATTCGAAAATAAGTTTTAGTCGTTTCATTCTTTAGGCATTTGCACGCTTACTAAATTCATTTTACTTAAACGGGAACGAGACTCGTTCAAATCCCGTTTAGAACTCGGAAGGTCTCATACTCGACTCTTAGGCCAGTAGAGAAGGTAGTCGATAGCTCGATACGACTTAAACGATCATAAGGAACTAAGTTGGAAAGAATCAACTTAGGAGAATTACGTTTTAGTTCATTAAAAGACTTATGAAATTTCTCGCTTACTACTTCTTTATTTGAACGGATAAGAGATGAGATCTCGACTGGTTTTATCACTCAAGGCTCCATACTTGACTCTAGGGTCAGTAGGAAGATATTCGTTAGCTATTACGGCTTAAACGATCGAAAGAAACTAAGTTGTGAACTAAACAACTTAGAAGAATGGAAACTGGAATTTTACTGCACAATACAGTGACTCTGGAGACTGTCCAGAACAGAGGATTTGGCAACAGGGGATGAGCTCTATACCGTTAGAAAGTTTGGGATGTCTAGTTTATGCTCCAATTTACGGATCGCAAATCCGATAAACGAGCTAAAAGTTATTACAGTTTCCGGCGAGGGTCGCAAAACTGCCGCGAAAAACCCTAGTTGCTCGATAGGTTCGACGTATAACGTCTTAGGTTCGTTCTAAGCTCTCGAATTCGATTTCTTTAGAAACTGGACCCTCAAGGCAGTCATCACGTACTCCCGTACGTGGTGAACTCCTTCTCAAAACTTGTTCAATAGCACGACGTTCTAAACGTCGGCTTTCAAACTAACAATTACTAAACCAACAATTTATGAAATTCGCGTTCTAGTTCTCGACTATAACCATAGCTCATATTATACTAGCTCGAAAGCTCATGACATCAACTACAAAGTTGTTCTCAAGTTCATCATAGACAATAATATCAAAATAGAATTCTCATTCGACTTCTCGGTTACTAGTTACATCTAGTTGTTCATCTCTTATGAAATTTTCAAAGTTGTCGGATTCCGTTCAAATTTTACGACATTAAACATCATCTAACGAGAATCACTTTTATGCATACAAACATTTCATATCATCACTATATTTCAACTTATAACGTGTTCTTCGTCTCTTACATTACATAAAATATTTTTAGAAAAATCTAATTAAATTCCTATTAACAACTAACATCAACTACAACATAATTCCATCATCAATTCATCAATTAAATTCAACACATGAAAACCCCTAATTTCTTAGATAATTTCGGTATTTATAAAAATACTAAGAGAGTGATTTTCTTCTCCAATTAACATCATTTACTCATTAATCATCCTACTATAACATCAATTAATCAATTGCAATCCAATTTCAAACTAACATGCATAAATCCCCAAATTCATACTTAAACCCTAATCGAATTTTCACAAAATATGGGGCTTTCGATTCCTCTTTATTCTAATCACTAATTAAGCATCTCTTAAGCATGAATTTATCATTAATTGAAGAAATCCAAAAATCCTACAAATAACCTAAAAAATTTCGGTATTTAACAAGAGTTAGGGTTCTTAAATTTTAATCAATTTCAACCCTAGAATTCACATCCTAACACTTCTAATTTCATTAATCCAAGATCGAATCATCTATTTCAATACTCTAATTTTCGATCAAAAGAAGAAAATGAAAAGAAGAAGATGATGGATGGATAGAAGTATAGAGGAGAGGATTACCTTGCTAATTAATGAAGAAAGTATTAAGTTTGGATGGATGAATCAAGACTTGTGATTTTCTTCTTGGAGTTCTTGAAGCTCTCTTCAATGGTGATGAAGAAATGAAGATGGGAGTGTTGAGGAGGGGCTGCTGATTTTAGTGTTGGGAGGGAAGGAGATGTGTTGGTTTTGAATTAATATAATTTTATAAGGTTGAAAGGTGTAAAGCATGAATAGTAATACAATAGGTGTCCTAATTAAACTATATAAAATGAAAATATCCTCTAAAGTGAGGGGGATGATGTCGGTCATGAGGGAGAGGGAGAGGGAAATACGCGCTTTTCTGGCGCGATCCGACGTTACGGAAAACGTTCGACGAAAAATGTAGCTCGGCACAAAATCATCGCGATCCGATTCGACCGTAAATTCAAACGTATGAAACTTAATCGGAAAAATAAATTTACAAAATTTATTTTGACAAAAACTCGGGACGACACAGTCCGAGTTTCGTCCGGAAAATCATAAAAAACGAACTTTCTCGGGTGAGTTCGTATCGCGATTTCGTGAATGTAAAAATCAGACGGTTTTCCGTTCTGAGTTCACGAACTAAAAACTTTTCGTACGCGCTAACCCTAAATACAGTAGTCGTCTAGCTGACTTCCGTAATTTATTTTCGGAAACGGATTCGACCGTTAGTCTTAGAATTCAAAATCGTAAACTTAGGCGTGCAAAGCCATTTATTTAATTAACTTTAAAATTTTAAGATCGTAAGGAATTTACGGGGCATTACAGAATCCATGATTCTAATTACTCTTTACTCATTCATTGGTGCAAAGATATTCAATTAACTGATTTTATTACTTGGTTAAGACAAAGATTAGTTTATACCCTAAGGTCACGAAGTCACGATATAAACACACTTAGCCTATGTCTAATCAATTTTACAGATCTCGACTAGAAGGCAAGATCTCCTCTCTTGATCAGCAAAGTCACGAAGACACTTCAGTAACGATGCTGCCCAATGGGCATTAAGAATAAACAGACCCAAGGCAGCCAAGAGGTAGGTCAATACCGACTGCTCTCCAACACCCTTTACCTTCTTGGGCACGAAAGACACTCTCGTGTTAATCCCAATTTCTGTTAATGACTTAATCTCAATATCTAGATGGTGATCAATCAACTTCAACATCAATTAAGTCTAGAATTAATCCTAAGTATTTCGGGAACAAAATCAATTGACGAACTAACACAATTAGACCTCACGAGTTTGAACGAGTAATTTAGAATCACTTCATCTACATCCAACCCAAACAATGAACTTAGCTAGACATAATATTAAATAAAAACACAAAGCAAATAAAGGAAAACATACTTAGCATAAATCTGGAAACGGGTTGCTGCCCAAAAGCGTAGTCAGCAACCAGGGTCTTGGCTTCACGCCAACAACTAAACTTAAAGCAGTAAAAATATGAAATAAAAGTAAATTGCCCGTAGGACTTGTTTCTTCCTCCCTTTCTCTCAACCTAGAATGCAGAAACTAAGATAAAAATCAGCTCTCATACACAATGGAGTTGGCCATATATATAGGCGATGGAAATTTAGGGTTTAGGGAAGTTTCCTTGTTGATGAAGGACTCTTCCATGCATATCACATCCGCCCTCTTTCCTCATGCATGCATGATTCCTCTTTCCTTGCGTGGTGGATATCTCCTTTGATTAGGCTCGGCTAGGATAAGGAAAGAAATATCTAATCCTTATCCTCTTCCTTGAAGGAAAAGAATTCTGCTGCTGCTGGTCCAACTCTGTTCCTGCCCTTTATCGTCTGCATCCTAAATTGCTTCCTGTCTTGACCAAGATCCTGGCTCCTCCGAGTACTCTATCTATTGGCTTCAAGGATATGGGGAGATACTTCCTGACTTGTAGATTGGATATTCTGATGTTGCCCAGCTACAAGCTTCTAGCCCTATGCCCATTCGCATCGTATCGCCATCTCAACAACAGATTTTCCATCGGATTTGCCCAACATCCACCTGTTCTTCCCTGCACATTATCTCTCGACTTGCGTGTCCTCCCAGACACATATTGACTCGATAAAGACTAAAAACACAAGAAAAATACAAGAAAAGATGGACACAAATATGGGTTCATCATTTTGTCCAGTATTATTTTATTAGTTTGATTTTACATTATTGAAATGATTTATTATCGTCTTTCATTTACTGTTTAGTATTTATGTTTGTTAATTTCTCGGGTGTTAGTTCAAGAATTTCCAGCGTATAGGTTTATATTCTGTTAATTTTATTTATTTGATCTTGTCTATGTTATTGTGTTGGTAATTCAGTATTTAAATTCAGTCTAGATAATGAAGAGTGAGAATGTCAGACCCAACTAATTGTTTAGAGTGTTTTAGGATTTATTGTTTTTTGTGCGTAGCATGATTAATCACCCAGCTTAGCCTTCCTTGAGATACGACTTGAGTTAGTTTATTACACTAGAGTGACCTCGTGCAGTTACGAGTCAATTCCATAGGTGTTTTGGGTTGAGTCAAATTTTGGCTCCGTTGCCAGGGAAGGCGGCATTTGATTGTGCTATTTGTTTTCTGTGTTTATTTTATTTTATTTTCTTTTAGCTTGAATATTTTTCTCCCTCCGGTGCATTTGATTTGTTTGTTAGTGTTGTGGTATGCAAGGTCACCGAAGCTTGAAGATTAAGCTAGCACCTTACTTCGACAACATCAACCGACCTCGTGAGGTCTTGTCTATGATAAGAGAGCTACAACAGCTCAAGATGAGCCAGGTGAAAACTCCAACTCCTCCACCCTTGTGAACCAAATGCCGAGACTTGTGGCATTTGTGGAGATTATGGGCATGGAACCAATGAGTGTCATAGGATGGGAGAGTACACACCAAAGGGAGAAGCACAAGTGTATTCTGCTCAGGGGTATTCAGGTAGACCCCAGTTCGAGCAACGACCAATATACAACCAAGGTTCAAATTCTGGTTGGAGGGGTCAACAAAGCTCAGGATGGATGAATCAGGCCCCTAATCAAGGGGCGGGATCGAGTCAAGGTAATCAGTTTCATCGACCGCCACAACAAATGGGTTATCCGAATCAGCAGCAGTTCTATCCGCCTCAGCAACAATTCCCATTTTCGCAGCAGCAGAATTATCCTCAGCAATTTCAGCAATACCAGCAAGTTCTCATTGCAACAAGGGAATTTCCAGCAGCAGCAACAGCACTATTAGAATGGACCCTAACAATATCCAAAGCAAACTCCTCAGAAACCATTGTTGGAAGAGACGATGCAGTCTTTTATAGAGATGAGCAAGCAGAACATGGAGTCTCAGACAGCTACCATTAAGCACCTTGAGACCACTGTTGGGCAACTTTCTGGTATTTTGAACCAGATTCAACAGCAGCAACAACCAGGGAAACTTCATAGGTAAGGGTTGCAGCCTCACCAAGTTCAAGCTATTACCATTCTCCGTAGTGGAAGAATGGTTGATAACAAAGTAGAAATGTCTGTTGAGGAGCAACCTAAGAAAATTAGCATGGAGGAGCAAGCCAAGGAGAAGCTTACACCAAAAGTTGAGGTAGAGAAAGAGCAATCAGAGGTTCAATTGTACAAGGCTGCTAATCCTTATAGACCACCACTTCCTTTCCCTAGCCCGGTTAAGAAGTGAGAAGCAAGATACACAGTTTTCGTATTTCTATAACTTGCTCTCCAAGGTGAATGTCAATTTGTCATTAGTAGAGGCCATCAAGAATGTGCCTGCCTATGTGAAGTTCTTCAAGGAGTTGGCCTCGAATAATAGGAAGTTTGTACAGAACGAGCCGATATTGATATCTGAGAGTGCAAACTCGATCATGCAGCAACCTTTACCTCCAAAATAACGAGATCCAGAGAGCTTTGTGATCATGGAGAATGGAAATAAAGCATCTGGTATGTTGGATTTGGGTGCAGGGATCAACCTGATGTCATATTCGATTTTCAGAAATTAGAGTTAGGGGAATTGAAGCCCACACGTATATGCTTACAACTTGCTGATCATTTTGTTCGACATCCTAAGGGAGTTGTTGAAGACATTCTGGTTCGAGTCCGAGAATTGATTGTTCCAGTGGATTTTGTGGTTTTAGACATCGGGGATGTGCCGGAAGATGGAAGAGAGCATACACTCTTGTTAGGAAGACCCTTCATGGCTACTACGAACACCTTGATTGATGTAAAAAATGGGATCATCAAGATGTCTGTATTGGGAGAGACGATGTCTATTAATGTGCACGAGAATATGAATTTCCATATGGAAAATCAAGCTATGGAAGTATGTGTAGGCTCAACTGATGAGAAGGAATGGACACGAAAGGAGCTCGAGGCAAAAGATCAAGTATCATCTCATCAGTCAGTCGAAGGTACAATCGATAAATCGTTGGAAATTGAGAATGTCCGGGCAGAAAAAGAGGTTCATATGGAGCCAAAGAATCTTTCCTTTATCTCGTCCGACTCCACTGAGATTAGACAAAAAGTGTATTCCCGAATAGCGCAAAGATCCCGTGTTCGCTGCCTGACAAAGGCTGCTGGGGCCCGTATCTGACTACGGTGCCGGCGCTCTATGCTTCTCCAGCGCATTAGTGTTTTGCCTCAACACTTTTGTCTTGCTCCTTGCTCGTTGCCTAATGCCCCCTGTCGAGTCCATCCTCTCACCAGTGTCTAGTTTGGTCATTTTCCTGTGCTGCATGTTTCAATTCACCTTGATGATTCCGACATGGTTTACACTAAGAGAACGAAGAACACTATTGACACTTCTACTTTTATTCCATTGCCGGAGGAGGTGATCAGAGATGCTCCATCACCATCACCCGATCCACAGTGATTCGTCACTATTATTTTGCATGTTTTCTTTTTCTTTTATTTTGTGGTGTGTTACTAGTTTAGTTTGTTTTAGTTGTTTTGGTTTTCGTTTGTTTTTGTTTTGTTTTGTTTTGTTTTGTTTTGTTTTGTTTTGTTTTTGTCTATTTTTAAGATCGCGTTAGGTTGTTGGAGCTTGTTGATCGTGAAGCCCTGCGTTGCCATGTCAATTGTTGGATGCTTTGACACTCACTGCTCCGCCGCCTCAGTACCCACCACCACAAGATCCGCCGGCTAATGCGTGACTTATCACGATGGTTTGTTTAGTATATAATTTTTATCTTTTGGTTTTATCTTCGTATGTTATTGTAGTTGGTGGTCCGTTTTTTTTTTAATGTATCTTCTATATATGTCGCCTTGAGGACAAGTCAATCTCTTTGTGTGGGGGGCAGCTAGTTGATTTAGGTGGTTGGAAAATTTCTATGTGTTTGCTCTTTTGGTCAAATGATTCCATCCCTTGCACGTTGTTGATGTTTGAACTCGAAATTCTTTGTATGGACCTTTTGAAGATGTGATTCAAAGTGTGATATTCGGGGTGTGAAAGTTGGTGGTTATGTCTTGTTCTGTTATTTATGCGTGTTTCTTGTTGGGTGGAATTAGTTGAAATTCTAGTTGTAACTTGTTGTTAAGCATTTGAGTCGTGATTTGTCCGGTAGATGCTAGAGGGAGTGTTGCCATTGTGATTGCCTATGATCTTATTTTGTTATTTATAATAGGAAGTAGATTGTTATTTAAAATTTTATAGCTCTGAGTCGCTACTCCTCTAGTTATCTACCATGAGTATGGGAAACCACGTGGGAATACTTTGGAATACCTCCAAAAGTTTTGATCCCACGAAAATTGACTCATTTAAAATGGAACAAAAAAAATGATGAAAAAGCGTGGATTTAGATTAATATCTATAAAGGCAGTCACATTAGGGAATTCATCTCTAGTGGAGAATTGGGTCTGATCGAATCATTGTGCTTTATGACTCTGTTACTTCTTAAATTTTAAGTGCGATACATCCAGGAGAGATATGTGTATTTGAAGAGCTCGATCTGGTTGGTTGAATGCTTGGTTGGAATTGAGCACTTGTTGAATTGATCTTTTAAGGAATCCATATAATTTTGCTTGAGGACAAGCAAAAGACTAAGTGTGGGGGGGTTGTTTTGTGCTTATTTGTACTTATTTGAGTAGACTTTGTGATATAGTTGATATATTTGCTGGCCTTATTTGTGAGCTTTTTATGCCTGTGGAAGTAGTTTTGCAGGAAATTATGGAGAATAATAGAAGCGATGAGAAAAGTACAAGAAACAAGAGAAAATGCCGAAAAACAAATGAGCCGCCGCTTAAGAGGTCTCTCATATATGAAAGACCTCTCATTTCTTTGAGCGGCCGCTCATTTTAAGCGTTTTCATTTTTTGAGCGGCTTCTCACTTATTTGAGCGGCCTCTCATGTCGCCATGGCTCAGTTCCCCATATTTGGTGTTAGCGGTCGCTTATTTATGAGCGGTCGCTCAATTTTAATTAGTTGTCAGATCTCGCGTGTTTCTCTTAGGCGCTCGCTTATGTTGAGCGGGAGCTCATTAGTTATATAAATTAACGATTTGTAATTTATTTTTAGGTTATCTTTTTTTTTTCTCTGACACGACGACGACGACCGTTCTTCTTTGGAAATTAATTGGATTCTCTTTGTGACTTTCATGTCAATTGCTTTATTAGACTTTTGTAAGGATCAAGAGTATTTTAGTTCTATTTAGTATTTGTCGTTTAATTTTGTCCAGTATTATTTTCTTTGTTGAATCGATCTGGTATTTTCATTATCATGCTTAGTTTGATTTTACATTATTGAAATGATTTATTATCGCTGTTCATTTACTGTTTAGTATTTATGCTTGTTAATTTTTCTACCGGTGTTAGTTTAAGAATTTCCAGCGTCTAGGTTTATATTCTGTTAATTTTATTTATTTGATCTTGTCTATGTTTATTGTGTTGGTAATTTAGTATTTAAATTCAGTCTAGATAATGAAGAGTGAGAATGTCAGACCCAACTAATTGTTTAGAGTGTTTAGGATTTATTGCTTTTTGTGCGTAGCATGATTAATCACCCTGCTTAGCCTTCCTTGAGATACGACTTGGGTTAGCTTATTACACTAAAGTTACCTCGTGCGATTACGAGTCAATTCCATAGGTATTTTGGGTTGAGTTGAGCATATCCCTATTTATCTGATAATTGTTCACCAGTAAAAGTTGATTAACTTGATTCTATTGGATAGTACTCTCCCATCCCGTGAAAGATGTCCCTCTTTTCTTTTTGGGACGTCCCACTAAAGATGTCCCCTTTCTACTTTATAAAAAAATTATTGCATTCTTTATCAATAAATATTCTATTAAATACACCCACTACCTTTATTCTTAATCTTCGTAACAGAATGAAAAGACCATCTTTCGCTGGACAGAAGGAGTAATATAATGTTTGCATTTATAAGATTTCTACTACTCCCTCCGTAATTGAAAGAGTGTAATGTTTACTGGTTGCGCGGAGTTTAAGAAAAGCTGGTAAAGTTGTATAAAGTGATGTAAAAAGATATTAAGGGTAGTGAAGGTGAGGTTTGTTAATTGCAATTAGCATTTGTGGTTTAAAAATCACAACAACTCACATAAGTCATGCACGTGACTTATTTCATTGCTTTCTTAACTTGTGTTTGATTTATTCCATGACTTTATTTTTTTCATGCACATTAATTTTTATGTGGTCGATTTATTTCATGCCTTCAAATTTATTCCATGACTTATTTCATTGCTTTGTTAACTTGGAATTTATTGCATGTATGATTGCATGTGATTTAAAATCACATGCATTGATATGAAGCTACGCAAAATTAAGAGTTCAATTGTTTGTTTCCCACTTTGATTTAAAATTGCATCTGATTTCAACAAGATGAAACTGATGAATTGAAGGCAAAAAGAATAGTAAGGCATTGAAAATCTACTGCAGGAAAATTTCTGTAATACCCCGGAAATTCTTTACGTTCTTAAAAATTTAAAGTTATTAATAAAAAAATGGCCTTGCACGCCTAAGTTTACGATTTTGAATTCTAAGACTAACGGTCGAATCTGTTTCCAAAAATAAATTACGGAAGTCAGCTAGACGACTACTGTATTTAGGGTTAGCGCATATGAAAAATTTTTAGTTCTTTAACTCAGAACGGAAAACCGTATGATTTTTACATTCACGAAATCGCGGTACGAACTCGCCCGAGAAAGTTCATTTTTATGATTTTCCGGACAAAACTCGGACTGTGTTGTCCCGAGTTTTTGTCAGAATTAAATTTATAAATATTATTTTCCGATTAAGTTTAGTACGTGAGAATTTTTGGACGAATCGGATCGTGACGATTTTGTGCCGAGCTACGTTTTTCGTCGACCGATTTCCGTAACGTCGTATCGCGTCGGAAAAACGCGTATTTTTCCCTTCCTTCCCTCTCATAGCCGACCTCTCTCTCTCACTTTAGCAAGATATTTCATTTTTATATAGTTTTTACTTTTCACCTACTACTACTATTACTATTCACCTTTACACCTATTTAACCTAAAGTATTATAACCTTGTAACATATCAACTAAATCACATCTCCTCCCTCCCTCAAAATTTCGGCAGCCCCCTCCCCTCTTCCTCTCCCATCTTCATCTTTTTCTCCATTGTTGGATCTTCAAGATCTTGAGCAAGAAATCACACAAGTCTTCATCCATCCATCAAAACCTATTACTTCCTTTGTTAATCCTCAAGGTATTCATCTCCTCCATGTTCCTATCCAATTGGATTCCTCTTCTTTTTATTTTCTTCTTGGATCGAGTTTTAGGAAAGATGAACTAGATGTTTTGATCTTCGATTAAGTGAAATTAGTGGTGATTCGATATGAATTCTAGGGTTGAAATTGATTGAAAACCAAGAACCCTAACTTCTCTTTATTACCGAAATTTTAGGGCTTTTTGTAGGATTTTTGGGATTCTTCAATTGATGTTAAATTCATGCTTAGGAAGTGTTTAATTAATGATTAGAACTAAGAGAAATCGAAAGCCCTTTGTTTGATTGAAATCGATTTAGGGTTTAGGGTTTGAAATTGGGGATTTTTTCAAATTAAGATGTAATTAGACTTGTAATTGATCAATTGATGTTATAGTAGTATGATTTGTGGAGTAATGTTGTTAATCGATGAAGAAAATCACCCCTTAAATTATGTTGTAAATACCGAAATTATAAAGAAAATAGGGGTTTTCATGTAGTTGATTTAGTTGTTGATTTGTTAATGAAATAATGTTCCTAATGATGTTAGTGGATAATAGGAATTATTTGAGAATTTTCTAAAAATATTAATGAAGTCGTAAGAGACAAAGAAGTCGATGTAAGTTGAGATATAGTATTGATATGAAGTGTTTATATGCATGAAAATGAATCTTGTTAGATGATGTTTGATGATGTAGAAAATGAACGAAATCCGACAACTTTTAAAATTGTGTAAGAGACGAACAATTAGTCGTAATTAATAACCGAGAAGTCGAATAAGAATTCTAAATTGATATTATTGTTTATGATGGACTTGGGAATAATTTTGTAGTTGACGTCATGAGCTTTCGAGCTATTATAATATGAGTTATAGTGATAGTCGAGAACTAGAACGAGAAATTTGATAACTTGTTGGTTTCGTACTTGTTAGTTGAAAGCCGATGTTTAGAACGTCGTGCTATTGGACGAGTTTGAGAAGGAGTTCACCATGTACGGGAGTACGTGATGACTGCCTTGAGGGTCCAGTTTCTTAAGAAATCGAATTCGAGAACTTAGAACGAACCTAAGAAGTTGTACGTCTTTTCCATCGAACAACTAGGGTTAGCGCGGCAGTTTTGCGACCCTCGCAGGAAACTGTAATAACTTTTAGCTCGTTTATCGGATTTGCGATCCATAAATTGGAGCGTAAACTAGACATCCCAAAATTTCAAACGGTACAGGGCTCATCCCCTATTTCCAGATCCCCTGTTCTGGGCAGTCCCCAGAGTTACTGTAATGCGCAGTGAAATTCCAGTTTCATTCTTCTAAGTTGTTTCGTTCACAACTTAGTTTCTTTCGATCGTCTAAGCCGTAATAACTTGACGACTATTTTCCTACTGACCCTAGAGTCAAGAAAGGATCCTTGAGTGCTAACCGAGACGAGTTGGTACCTCTTATCCATTCAAGTAAAGAAGTTTAGTTAAGCGAGAAATTGCTTAAGTCGTATAATGAACTAAAACTTAATTTTCCTCAGTTGATTCTTTCCAACTTAGTTCCTTATGATCTTTTAAGTCGTATTAAGCTATCGATTACCTTCTCTACTGACCTAAGATTCGAGTATGAGACCTTTCGAGTTCTAAACGGGTTTAGTACGAGTCTCGTTCCCGATTAATTAAAATGAAACTAGTAAGCGTGCAAATGCCTAAAGAAATGAAACGACTAAAACTTTTTCGAGTTTAAATGATCGATTATATTTTACGACCTGATTTTAAGTATTATTATTTTACGATGAAGGAGGAAGCCAGCAGTAAAGAAAGGACGGAAGATCAGAAGATCGGAAGCTAGTGCTTGTTAGTTCTGTATTACAAGGTGGGCTTTTATATATGAAATAAAACGAGCAATGCTCTAAAACCTTTCTTTATCGCTTTGATATCTGTGTTTTCAAGTGATAATCATGGCATAAACTGTTTAAATATTTTATGTGAGTTCTCTTGTACCTATCTGAGTTAACCTTCGTGTTTTCCAGATTTATTAGTTAACGATCGGCTCTGAGTTAGCTGCTAAGTGCTTTCCAGAGTTAGTGCACTTTGTAACCTGTGGTGTATGTGATACCCTATTGAGGGGTACCAGCCACGGTGAATGAGAATTGGTCAAGATTTGAACGTAACATACCAGAAAAATGCTTGTACAAGCTAATTTATATAAATGAGTCAGAAAAATGTTTAGTAGACACGGGTCTTTTTCAATAAAACCCCCGATGTGCTACGATTATGAGATGCCTGATTATTTATACTTATGAATATGTTTTCGGCTACGTGCCCACTAAGTACTTTTGTACTTAGCCCTGCATATGTTTTCTAAATGTGCAGGTTGAAGCGATGGAAGCGGCGAAGGTTGAATAAAGTTGTCTTAGGAAGACTTTAGTTAGTATAAATCACATTTCCGCTGCAAAACTCTAGTATTATGATGAACATATATGTAATCACTGTAGACTAAGATCTGTCTTATAACTTAGTTTATCTACCGTGTACTTTCAGTCATGTAATCCTTCGAGTTAACTCTTCCTTTATGTAAATAAAGCTTTGTTCACAGTTTGTATGTTGTCTCTTATGTATGTATGTTCAGTTAGTCCCCCTCTTCCCCGCTTCTTTAATCCAACCCCAGTCGCACCCCGGCTTCTGCCGTCCCTCGGGATTTGGGGCTGTGACAATTTCATTCAAGAGGGAGAAAGTACAATGCATTTAATGCTAATACAGATATTTTGGTGCCAAAAGTTTAAAATTCTGCCTAAATTCAAAATTCCCACTAAAAATGTTGGAGGGAATAAACTACACCTAACTCATTCTCTCAGCAATAAATATCAGCATTCAAGGCAAGTTACATTCATTACAACAACCTCAAATACTCCAAAAAAATCTGTAGCAATGCTGCAAGGCCAAAAAAAGAGGCTGCAACAATATTCAATGTGAAATACATCACTGTATGGCGCATATGGGAGCAAGCTGCTGCTCAACAAGCATTGGGCATACCTATACAAGTTAAAATCATGAAGACAAGTTGTTAGTACAGTGATAAGAAACACTTAGATGCAGAAAAACTCAAGGCACTCTCAGTTTTGCAGAGAAGCTCAATCAGAAAAACAACACTCAACATGGGAGTCAGCCCTTTTCAGGTACAATGTTGGTTGAAAACAGAAGATATATACCTCATACTCCTCAAGAAAATATATCCTTCACCAAAATTGGCGAATTGTGTTTCTGGCACACTGACGTGACACAAGAAGATTCATCATAGATCGGCGCATCACCAGACTGGGATCCATCATCGAGCGGTGGAAATTTAGTCTTCGGCACCATGGTATCATCAAAGAGCGGCGGCGAATCGAGTCTGAGCGGCGCCGGCGGCGATTCTTTCTGAGATTCGTCATAGAGCAGCGACGAAGGAGATTGAGTCTGAGACTCGTCATAGAGCGGCGACCAAGAAGATTGAGTCTGCAATTCATCACAGATCGGCGCCGATTGATTCTCAGATCTTCATAGAGCAGCGACGATTCGAGTTTCGCCACCAGGCTCTCAGAGATGGGAGTAAAGTTTTTGATCGGTGCCATTATAGAGAACGGCAGTGAAGGCGAAGATTAACAGAGATGGGAGTGGAGACGAAGATTACAGAGTTCAAAAGTGAGAGGAGTAAACCCTAGATGAGAGATTTGTGAAAAACAGAAGGGATATCGGCACCGATTAGGGTTTGGGGGTGGATGGGTGGAGAAATATATTTGGGGGAAATTGGGCTGATTCATTTGGGTCATCCAAATTTGGGTTGGGTAGTTAGTTTAACTTAGGATAATTAGATTAAGTTAGTTTAATTAGCTTAGGTCAATTAAATAAATGGCGGGATAAGTAATGGCATATTGCTATAAATAGAGGGGAATATTTGGGGTATAAATGTCCATAAAGTGAAACATAATATTATTTCAATTACACTGTTTTTGGGCAAACATTACACTCTTTTAATTACAGAGGGAGTAGCTTTGAAAATTGTAGCCATATCCCTTCTTTCTTTATTCAACCCTATACATAATAAATAATCTTCATTTACAGTAATTATTGCTCTAAAGATTTGAAAAATCAGTGTGGTCGTGGGCGTTGAAGCTGTGGCACTTGAGGTACTCCACATCGGCATTTTTGGAGAGGATTTCGGTGAGGACTTGTTTCTGGATTTCGTCGAAGATGGTGGTCACCTCCTCGATGTACTGAAGCTTTTTCTTGTTGTTCTCCGCCACGTTGATGTCGCCGGGGATGGGGATGGGTTTCTCATCGCTTGCTTTTGGTGCCTCATGCATGATGATGAGAGAAAAGGAATTCTCACATTGCGTCTGTGTGACTGTGTGGTGAGAAGAGAGAGGAAGAGAGATAAAAGGAGAGAGATGAAGTGTGTGCCATGTGGTGTGTGTGACTGCACATCCAGTAGGCGCTGGCCCCTAGCCAGCGCTGGAAATGCCTTAGCGACCGGTATTGCTCACCCGACGCTGAAATAAAATAGATTTTGAAAATTCATTAAATATCAAATGGATTTGATTTAGTGTAATTTTTAAAATGAAATCCATCAAACTTCATCGAGTTTGAATTTTATAGAATATTTAAGAGAATATCCCCAATAATAGCACTTTTCACATTGCAAAGATAAAATATAGCACTTCATATAGTTCTTTAAAATTCTAGCACCTTTTGACATTTTTACCCCTACCCTTTACTTTTCACTAATTTTCCACAGCTCTTATTTGTGTTGAATTATTATCACCGTCATATTCATTCTATTTTCGAATTTCATTTCAAATTCTCTTCCCTCTTTCTCCTCCAAAGTGCTACATCTATCGAACCTTCCCCCTGCAAATCCATACATCCGCCAAGCCTTCCCGCAGCATTTTCGACTGGCTCCTTTCTTTTTTCAACGGTGGTTGTGTAATTTTCAGGTTAAAATCTTCCTCCTCTTCAATTTTTTTTTTTTCGAATTTGTCTTCTTATTGTACTTCTGTTTTTGTTTATAGTTTCATGCAGCTTTTCCGGCGGTCTCCTTTTCTCAAGCTAACGGTGGCTGTGTAATTTTCAGGTCAAAATCTTCCTTCTCTTCAATTTTTATTTTTCGAATTTGTTTTCTTGTTGTACTTCCGGTTCTTTTTATAGCATTTTTCTTCAACTTCTTTCATCTTTCCTCCTTATTTTTTTCCTTCTCACCGTTCTTCTTTGTAAAATTTTGAAGATTTGTTTTTCATTTTTGTCGTAATGATTTATTTGAAATTACTTCACCAATCTATTTTTGTTCTTTTTACCGTATTAGATCTATGGTTAGCTCTAATCGTTTTAAGTTATTTTTGTTAATTCTTCATATTGTAATTAGATGTGTATACATGTTCTGCTGTTGGAGTTCATATTCCTTTTAATTTTTTTTCTAACTAAATAATTTTGCGAACCATAATTATTAGTCACGTAAGTGATTATAGAACAACATAAATGGATGAGAGAAAATGTAAGCATGGATTGAAGTGTGTGGTGAGTACCTCTTGGTCTGATGAAGATTCAGCCAGGAGGTATTTTTGTTGTCCAAACATTGAGGTATTCAATTTTATTCTTTTTGCAGCACATTTTCTTTGATTTTTTGGACTTTGTTGATCTCATTGGTTTCATATCCTCTATATCTATTGCAGCAAAATGTTTGTGACTTCGTTGATTGGATTGATCCCAATGTGACTGATATTCAACGTGATTATATACTCCAACTTCATATGGATAGGGATATTTACCATGATCAATTGCTTCTTTTGCTTGATGAGCACATAAAACTTGTTCAGTCTGAATCGATTTCAACAAACCTTGCTGCACAATTTCGTAAGGAGAGAGATGATCTCCAACATGAACTCCGTGTAAAGGAATTTGATTGCCGCCAGTTGAAAGAATCTGAAGATCACGCTGTTATACAAAATGCTAATCTCACAGTTTCAAATGTGGAATTGACTGAACAATTGGAGGTACTGAAATCCGAGATATGGTGGAAAAACTATGCAATAGCAGCGTTGCTGATTGGGCTTGTTGTTTTTCGCCATTAGATATATGCGTTATATTGTTTTATCGTATTGTATTACATCCTCTATTACGTAGACTCCTTAGTTATTTGTGTTAGAAATGTTAAGTATGTATGTTACTCTTGAACTCTTATATATTTTGGTAACTTTCTTAGTCTTCTTCCTATTCAACTTAATATGCTTAATTTTGTAGTTAATGTGTAGTTGTATTATATTTGAGCCTAAATATTCTGTGTTTATAACAGTAGCATTTTTTTTTTGTTCTTCCACACATGAAATCATTTTTCCTTTACCAAACCCTTTTGAGCCCTTTTAACTATTTTTTCCTGTAACTCAGTAAGTCTTCAAAATTTAATACTTAAAAATAGAGCTCGATTACATTTGATTGTGTTTTCTGATATTTTGATTTTTGTTGTTTCACAAATTGACAAATTTGTGTGAGACATTAAGTTTAAAATTATTGTTTGTAAATTAACAAATTCTCTTAAATTTGTGTGAGACATTAAGTTTAAAAATATTGTTAGATAGTGGCCATGTGTACCTAATAAGAAATTGTTAATTTAGTAACAATACTTAATGTTACTAAGTTAAGTGTTATTTACCAGAAAAAAAAAAATTTCCTTTACCTAAAATATTAGTTACTCTCCAACACAGTTACTAAGTGTTACTTACTTGAAAAAAATTAGCTACTTCTCACAAAAAAGTAATAATTTTTTTTAAACTTAGTAACTATGCCTAATTTGTTACCTTTAATACGAAGTAACCAATTTTTTCCTAAGTTACTAATTATTACTTACTGAAAAAAAATTAGTTACTCTCCAAACAAATTAATAATTGTTACCTACTGAAAAAAAATTAGTTACCTCGCCAAAAAAAGTAAATTTTTTTTTTAAACTTAGTAACTATGCCTAATTTGTTACCCTATATTATAAAGTAACGAATTAGTTAATAAAAATTAGTTACAAATCAAATTAATAAGTGTTACCTACTAGAAAAACATTAGTTACAAATCAAATTTAATACTTAAAAATAGAGCTCGATTACATTTGACTGTGTTTTCTGATATTTTACTTTTTGTTGTTTCACAAATTGACAAATTTGTGTGAGACATTAAGTTTAAAATTATTGTTTGTAAATTAACAAATTCTCTTAAATTTGTGTGAGACATTAAGCTTAAAAATATTGTTAGACAGTAGCTTCAAGTACCTAATAAGAAATTGTTAATTTAGTAACAATACTTAATGTAACTAAGTTAAGTGTTATTTACTGAAAAAAAAAAAATTCCTTTACCTAAAATATTAGTTACTCTCCAACACAGTTACTAAGTGTTACTTACTTGAAAAAAATTAGTTACTTATCACAAAAAAGTCACAATTTTTTTAAACTTAGTAACTATTCCTAATTTGTTACCTTTAATACGAAGTAACCAATTTTTTCCTGAGTTACTAATTGTTACTTACTGAAAAAAAAATTAGTTACTCTCCAAACAAATTAATAATTGTTACCTACTGAAAAAAAATTAGTTACCTCGCCAAAAAAAGTAATTTTTTTTAAACTTAGTAACTATGCCTAATTTGTTACCCTATATTACGAAGTAACGGATTAGTTAATAAAAATTAGTTACAAATCAAATTAATAAGTGTTACCTACTGAAAAAAAATTAGTTACCTCGCTAAAAAAGTAACAAATAATGCATAGTTACTAACTTTATAAACATTTGTTACTTTTTGGCAAAACAACTAAATTTTTTCAGGTACGTAACACTTATTAATTTGATTGGAAAGTAACTAATTTTTTTCATTAAGTAACACTTAGTAACTAAGAAAAAAACTCGTTACTTCGTATTAAAGGTAACAAATTAGGCATAATTACTAAGTTTAAAAAAAATTGTTATTTTTTTTTGCAAGAGGACTAATTTTTTTTTTCAGTAGGTAACACTTATTAATTTGATTTGTAACTATTTTTTTTTCAGTAAGTAACAGTTAGTAACTTAGGAAAAAATTCGTTACTAAAAATTAAAAGGTAACAAAATACATATAGTTACTAAGTTATAAAATAGTTACTGCCACCCAAAGTTCCAGCGGTGAATTGTTACTTACTCAACAAATATTAGTTACTTCGTCATTACAGTATAAAATTGGAATTAGTTACTAGGTTTCGAAAAAAAAAGGAACATAAATAATTCCCCCTACTAGCCGCATTTTCGCAATAAAACTGATGAAAAGGTACTTCTTCTACATTTCCCCTAAATTAATC
Organism: Schizonepeta tenuifolia; assembly: GCA_029490685.1. Lineage (NCBI taxonomy): Eukaryota > Viridiplantae > Streptophyta > Magnoliopsida > Lamiales > Lamiaceae > Schizonepeta > Schizonepeta tenuifolia. The sequence goes on from CM055956.1 coordinate 89,022,675, forward strand.
TCCCCCTCCCCCCCCCCCCTATGCGTATCTTTCCGGTGCCCACATACATAAGGTGTCGACTGAAAAGGTAATTACACCACACTCTCCAAGGTACTACTAAATGTATTTAGGTTTGATTATTCGCGATATTGTGGTTTCTCAAATTTCACATTTTTTTTCCTTGTTCAATATAATTTATTTGGTTCTATTCGGTTGTATTTGGTGTTTATTGCTCAGATGCACATCTGTGATTGTGCATTTTGGAGGGATATGGATGAATGATGTCTACAAAGGTGGAGATAAAGTGATGTTGCTATTGTCCAGTGACATCATTCCTTCGATTTTTTCCTAGCGAAGATTCAGTTTAACTGCTGTGGTGTTAACTTCAACTCTTCCACTTATTCAATTACATGTTTGGTTGCTTCACCCGTTGATGATAGTGATTATGTTCGTCTTAACGTTACCAATGATATTGAACTGAATTTTGCACTGGGAAATTGAGTTTGCAAATTTTTTGTAACATTAATTCCCACGCCTTCGTCGTCTCAGTCTTCAAACACTCAATTACATTATCAAGAGCAAAATCAGAACATACCTAATGAAGAGTACAGTGGGGATAACTGTAACTCAGGTAGCGAAGATGGGGATGACGACGATGAATATGATCCCGATAATTCTGCTAGTAGTGATAGTCTCGACAATGATGACCCTTTTGAATTTGATCCTTGGTATGAGGATACAGGTGATGCTACTTTGTTTCATCCATTACTTCACAAACGCAATTTAGTTCTTCCACTACGTAGCACTTCTCCACCGCACCGAATTTATGGCTCTGACAAAGTAGCTCTTCAAAGTGGATTTAATTAATCCTGGTTCGCTTATGTCTTGTTCTTCAACAGTCAATGAGTTAGATATACACATGAATAGCAGTGATGAGCCTCTTTCAGTTGGTGTACTTTTCAAGTGTAAAGAAGATTTGAGATATGCTGTTGGAATGTATCACTTGGCAAACAAATGTGAATTTCATGTCGAGCGTTCAAACAAGAAAAAATATTATGTGGTCTGCAAGTATCAAGATCGGTGTCAATTTTGTATGCGTTCTAACTGTCCTTGTAAAGGTGCATTTTGGAGGGTCACATTGGCAAGCTCCTCATACTGAAAGCTTCTGCGCCATGATTGTTCAAAGTGGCTCGTATTGTGGTCAGAATTTCGTCCTTGCAGTGGTGATTAATTTTGGTAGTTAATCCTTGATAAGATGGCCTTCGGAATGTCCATCCTTCCTATTAAAAAAATAAAATGTGGGCAAATCAGTTTGAGAATCAACCAAATATAATTTAATTACACCAAAATCACTGAAAACATAGCATTAAACCAAATAGAAAAGTCTGACTTCATGAAAAATTAAAAAATTGTATTCAATTATATTCAGTTACTGAGCAACGTACCATAAGTTACTACGTTGAACAAAATTAGTTAAATTGCTGCAAAAAGTATCAAATTTCAGCTAGTTACTTAACTAAAATATGTTTGTGCCTTCATTGATGATTGTACCACATTTTCTGCTGTTAGTGAATTTAACAAAATTCGTGAATTCATATGAAAGTAACTTATTCAATTATGTTTCTCATCGAAAAAAAAAATCGTGATCTTAATGCAAACTACCATATTTATTCAAGTTCCTCTTTTTGAAAGAATTCGTTACTTTCGAATCAAAGTAACAAAATCCCTTGCGTTACTTAGAGACGATGTATTTGTTACTACAACACATCCCTTACCAGCTAGAAAAAAGTTACTAAGCCAAGAACACGTTACTTCAGAGCTAACTAATTTAAGTTACTAATCTAAAAAAATTCCGTTACCAAGAAGAGAAGTAAAAAATTTGAAATCGGTACTAAAAAAAATTTGAGAGTGACAGCAGCATAACTTCACAGCATTTTGTGGGTATGTTATTTATAAAGAAATCCAAAAAAATAGGGAACCGATGGAACATAACACATAAATATTTGATCCTCACCATCACTGAGGTCGATAAGTTATTACTAAATCGTGAATGCAGACAAGAAAAAAACCCACTAAGAAATATCCACTTACCGGCAGTTCGTATTCTTCAACCTCAATACTACTTCGAACATCCAGATCTGTGTTTAAATCATGGGTATTATCCTTCGCATTCGTCATCTCTTCAAATCTTGAAACAAATTTTCAGATCTATAATATTGTATGTGCAAAGCATCAGATTAAAGTATCAAATCTTGAATGGATATGAACAAATCGAAGCTCAAGTAACAGAAATATGAAAAGAATCGACCATTACCTTCAAGTGAGTCGGAAAATGGAAGGCTTCGACTTCAAAAACAAATAATGAAACTTAAAACTAAAGCAAACTAAAAAAATAACCACTACATCGTATACAGTGTAGTAGAACAAGGATATTGTGGGTTTTTTCGTGGCCAGAAATGGTAGGATATGGACATATTTTCGTTGGGACCGGTGTGAGTTATAGAGAGAAGATAATTTTTTTAGAGAGGAGACGGTAACGTGAAAATGAAGAGGTAAATGTTACTTTCTTACGCCATTCACAACAAAAGGTATGTTACTAGTATTAAGATAGAATTTTCACAAAGAATAAAGGGTATAAAAGTCTAAAGGTGCTAGAATTTTAAAGAACTATATCAAATGCTATATTTTATCTTTACAATATGAAAAATGCTACTTTCACTATCCTCTCAATATTTAATATATCTCAATTATTATAAAATTTTTAAAATCCATATTCAATAGAGCTGAATTTTAATAAATTTCAGAAATTCTAATTGAAATCCACATCCAATGCTTCTGTATTTTAATGAAAATCTAGATTGAATAGACTTTTAAAATCCATTAAAATACATCATATTTCGCATCCAATACACCCCTTAATACTTGCAAGTCCACCGCTGCATAAAACCCAATTTCTTGTGAATCCGATTTCAATGGCGTCCGGCGCCGAAACTGCGCGCGAGTCAATCGACGTGAGTTCAGAGAAGCAGAAACAGAAGAAAAAGAAGAAGAAAGCCGGCGAGGACCTGCATATCGAGGGCCACTCAATCGGAGGACTGTCGATCGCGGGGCACGAGACTTGCGTGATTCTTCCCTCTCTCAACTTGGCTTTTGATATTGGCAAATGCCCCCAGCGCGCCATTTCGCAGCAGTTCCTCTTCATCTCTCACGGCCACATGGACCACATTGTGAGTTCTCTCTCATCTCTTGCTGCTCTCAACCAGTCGAAAAGTATAATTCATAATCCTTTATAAATTGGTGCCTCGTGTAATTTGAACTTTATTTTTGGAAGTTTTAATGCAAGTTCGGTTTTTCCATTTTCTTTTTGATAATTTGTACTGCTGCTGGTGTTTTCAAGCTAATTTTGGGGTTTCTAGCTAAATTGGGAAATTTAGGAGCGAGAAATAGAGCGTAGCTGTTGCATTAGAAACCATTTCTCAGAAACTAGGATAGTTATGGTTTGGTTTTGGATTCTTATTGCAATTATGTTTGTTAAACACCGCAACCTTTTGTTGAAGGGAGGACTTCCGATGTATGTTGCTACACGTGGCTTATACAGACTGGCGCCACCAACGATCATCGTGCCAAAAGTCATCAAGGAAAGTGTGGAGAAGATTTTTGAAGCTCACAGAGCCATGGATCAATCCGAGCTCAAGCATACTCTGGTTGGTCTAGATGTGGGTAGGAAGGAATGCCTTACTGCGTCTCTTCGTTATGCAATACTCCTACACTGGCCACTAACTTAACAGTCTTTTGTAGGTGAAGAGTTTTGTATAAGAAAGGATTTGAAAGTGAGAGCTTTTAGAACGTATCATGTTATTCCAAGCCAGGTCTCCTCAATACTTTCTTGCTGCTCTGATTTTTTTGTGAATTATGTTCTTGCTAGCAAATTGGTAATTAGAGGATTGACTTTGTTTGTTGGTAGGGATACATAGTTTATTCTCTGAGACATAAACTCAAGCAGGAGTATCTTGGGCTACCTGGAGTTGAGTTAAAAAGTCTGAAGCTGTCGGGTGTTGAGGTGCATTACATAAATCTTCTAGTTTAAGTTAAAAAAATTGTATAAAAATAAAAATCTTATTTGTGCAGTAAATATCGTGTGTAGATTTATACTGTATTGCATACTATTTATCATATCTTATGTCTAAGATGAAAGAGGTATAACTAGTATTGTCAAGCATATTCTAAGCATCATAATATTGCAAATTAACTTCCTTATCTTCAAAATAGATTTGGAAAAAATTAATGGATCTAAAAACTTGCTTTCCAGACTTTGATCACCCATCTGTGCTTTCTCTTTCTTAGAATCCTGATGCTGTAATCTATGATTTTGCTCCACAAATAGGTCTAGATAGAAATTAGGTATTACTGAAACATCTTGCCTTACACTATTCATTATGCTGTCATTTCCTTTTGATGGAAATTTTAGAGGTTCATATCTCTTCTGTGAGCTAAACTATACTGGCAGATTACAGACACATATACAACACCTGAAATTGCATTTACGGGAGACACTACGTCAGACTTTATTACTGATGCAGACAATGTCGATGTTTTGAGAGCAAAGATTCTTATTATGGAGGTACAATGTTAACTTCAACCTTTATTGTGTAACTGGTACATGCAAGTCTTAGGGCCACGAAACTAATCTCATTTACACTCCCACTTCTATAGTAGTCCATACCTTGTTTTCCTTAACTGCCTAGGTGATAAGTGTTTAGGTTCTACTCCGACTTTGGTGTTAGCATATCAATTAACTGGATGGAACTTTTAAAGAAAAGTTTTCTTAGACGTACAGGATGTTAATATATAGTGACATCAAGATAAACTTTTTAAACATTTCATAGAAAACTTGTTGATACATGGATGATTATATGATGGAACATACTACTTGTCTGATTTGCATAGATATTTGTAATTGTCTGATTTCTTATTTCTTTAACATTTTCTTCAAGTTCATCCTTTAATAGGTTAACATATTGCAAAAAGTCTATGATAATGACCAAAATTTTAGATATTCAGAAGGTGTTATTTGATATATATAGTCAGGCTTATCATATGGGACCTTCTTCAGATCTAAGCTGAATAATTCATAGTGTGAGTCATTAATAAGTATTTTTTTGAAAAGGGGAGTCATTAATAAGTTACTGATTCCAAATCTCCTTGTTTCTGCCCCTCATTAGAGCACGTACGTGGAGACTTCATGCTCAGTGGAGGATGCAAGAGATTACGGACATACGCATTTATCTGAGGTTAATGCACTGATGCTCTTTCATTTTGCTTCCTTCCCGATCCTGATATTCTGGTATTTAATGCTGATTGTGGTTTCAATTGTCACTGAATTATTGCACCACCAGATACTTAGTCATGCAGATAGGTTCCAGAACAAAGCTATTCTTCTAATTCACTTTTCAGCTCGTTATCAATTAGATGTAAGTCCCATTCTTTTCTTCTCTGTATCATCATTTTTTTTTTTGTCCGTTCTTTTCTTGGAAGGCATCTTCGTATTTCTGTGCACATACATTATGGAAATCACAATGCCTTGATAATTCCTTGCAACAAGCCCTGTTGTTATTGCCATACATATGCATAGTCAAACTTATTACATCATCTAAGGAAATGCAGTGCATGTATGAAGGATCCTATACTATAAGTTATTCCTTTTCCAATTACACTGTATGCTTGGTTAAGGTTCCGTCGATTTCTTTTCATTTAGAAGCAAAATTTATATTGTCACTCTTTGATATTTATTGTTAAATTGTAGTCGGCTAACTTATAGTGCTTGATTTATCATATCAGGTTATTGAAAACGCTCTTGGTGCAGTGCCGCCTCCTTTGGCTGGGCGAATGTTTGCCCTCACAAATGGTTTTTAGTTAAGGTCGAAATTGCCAAAATCGTATCTGAGATGTAGACATTCTATCCTGGTTTCAGATTCCGCGGAAACGGAATGCATAGTACTGTTGGTTTCACTTTGTCACTCCAATTTGCAGGATGAAAATCTACGAGCAAAGTTGATTCGTGGAGTTTAAGGAAGTGGCTCTTTTCCTAAGATGCTTCTTCCAGCTGTTTTTGAGAAGTTTCTCTACGGTGGAAACAAGTTTGTTACGTTTGAGTTGTGTACTGTTTTTGGGTACCCAGAAAAATATTATACTAGTTTTGATGCATAGATTGTATGATTCTGGTAATAGGTTGATTTAGTTGAGTAATTTATGCTTTACACGATAGTGTTTGGTCCTTGATATTTCTTAATCTTGTAACATTTTGTTTTGTTTAACAAAGTATATATATTTTAATACATTATAGTAGTGCCTTTTGATTGAGACGGGTAATTTTGATAATTTATGTTTATTCAATGAATTTCTGTTTTCATATTTACTTAATATTTTTTTATTATCAATTAATAACAGAAAAATAAACGGTGCTTCGTTCCGATTTTCCTTTATTCTGATATTTTTGGTATTATTAATTCATAATAATACATATATATTACTTATTCTATTCATATTACAATTTCTCATGCATGTATATGTATTGTTATTATCTTTATCTTCATTCTTCACACTTCTTTAAAACTTTGTGTATTATTAATTCATAACATTAATATTATACTATATCTAATTCTTAATAGATATATATTCTCAATTTCTAAATACAAATTATATAACTCATTCTCAATAATTAAATTTAAAGCAATAAAAAAATAAATTAGCATTTAAGAGGCCAATAAAATTTTTGTAATTGAGAATCCCTACAAAAACAATATAAATATATTTAATCAAAATATATACATAGAATTCTCTTTATCTTTCATTCAATCAGTGTCTGCTAGGAAATACTACTCATATCACATTGAATCGAATGTATGAATAGATAGCTAAAAAAATGATAAAAAAAAAATCTTGAAAATGTAAATATATCTTTCTCGGCCTTTAACTAAGACTAGAGATATCAATTTACCATGAACCAACGAGACGATTCAACTAGACATAAAAAGAACAATTTTTACTAATTTTAGTTAATATTAACTTTGTAGTGTTTAGATTTTTATCGAGTACTATTACTCGACAGGTTTGCCACATGTATATACAATAAGGTAACTATTTTAATCAAGATGTAGAAAAATTCTAAACAAATTTAGATTTGAAAAATACACAATGAAAATGCAAATATATCTTTCTTGGCCTTTGCCTAATATTAGAGGTATCAATTTCCAATAAACCAACGAGATGATTTAAACCAACGAGACGATTCAAATAGACATAAAAAGAATATTTTTTACTAATTTTAGTTAATATTAACTTTGTACTACTCAATTTTTTATCTAATACTATTACCCAACAAGTTTGCGACGAGTATAGACAATAAAGTTACTATTTTTATTGAGATGTAGAAAAACTCTAAACAAATTTAAATTTGAAAAATACATAGTAAATTAGTATCCAGTTTATTGTCATTCACAATTATATGTTTAGATACGTGAAATATAATTCATTTACTAAGTTTGAGTTACAAATAGCGCAAACAACATAAAAACTTCTAAATAAGATACAACAATTTTTAAATATAAGTCAGTCTTTGAAGATAAATTCTAGAGAGAGAGTGAGGGGAAAGCGTTGAGAGAGAAAGTCATTTTTTTTCAAAGTTATAATGATGTGGTTTGTTGTTTGATTGTTTTATCGTTGGCAAGATGTTTATATTTCTTACATTGCTCATTTTGGTGAAATAAAATAGTTATTTACGAGAAAAAAACTATTTGTAAAATATATTCATATGATGAAAATATAAAATTAGTTTCCATCTATTATCGACGGGCTACCTACTACTCAATTAATAATAGAAAAATAAATGGTGCTCCGTTCTGATTTTTCTTTATCCTAGTATTTTTGACATTATTAATTCATATAATACACATATATTACTTATTATATAAATATAATAATTCTTCATGGCTCATGTATATGTATTATTACTATCTTTATCTCTCTTCTTTACACTTCTTTAATACTTTGTATATTATTATTTCATACAATAATTCTATTCGGACATACTATGTCTGGACATATATGCTTAAGATGCAAATGGTGATATGTCATTACCCTACATGGTAATAACAAATTTTGTCAAAAGTACACTTTTGACAAAATTTGGGTAAAATTGTATCCAATTTGACAAAAATACCCTTAAAGGGTAGTGGGTGTGTGTATGGTTAAAATTCAAAATACATTTACTGAACTTCTCTCTCTCTTCCCTATCATTCTCTCTCCCCGTTTTCTGCGACGATACAGTAGGAAACTCCAACCCTATCGCTGCTGTCAACCACACCGCCACACTCCGCCATCACACCGCCACACTCCACCGTCAACCTCCTAGATACAGATCTATCTAAATGGCGCCGCGAACAAAAAAACCAAAAACTGCCGCCGTGGGGAAGGATAAAGAAGCCGAAGTAGCAAAAGCAACGACGGCGAAGGTCACCACCGCGGCGACAACTAGCAAAGCAGCGACAACGCCGCCCAAAGGCGCGAAGAAACAGAGAAAAGCCGCGGCGACGCCGAGCAAAGCCCCGACGAAAACAAGGCCTCAAAGGATCGAAGTTCTGCCGGCGCTTGAACAGGCGCCGCCGCGCGAAGAAGAAGTAGAGCAGACGCTGCCGGGGCCGCGCGAAGAAGAAGGAGAAGACAAAGAAGACCAGCCTACACCGTCAAACGAGGAGGAGGAAGCCGATGAAGAAGATGTTTTCGAGCATTTGCCGGTAAGTTTTCCAGATCTGAAAGTTACGGTGGTTGCATGTTTGATTATCGCTTGATTTCTCCGATTTCGCGGGTTTATCATGTTTTGAATGTCAATTTCGTACCTAGTTTGTTGAGTAGAATGAAAATTAGGGTACGATTTGGAGATCTGTAATTTTGGGGAAAACTCTACAGGTACACCGGGTACGTTTTGTGAAAAATATACCGGTAATTCCAGATATGTAATTACTGGGGATAGCTTCTTGTTGAATAGCTGAGATTGTTTATGCATGATGTATTTTGCATTCTGGTCATTTGAATATGGCCTTGTTTGGTTAAAATTGGTACGATTTTCCCAAATACGTACCAAGAAAACTAGTATGTTTCTAGTACACTCGGTACGTATTTTGAAAAACGTACCGAGTGTACCAGTTTTTTATTGTAATATAGGTAAGTATTTACAAAAGCGTACCTACTCTACAGGTACACTTGGTACGAAATATGAAAAACGTTCCAAGTGTACCAGTATTTCATTATTTTCAAGTACGTATTTGCAAAATGCGTACCTACATGACAAGTACATTAGGTACGCATTAGCAAAAACGTACCAAGTGTGCCATACTGCAATTGGTAAACTGAGTAAAATTTTGTAAAAGCGTACTAGGTGTACCAACGTAGAATTGGTACACTCGGTACGATTTTATCAATTCGTACCAGGTGTATCATGTTGTGTGTGTACACTAGGTACGATTTTGTAAAAACGTACCGGGTTTTACCAAGCAAATTATGACTAAACAGTGAATATGTATTTGTTATTGAATTGTTTTTTTTCTTATTGCAGAACCGATGAAAATACAAGAGGCTGAAGCTTGAAAAATTGAAAAACAAGACAATGACTCACGGTTATGAGTCCCTTGTTTTCGATATCCGAGCATGCCTCACCGCAAGTGGCAACTCATCGTTGGACAAGCTGAAGCAGTCCTGCCTAGGCCAATTTATGGGGATGGAGGACATGAACACGCGATAGGGGAAGGCCATCCACTGGATGGTGCTTCGACATGTGGTTTCCTTCCCCGAGTATGATTCATCAGCTCTATGGTTCAAGGTTGAAGGAAAGCTCTTACGGTTCAGCCGAGAAGAATTTGCTTTGGTGAGCGCCTGAAATTCGGCCCTGTAGATTTCGACCCATACACCGACCACATCATACCGCGATCCTCATTGTACTCCCGACTATTCGGCAACCAAATGGTCACCGCTGAAGATGTGTGGACACCATTCAGGAACACGAAGTTTTTTATCAAAAAATCTGAAATCAAGATCAACGCCAATGACTACTTGAAGTTGGCAAAAATTCTGCTGGCAGCATCATACGTGCTTGGATATGAGAATACCAAGAAAAAAATACCGGACTGGTTGTGGGTCCTGGTTGAGGATGAGGAAGCTTGGGAGAAATTTCCCTGGGGCAGCTTCTCGTTTCAAAACAATCGACACAGAAGATAAAAAGAACAAATCCGGCATCTCTTACCACATCAGAGGCTGCAGTTTTGCTTTATTGGTAAGTTCTTAATAGGTAAAAATGGTATTTATTGAAAATCTTGGTACAATTTTATAATTACGTACCAAACTTTACAGTTCGATACTGGAAAACTCGGTACGCAATTAGGAAATCGTACCAAGTTTTTCAAATATAAGTATAATCTCTTGGAAAATTTGGTACGATTTTATAATTACGTACCAAACGTAACAGACCGAAACTGGTAAAACTCGGTACGCAATTAGAAAATCGTACCAAATTTTCCAAATATAAGTATAAACTCTTGGAAAACGTAACAGTTTAATGTTGGTAAACTCGGTACGCATTTATAATTACGTACCAAGATTATCATGTAAACCTATTGTATCTTGTATATGAATACCTACTGACAAAATATTATTTATTAAATAGGGTTGGATATTTGAGGCTGTGCCGGCTATAGGAACAAAGGTGGAATTGAGGTCCACCGAGAAGAAACTGTCTCGCATGTTGAGGTACAGATTCCTCAGAGACGTAGAAATCCCCCCAGCAGAAGACATAAAATTGGTAAGATTTATTCTTAGATATAATATAATTTTAGTAAAGCTTGATACGCATTCAAAAATACTTACCACTTTTACCATTGTCAAAGTGCTACACTTGGTACGCACTGAAAAATGCGTACCAAGTGTGCATAGGTGAATTGGTAAACTTGGTACGTAATTATAAATGCGTACCAAATGTACCAAGTGAAAGAAGCAGTTTGTTAGGTACACTCGGTACGCAATAGGAATTTCGTACTGAGATTGCTTAAATAAATTGGTACACTTGGTATGAAATTTTGGTACGAAATTGTAATTTCGTACCAAGTGTACCAACTTTACTGACAGTTTATCTAATTATGTTTTATCCTTCTCAGAATCTTCGACAGCTGCTGAAGCCATCCAATGCTGAAAAGCAAACACCGTACTGGCTTTCTTTACAGAACGATTCGAAATTCGGCACGTTTGTATTTAAGTACGATCCGAATGATGCAAAAAAGAAAAGAAAATGAGAAGCAGGCAACAATGGTGAAGATGATGAAGAGCCTGATGCCAATGAAGCGGAAGCTGCCAACAAAGATGATCAAGACAGTCTTCCTCCTCCTCCTCCGCATACCAACATTGCATCCACCTCAACCGCTCCTCCTGCCGTCGATACCGGTTCCTCTGTCCTTGCAAACTTAATGAAAGGGCCGGAGAGAACGGTTCTTGTGAAAGATATAGCTGAGGCCGCTGCAAATATGCTCATATCATGGCTAGCGGATGAAAGGCAGCAGCTCGTGGAGGATGTTGGGAGCTATGTTGTTAACAAGCTCCAAGAACAAGGGGTAGTCCAACCCTTCACGGGTGCACACTAAACATCTCCAGCCTCTCCTCCTATCAATGACATCCAACCTGCAACAACAGAAGCAGCAGCGGTGGATGGCGACAGGAGAAGCGCAGAGAAAGAGCAAATGGAGGCAGCATCCATGGAAAGCGACAAGACGATGAAGGAGAAGGAGGGAGGAGAACCAACAGAGCAAGCCGGAGATAGGACGACGGAGCGGGTAGATGATGATAAGGTACAAGATGCATCTTAAGTTGATGCCTAGCAAAAATTGAACAATTTCATGGAGTGATAACATAAACAATCGCATCTACTGTATTTTATTTTTCATGTTATGAACAAATATTTCTTTTCCTGTTTATTTGAAGATATAATATAATTTATAATATATTTGATGAATTATTTTTCATTAATTGATTGATGTGTATTGTAATTAGGTATGCCTGGTACGATATATAAAATCGTACCTCTTTCCACGCGTACGCATGGTACGTTTTTCATAAAAACGTACCATGCGTACCCACAAACGTTTATTCAAAACGTACCGAGTGTACCGAGTTTGCAATACAAATCTAGTACGAAATTGCTTTAAACGTACCAATATTTCTCTTTCTTCAAGCAGGTCCCTGAACAGGCAGGCGATCCATTTACGGACACGCAAATCAACTTATTGTGGGACACCTTCCTGAAAACTGATCAATTTACACCTCCGCAAGACAAAGTTCTTCAACCAAATGCAGCTTCAGCTACTCCATTCACACTGTGTCCAAAATTTGAAGCACAACCACCAGCAGCTCCACAAATCTCGGTGCCACAAGGGCCACCTCCCCCAAAAGCTCCACAAATCTCCGTGCCACAAGGTCCACAAGCACAATATCCAACACCACAAGGGCCACCTCCCACACAAGCTCCAACAGCTCAACAAACATCGGTGCGTATCTTGAATCCGAGGTCGATCCGAAGAAGATTCTCAGCTCCACCTCTACGCAGTCCATTTCTGCCAGAAGACGTGCGACCAGGCTGTCACACCTTCGAGCATTGGTTGAACTTAGAGGAAGCTCCACTGTAAGTTAAATTTTTCATCTTCAAATTTTTAATCTTCAAAAATTTTGAGGTAAAACTCGGTATGATTTCTTAAATTACGTACCAAGTATACCATTCTGCAATTGATAAACTGAGTACGATTTTGTAAATGCGTACTAGGTGTACCAGTGTAGAATTGGTAACTCGATACGATTTTATCAATGCGTACCAGGTGTACCCATTCCTATTTGGTAAACCCGGTACGATTTTGTAAAAACGTACCAGGTGTACCAGTGTGCAATTAGTAAACTCGGTACGATTTTATCAATGCGTACCAGGTGTACCATTTTTAATTGGTAAACTCGGTACGATTTTTCCAATGCGTACTAAGTTTAATTAAGAGTTTTAATTAATCTAATATTCATTGAAAACAGGAGGAATGTTGGAGCCTTTTGTGGTGTTGACAAGACCTTTTTCCAATCTATCATGGATCCAACAGGACAACTCGACATAGAACATATAGAGGCTTACCTTGTTGTTCTCGTGGCAAATCCTACAATGGCTGGATTGGGAGAAGTTGACCCGAAGATTGCCTTGACATCTTGTTATTTTATGATAAATTCAACCAATCAGACTAATTTGAATTGTTTACAGTAATACTTCTACACACATAACACATATATATTTATACTATATTTATATTTCTTACACTTATTTGTAGGAAACGGTGGAGAATGTGTTCGACTCGGTCAACCTACCTAAGAGAGCCAATCCCTTTGATCCGTACGATCACAAGATCTTTAACCCGAAAGTTGAAGAGATCTTCCCCGAAGATGAAATGAATAGGTTGCTTTTGTTTGCCGAAGGAGCTCAGCCAGCATGGGGGGAGAACGTAAGGCCTTGGGTTGACTGCGACAAGGTACGATTTTATTGATACGTAACCATAAATCTAAGTACACTGGGTATGCATTGCTAAAATCGTACTAGATTTACCAAATGCATGTATGGTAAATACGGTACGATATTACAAATGCGTACCGAGTGTACCTGATTTTCCAGTATGCATTTACAATAACGTGCCGTGTTTTCTTAGATTTGTAGTACGCATTTGTAATAACGTACCATGATTCATTTTTTTTTATAGGTAGTTGCATTGTGTTTCTATAAGGATCACTGGGATACCCTGTTGGTAGATCTCAAAAAATAGAAGATAACTCTCTATGACTCGAAAGAACATACATTTGAGGAACACCATTTCGATAATCGACGAGATCTATTTCTGCCAATGACAAGAACGGTGCCACAAATCATGAAGGCTATTGGATATTACCGAGATCATCACATAAAAGACCCACAATTCGGCCAGTGGGAATTATGCTTTCCTCCAAAGAAGGGCCCAACAAGAAATAAATTCCAGCAAGATAATGGATATGATTGTGGCCTCTATGCACTCAAATATGTGGAGCAGCTCATCTCAAAAAATTCAATACCAATTCGAAGATGTTTGCAAAAGGATGAAGACCGGGTGGAGTACAGAGAACACATAGGAAGAACCATTTATGCCCATAGCACGGACGAAGTCACACCGGAAGTCATAGATTTCGATTGAGTGACTGAAGGGAATGAAGGCAATGAAGGCAAATAAATGAACAGTAAATTCGTGTTAGTATTTTGTGCATGATGGATAGGATTTTGTAAATCTATAAACATTACTATATTTTGAATATGCATTTTGCAAAACTATTAGCATATGCTAGGGATTAACTATGTATAATTTTTTATCTTTATTGGTATTTTTGAATTTTGGTACGCACAGTACGCAAATGTAAATTCGTAACAGTTTTTCTAGTACGCAAGGTAATCAATTCAACAAAACGTACCAAGATTTACTTGAACTCTTGGTACGCATTGGATAATGCGTACCGGCGCACCAAATTCTGATAAGCAAACTAGGTACGCAATTATAAATGCGTACCAGGTTTACCGCATCCGCACTTGGTACGCCGGTACGATTTTAGTCAAATTCGTAACTGTTTTTCTAGTACGCGAGGTAATCAATTAAAAAAACGTACCAAGAGTTACTTAAAAACGTATCAAGAGTTACAATAATATTTGACATAATATTAATTAAAACGTCAAAATTTTCAAACAAAAACCATAACAAACACTACACAGCTAATAGAATTAAATAAATTTCAATTATCAACCAAATCTATGTGGATCTTGACATGTTTGGCGAGTATGACCCACAACACCACAAATACCACATTTCTTCGTTTTGCGGGTTCTTGTTTTAATGCTTGGTTGGTTGCTACTTCCTTCTTCTTCCGGATTAATCAAGCGGCGTCTTAGAGGACATGTACTCATATAATGACTTTTCTCATGACACCACAAACACCCCCGACTGCGGTTGGTATGAGATCCAGTTGGAATCCTCTTTGTACGCGGTCGTCCAGCTTGCTTAGGTTCCTTAAGTGTAAGAACAATCCTTGAAGCAATATGTGGCGGCACACTCCACGAATCTTTATCCGGAATAGGCATCACATCATCAGCATAAATCTCACGCCATGTCGCAGTAGAATAATATTCATGAACATATGACATTGGAGATTCCTTCTTAAACCTAAAAATGTGTAAAAAATTAAAACTTCGTCGAAGGAAAACATGGTACGTAATTGTAAATGAGTACCAGGTGTACCGCATCAAAACTTGAAAACTTGGTACGCATGGGATAATGCGTACCGGCGTACCAAGTTCGGATGAGCAAACTTGGTACACAATTGTAAATGCGTACCAATTTTGCTCATCAGCACTTGGTACGCCGGTACGTTTTTAGCCAAAGCGTACCGGCGTACCAAGTTCTATGGAGCAAACTTGGTATGTAATTATAATTTCGTACCAAGTGTACCCAACATAACTTCCTGACCAGGTACGCATTGATCAAAGCGTACCTGCGTACCAAGTTATATGAGGTAAATTTGGTACGCATTTACAATTACGTACCAGATGTACTAAGAAGTTTTGGCAAAATAGGTACGAATATACAATTAATACCAACAAATAAAAACTTCAACCTCACCTAATTGCTGCAGTAGCGTGAGAGCAAGGTATTAAGTCCAGATCCCATACCTGACACGAACACTTCCTGGAAACAACATCAACAACATTGTTTTTTACTCCACAAATTACATTAAACTTCATATCAGATATTGGTTCAACTCTCATCACGCGCCCCGCCTCCACAGCTATACCTAATTCCCTTGTTGCATATACCGATAAATCTTCATTTCTAGATGCAGATTTTGTGCGCCGCTGGAAGAACCAAGATTGAACAAGATTACGACAGTATTCTAGAAGAGAATATGCCGGAAGTTTTCTAGCCCACCGAAGTCTCGAATTCTCTACAGCATTGGATGTACCAAACCCAAACTTCCGCACGGGGCATAGTGCAACAGACCATCTGCTCGGACCGATACTCATAAGCTTTTCATAGCCACCACGAGAGGCCTCCTTCAAATTGTTCATGTACTCCTCATAATCCTCTACTTTGTAAGCATTCGCAGCAAGATGGAATAGATCAGTCACAACGGTACTCCAAGTCTTCAGGTTACCCTATATATGAAACGTACAAAGACCATGAGGGATGCTAGGATAAACTCGATCTATAACATTCTTGATGCTCAGATGCTGATCGGAAACTATCATAAAATCCGGGGGGCAACCAAACGTCCGACGGACACGCTCCAAAAAACCAAGACCAAGATGAAGTATCCTCCACATCACCAATGCCAAATGCTAATGGAACAATCTGTTCATTAGCATCTTTCGTAACTGTGACAAACAAAATGCCCTTGTATTTCCCTTTCAAGTGTGTGCCGTCAATGACAATCACGGGCCGACATACACGAAAAGCTCTTATGCACGCAGAGAGAGCAAAGTAACAATATTGAAACAAACCGTCTGGACATGTTTGAAGGTCCACAATTGAACTAGGATTCATCTGCTCCAACATGTATAAGAACTTGAGAATCATCTGAAAGAATTTATCTCAATTAATAAAAAAAATCACTAAAAGTACGCTAGGTAAACATGGTACGCTTTTCAAAAAACGTATTGAATGTACCAGTAATATTGGTAAAACTTGGTACGTTTTTATAAATACGTAACATCATACTATACTAACTATTGTAAACTAGGTACACAATATTAATTTCGTACCAGGTTTGCCGCTTTATTACCGGTACATTGAGTACAATTTTGTAAAATCGTACCCGATGTACCGGTAATACAGAGGAAAACCGGGTATGAAATTTCAAAATCGTACCAAATTTACAAATAATAATTACGCGAGACTAATATAGAAAAGGATAGAGAAACCTAAAATGAATTATCTGCATCTCCAAATGAAAGTTCCAGAGCATGGTGCTTACCAGCCAAAGCAGTAGAATATTTTAAATTCACACCAAATTCCCTTCGTATCTGTGATTGAATATCCTTTGGCCTAAGACACGAACCATCTTCCCCAAAATTTGGGCCAATGTGTGCAACAACAACTCTAGATGAAACCTTAGGATCAGGGTGATATCTCAAATCATCCACACAAGAGTGACGAGTGAAGAGATTAATACGCCACAAATTAGATGCGGCACTTGGTCGCATCTTAAACTCACATCGTTCTACCAGTTTGCATCTCACATGGTAGTACACCTTGTTTGATCGAATTGTTTTACACTCGAGATGCTTTTTCATGTGATATAAACCAAGAGCCGACTTCAGTTTCTTCTTTCCGACAAAAGTGTCACCCTGAACAAGCTCATCCACACGCACAACCGGTGCAAGTATTTCATCCGATGGAAGAGATGCTTGTTGGGCTGCACCTGGAATAACCCATAAACACTGTCCTACGCTACTTTCATTACCCACATCGCTATTACCATCCATATTGCTATTACTAACATCATGGTCATCATTCTCACCAATGCCATCTCAACTCATCACAATCAACATCAAAATTGTTCTGGTCTTCATTCCGCACACCATCATCAATTAAAAGAGTCATCCTATTATGAGATTCATCAATCGTGGGAGAAACCGCCACATATACAGTAGGAAACTCCAACACATCCATCAAATAGGACAACTCGAAATCATCTGTAATCTTCATTCTCATACTTTCATCACTAGGAGACTGGACTAAACCATCTATATCAAACATATACATACTATTATCCTTCTTCATTTGAACTTCAAGTTTTGCTAATAAAGATTCAAAACTTATACCACTAGGCAGTATAGGAATATACTCTTTCCTACCACCCTCATAAATGTTCTCTTTCCAGTATCCTCCATGCGCAACCACTAAAGAAGAAGGCCTTACCTGCACCAAGTAAACTTGGTATGCATTAGTAAATGCGTACTGCGTACCCAGTAAACTTGGTACGCATTCATAACTACGTATTGCGTACCAAGTACACTTGGTACGTAATCATAAATACGTACTGCGTACCAATAAAACAAATTAAGGTACGCGGTACATTTTTATCAATACGTACTGCGTACCAGGTAAACTTGGTACGCACCAGTACGCAATTAAGAAAACGTACCATCCCTGAACCAGAAAATATAGTCGCCGGAAATTTACCTCCATAGCTTTGACGCCACAACCAAAAATCGCCGAAACATTACAATTGAACCACCGTAACACTTTCTAAACAAAAATTAAAGCAAAAAACAAAGCAAAAACGCAAACAATTTTGCAGAATAAAAAAAGCTCCACAAATCAGCAGTAAAAATCACAGCCAAAGCATATAGACGACGGCGACGACGAAGCTAAACACGACGACAAAAGCAGAAGCCACGGCGACGACGAACAAGACACGACGACAATAATGGAGGAAAAAGCTCCAAACTATGGCGACGGCTATGGCGATGGCGATGGCGACGATGATGACGACGGCGATGACGACGACAACGACGGAAAGAGATCAACAATGGCGACGACGTCGAACGGAAAGAAATCGGCAGAGAGAAAAACTTGAGGAAGAAGAAAACCGAAAAAAAATGAGAGAAGGAGAGAAAGACGTGAGCTGAGGGAAGAAGAGAGAGAAAAAAGAGAGTGAAAAAAGAGAAAGAAAAATAAAGTGAAAAAGTAGGAGAGAGAATGTACTAAGATGGAATAAGGTATAAATTATAAGGGTATAAATGTCAAAAAAGTAAACATATGACAAAAATTGATAAAATTTGAACTAGTGACCCTTTTTGATATTACCTTTCAGCTAATGCCATATGGGTGCATTTCCTCTATGCTTAAAATAGGAAAAAATTGTCTCATTGTCTTCAAAATTTCTTTCCTACTCAGACCCCCTTCTGAAATATTGATCTTATACATATACGCTCCTAAATCTTACTCTCATTCATACCTAACTCCTAAACTTGTGAATTTAAATTGAGATGAAACTTTATAATTAAAATATTAAAAAGTTTATTTTTATTAATAACCAAATTGTCGAAACTATGAAATTAAATTATTAGTTAAAAAATTCCGTCAAATTTCTATTTTTACCCTCGTATGTCTGGACATAGTATGTCCAAATAGCACTACCCTATTTCATAATATTAATATTATATACTATATCTCAATCTTTAATAGATATATATTCTCAATTTCTAAATACACATTACATAACCTATTTTCATTATTAATTATATATTTCATAATTATGAAAAAGTAAAATTATTTTTTAAGTTATAATCTACAAGTAGCGCCAATAATTAAATTTAAAGTAATAAAATAAGCAAATTAACATTTAAGAGGCCAATAGAAATTTGTAATCCAAAATCTCTATTAAAATTAAATAAATATATTTAATCAATATATCTACATAGAATCTCTTTATCTTTCATTCATATTTTTCTTAATCTTCGATTAATGCATGCGAAAAAATACTATTCATATCATATTGAATCTAATGTATGAATAGATAGCTAAAAAAAGAAGGAAAAAAACATCTAGAATATGTAAATGCCTTTGGCTAAGATTATAGATATCAATTTACAATAAACGAACGAGACAATTCAAACCTACGAGATGATAATAGACATAAAAAGATCAATTTTTATTAATTTTAGTTAATATTAACTTTGTAGTGTTCAGATTTTTATCGAGTACTATTACCCTATAGATTTGTAACGGGTATATACAATAAAGTCACAATTTTAATCGAGATGTAGAAAAATTCTATATAAATTTAGATTTGAAAATACATAATGAAAATTCAAATATATGTTTCTCGGCCTTTGACTAATATTAGTGATATTAATTTACCATAAACCAACGGGACGATTCAAACTAACAAGACGGTTCTAATAGACATAAAAATAACAATTTTTACCAATTTTAGTTAATATTAACTTTGTAGTGTTCAAATTTTATCGAACACTATTACCCAACAGATTTTCGATGATTATATACAATAAAATCGCTATTTTAATCCAAGGGGGAAAATTTATTATACCCACTTCTCAAAGTACAAAATGAAAAATACATACACCTTTGATTTTCAATGCAATTTACGCATGAATCCAAAAGGGGGCCCATAACTTGTCAAAATCAACCCCTTTTAGTCACTTCCCTGACGTAAATATTTTATCGGGTTCGACTTCCTACTTCCGACATTGATTGGGGGCCCTTTTAATATTATAGGGCACATATTCTTTTGCAGGCTCATTTTGGCCGAGTTTTTCTTTCAATTTTTGTTGTCTCTCCCCCAGCCTCTAAACCCCCGCCTCCAATAAATAATTGTCGTCTCCTACATCCTGCTCCACACCTCTCGCTTCAACAACATCTCGCTCTACACCTCTCGTTTTCCCTCTTCTCTCTCTCACCTTCCTCACCCAAAAAACCATGCACAACGAGTATCTTCACTTTGTTTCACAGTATGGCACAATATGAACAGGTTAGTATTCTATTCGATATGAATCTTAAGTTTTTTATTAAGTATTTGTTACGAATTTAATTATAGATAAAATGCATGCCTTCGATTTATAATGTGGGATTTCGTCTGTTAGTTTTAATTTTTAGTTGCTATATATTCAATTTCCCGCTCAAGAAACCTTCAGATCTACAACATCCCGCTCAAGCAGGATATTGCTTTGTCGAGCAGGAGATTCGATATTTATACCGATTAACTAGTGCCAATCTTGTATTACTTGGTAAAGATCGAAAAATTTGTAAATTGTAGATTTTCGATTATTTGTTGATTAATTAAGTGTAATAACTTGAATTTTCATAATGGTGAATATTTTGAATGTCGAATTTGTTCTTAAGTTTCCTCTTAATTTGTACTTGTTAATTACATGAAATCCCGCTCGATAAACTTATAATACTCTAAATTTTGCTCGAGCGGGATATAGCTTAGTCGAGCGGGATTTCGTTTAAAATTGTTCTAATAGTGTATAAATTACCCAAGATCCCTAAATTTCAACTTGCAAATCAGTAATTGTACTTGAATTCCATTCCATTAGCATGTGAAGATAGTCTGGCAACATCCGGAAGGAATCAACATATCCCCCGTATATGTTTTTTATTGCTGCAAGCCATGCTCGCAGGTCCAAATCATAACGAATGGTGAACCCAAATTCGCCTTGCACATCTTCCATAATGGCATTTGGCTCTATTATTTTACACTCCCTTCGTATTTTTCGAGCAAACGTAGGCTGCAATCATATTCATGTGAACTTTTTTACGAGCAACACGTCCTAGCTGGCGTGTGCATGCGTGATCGGTAGTAAATTGGTAACTCTCCAAGCTGAAGATCTGCCACTTGATGAAGCTCGCAGCTCGAACGGACAAGATTCCATACGCTTGCATATCCATTTGAGACATTTTGTATCAGAGCCATCACATTTGTATTCTGCTCCAATCTCCATGTGCCACAAGCCGACTGCAATATTTAGAGCTGCTTTACTTTCAAAAACAGAACCAATGGATAAATCACCATCTTCTAGCGGACCGTTTCACGTACAACGATTGAATTTGTTGTATTCACGAAAATCACCGGAACTAACCAACTGGCTAGATCAGCGGGTTCGGCATCTTCTTCACTGGAAATACATGCTTCACGCTCCAGCATAACTGATTCTATTATGGTGTCCTCTCTCAGCTCTTCCGACGCATCACTGTCGGTTTTCAACACATAATTTTCGTCCACAACACCATCTACCTCTTCATCATCGTCAGCACCATCTGTCTCTTCATCATCGTCAGAACCATCTGCTGTCTCTGGAACTTGAGTCGATGTGGATCCGAAATATGTGTGGATGTCGATGCATAATTACCCCCAGCGAGGTATGCATCATCAGTAAAAGTGGAGGAAAACATCTGTCTTTGGATACGATCCATTTCTTCATAATAATCACCACCAAACTCAGATCCGAACGAAGATGGTCGCTGTTCTTCAAAAGCAGACACATATACGTTCGTGTACTGGTGAGTCACGTACACAGTTATTTATGGTTGCGTCGCGCACAACTGATAAAAATTACCATCGGTGCCTAATGGGCACTTTACAGTGCGTCCTCTCGGAGACTTCGATAGATAATGCAATTCGTATTGTGTGCTGAAGGAATTTAGGGTCAATTAACAATTGATGTTGTACCTCAGGCCGATGAAATTTCTTTCGATCGAAACGAATTCATATCCGCCCGAGTACGTATAACCGACCATGTTCCTCCGTATTTGATAATGAAATAGTGATCCATCTACATAGAAATACAAACATATAACAATTAATAAAAATAACACAAAAATAAAAAATCCCGCTCGACAACCTCATCAATTTCCTGCTCGAGCGAGATTAAGCTTCACGAGAAATTGCATGATTCGAGCGAGAAAAGGCAAAATTAAAGTCTAGAATTATTTTTTAGTCCTAATATACAAAATTCCTCTCATCAAACCTAAATCTTGTTCGAGCGGGAAATTGATGAGCGAGCGGGAAATAACTATATTCGAGCGGGAAAGTGTGTAGATAAATTTGTAGAGTTTTTTTTTTAGTTCATATTTGGAAATAATAAATTTCCAATAGGGATTTCACTAACTAGAGCGTGAATTAGTTGATGCCCATATTTCAAAATAATAAATTTCAATATTCGGAATAAAATCAAGTCTTAAAATGTAATTTATACGTCATTCATATAAATTTTAATGTTTCAAATACTAAAGAGTCTCCTATTCTAATTTATTACGTACAATAAAAATTATGCGGATACGATAGGAAAATTACAAGGTTGGAAAAATACCATTACAATATTGTTGTCAAAGATTGTTGCCCACTTTCGAATGTGATGAATTTTAATGAGTGAATTTGATTGTTCTTGAGGGTGTGTGTAAAAGAAAGTTGTGAATGGTGAAATATATAGAGTTGTAAATGGTAAACAGATGGCCTGGATTTTTTTTTCTGTATTTCATATGAAAATTGTACTTTTTTTCATGTGGTGAATTTATTTCTACACGCATAAATTAGCTTTAGTTATGTCTCATGTCTGCACAAACAAGTAATTCATGTCATGCACGAGTAAGGGTTCATTGGCCAACTTTTCTACAATTTTCCACTCGCCACGTGTCATATCTCGCTCAAGTGATCCCGCTCTAGCGGAATTTTACACGTGGCGAGTGAGATTTGCTTCTATCTGAGCGAGATCAACATTAGGTTGGTTTAATGATGATTCATAATTTTTCGACTGAATTTAGTACATTACTTAATCCCTATATGTTTCATATAAAATAATTAAATTACATAATTATTGACTAATGATTGTCAAATAATCACAAAATTAACACTAAATGATTGTTGACTACACGCACAACCAAACTTGTCATCCCTTTTATATCACATCACTTACACATGATGACTTATTATATTTGAAATATTAAATAGTGTGTATTTTTAATTGTTTTCAAGTGTGTATTTTTCATTTTGGCAAAAACAAAGTGTGCATTTTTATGAATGGTCACTTAATTGAAATGTAGAATAATTATAAACAAATTTAAATTTGAAAAATATATACTAAATGAGAATCTGTTTTATTATCATTCATATTTATAAATTTAGATACGTGAAATATAATTAACTTACTAAGTTTGATTTATGGCAAATACTTGTGTGAGACGGGTCTCACAATGTGAGACCAGGCTGACCCATTCCGGATTCGGGTTGACCCGGTCAAATCCGTAGACTTTTTTTTAGAGTTAGATTATATGCACTACACCATATAATGAGATGCACTACTAAGTGTATTGAGATGCACCAATTTTTCATTTTTATTAATATGTTTTTTCTAATTTTTTTTTGAGATACACCACATAGTGTATCCATATGCACCACTATGTATAATAAGATGCACAATGATAGGGTCATATTTTTTTTGCCTTTTTATATTTTTGTTTGTTTCTTCTTCTTTTGTCAATAGTCGAGCGAGGGGAGCTGAAGACCTCGGAGCGGGCTGAAGGATCCAAATTGTTGCCACTAAGATTATCTTTATATTAGTAATCGAAGCCGAAAACAAATCTGAAAAAAAAAAAAACTGAAATACTTGTAGTTGTGCATCTCATTATACAGTGTAGTGCAAATAAATACACGTCATAGTGCATATGAGCTAACCGCAAAAAAAAAAATCGAAAACAAAAAATTGGGCGTGCACAACACGCGCCACGCGTGAGAGGCGTGCGCGTCTCACTCTGTCGACGCGTCTTACCAGAGAGTACTTCTTGATTTATAATTAACAAAAATAAAATAACGAATTCTAAATAAGATATAAAATTATTTTTAAATATAAGTAAGTCTTTTGAGAGACATTCTAGAGAGAGAGTGAGAGGGAAGCGTTGAGAGAGAAATATAAGTTTTTTTTAAAGTTATAATAGTATGATTTGTTGTTTGCTTGTTTATTATTTGCAAGATATTTGTATTTATTCCTTTGGTAACTTTGATGAAATAAAATACTCCCTCCGTAGTTAAAAAAATGCTCTACTTATCACATTTCAATTGAACACCATCAAATGCTCTATTTTACTTTATGAATTTATATACCCTTCAAAACACATTTATTTACACCCTATACCATTATTTTTACTAACCCATTTTATTAGCCCAAATCAATTAATCTCTAATCCAACTGATGGTCCCGAAACGAGTTACTGGTGTATGGGGGGGGGAGGGAATACACCAGTTAGGATTTTAAAACTTAACCCTTAAAAATTACTTCAACTGAGTAAAACTGACTCAGTTGGAACCTCACAGCTGAGTAAGCAACCTCAGCTGGAAGAGTGGTGCTGTGCGGAATGTGGTGGAAAATAAACTCGTTAAAACAACTCACACTTTTAACACGGTTGGTCAATAACCGAAACAGTTGAGAATGTGCAGATATGCAGTTTGTATGCCAGTTAGTTTGGTCAGTTAAAAATGCAATAAGTAACTGAATAAAAATAAACACAGACACACAGGATTTAACGTGGTTCGGAGATAACCCTCCTACGTCCACGGGGAGATGTGAATCCTCACACCTCAGTCCAAGTTCTTCTGGACAGTTCCACACAGCTTACTCGGGCTGTGCAACCGTTGCAATAAGTTTACGGGTACTTATCAACCTTTACAATTAAGTTTGCGGGTACTTAACAACCTATGTCAAGTTTGCGGGTACTTGACGACCTAGCTACTCAATTACAGGAAGAGTATGATCCTAACAAACACTTTTTAAGGTGTGTATGTGGGTGGATTTTCCAACTACAGCTCGATCACGAATGAGAGCTGGATCTATGGCTTGAACGAATAAACACTCAAACTAAGATGTAAGACATATTATAACTCTATGAACCCTCAGCTACTAATATTCTATCACTCTTGAACTCTCAGCTGCTGATGCTCTTAGAATGTGATTTTTGCAGATTTTTCTTGCGCTTGTTTCTCTTGTGATTGCACTTCTCTGTCTCTTGTCTCGTGTCCCTCTCGAATGAGAGAATGCCTCTATTTATAGGCGGAGAGTATCAACTAGCCGTTGGAAGAGCTGTTGATCTCTGATCGTTGAAAGCGATGGCTTGTCTCTCATCTCTGCAGACTTTCCCGATATGGCATCTGTGCTCTTCTGCTTTTCTTCTGAGACAGCCTTGTGTTGGGCCAGATGGGGTAATGACTGAATGGTCAAACCCTCATGTGACTTCCTTTTGAAATTCAAATCTTAACCTTTCTGACAGTCAACCTCGATTAGTCGGTTGAAAATCTTGATCTTTATCTGAGTGGTCTTCAGCTGATGTTCTGACCGAACCGTTGAACTCTCAGCTGACTTTGAACTTCATGTTGTTGATCTTCTTGTTTGAGGACAGAACAGTTAAAGATACAACAGTTGCTCCAAAAACTACATCAGCTCAAAAGACAAAAAAAAAACTTAGATCAACTCAAAAATACTGTTGACCGTACTTGCTGAAGATACGGTCAAAGATCTCTTTCTTCGCAGGTGACTCAATCCCAGTGTTGACACCATGTTCTTTGCAGACTTGTCTCGCCTCAGCCATGATCGCATTTCTGTTCGGAGTACTTGTGCCTTTGATCATCTGAGGGCGATATCTGAGTTTCTGCGGAACTGGAATGGTGTTGGGATCGAGCTGAGCATTCAGCATGGCCCTCTTGAACTAACTAAACATTCCAGGATCTCCAGATCTGAGCTCCCACAAGGCTTCCTTGAAGGCTTGCCTTGGATCTTCAGTTGAGTAGACCTTCCTGTAATAAAAGTCATTAATGAATTCATGCTTGAACTGCTCCCAGTCATCGTTCCACTCAGCATTCATCCATTTGTCAACGTGTGGGAACCGAGATGGGAGCGGGGCGCTCTTCTGCAGCTGTTGTGTCTTCTTCCTAGCCTCAGCCTTCATCTGTTGCTTGTTTATTCTTCGCACGCTCCGGCTGGCTTTATTCCTGTCAACATTCTTCTCCACCTTGGCCAGTTCCTTCTCGAACTTGGCCACCTTCTTGGCCTGATCAGCAGCGAACTTCTTGATCCAAGAGGGATTCAAGTACTTCTCCTTGGACTCTCCCATAGCTTTGGCAGCTTCGATGCAGTCTTCAACAGATATCCCGTCAAGATCAGCATCGAGCTCAGCTATAAGCTCGGCTACGAGGTCATGGGAGATTTCCAGTTCCTGCTGCGATCCTTCAGCTGCTCCTTCAGCTTTAGCTGGCACTTCTTCTTCCCTCTGCTGAACTCCTTCCCCCTGCTGAAGAACATCTTTCCCCTTTCCAGCAACAGCTGCTGGCTCCTTGTCTTCCCCCTTTTTGGCATCATCCAAAAGGGTGGCAACATTGCCATCCAGGGAGGTCAGCTTGGCCTCAGCTTGTTGAACTCGGGAGAAGAGTTCGTTGACAGCATCCTTCTCTTCCACCTACTTGGCCAGCTCCAGATCTTGGCGTTCTTGCTCGGCTCTCTACAAGGCTGCAAAAGTCGCAGAGACCTCTTTGTGGAGGGTGACGAACTCAGCTCGGAAATTTGCGAACTGAGACATCCACTCCTGGTCTTGAGTCTGCTGGGACTTTGCCAGATCATATTCAGCAACTGACTTGAAGACGTTGAAGTCCGAGCTGAGTCCTTGAACCGCCTTCTTCAGATCCTTGACCTCCGAGCTGGTAGAAGTGGACAGTTCTTCGATCTTCTACTGTAGGGAGGAGGAAAGGTGTTCCAGCTGATTCTTCAAGCTTGCATTCTCTGCCATCAGCTGATTTATCCTGTCAGCATCCTCCTCCTTGCTGAGCTGGATCTTGGACAACAGCTCCTGCCTCAGCTGGTTGACCCTCTCAGAGATCAGCTCACAGATGGCATCGGTTGAGAGCGCTGGCTGATCTGAGGGTCCAAACAGGTGTTGTGGTTGTAGCTGGGCAGTTGGTTCCATGACAACCAGGGCAGTTCGGCTGGCGAGGTAGGCCTTGAGCTTTTCTTCCTTCTTGGCCGTCTCATCAGCTGCGTCGACATCCTCCATGTAGTTGGCATTCTTAGCCAACATTTGGTCAAGAAATTGAACAGCTCCAGGATTGTTGCACAGCTCCCTGGTGTCTGTCCCATCTTAGATGCTTTTGTCCAGACGACGACGGAGCACAACCAACTTCTGGTTGTAGGCCACCTCCAGGTTCTGATAGTCGAAGTATACCCTCAGGTTGGATTCTTCAACCTTCAACCTGTCCCAACCATGGATCCTGAGGGTTTCCTCCTTGACGTACCAGTAACTGAATATGACGCTAAACTGGTAAAGCAGTTCTGTTCCGAATACGGCAAATATGGGCATCGAGGTTGCCTCGGGGAACATGCCGATCAGCTTGCGGAAGCAGTAATCTAGCCTGCCTTCATATTCAGCCAAAATCGCCTGGCGGTTGGCTTCTTCATCAATTGGTGGGGGGTCAATATCGAAGGCAACAAGTTCGATGGTTTCATCAACGTTGGCCAAAGGAGTGGTCACAACGTTGGCATCAAGCAAGAGGCTCGGAATATCTGACTGAGGACCAGTTGAGAGAACTGGATCCTCTTTGGGTAGAGAGTGGGTTGGCTCAATTGCTTCCTCAGACGCAGGTGGGTTTTCCTGGCTGGCATCAGCTCCGGTTGGACTGTCGTGGGACTCCTCAGATGAAGCAGAGTCATCTGAGGAGGAGCTTGATTCCTCCATGTGGATCTCCACCCAGACGAGGTTGAATAACAAACCCAGCTGGGTCAACCGACTGGCTTGATTCGGTTGATTCCTTCTCCTCAACTGGTTTGTTGGTTGGCATCACCACCGCAGGGCTCGTTGTAGACGGTTGAGCTGCGGGCTGGATGATTCGAATCTTGGGCCTCTTCTGGAGGGGTTCCTCCTCATCTTCTTCTTCATCTTCCTCTTCCCTAGCCACCTCCTCCAGCTGGCGCTTCGTAGGCTTGGACCTTGAAGGGCGGCGAGCTGCTGAGGCCGACTCCACAGCTGGCTTGGAGGCTCCCTTTGGTGTGTAGATTGCGTCCACCACATCCTTAGCCTTTTTGGCTGTAGGGAACAGCATTAGCTTGCTGAACGGAGGGTTCTCACTCCCTTCCCAGGTCAGCTTCTGTCCCTTTGTAGCTTGGAGGATCAGGGCAGAGATTTTTGTGCCGAAGTTGAGTGTCCCTTTGACACTCAACAGCTGCTCTCCGGACTCAGTTGTTGTCTCAGAAATGTTCTGCTTCTCCATCAACAGCTGGCTTTCAAGATAGCCCAGCCAGTCGATTTTGTGGTGTTCCTCCAGGGCCTTCTGCTGCTTGAGTTTCGGTCTGCTAATATCACCGAACGCTCCTCCGTACGCAAAGGCGCACTTAGAAATGACGTCAAACAACAATCGGTGCTCCGGCTTCAGCTTTGTCCTCTGCATACTCCCCTTCAATTGTTCAGGGACAAGAAGGATTGTTTGCAGGAATGCATCAGCTTCCTTGTCCGTGAAATTCCCCATCATGTCTATGGCTTCTCGATCTCTGGGGATGATCTTTTGCAGTTCCTTGGTTACTTTTATTTCAATGGCGATGTCTTCCAGCATACGGGTAGTGTTGTTTCTTTGCTTGCACGGGATGATCGTGACAAGCCCGTCTTCTGCAACTCGTTGCATATTTCTGTAGAAATGTGCGACCTGCTTCCTGAGCAGCTTGGATGGAGAGAGGGTTGCCCAGTCGAGCAGATTGTGGTCGGAAAGAATGGCGGCAATAGGAGCGAGTTCCGGCGAGGCCAGAGCCGCTCTGGAAAGAATCTGTTCGAAGTAAATCTTCGACATCAACATGTCGAAGGATTCCTAGAACGTGGCGGGTTCTGCGGAAACCATCGTCTTGGAAGCTTTAGATTTAGGCGTCATCTCAAAGAGATATATATGCAAAGAAGAGAGAAATTCGTTACTGAAAATGGTGAGACAAATTTGGAGAAGATGATGAGTAGATTAAAAAGATATGCACGAAATAGTAAGGATATGCAAAGAAGGTAAGGATCACTTCCTGATATTCCGTATTATATAAGCTTTGACTCGGATGAAATCAACGGCTGGGATTAAATGGCGCGAATCCATCAACGGCTGGGATTACGCGACTGTTGGGTATTTTGACTGACGCTCCACGCGCGCGAGTGAGAAGGTGAATAATTTAAGGTGTCAGCCCAGTCGCACTATAAAGTAAGACTATAGGAGTTCAGCCAGACTTTACATTAAATGCGATATGATGGCTTGTTTAGTCTAGCTGACATGTTCAGGAATGTTTGAATTTATTTCAAACATTCTCATTTAATATCATAACACCTTCAGTCATAAATGATACCTGTCAGCTGATGTCGAGATCAGCTGTATACCTCAGTTGAGTTCATCAGTTGTTGCATACCATCAGCTGACTCGAGTTCGTCTGTTTAGCTGACGTCTGATCCATTGTTGCAGCATACCATCAGCTGACTCGAGTTTGTCTGTTCAGCTGATGTTTGATGTCTTCAGTTGGCAATTCGTATCTGAGATTCCCCCTTCATCTGAGCTTCCCCCTCAGATGGATATCTGACTCTTCATCTCGGATGGATCCTCTGCAGCTCGGATGACTCTTTAGCTCGGATGGATCTTCTCCAGCTCGGATGACTCTTCATTTGATGGATCCAATAGTCCAAGAAGATCACACAACATCTTGAACCGAGCTTCAGGAAGAGGTTTGGTGAAGATGTCAGCTCTCTGAATCTCAGTTGGGATCTTCTCCACGGACACGTCCTTCTTCTCAATATGATCTCGGATGAAATGATGACGAATGTCGATATGCTTTGTCCGAGAGTGGTGAACAGGATTCAGAGAGATAGCTATGGCACTCGAGCTATCACAATGAATGAGAACCTGTCCAGTTGCAACTTCATAATCTCTCAGCTGTTGCTTCAGCCACAACACTTGCATGCAACAGCTTCCGGCAGCCATATACTCTGACTCGGTTGTAGAGGTTGCAACACATGCTTGTTTCTTGGAGAACCATGAAACCAGCTTGCTTCCCATGAATTGACAGTGTCCAGAGGTAGACTTCCTGTCCAACCGATCTCCTGCTAGGTCCGCATCTGAGTATCCTGTCAGTTGGATATTGTCGTCAGTTGGATACCACAATCCAACATTAATAGTTCCCTTCAGATACTTGATGATGTTCTTTGCTGCCAACATGTGTGCTTCTCTTGGCTGAACTTGGAATCGAGCACACACTCCAACTGCGTATGATATGTCTGGTCGGCTAGCAGTTAGATATAGCAGCGAACCGATGATCCCTCTAAACTGGCTGGCATCTACGAGCTTTCCTTCAGCTCCGGGTTCAATCTTCCAGTTAGTATTCATTGGGATCCTCGTGGTCTTACTTATCTGCAATCCGAACTTGGTGATGAGCTCCTTTGTATACTTAGACTGATTGATGAAAATTCCTTCTGGTGACTGCTTCACTTGTAATCCAAGGAAATAATTCATCTCGCCCATCATTGACATCTCGAACTTCTTCTTCATGAGATCTGAGAATTTCTTGCACAGCTCCTCTGACTTGGAACCGAAGATGATGTCATCGACGTAGATTTGCACAACAAGTATATTTTTTTCAACTTTGATGGTGAACAGGGTTTTGTCAACTGATCCTCGTTTGAATTCCGAGTTCAGTAGAAAACCACAAAGAGTGTCATACCAGGCCCTTGGTGCTTGCTTTAGACCATAGATAGCTTTCTTCAACTTGTATACTCTTCCATCTCCAGTCTCAAAACCTGGAGGCTGTTCAACATATACATCTTCCTTGATATCTCCGTTGAGGAATGCACATTTCACATCCATCTGATACACTTTGAACTTGTGATGTGCTGCATAAGCTAGAAAGATTCGGATGGCTTCCAACCTTGCAACAAGTGCGAAAGATTCTTCAAAGTCGATTCCTTCTTGTTGGCAGTATCCTTGAGCTACCAACCTTGCCTTATTCCTTACTATGAATCCAATGGTGTCTCTCTTGTTTTTGAAAATCCACTTCAATCCAATCACCTTGACACCATTTGGTCTTTCTACCAACTCCTATACACAGTTGCGTAGAAACTCATTCAGTTCTTCTTGCATGGCTGTTGTCCAGTGAACACAGTTGAGAGCTTCCCCAACATTCTTCGGTTCTGGTACATCAGCTACAAAGCAAGAAATCATGGCAACATCTCCAGCTTGCTCGAACTCTTCTAGAACTGCCAACTCCTCAGCATATTGGGCGAAAGTGTTGGAGTTTTCTTCAGTTGATTCTGGATTTGCAACTCGGCTCCTTGTACGCACACCCTCGGTTGGGTCGCCGATGATGTTGTCAGTGGAATGGACTTCATACCATCTTCGGTTGCGTCTTCCTTCTTCTTCCAACTGTGGCTGTTCTGAAGTCTGAGTTAAAGTCTTTAGAGCTGGTGATTGATTAGCTGTTGAGTCTGGATCCTCAACATTGGAATTAGGTTGAACCGGACTCGGTTGGGCTTCGGATGCTGAAGCAGTTGGAGGAGCAACAGCTGAAGTTCCCCCTTGGGATGAGCTGGGGTCTTCGCACTCATCTTCAGATGAGTATGGATCCTCATCCACAGTTGCCCAAACCAGTGGTTCAGCTAGGTTCTTTTCCCTTAGAGCTTGCGATCTGGTGAGAACTGGTGGAACAGCTGGATCTGCTTGTTGTCCTTTAACCTGTTCCATGCACTCAAAGGTAGATTCATCAAAACTAACATGAGGTGTTATTTCCACAACACGAGAGTTGTTGTTGAAAACTCTGTATGCCTTGATTCGAGCAGCATATCCAAGAAATACGCCCTTCGAAGCTTTGGCATCAAAAGTTTTCAACTGAGTCTTCCCATTGTTGTAATATAACACTTTGAACCAAAAACGCGAAAATAAGAAATATCTGGCTTTCTGCGTCTCCATAGCTCATATGGTGTCTTTCCCAACCGCTTGGTTAGAAGAGACCGGTTTTGTGTGTAGCATGCAGTGTTGATCGCTTCAGTCCAAAATCTCTTTGGTAGAGCTGAGCTGGCTAACATGGATGTGGCTGCATCCTTCAGTGTTCTGTTCCTTCGCTCAGCTACTCCATTTTGTTGCGGAGTACGCGCGGCTAATGTCTGATGGGTAATTCCATTTTTCTCGCAATACTTGATGATGGTTTCATTTAGAAACTCAGTTCCACGATCTGAACGGATAGAAATGATCTTCATCTCTTGTTGGTTGGCTATCCGATCCATCAGCTTGGGCAGCTCATCTCGGGTTTCACTCTTGTGACGCATGAAAATGGTCCACGTGTACCTCGAGTAATCATCAGTTACAACCAATGTATATTCGTTGCCATTTATGCTTTTTGGTGTAACTGGCCCGAAGAGATCTATATGGATCAGCTGTAACACTCGGTCGGTTGAGAGAGTTGACTTCAACCGGAAGGAGGATCTAGCGAGCTTTCCCAGCTGGCATGCACTGCAGATGTGTGTTGTTGAAAACATTCTGTTTGGTATGCCTCTTGCATGTTCTTGTCTGGCGAGTCGGTTCATCGTCTTGAAGTTCAGATGGTTGAGCCTTCTGTGCCACAGCCAGCTCACATCAGAACTGCTTTTTGATAACAGGCAGGTGTCAGGGAGGCTGCTGTTCCTAGAGATGGCAATCGGGTACGGCGGGTACGGATAGTGAATATCCATACCCATACCCACGAGCCAAACCCATACCCATACCCATACCCATACCCGCGATGGGTATTTTTCTCTACCCATACCCACCGCCCGCGGGTACCCGCCACCCGTCGGGTACCCGCGTACCCGCCACCCGCGGGTACTCGCCTACCTGCCACCTATTGGATACCCACCACCCGCGAATCGGAATTTAATCAAATAAATTACAATTTAACACAAAATAAAAGATTAACCACCAAAGTTCAAATCCATAAAACATAAAATTCAAATCTACAAAGTTCAAATCCATACCAATATCTGGCCCAAATATATATTATATACATTATATAATAATCGGGTAGTAGTCGGGTATTTCGTGGATATTTTTCGGGTATTTTTAGCGGGTATTTTTAGCGGGTAAACGGGTATCGTGGGTATGGATAGTAACTATCCATACCCATGCCCACGAACTAAATGGGTAGTATTTTTTAACCATGAAGCTATCCATGAATATCAAATGGCCCTCAAACCCGCACCTATTAGGATCGGGTACCCGCGGGTATCGGGTACCCGCGGGTAAATTGCCATCCCTAGCTGTTCCAGTCAGCGTAATAGACATTCCCTGTTGGTGATCTATTTCCCAGCAATATCACCTGCTTTGATCTGACATCTTTAACCCTGCAACCCTGTGCATCAAACTTGGCAGAGAAACCATTATCACAGAATTGGCTGATGGAGAGCAAGTTATGCTTCAATCCATCAACATAAGAGACATTAGAAATTGAAACATGATTGGTTTCAAGGGTACCGTAACCTCTGGTGTAACCTTTTGAGTTATCACCAAAAGTAACTGGGGGACCTTCTTTGTCCATGAAACTTCCAAGCAAATCCTTCAGATTTGTCATGTGTTTCGAGCATCCACTATCCATCACCCACATTGTAGCAGACGCCTTCTTCTTCCTCAGCTGTTTCTCCTGTACCTGCAAAGAGAAACTCGCTTAGGTCCCCAATTTCAATTGGGTCCTGGAGGGTTAGAACCAGTTCCCCCTGGAACTGTGCGTCGCTTTTCCCTATATACTCGGATGGATTTATCATTCCAGATCACTTTTCCTTCATCATCAACTATAACAACACCTCGGTTATCCTTAGGCTTGTTGTTAATAGAGATGTTCTGTTTCTTGGGAGGAGTTGGATTTCTCCCATGTTGAGCTTTAGGAGGTGAGGCTTTCCCCCTGTTTTGATGGCGGTTTTTATCCTTTTGGATTTGTCTGTGAGGTCGGACGCCATGTTGGAATCTTTGTGGCTGATTATGATTCCAACTTCCTGAGGGTTGTCTGTAGCTGTTCATGCCCTGTTGATGATTCATATTATGACATGAATATCTCCAGTTGTTTGACCAGTTCCTCATTGATTGACACGGTTGGAACCTTTGGTCGAACTGATGTTGGAATCGCTGTTGATTCAGACGATTGAACCTATGTCTGTTCTGAGGTCGGTTCCATTCCTTCTGACGTTGACTTTGAGGTTGATGCAGAGGTCGGTTCTGATTCTGAGATCGGTTGCGGTTGTGCCTTCGACGCCTCTGATTCCTCTTCTGACTTTTGGAACATTCCCCCTCGGTTGATACCTCAACCGATGGAACATTCTGTCCTACATCTGCTACTCATTTTCCCTTCTCAGTTGTAATCCTATTGGTCGTTTGAACTTGTTGAGAGGTGGAGGTTGAATTAGCTTCAGGAGAGTCAGTTGTGTCTGGCTCGACAGCTGTGACTTCTACAGCTTTGATGAAGGTTGCTGGTGGAATCCCAATATCCTTGATAACATCATAGCCGAGACCTGACACGTCATCCATCTGTCTACTATAACTGATAAGGTTCTCTATGATCTTGGATGACTGATACAACTTAATTAGATTGTCCTTCTCAGTTTGCAACTCCTTGACGAGTACAGTTATCTGCTCGGTTTGTCCATCTGACTTCTTTATCAGCTGTTCGATCTGAGCCTCTTGATCTTTCAACTGATCTTGCTGTTCCTTGTTCTGCTTTGTCAACTCCTCATCAGCTGGAGCCTTAGCCTCGTTCAGTTAACTCTTGAGATTCTCAATCTCCTCGGTTTGGCTTTTGATCAGATCGTCCTTTTCGGTTAAGGAATCTTCAAGTTTGGCGAACTGAGCTTGAAGACTCTTAAACTCAACCGATTGGTGGTGCAGCTCCTCACTGAGTTCTTGAAAATCACTCCAGGAGGGTTTCAACTCATCGTTCAGAGATTCCTGCATGTTAGAAGTATTGGAAGAGTTTAACTGAGCAGGATTAGATTGTACCTCAATATCATCTTGGTTGGTTCCAAGTGCCATGAGGCATTGATCCTGACTGATGACGTTGTTGGTAGAAGTCAGCTCATCTTCATCTTCGGTGTCAGTGAAGATATCCATATCCTCAGCTGCTTCTTCTGCAACCATGGCCTTGTTCTTTCCAGCTTGTTTGGCCCTTAGAGCATCTCTCTCTTTCTTCGATAGATCTGGGCAGTCAGCCTTGAAATGACCTTCCTTTCCGCATTCAAAACAACCGTTGGTGACAGGCTTTGAGCTGTCTCGAGTTCGGTTTGATTTGTAGAATCGTTTGTATTTCCCGAACCGAGTGTCCATGTCGGCTAGCTTCTTTGACAGAGCTGCAATGTTCTGTTGCAGTTCCTCTCTGCTTGGCTCCTTTGCAGTCGTGTCAGCCGATCTGGTTGGCCTCGATGATCTCGATTTCAAGTAGTCAGCTCGAAGAGCAACTGACTTTGAGGTTGAGCCAACATCCTCAATTCTACTTGTCTGACCTGAGGACTGCGATCTCCTCCTGTTGACCTTATACTCATTTCCTTTTAAGATTGAGAACAATCTTTCAGTTCCCATTTCACCAAGGTCAGCTCGGCTCTCGTGGATATTGGTGAAAGTATCCCACTCAGCCGGTAGAGCTTGCAACACTTTGAGATTGATTTCTCTTAGTATGTATTTTCCTCTTCGGATGGACTGGATTCTTTCTGATGATGTCCATAAACCGGAGCTCTAGCTGATCGATAGTCTCATCAGGTCGCATACTGAAGTTGTCGAAATCTTGACATGCATGTGAGAACTTGTTTTCCTTTGTCTCATCGCTTCCTTCACTTAGCGATGCCAAGATGTCTCACATCTCTTTTGCAGTCTCACACTCCTCTATCCAAGGCAGATAATCTTGTCCAACTGTGGACATTATTGTGCTCTGAGCCCAGATATCCAACTGGCTCACCTTGGCCTCCTCTGGAGTGTAGTCTTCCGGCTGTTTCTCCACATATTCCACCACTGCATCTCCATCGTTGGGATTTGTGGGGGTGCGTACTATTTTATCTTTGATGACGATTGGTCCGGAAGTGAGAACTTGTTGCATCCTATGATGCTTTGATAGAAGGATCTTCTTCATTCGAGTTCTCCATGATGTATAATTGACTACTGAGAACATGATGACGATCTTGTCCTTGACGTCCATCTGCACACAAAAAACAGGACAAATATGCGAGCAAATATGCACTAGCGTGAAAAGATCTGTTCAGTTGACCACTGAAGAAAATTTCTCGAATTCACACCTTGTGAAACAGAGTCAGCAGTCTTTTGAACCACTGCTCTGATACCACTTGATGGTCCCGAAACGAGTTACTGGTGTATGGGGGGGGGGGAGAAATACACAGTTAGGATTTTAAAACTTAACCCTTAAAAATTACTTCAACTGAGTAAAACTGACTCAGTTGGAACCTCACAGCTGAGTAAGCAACCTCAGCTTGAAGAGTGGTGCTGTGCGGAATGTGGTGGAAAATAAACTCGTTAAAACAACTCACGCTTTTAACACGGTTGGTCAATAACCGAAACAGTTGAGAATGTGCAGATATGCAGTTTGTATGCCAGTTAGTTTGGTCAGTTAAAAATGCAGGTAACTGAATAAAAATAAACACAGACACACATGATTTAACGTGGTTCGGAGATAACCCTCCTACGTCCACGGGGAGATGTGAATCCTCACACCTCAGTCCAAGTTCTTATGGACAGTTCCACACAACTTACCCGGGCTGTGCAACCGTTGCAATAAGTTTACGGGTACTTATCAACCTTTACAGTTAAGTTTGCGGGTACTTAACAACCTATGTCAAGTTTGCGGGTACTTGACGACCTAGCTACTCAATTACAGGAAGAGTATGATCCTAACAAACACATTTTAAGGTGTGTATGTGGGTGGATTTTCCAACTACAGCTCGATCACGAATGAGAGCTGGATCTATGGCTTGAACGAATAAACACTCAAACTAAGATCTAAGACAGATTATAACTCTATGAACCCTCAGCTACTAATGTTCTATCACTCTTGAACTCTCAGCTGCTGATGCTCTTAGAATGTGATTTTTGCAGATTTTTCTTGCGCTTGTTTCTCTTGTGATTGCACTTCTCTGTCTCTTGTCTCGTGTCCCTCTCGAATGAGAGAATGCCTCTATTTATAGGCGGAGAGTATCAACTAGCCGTTGGAGGAGCTGTTGATCTCTGATCGTTGAAAGCGATGGCTTGTCTCTCATCTCTGCAGACTTTCCCGATATGGCATCTGTGCTCTTCTGCTTTTCTTCTGAGACAGCCTTGTGTTGGGCCAGATGGGGTAATGACTGAACAGTCAAACCCTTATGTGACTTCCTTTTGAAATTCAAATCTTAACCTTTCTGACAATCAACCTCGATTAGTCGGTTGAAAATCTTGATCTTTATCTGAGTGGTCTTCAGCTGATGTTCTGACCGAACCGTTGAACTCTCAGCTGACTTTGAACTTCATGCTGTTGATCTTCTTGTTTGAGTTCTTTAACTGAGGTTCTGAAACTGAACCCTCAGTTGTCTTCCTTGTATTTAGTCAGTTGAGTTTGAACCTTCAGATGACTTCCTTCTCATCTGATGTTCTCTTCCTCTCTACTGCTTCTCATCTGACGAACCCTCAGTTGGTTTCCTTCACAACTGATGTTCTGAAGACTTCCCCCTCATTCCATCTGAACATATGAACTCTCAGTTGTCTTTCATCATAACTGATGTTCTGTCTGAGTGATGCCTTGTTGCCATCTTTTTAGCTGGAGACCTGTAAAGATAAAATCTCAACTTTGCTCAAACAGCGAGCCTAACTTTTAACAATAGGTTCTGGCAACATCTACTCAGTTGGGGTCAGTCGGTTTTGGAATTCATCAAAACTCTTACTAATAAATTTCCCAACACCAACTCTAATAACCTATTTTATTATACCCTTCAATTTTATTTTGTGTTGTCTAATTATCAAATAAAAAATATTATTGAACCTGCTTAATAAAACCTGCTTAATTTTATTTTATTTTGTGTTGTTTAATTAAACCTGCCTAATAAAGCTGCAAATTTTTAACTATCAAAAAATAAACTTGCTTAATTGAAACTTGAATTATAAAAATGACGTGAAAATTATATATATGGGTGGACTTAATTTTGGGGGTAAAGCACCAAGTGTTAATTTCAATTAAAAGGTCAAAATTAACACTACCCCTCAAGTCTTTTTATACCTCTTTATACAACTTTACTAGCTTTCTTAAATCCCATGCCGAATAGTATTAGGAGCATTTTTTCAATTTTACCAACTTTCTTAAATCTCGTGTTGAACAGTAGATGAGGCATTTTCTCAAGTACAGAGGGAGTATTATTTACAGAAAAAAAATTTAATTATATGAAAATATAAAATTATTTTCCGTGTTACTAGTTAAAATTAAAAATAATCTCGTAGCTATAATTATTGATGATCGAGTTTTTCTATATGCATTAAAGTAAATAAATACCTAATCATTATATTACTAAAAGGAAAACGATTCTTACTTTGATAAAATCCTACGTAGCACCCTTTATATTTCTTCATTCATATTTATCTAAATTCTCAAATTTTTGAATTTTTAAATGTAAAATAATAGATTTTAAATATCTATACTAAAATCTTATGTCCCACATCGGTTTCTCAATGAAACTTCACCTATTGAAAAGCCTATAAATACCTAGAATCAATGTGTATTTTTCTCATCTTTTGCTCGACCAGTTTTATTTGGCCAATTTATTTATTCATCGGCCGAATAAATAACTTTATTTTATAGTGTAATTTAATTTAATTTGGTCAATTTATTAATTGGCCGAATAGATAATTAT
This sequence comes from Schizonepeta tenuifolia, assembly GCA_029490685.1. Lineage (NCBI taxonomy): Eukaryota > Viridiplantae > Streptophyta > Magnoliopsida > Lamiales > Lamiaceae > Schizonepeta > Schizonepeta tenuifolia. The sequence goes on from CM055956.1 coordinate 89,062,178, forward strand.
TTTTATTAAGAAACCAATTTATTAGTTGACAGAATAAATGGTTCCAAAATAGTTTGGATAATTTATTGGTTGACCGAATTAAATTTGGAAATAGTCTAATATTTTTTTATTTAATTTGATAAAAAATAAGTAATTTCTAATTTCTCAATTAATTAGGTAGACAGACCAATTCCCAACTGACGGGTATCTCGACTCGAGATCTCACGTGACACAGTTTCATTCTTTATTCTTATTAATTTTAAAATTTTCATTTTATTCATTTTTTTCATGTATTTTCTAAAATCTAGAATCGTCATAAATTGTGCATTTATAAATCAAAATCGTGGTCAACGGATCAATTCTGACCCGGAACAGTGGCGGTAGACGAGCCAATTCCAAACCGACACTAGATAAATTTTTCATTTTATGTTTTTTCTCATGTATTTTCTAAAATCTATAATCGTCATCCATGAAATAATTTTTACGTTATTTGTAGTTGGGTTTCCAGCTTTGCATAATTTATAATTTTAATTAACGAATATTACTGTAAGATTAAGGACGATAATGAATAGTACAATCATTATTTTTATTAAATATTTGGATCTATATAAATTCTAAATAAATTTTATAAATTACGCACTTATAAATTAGAGTCGTGGTCAACGGGTCAGTTCCGATGTAGAACTGTGGCGGTAGACTAATATACGGATTTTTTTCAGAAAGGAATACAAATGACTAATTTTTTAATCAGATTTTAAACAAGTACGAGCATATAAATTTCAAACAAGTTTGAATAATCCTAAACACATTATCTCAAATTGTTTGATTAATTGTCTCCGTTGGAAAACGTAGAATATGTAGGAAAATTGGCAGAAATTACTAACGATTTATCAAGAAGTCAATTCCGACCAATAATCGTGCGCGTAGATGGGCCAATTCAGTACTTGCGGGACAACTTTTTTTCTAAATATATTATATAATTTTGAACTCATAAAATTAAGGATATTTATGGTCAACTTTTATCTTATATCATTAACTAAATGATTTTATGAATCACAATCATTCCACATAAAATTTTGTAAAAAGGAAAAACTACCAAGTACATAGTGAAACAATTCTTGAAGTTTTATTTTCAGTTAAAAAAGTTATTCTCGAAGCTGGTAAAAAAAATCGAATGTCATCATTTATTTTTCTATATATATATAAATAATACTATAATTTATAATTAAATTTTTATTTATTTAATATTGTGTAAATATTTTTAGAATATAGTTATATATATAATTAAATATTAATTTCAGTTAAAAAAACAAATATCATCATTAATTTTTTTGTAAATATATTTGGAATATGATTATTTATATAATTTAAAATCAGTATTGTAGTTAATAGGCCGGTTCCAGGTCGGAACCGTCGGGGTAGATGGGATGATTGTGAAGCAGTGGTTTAACTTTTTTTTTTCTTAATCTTATGTTGAATTCATAATGTGGGGTATTTAAGATGACTTTCATCTTATAGACAATCTTAACATCTATAGTATTATTCGCTATCTATATATCTCTTCTCTCTCTCTCACTACCCGCTCCGTCCCTTGGCTCTTTTTCTTCATAAAAAAGCTAAAAAAATCAGCTTAAGAGTCGATTTCCTTTGGAGAGAAAATATATTTTTGCCCACATCGATTTTGTAGAAGAACAAAGCTTTAACAAATATCGAAAGTAATGAGAATATATTAGTTATAATTTTTAACAAATATAAATATATAGATTTGAGACGTAAACATGTGGTAAAATTACTTTTTAATTAAATTTGAGATGTGTTCAAGAAATATAAATTCTAAGCGAGTTTAGTAAATTGTATAATCGAATTATTTAAAATTAAAATAATTAAAAAATAATATTTATTTTAATCTATCACATATTAATATTATTTAATAATTTTATTAATTTTTATAATTTTCCGTCGAAAACGCTAGTTAGGTATATTCACTTATTTTTATTTTATTTTAGATTAAATGGACAAATTAAAAGATAGGTTTGAGAAAAGAAAATCGAGAAATAACTTAAAAGAAAACATAATAATCAAACTACTAGAGAATGAATATAGCCCATGATTAATAATTGCTTGAGACCTCATCTTCCTCCCCGAGAAATTCCCCAAATTCCAACCCTATTAAGCTCAACAATGGAGTATCCATGGCGTTCTAGGCCTCCACCCGCTAGTTTCTGCCCAATTTGCTCGCATTCTCACTTCCCTTTCTGCACTCCCCCTCCTCCGCAATACTTCCGGCCTCCACCGCCGCCTCCAGATCAATTCTTCCGCAGTCCACTCCCGCCGCCGCAACCGCAAGCTTCATATGATCCGTTCGTTGACCACCAAGGCGGTCCCACCGGTATTCCTTATCCACCACCGCCGGCCCTGGCGCAGATTCCGCCTCGGCCGTGGAATAGTGAACCTAATTACAGTAGTGACTACTACGGAAATCCGAATTCTGGATTGGATCATGATATTACTGGTCAGATTGGTGTCAAGAGAATGCGATTCGACGGTTCATTCGCCGCGGAAGATGAGAGGCGATTGAAACTGATTCGTGATCACGGAGCTGTAAGCCATGGGTTAGATAGAAAATATGAGCCGACCAATTTTCATAAGGAAAATAATTCTAGCATTAAGCAAAAGTATGGGGAACCTGAAGCTTCATATCCGCAAATCGAAAATAACAGACCAATTCATAATCAAAGTAAGAGTGGTGTGGTGCATAATCATGGTTATGTAAATAGTCCGGGAGCTGAAGGGTTTAGGAATTTCAATCTGCCGAGAGGAAATCATGAAATTCCGGCATATGAAGATTCGAGTCACCAAGAACAAAGAAGAATTTTTTCTACAGAGAACCGGGAGTTCAATAATCAGTTTTTGCAGCCTCATGCAATGCAGCAACATAGGATGGAGCCTCAATCATCCTATTATGGTTTATCTAATCACAGTGAGAATATGCGTCTTATGCAGGAAGCCCAGCGGTTTAAGGTGCAGCCTCCACTGCCCACATCCCCCCCACCGCCGCTTCCTGTGGAACCACCGAGATTTCCTTGCTCGGAGCCAGTGGCTTCTTCTGCATCTTCGTTCCATTCACCATATTCTATGGGTTCTGAAGCCATGATATCAGTGTCTTCACACTACACTAGTAAAGGATATCCAAATTCAAGCGGTTATTATCCAGAGGTGTGCTACTTCTTGTTAACTCTTTTTCGGCATATTCATGTTCTCTTGCTAATTGAAAGAAAAAAAAAGTATAAATGCAATCACAATTATACATTAGGGCTCAACCGTTCAAATTAACTATGAAGACTAGTGTTTGTGCATGGATCTAAGTGTAGTCAAATGGGGGACTCTCTTATAAGTTGTAACTTTCAATTGAGCTCTGCAATTTGATGACATGATAAGGAAAAATAAGCATAATAAAATTAGGAGTTTCCCTTTCTGGCTATGGAATTGAACTGGAATGTTTTTTTTTTATGGTGCATATATTAAATAGTTAGCATTGGATGACTTGATGGGGATGCTATTTAATTTGAAGCACTTTTGCTCGAGACTCGAGTTAGTATGATGAAGTTTAATGATTATATGGGTTTTACTTAAGTATCAAAGCTAATTCCCATGTTTGTAGATGAGATATGTGATGATTGTTTTCACTTGGGTGATATCCTGGAAGTACTCATTATAGTTTTGGATTATTTATCTTCCAGGAATTTCGAACCAAGACATTTGATGGAGAAAGTGAAGGCTACCCACCAAGGAATCAAGACAAGCAAAAAATTGTTGATGCATCTCATATTTTAAAGCATCCACACCGTGCACATCGCCCAGATCATATTGTCATTATTCTGCGTGGACTTCCAGGTTTGTGTTTTTTGACAAAATATTTAATCATCTAACTAATGTATTGATGGCTCATTATTCTGCAACTGTTCCTTAAGTATTTTTTTTTAGTTTGGGTTGATAAAGAGACTTGTGTGAACTTTACAAGCTAGAAATCTGCATGTTTGGCTGTTGTTGTTCACTGTTTATGCTACTTGAGAATGCATGGAACGTAACCTCATTGTTGTCCTTATTACTTTCCATGCATCAAACTTTACTTGTTTCATTTGATTTTTCTTTACCATGAACAAGTTAAAGTTTGTGGCGACCGAGTATCATGTGGCATCAGGCATGCTTATTATATTGGTATTAATTCCCCCCACTTTTTCAGGCAGTGGTAAGAGCTACTTGGCAAAAATCTTGCGTGATTTTGAGATTGAAAATGGTGGCACTGCTCCACGGATACATTCCATGGATGAATATTTCATGACAGAGGTTGAACAGGTGTTTTTAATGTTTCTGCATTTATTATGGCAGAAGTCCCTTATAAAGCTCATATTATTTATTTTATACGGTGCTTTCTCCATTTGCTAGAGATTTGCTTGATCAGATATAACCATACTCTACAAATTTTTGCAGGTTGAGGAGAGTGAAGGCTCAAGATCCTCTGGTTCTAGAGGGAAAAAACCACTTAAGAAGACGGTCATGGAATACTGTTATGAACCTGATATGGAAGAGGTGATTAAAGAGAATTGTGTGAATTTTATGATATGGATAAATTGATATTATTTTCTGTTGCACAGCTTAAGGACTTCATATTGGGAGTTTACATAGTTTATAAAGGTCGTTCTCCTTCAAATTCGTTTGAGATGCTATCTAAGAATCTTAGAATCAACAGTTTGTGGTCAAAATATTTCTACCTTTGTTAATTTCAAACTAAAACTTCCCACTCTGGCCCACAAGTTTACTTGCATAATATTGTTACCTTTTCCCTGAATGTTGGTTTTATCTTTCAGGCTTACCGGTCAAGCATGTTGAAGGCATTTAAAAAGACCCTTGATGAAGGGGCATTCCACTTTGTAATCGGTATGATTTTTCTGTGGAGGAACTAGAATTCAAAATTCTTATTCCAAACTTTCTGGCTCTCTTACTGTGACTTCTGTTAATGTTTGTTGAATGATTTTCCAGTTATTGGCATCATCATATTCTTCAGTTTTCTTTTTGAGATCCACTTATGTTTACTTTGCTTGGAAGTTCTTTTGTTCTCTGTCAACGATGTTTCTTGTCTAATTACAGAAGTCATGATGATGTTTCTCTTCTTGCTAGTTGTAGCGAATATATCAGATTAGCTGATGCATGCATGATTAGCTAGTAGCTACTGATGTCTCTCTTGAATATTTTATTTTGAGTTATTTTAAATGATCTAAAAATCAATTTCTCAGATAATAGAATCTAATGCACACAAAAATGGTTGAAAGACGTAAACTCATTATAACTTAAGTGGTGATGCAGTCCTGTGCACTGCCTTGAGTTTGTCTAACTACAGATGCAGTTTATTCGGCTATTGACCCATTTCTTGCTGGTATTTGTGCATCGTCTTAGTGGATGACCGCAATCTGCGGGTAGCTGATTTTGCTCAATTTTGGGCAACTGCAAAGGTATACCCTCATTCTCTCTTTAAGGCGGCCTCTCGGTGTCTGTTGTTGTTCTCTATTTAGGGAATATTTAGAGGTTGGTAGCTTCTAGTCTTATTTGTGGATTATACTGGTACTACAAAAGATGTGGTTGTCAACACCTGTTTGCAGCTTATCACATTTGAACCTATCCTAAATTCTTTTTACAATAGTCATATAAGTGAACACAAAATTTATCCAGCCGTACCACTTCCGTCTTTTGCTTGAGGTCTTCCTTCATAGTATTCTAGTATATATGGGACTTGAGGAGCTCTCTTGAGACTTCTTTAGCATGTCTATGGGCTAGGAAGTTAGGACATATTAAGAGGTCAATATTACCATGTTAATACCAAAATATTTCAATTTGAATGTTTCCTTTCAAATTTGAGTTTTAGCTTCTTAGGTGTATCTTATTGCTTGCTTTTATGAATTAAAAACTGCATGATGATCCCATGACTAGAAATATTCTCTTGAGAAGTTTTCAAACAAAATGGTATAGACTTGATTTGTGTGAATAATGAACATCCCCATATATTTTGTTATTGATTGTGATATAAAGATTTATTAGTCATCTAACTTCCCTTTGTCAAGTGAATAATTTTGTTGCTTCATGAACCATTATATTTTATTTTCCCTACCTTAATTTTTTATGATCAAATGGTTTCATCATAGATTATTAATATGATTGTTGTTGATAGTTGAGCGATATATCATTGCATATTCAATGGAATTGCTTAATTTTATGGTGCATTGATTCAGCCATTTGTTTATCCTTTACAAGTCTAGTTTGTCGTAGTTGAGTAATATCACATTCCAGTCCTTTTATAATGTGATCAAAAGCTTTTTCGTCGGACATTTTAATATGTACTAGTGCACCGTCTCCAATTTCTCACATATAGAGGGGTTATCATTAAATATGTTTGCTCCTTGTCTGCTTGCATGCCATGTATTTGAGGTGTTCATTATTTGTTTATCTCATTTGAGAGCCATTCCTATTTCTTTTTGACCGCAAGTGTTTAATCTTTTTTTAGTATAATCTGAATGAATTCGCTAAGTTTCTCGATTTGTATTGTACATTACTTGGCAGTAACTATTGATAACAAACTTCTATTATCATTTACCTTTATATAGATTTGCTTGATCTTAGGAAAATCATGCCCTGCCTTGGAGCAATTTTCTGTTGAAGGTTTTTCTTGTTTACTATCGGAGATTTCTCTGTTTCATTTGAAGCTTTTGGGAGTCGCTCGTTGTTGCATACCATTTTGCAGGCTCCATCATGACTGTTTGGTTCGTTCTGAGAAAAAGTTATTTGACAAAAATAGGAACTAGGGGTGGTTTAGGATTCCCTTCATCTCCTCTATAGTGGAGGAGACCATGCATAATCACATGGAAACCATTTTAAATTAAGAATTTTCATATACTTTCCATGAATCCTCATGATATGCATTGTTATTTAACCTTTCTATATTTTGTTGAGATGTTAGCTTCTTTGTGCTGCTTGTGCGCTTCCTCCATTTGTCTATTGATCTTTTGTTTTTCATTTACTCTTTTAAGATCATGGACTCATGGCTGAGTGAAATGTTCTGGTTCATTGTTTCCTGCTTAGTTCATCTTGTTTTGTCTTTATTGCAGAGATCAGGGTATGAAGTTTACATACTAGAAGCCACATACAAGGACCCAGCAGTGAGTTTCTGTTTGGATTTTATTTCTTTCAAATGATATTTGTTCTCATTTGAAGTAGACTCTGTAGCTTATCTGTGATAAGTAATTATGGGAAGGTCTGCATGATGCACTGGCTAAGACAGTGATCATGTATGATGAATGGTTCAATCTAAATGAACGGCTTAACGTAATAAGATAAAATGATTGATGATTTAGCTTAAAAACGAACCACTATAGAGTGAAGGACCAGATAATGCTAAGTCTTCCCTGAGCTGATTGCATGTATATGCATTCCTCGGTCATATGTTGCATCCTCTCTTCATCTTTGTTCATTTTTTACCTAAGTTTACTGCTCAAAAATAGGAAAGAGGTGATTTTCCTAAAGTCACTCTTCGTTCTTATGGGTTTCAGGGTTGTGCTGCAAGGAATGTTCATGGTTTCACTCAGAATGACATACTCAAGATGGCTAACCAATGGGAGGATGCTCCATCCCTATATATGAAGCTGGACATCAAGGTATTCATAGTTTAATTTTCTTTGCACCATCTATGTGTGGGTTGATCAGAGCCCGTCGAGATTGATATGATCTTCTGATCGGAATATTGAACTTCGACTTCTAATATCTGATTACACAACAGTCCTTGCTCCATGGAGATGATTTGGAGGAAAATGGGATTGAAGAGGTAATTTCATGCACATTTTTATGCTATACTTATTCTACATTCCTACTCTTATATTCTTCTTGTGAGGAGTAAGACAATACATGAATCATGATGGGTAAGAAAGAGAGAAAAGAAATTAACTAATGATTCAAAACTGGTATCTTGCCCAAGGTTCAGTAGTCTCTTATGGGTTATGATTACATATTTAAGGTTCTTTACCTAGTTCGTTGAAGCTACATGATCAAATATGAATAGTATGGTCATCTAATGGTTAATCTGACAGGTTGACATGGATACAGAAGATGGCAATCATATTGGTGATACCACAGGTTCTGAAGTTATAAATATTGAAAAGAATTCGAGGCCCTCTGAAGGTGTTCTAACCACTAATGGTATGTTTTGAATACTGCATCTTCCTTCTCTCTTTTCAAATTGAAATGTATGTCATCATTGCATGTGATGTGTCTGAATTCTTGCTGATGTATCACAATGAGATTATGATTTCACGAATCACGTCTACATATGTTAGTTGATATAGATATTCAAAGAGTTATTTCCTCACTGGAATGAGCCGCTATATTCTTTAATAAAACCATTTTTAATTATATTTTTCGTCTTGTTAATAATGTGATCTGGGTTTTTGGGAATGTAGGTCCATCGACAGATGAGCAGAAAGGGGATGGTGAAGAAGAACATTCAGTAGAGGTTGTGAAAGATCTAGGAAAGAGTAAATGGTCAAACGATTTGGATGACGATGATGTCCGCAAGAGTGAAGCAACCAGGGGAAACTCCAGTGCCCTATCTAGTTTAATTAAGTCATACAGCAAGAAAGGTAAATCTGTGCGTTGGGCTGATCAGGTATGCTAGTAACCTTATTCCTTTCATTTTGAGTGAAAGTTTTTATCCATCAGTATGAAGCTATGATTTAGTTGTTTTTATGTTGCTTTTTCCAAAACAAAGACCATATAAATTGCCGTACACCTAGTGATAGCATGCTAGAAGACGAACTATCAGCAGTGTTATCAACTGATTTGATTGTAATGGATTTTATATAATGTTTAATATATAGAGCAGGTTACAACATGTATAGGCGCGACCTTAGATGTAGATTACCCTTAAACGACACCTATCAAACCAAAAAGACAAACAAACTAGTCGTTCTTCTTTAAATGAGAAAAGTGATTGTTTTTAAATTGATGCAACTAACTTCTATCTAACAAATAGTATTGTATATATTCTATTCACCGGGCGTAATCATTGGAAGCAGCATATATAGTAACTGGGACTTCTCTCATAAACAAGGTTCTCCCATAAGTCCCCAATTCGACGTTGCATGTAATGCTGGGAAGCATATAAAGTTAATGTATCTAAGCCTAGTCATTTTGGATCTTATCAATGTTATTTTTCTCTCAAATCGAGTGATATACATGTAACATACGTAAGGAACCAACTAAGCGAGCTGTGCTTAGATGTGGCAACTAAGTTTGAAATTCTCCTAGACTTGGTAGTCCGTAGCTGTTTATGGTTGTCGTGGATTTATAAGTTACTTGTGCTAGTGCATCATGCCCTCTTACATGTAAGACTCACCTACAAAGATATCTGTCCCCATCATCCTCACGCAGACACATTCCTCTCTATCAAAATACTAAATTTTACGTAGTGGGGTCGAAATTTAAGTAATTGCTGTTCCCGGTGTCGTCTCCCCGTCATTTTGAGTTGTAGTAGTTATGGATTCTGTCCTTTTTAGATTGGCAGAATCGGATTCTCAATTGGCTCAGGAAAGACAGCAAATGTATCTTTAGTCATCGGTCCTGGTTCTGGATACAACTTGGTAAGCCGACTTTTATAGATCATCCATGAAAACAAGGCAAAGAGCGATGAGTGTCTGAATGATTTGATTTTAAATGCATGTCTAATGCCCGAGTTGTTGCAGAGGTCTAATCCTCTACCTGAAGAAGAGAAACTCAACCAGAGATACATTGGTGAATCAAGAAGGCAGAACGTTTTCCAGGAACAGTTGCGCGCTGAGCGGGAGTCATTCAGAGCTGTTTTCGACAATAAGAGGAAACAGAGAATTGGTGGGCTGGGTGCTGATGAGGAATAACATTTTTTTTCGTTTGTTTTATATAACTTGATTGATATTGTTGTAACTTTGTTGTAAATTATTGTATCATATATGTTGAGAAGAACTCATTCTCTCCCAGTTTTGTTTTTTGCAACTTGTAACTAACTTCAGATCCAATCTTTCCTGTATTTATGATGTTGACTCTCCTTCAACTTCCAAATCTTGCCTTTCATTTGCTAAATTAACTTGCATTTTTACTTTGAAGTTACTTGGTGATAATCCACAAAATACGAATAGGTTTATATTTTTGAAGATTATAAATTCGTTTTTATGCATTTAGAAATTGTTATGGCCGTTTTATTTCTTATAGTATGTTGCATTTTCTTAATACATGTCAATTGAAAATATGTAATTAATTACAGTTTGTAGCACGATTGTTGGACGTGATTATACATGGAAGTGTATGTAATAGGACACTTCAAACCGTCGTAATAGACACGATTTAAATAATTATTAAGCAAGGCGCATGTGGTACACGCGCATATACTGAATATTCGTAGAAATGCGCATGCTGGTGTGTGGACGAGCCTTCCTAGGGCATGTATTGCACGAGCTCTACATGTGTAGCTGAAATTCGTGCATGTATTGCAAGCGTCGGAACGATGTTAAAGGCCAATTGTATCTGAGAATTTCTGCTCATTTTAAGGACCGCTCATGTGATCTAAAGCTAGCTACTCTGAGAACCATACATGTATCGAGTCCAAAAATTTATCTCACACCATATTAGCGAATTTGTTGAAAATTTAAATATTCACATATTTTAAAAATCAGATCATTTTTGCAATTCATCCAAAAGTGATGTCATAGCTTAAAAAAGAAAGAACACGTGGCACGTATCCTCGTGACTTCTTGAAAGATTTGAGCACATAACTGGTGTTCACTGGTAAAAAGCATGACACATTCGGCCGTGAGGAATTTAGTAAAAAGGATGATGAATCATTTTTTATTCCTCCTTTTCAAAATAAGAAAGTTAAAAAAGAAAAGTAAAATGACCTCTCCACCAAACCAAACAGCTTGTTATAAGTATTCAAACTTGTAAATATTGCTCTTTGTATCTTGCTTATATTGTTATGTTACTATTCGACATGGAAATTAAAAATAAGAATAAAAAGTAGAAAGTGAGTATATCCTATCACTTTTGAAGAATTTTGAAGTGTAAATTTTTTTCTTATTTGAAACTAATATGAGTGGAGCACCAAAATAAGAAAATAATAACAATATAAGCAAGCTGAATTACTTTAAAAAAAAAGGAGAAAAAAAAAGAAAAAATATGTGATCTCACCCAGAATCCTAGCGTGACTGAAAAATCATCTTATTATCTTTTGTGACATATGAAAGTATTATAGGCAACTATATCTGGGAGGGCAGGCGTTGTTATAGGCCGGATCATTATCATTAATTAATATTACTGAAATACTCATACTTAAAAAAAATATTTTTGTCATTGATAGCTGCAATTCTTATTGTGCGTAGACAAGTAATATTAATAAAACTTTATATTCCAACGTAGCATGCATTTAACATTAGTGTCCTAACTTTGCAAAATTTAGCAATTGTATGACGGGATTATAAAATACTGTCTGCATTATTACTAGCTCACTGCCTAATATTGGCTGTTGACTGGTTTCTACAAATTGTTTTTAAGTAGTTCATTAAGATAAATTAGCTAAGGCATTACAAATCTCTCTATAGCGAGAGGTCTTGGGTTCAATTCCACCTGAGCGCGGTGTAGATTTTCCATATTATTTAGTGGTGTAGTAGTCCTACCTTATATGGTGGTATAGTGATCCCACATATGTGTGGCGTAGAGGTCTTGCCTATATGATAGTGTAGTGATTTTATTCGATTAAATATTCATACCTCATTGTAATACCCAAAAAAAATTCATTAAGATAAATTAATAAGATTATATAGAATTTTTTAGCCATGTAAATTTAATTAATCGAAGGGAAGAAGATTCTAGGCTTTAATAATTCAGCCCCCGGCCGGATACATCCTTGCCGTTTTATATAATATTATATACATGAATGGAAATGATGATGTAAACCGGCATTTATTTGTTTATTATTAATTAGAAGATTTTTAGGCATAAATTATACGACTAGCTGACTAATGGATTTTACAGCCAGTTCGATCAACATGTATCATGTGATAAGTTGCTATAAGAACAAAATAAATAAACGCCTCAAATAAAATTCATTATGGCAAATACTTCAAAGTATATAAAAAGAAATAACAATATTGATGACTCCAACTGGTCATTTTATTGTGGATGATGTTTGTGCTATCGTTGCTGATGATTCACCTCATGACACAAGTCGCCCACTTATCATTTTTCCAATCTTAAATTTCTTTTCCTATCTCATACGATATAAATTCATTTTCTTTTAGAAAAAATATTACTGAGAGTTTTGTGTGTGCATATATGAAGGCCAAACTAGTTTTGTAACTCATTCTAATGACCACACCATAAACTATAATTAAATAATTAATCACATATAAATATATTTGTTTTAGTGGATATATATAAATATAATTATGTGTGTGTTATGTTTTTTTTTTTTTTTTAATATCATGGGAACCCACAGCCGTTATCTTTGGTGCGCACTGGGTAAACCCTCGTCCCTTGTGCAGTAGCCTGCAAAACCACACAGGGCAGATAAATCACACCTTCCAAGTACATGTGTGACAGACACCACCTATAGAGACGTGTCATAGAGTTCAAATCTGAAACCTTTTAGTCTCAGACACTCACTTTTACCACTAAACTATCTCCAAGTGGTGTCACTTTTCATGGTATATTCATATTGGCCCACCTATATATTTCGAGCTTTTTTTTTCGCGGAGTTGTATACTAGGAATATTTATTCTGCGCCCAGTTGTATATTAATTTGACGGAATTGTTTTCTTTAATAATCATATCATCATATTTAAATTCTTAAGACTAGGGGAATTAACTAGTGATGTCTTTCAGTTAGTCCGTTCAGCTTCGGACTAGCTCTACAAGGCCAGGGTTATTTTCGGTTCGGTTCAATCGGGATGATTTTTTGGATTAGAATTTTCGGTCCTAACTCTAACTTTTGATTTTCGAATTAGTCCGTCGGGTCAAGAAGTTTACGAAAACAAATTAGCATATATAATTTTTTTTGTCATGATTGTATTTTCGTAACAAAAAATAAATCACATTATCTCATTTAAGAAATTCGATATTCTGTTTGATACAAAAATGTGTGGCGTTCCAACTCCAGTTTATATATAATCCCTCCGTTCAAGATAAGTATGGTCCGATTTTCTTTTTAGACCATTCAAGATAAGTATGGTCCGATTTTCCTTTTAGACCGTCCACGATAAGTGTGATCCTTCTACAAATGGAATAACTCCGCTTAAAATGTAAGTACCTTTTTATACTTTATTTCCTTTATTTGTATTTCAAAATTTAAGAATAAAAGGGTACTAACATATTCTCCACTCACAATACTTCTACCATCCACTTTTTCACTCTTAAAACTCGTGTCACTTCCTCCGAATCATACTTATCATGGACGAGTGGGCTAGTAACTAATAAATAACCTTTGACAAGTTAGAGTTCGAGTAAACTTTTTTATCGTGTTATTCTCTCCGAACCACATTTATCATAAATTTTCTTATTAAATGTTGAAGTAAAAAGATCGAAAAGTGAACATTTAAAGGAAAAATAAAAATATATTCATTTAAATTCGATTAGTCGGGCCAACTTGCAGGTTTTGAGGCTAGGTCTATTTCCGATTCAAATTAATCGGACTAAAATAATTTTGGGCTAAAAAATATTAGCCATAACTCATCTTTTTTTTTTTTTTTTCCTTTTTTTCAGTCTACTCAGATTGCCTCATCGGTTCGAACTAAATTGACATACTCAGATTGTCTGATCGGTTCGAACTAAATTGACATCCTACCATTAGCATTAATTAGCAATCCATATTATATTGTTTCTCTCCCAGGCGGCATGCATTTGCTAGTGAATTAATTGCTCATGAATTATTTTAAGTACTCAAGCTAGAGCTCTATTTTTATTAGTTTTACTTTTATCCGTTTTTTGTTTGGGCTTTGACTTATCTTGGTACTATAGTGAGGATGTTATTGGTTATTTTTCTTTTTCTTTTTCTATTTCTTTTTCTTTTTTTCAAAATATGTTCAATCTTCTGTTTTATACGTGGCCTGTAGATAATCTATGTGGAGAAAAAGAATCTTGTTCTCAATTTATGTATTTATGTTTTATTTCTTTGGTTTTTGAAGTACATATTGTTGTTTTTAGCTTTGTGTGTACTTAGTTTAATTATGATAATTATTTGCTTAAAAAGTTTAATTATGATAATTACAATCTTAATTTCCGTAATGTCTAGTAATCTACGGGTTTATTTTAATAACTTTGTAAACCTCAATAGATAAGCGCGAAATACAACTTGCGCATGTAAGTTGAACTAGATTTGAATTGTTTATGTCATATTTATTAAATATAGGGTTCATTGCATCAAACTTAACGTCTCTTGCAATTTAAATCCAACTTCTAAAATGTTGTAACTAAAATCGAACTTTTAGAATTTTTGCAAATTCGAACCATCCTGTTTTTTCCAAGCCCCAGCAAGCAGATTTGACATGTTCAACATCAACAAGGACTAAGGTTTTATTTACAATTGCATCATTATTAATCTTTTAAAACAACAGTCCTAGTTTATATCTAAATATTAAAATTCTCATAATTGAAGAACCTTAATCTGTTGACCACTTCTCCTAAAACGACTCGTTTTGAATGATTTACGACGGTGAATGTATACAAAACGGAATCCTTATGACTTTAATGAACACATCTTATCAGCTTGTTGAATGTGAAAAAAAAAGATAGGTCGAATTTGTAAAAAAGTTAAGTATTTATATGTAACATTAAAATACGTCAAAAATTGGGTATTGATTTGCAATTAATCCATAAATATATAGGTTGTGATAAACTTATGTCTTATGTTGTAAAATTCGTTTTAAATAAATTATCAAAAGATACAGAAACATCTCCGCAGAAACTTAGGAATTGGATTTGAAGAAAGACGTGTTGAGAATAATTATTTGAATAGACTGCCAAACACTTTTACTGCTGAATCTTCGTATTGTGATAATTAATCCCCAAGAAAGAAAGAAAGAAAAAGAAAAAAAAGGAGAAACGAAGAAGAAGAGAATATAAGAAATTGATCTCTACCCTCTCATTATATATATATATATATATATATATATATAGAGAGAGAGAGAGAGGTGATATGCTACTCATCCCGTGAGCACCATTCGTGAGCACCATCATCGATTTGTCCACATTAATACTATTTTATTTAATTTTTGCTATTGCATTTTAGTCTAATACGTTAAAAAATGTTATTGAAATCGTTAGATTGAAAATTTACATAAAAATCAAAGCTTGATTTATTGTTTTCCCCTTTAACATCAAAGAAATGAATAAATAAACAAATCGAGCATTGATTTTTATGTAATTTTTCAATTTAATGATTTCAATAACATTTTTTAAGGTATTAGATTAAAATGTAATAGCAAAAATTAAATAAAATAGTGTTAATGTGAAAAATCGATGGTGCCCACGAATGGTGCTCACGGGAGGTGAGTAGCATATCAGCTCTCTCTCTCTCTCTCTCTCTCTATATATATATATATATATATATATATATATATATATATATATAATTTAATTGCAATCTGAAAAATTTGTGGAAGACTAGCAAATGAAGAATTATATTCAAAATAAATATTTTCACAGTTCAATTTCCAACGACATAGGACACATGCTTGGCATCCATAAGAGCACCCACAACAGTGGGCTCCGAAGCCCTAGGGCTAAGGGTATTTTGGTGGGGTCCCAATAATGGATAGCCCGGGCTTGAAATTTTCACTATAGTGAAGCCCGACCCTTAAGGCTATGCAATGATTGATTTTTTTTTAATTTAACTTTTCTATTTTTGATTTTTTGCATTATAATAATACATTTGTAAAAATAATAAAATACGACCTTGTATTGAAACATTGGAAAATTACAATACAATTCATACAAATTAAAAACTACAAATTAAATACTAGAAATTAAAAAATACAAATTAAAAAGTACAAATTAAAAACACGAAATTAAAAATTACATACTAACATCCGGAAACCCGTATTTTTGCTTGAGAAATGCGCACACTTCACGGTGGCGCGTCAATTGTTCCGGGTCCATTTCGCTTGTTTTTCTCGTGTAGATGTCGTAGGCCTGCTTAAATTCCTGATTAGCTACCATTTGGACCATACGTTCCTGGATGCCGCCCATTGTTTGCACGGCCGCCGCCTTCGGATTGACTTTTCCCTTTCCCTTCTTCGCCGCCTTTATGCCGGTCGGGCGGGCTAGCATCGACGAGGCCTCGTTTGCAGATGTGGAGTTGCTGGAATGACTTGTGTAGCCACCGTCTTCACTAGTCTTTGAGCGCTTCGATTGGATCTTTTTATCCGGATTGCAGAAGGAGGGAATATCCTTCACGACCTCCCACGCCTTCCGATGGATGAAATGTTTGCCACGGGTTGCATGATAACCATCGGTGGCTAGCTTGTAGAGGTCGTGGTCGCTCCGCCCACTAGCATATTCTCTCTCGAAGTTGATGTATTGCTCGTTGAATTTCACAATTTCGGTCTTGGCGCGTTTCCACGCCGACCGAATGGCTTCTACACCACGAGGTGGTTGAGGAGCTATGAACTGGTTGAATTTGTCGGCAATTCTCTCCCAAAATTTATCAAGCTTTTGATAGTTTGCATTTACCGCATCAAGCCCGATATCAACATAGCACTTGGCAACCCACTCAATTTCATCCGGCGTGTAGTTCCCGCTTCGAGCTCCGTAGTTCATTTCCGCAACCTTTCCTTTTCCCTTGCCCTTGGCCGGTGCCTTTTCCTTGGCCGCGGCCTTTCCCTTTCTGCGACGTGGCTCCGGCTCCGGCTCCGGCTCCTCCTCGTTTTCCTCACTCTCTTCTTCATCCTCATCAGGGACATGGTCGTCCTCGTCATTGAGGTTGATTCCTCTAAACTGGCGATATGCAGACGGAGGTGTCTGGAAAGATTGGTAGCCACCAGGCGGCGACGAGAATTGCTGGAATGCACCCGACAGCGGCGGCGAGTGACTGAAGTGGCTGAAGCCCGGTGATTGCGAGTACTGCCCAAATCCAGGGGAGGAGTACTGTGGATATCCAGTAGGTTGCTGGGTTGAAAACGACGGACTATTACCGGTGAATAATTGTCGTGAGGGAATTGGATTGGGCGATTGGGAAGAGGGAAGAGGGTTTTGTGGACAATTTTTGGAGAACCACTCAATGAATTCATCATCTCCCATTTTTTAAGAAAAAAATAAAATTATAAGAGAATGTAATTGGAATGTAGAAATGAGAATGAAGAATGAGAAGGTGTGGATTTTGAGAGGAGATAGATGACATATTTATAGCAAAAAAACTCAAATAGCCGTTTGTTACCGTTATTACCTTTTTTTAAAAAAAAATTTACAAATCAGAATTAAAAAAATAAAAAATAAAAAATCAGAAAATGGGAGGAGGCGACGCGTGTCCCTCCTCCCCTCCATTTTCTTCGTCACGCCCGCGGGCTTCGCCGCGCCAGGGCTCCAGCCCCTTCGTCCGCCCTCGCCACCTCCAACGGGCGGCGCCCTCGCCGCGCCCGGGCGACGGAGGAAAAGCCCGGGCGACACCCACACCGTTGTGGGTGCTCTAAGCTGAGCTACATTTCAATAAAAAGTTTAAAAAATGAGTTGAAATCAAAACGATACTCTATTGATGCAGAAAATAATGTAAATGAAATTCCATGGTCCAAGTGAAAGTATCACGGCGTATATTAAAATGACGTAGTTTTGATGCTATTTTATGATTAGTGATCGAGTACTATTTTGTTTGTAATTAAAATTTAGCTAAGCTTCTGATGTGTAAATGAATCTTACATCGCCAGAAATCTAGGTTCACTCATGATTATGAATATTCAATTATTCATTTAGATTGTCACATAATTATGAAAAGGTTAATAATTTGGTTATTAAATTGTATTTTTTCCTACTGGAATGATACTTTTTTTTTTCGTGCGAGAAGTGGTAAAAAAAATCGACTCCAACAATAGTTACTATTTACTTTATTCTTTTGTAACTAAAAAAATATCACAAATATAATCCTTTTAACATAGACGTACGTCAGCATCATTGAATTGCGCATAACCTAAAAGACTCCCAAAATTAGTATTTTACTGTTTGATAACAATTTCATTTCATTTAGCATTATTATAGATTACCCCTAGACGTAAAATTTATATTGTTAAAATAAAAAGTTCAATAAGATGATGTCTAGTGTAACGTCACAGGATTTAATTCAGAAGATAGCATTAATACAACAAATCATCAAATAATTACAAATATACAACTCAATATTTTATTCGGAATATTAACCCAATATCTGAATTGGGCAAGTTCCTCACTACTTGGGCCAAAAAGGAATTGAAAAATATATAAGTAGCCTAAATCCTAGTAGTGAAGATTTAATTAAAATTAATCCACTTGCCCACACCTCATTTTGTATAGACTTAATTAATTAATTTATAAACCTCAGCTTCAGCAGCCATACTTTGTGTATATAAATACTAGGCAAGTTCCCATGCTTATTATTACCTCCATAACCTTTTCAAAGCCATAAAAACCAAAAAAAAAAAAAACAAAAAACAAAAAAACACACAACACACACTAAAAAAAAGACATGGCTGTTGGTACAACTAGACAATGCATTGCCCGTTTCATGGACATTGAGCCCATGAAAATTTCTCTCTCATCCCCATCTGCAATTGCAAGACAATCAGTCCATCTCCCAAATCATGTAAGAACGTGACTTCTTGTTAGTTTTCATTTGTCTTTATTTTTTTTAACTTTACAAACAAAAGGTACAAACCATTAAAGCCCATGTTGTGCTGCTGACCACATAATATTGCTACACATATCATTTTGTGATAGAAATATCAAGAGCTCAGCTCCTTGTCCATGAATGGCTGTGGGGGCGATCCCCGAGCTCCCCTCGGCATCGTCGAAACCCGAACATTCTCCGCCGCGCCTACTCCGGCTTTGGCAGCCGACCGCCTCAACTCCGCCGTTTACGACCTCAAGACGACCTCTCCCACCTCGGATTCCGGGATTATTCGAATTGAGGTACGTCGATTTTTATTTGACTGACTTATGATTAAATTTATCTTTTCAAGTAGTGGGATTGGATTTTGATGTCACCATGAACTAGGGGGCATGCAAAACTGAGGGAAGAAATAATATTTTTTGTGGGTATTTGCCACGTGGTTGGTTGTGAGAGGATAATTGATTCTACCAATCTTGATCCTTATCCTACATTCGGGATTAAGATTTTGGGATTGGTGGAAAGTGCATGATCATCAATAAAGATTTGAAGAAACTTTTGGGAAAAAAAGAAAGAAAGAAAGAAAGAAAAGAAATATATATGCAGTCTGATATACGTTTTCTTAATTGAAGAACGGCAATGCAATACTTGTTTGGAATAAAATTTTCTTGAATATTCTAATTGGTAGATGATCATAAATTCAACTAAGAAAAAATATTAAGCTTCGGGCCATGCAAAGCTTCCTATACATGTACCAACGTATTTTGATCGATATTCTTTTTGTTTTTTCGGATGAAATAATTTTACGTATAAATCGATGAATATAAAACTACAAAATAACTACCTTCTAGTTACGTTTAGTTCTTTAAATGATTTTTTATTTATTTAAAGTGCTAGCTAGGATATATAATAATTTGCATAAATACCATGTCAAGAATTGCTAACAGTATATTGCAATATTTTATTTCCGGAAAAAGGAAAAAGAAACATTATATTGGAACAAAAACCCCGTTGGAATATTTCCGCTGCAATTATGTATTAAATGTATATTAAAAATAACATTATATATAAATGCATGCATGCAAAATATACATATACATGTATAGAAGAGTGGTGTGCTATACATCTTTGGTGAGCACCTTTTATTATAAATTTATAGAGTAATAAAAATCTGTATCATTAATAATGTGAATTTTCACACGTACAATTAACGAAATTGCGTAATCAATGAATATCTATCGAACATAGTACAAACTGATTTAATTGCTATAATTGCCAAAAATTCTGATTAGATTGCTTCACATAGTACTGCAAAAACAATTATTTTTATTTATTTTTATTTTTTTATCACAAGACTATTAACATTTAGCTTATTTAATTCGTTACATAATGGCTAATAGTCTAATATATCCTTATTAATATACGTACATCGCCTTAAACAAGATTAATTAATTAATTATAAACCTTTTTGCCTGACACATAGACTTTATATATTGGACCATTATAAGCAACCTAACTATATTTTGAACACTTAGAATCTACATATATATTATATAAACAAAAACGACTTTTCGTTAAAAAAAAGTCTTAGGTGGCACCCTTCAAATTTCTCCATTCTTATTTATCTCAATTCTCAAATTTTTTAAATTTAAAATTAATATTAATCATATTTTATTATATTAATAAAATTTATATATGGTATAGATTAACAAGATCAACTCTTCAAAGTTATTTCAAAATCTATGCATTATATATTTCGAAAAAATAAAATCATCAACATTATATGCATTAAATTAATTTTACCATTTCTCTATTCTAACGTGAAGATTAAATCTTCAAATTCTATTAGATTCCCATTAATGAAAAATAATATTAATTTAAAAATTGTGTAAAATTAGTTTTTTATTTGATCGAACCGGTTATGTCAGGACATAATATGTCCGGATAGCTTTATTGTATAATTAATTTTGTATCTCCGTTTTCTTTTATATATTTTATTATTTAATATAAATTCTTATATACTACATCGTTTTTTTAATGAAATTCTATTTATTGGAATTCTTATATTCTATTTAATTTGTCCAATTAATTAGTTGGTCAAGTAAATAGAGTGTTTTAGCTTGTGTTTTGTCTGGAAATTGATAAAGTTTCATTAATAGAGTGTCCAATTAAAATTCTACATCGTTTTATATAAATCGTTTTCTCAATTCTACATCGTTTTATTGAAATTCTTATATTCTATTTAATTTGTCCAATTAATTAGTTGGTCAAGTCAATAGTTATATTTTTGTATATAAAATATTTTTGCACCGCCAATTCAATTTGACTAATTAATAAGTGGTCAAATATATAGTTATGACATTCTGTTTACTTCTTCCATTCAGATTTATATAAATTCTTCAATTTTCTCAATTATCATTATGATATTACAAAAAGAAAAATGAATACAGCTTTACAAAAATCCTACAGGGCACCTTTCAAATTTGTCTATTCCTATGTATAAGTATATAAATTTCAAACAGATTTAATCCTAAACACAATATATGGAATTGGAAAATCTTTGTTATAAGTTATAGGCTTATAGCATGATAAGGGTGAGCAGGATTGTTTGTTTCATCTGTAGCCGACATTTCCAATTTTCTATTAATTATTTATGAGATTCGAAAAAGATATTAGATAAATAATTTTAAAATTTAAGAACATCTGAAACTAAAGTTATGTTTATATTAGTGATGTTCCAATTTCATCAACATCTTTCGAATTAAACAGCTAGCTGCTAACACATGTGTACCTTCTAAGTTTTAAATTATTCGTCTAACAAAAATATAAAGATTAATCATCAGAAATAAACACAATATTGGTACGGATTTCTAATTATCACAAATCTTAAAATACGGCAATTAGAGATAAAACAATGTAAAAAGAGTAGTACAAAAAAATATGAAGAATTAATTTGGATGTTTATGGCTATGCAAAGGTGCCCATCCTGCAGCAGATAGAGGCCCTTGATTGGCTACGGTGCCAGGCCCACCCTCTTCTTCCTCGCTGTTACTTTTCCGGCAGAGATTCCGGCGACATTCCGCTCATTGACCATGGCGAGGGGAATGGCAACGCCGATGATTCTCAACAGAAGCTGGTCAGTGTCGCCGGTCTGGGATCTGCGGTCTCCTTTCGCCATCTCAGCCCCTTTTCCTTGGACGATTGGCATTCGATCAAGAGGTATTTGTATAAATCTCCCAATCTCATTTTCTTTTAATAGAGTGTTTTAGCTTGTGTTTTGTCTGGAAATTGATAAAGTTTTGTTAGTTATTCTTACGAATTGTGATGATTTTGTTAAATAAATGCCTAATTATTCGAATTTACTGGTGAGTTTAGCAATAAATGAGAAACTGTAGGCTGCATTTGGACTGATATAGGAGGACATATGCTATAATTAATTTCTGATTGGAAAATCTTCATGTTTTTAGTCGTATTAGTTTCAATATTTTGATAGAGGAGACCTTGATATCTTAAGCAGCCGTCTCCAAACAAAAATGATTAAGAGGATGAAGATCTTCTCTTAATATTAATTTATCATGCACATGATCGAGGAATTGATAAAGTGAAAAGTAACTTGTATTAAAACATTCATAATTGTGTAATGTCTTCAACTGATTCA
The DNA here is from genome assembly GCA_029490685.1 of Schizonepeta tenuifolia. Taxonomy (NCBI): domain Eukaryota; kingdom Viridiplantae; phylum Streptophyta; class Magnoliopsida; order Lamiales; family Lamiaceae; genus Schizonepeta; species Schizonepeta tenuifolia. The sequence continues at coordinate 89,084,725 of CM055956.1, forward strand.
CCAAGTCAGCATTTGTTTGATCTAAAAACTGGTTAATGGTCGAATATTTGAGGATTGAAGTGGAAAATTGTTTTTGTATTGCATTACAATGCTATCTATCATAGACCTTCCATGTCCTGATTATGCTTTTATCTCGAACCTAGGTTCTTGTCCAAAAAGTGTCCATTGATTCGTGCTTATGGCGCAATCCGATTTGATGCAAAGTCTAACATAGCTCCTGAGTGGGAGGGTTTTGGTTCTTTCTATTTTATGGTCCCTCAGGTAAATAAATTTTCTATATTTTTCGGAATTGTAAGGAATTTTCCAGTATGCACATGTAGCATATCAAAAGTAGCTATTTATTTTTGAACTATGACATACTGTTGGATTCTAACTGCAGGTTGAGTTTAATGAGTTTGAAGGAAGTTCAATGATGGCAGCAACTATTGCATGGGACAATCGTCTTTCACGGACCTATGAAGAAGCTATTGCTGCACTTGAGGCTACCATGTTTCAGGTCTGATTTATATTCCATCCTTTGGTTAATCTGAAACTTGGTCTGTTAACATACAATTTGTGTTACAGGTTTCATCATTTGTCAAGAGATTAAATGGAAGCACTCGTCGTGCTGTTATGCTCCACCAGGCTCATGTTCCCAACAAAGCTTCATGGGATTCGGCTGTTCAGCAAGTTTTGGACACGATAAGTAGGAAAAACTCATCGCTTGTTAAGGTTGTACAATAATTCACATGCTAGATGTTTTCCTGAAGTGCTTAGTATTCCATTTATGATTACTATATCAACTGGATATCAAGTGAAAAATGAAAACGAATTTGTCAGATCTCAATATAATATTTATTTCTGTGAAGAGTTCTTGTTCCTTTTGTATGGCATTTTCTTCAGCAGTCATTTCGATGTATGAGTCACCTCTGACTGCATGGCATTTGGTCTCTAAAATACAGGTTGTCCTTGCACGTAGTAGTAGAGTTCTAACAACAGTCGAGGTTGATCCTTTGGATTGGCTGACAAGCTTGCAGGTTTCTTTTTCTTCTTGTTTTTTTCCCTTCTTTTTGGTTTGGTCATTCAGATTTGTTTTCTAGCAATTGGTTTTGTAAGGAAGATGTAACACCTAATTTAATTCAATGTAATACTTGATTCTTTATACTTTATAGGTAGAAGGGGTCAATTCCTATCAGTTCTGTCTTCAGCCTCCTGCATCACCAGCATTCATTGGAAACACCGTGAGTTATCTTGCATTAGTTAATAATAAATCAATTTCGACCTGCTCGACCTCTCTGACAATATTAGTGGTTAGCTTAGCTTTTCATCAAAAATGTAATATCAATTTCTTAATAAATATTTCTGCAGTTGTAACAAATAACAGCATGTTAGAATATTTGAATGTAATGAGATGCTAGAAAACACAATATATGATGTCTTCCCTATAGTATATTTACAGATTTCACTAGCAAGGTACTTTTAGATTTCAATTTTTTATGCCTAATACATCAGTATCTGGTGATGACAGCAGATAATGATGTTACACAATTGTTTTAATAGTATACTTTTTCTGGCTATCTTATAATGGTTTCTGTTTATGAAACTTGTTAACAGCCAGAGCGACTATTCTATAGAAACCGGCTTAGTGTCTGCAGTGAGGCTTTGGCTGGAACACGAGCTAGAGGTGGGACCGAGTCTCTAGATTTACAGATAGGACAAGATTTACTTTCCAGGTCATTCTCCATACTGGCCTCAGATCAGAACTTCTCATGTTACTTTGTAGCTTTGGAGTTGGCACCAGAAAATTAATAGTTTATCCCTTTTTCAATTTGTTTGCAGTGCCAAAGACCATCATGAATTTTCTGTAGTAAGAGAAAGTATAAGAAGAAAGCTAGAGGCAAGTAAAACTATATTTTTCTGATGATAGCATATTATATTACAGTGCAGCATTAAAGCAAGGTTATTAAGCCTATCGGATCATCCTTTCAGGGCATATGCTCCAGCACGATTGTTGAGCCTAGCAAGGTTCTACGTAAACTTCCACGTGTTCAACATCTTTATGCTAAACTAACAGGCACACTGCAGAAAGAAGATGATGAGGTATTTTTAACTGAAGCTCAATGCGTCCTGTTTCAGCTCTTACTTAATTCAAAATATAATAAAATTCGCTCTATGATAGCATAATAAGGTCACAAGGCTTTATCTGCTATTCAGTTAGCTTGACATTGGGGTGTGCTACGAAATTTATAAGGCTGAAGACTTATTTAAATTTCATAGCAGCATCGTCAACTTCATAGGATTAATTTCGACCTTTGATGGGATACTTTACCTCCTTTTCAGTTTAAGATTTTGTCTTCTCTGCATCCAACTCCTGCTGTTTGTGGGCTTCCTACAGAGGAGGCACGGATGTTGATCTCAAAAACTGGTAAGCATATTTTATTACAATTCCATAGCTTTAGCAATGTTCAATATTGACTTCTTTGCCTTTTGCTAATATCAATTTTGTTTCCTTCGGAATGTGTGGCATACATTTGTCACGGTGTCCTTTTAACAGAATCCAAGTACCATAAGTCTATTTTTACATATTAATTGCTATACTTTGCAGAAATGTTTGATCGAGGAATGTATGCTGGCCCTGTTGGGTGGTTTGGTGGTGCAGAGAGTGAGTTTGCTGTGGGAATAAGGTCGGCATTGGTTGGAAAGGTTAGGCAACTGACAACTCTTTTCGACTATGCACCATACAGTATATTCTGAGTTCTATGCGACATGCTTTCAATAATCTGAAATGACCAAAAAAAAAATAAAAAATCTAAAACTGACTTTCAAATAGAAGTAAACGACTGTCCATTTTAGTTCTCTTTTGATGATTTTAGCTTCAGTGGTGCTAAATGATGAGTTTGTTACTCTTGTTAAAAAGGGTTGTGGTGCAATACTCTATGCTGGAACTGGGATAGTAGAAGGAAGCAATTCTTCGTTGGAATGGCAAGAACTGGAACTCAAGACTTCACAGGTTTGACCTTTGACTGCTCGTGATGTATTTACAATTATTTCAAGTAGAGTTCACATTCTTGTGGTTTCTTATGCTGTAGTTCACCAAATTGATGAAACTTGAAGCAGCACCCCAAGCGTTGGTGAGGGAGAAAGTCGAACTCTAACTTGAAAAGGTCAGTGGTCTGAACAACTTGTTCACACTCCTATATAGCTTAGGATATTCAGTTTATTTTATCTCCAATGGGATTTCCGTTAGCCTTTTCATTCTCCGCGACATTTCTGGTGAAAGAAAGCAAAAGAAAAGGACGAGGGACCATAGAATGGTAATTATTAGGTTGTCTTGTATACGCATTCCAATTTTTCTGTAAATACTAGTTTGGTTCCATCAGTCATTAATCAACTGTACAGAGACACGTATATATATATATATATATATATATATATATATATATATATATATAGAGAGAGAGAGAGAGAGAGAGAGAGAGAGAGAGAGGATTTCTTGAAATTGGATGTATATATATCATTCGATTCCTTTACTGTAAATTACAATAAGCAATCTTTCCTGTTTTTATGTTTCTACTTGAAACTGGTTGGAAAAAAATTCTTCAAAAAGTGCAATACTATTATTTTGCTAACATACCTTTATTTGTTTCTTTTATTGAAATAGTAAAGGGCCAATCGCGATTTTGGTCTGATAATATCAGGGACTTCTGCAAATATGCGGTTAGGATCTTCAGATTGTTCGATAAATGCCACGCTACATCTTCACCTCTCTTCTATCTATGACATCTTCGTGCCAGTTCAGTTCGTGGACATCACTCCGACTCCGGTGCTTAGTCTATCTTGACAACCTAAAATACAGGAAAAAATAATCACTTATATATATGATGTATTTTTTCCTTTTTGCCTTTTTACATATTAGATCGTGTAAATCTAGCATAAAAGAGAAGTTCCCCTAAGCAATAAAAATATATGTTATACAATAGAAGGTGTTTTTTTTTTTATTTTTTTTTTAAGTGGCAGTATTTCTGTCTCTACTAGTATTATACATCAAGGATCAATGTCAAAACAAAAAAAAGAAAAGAAAAATACTAATATTAATATTATTAATAAAAAATAAAATAAAATTGGAGGACATCTTCACTCTATAACTATGTGGGATTAATTAAAAATTATTCTTCCCTAAAAGACTTATAACATCGTCGTCACTCTATAACTATGAACTATAAACTATATTTATGATTTATAAACAACTCTTTAGAGTATTACAGTGCACCTTCAGGCTTCAACGTTTGTTTATTTTACCTACTGGCTAGTTCGTTTATTTACCTTCAGTAAAATATATCTATATATATATATATATATATATATAGATAGATAGATATAATATACAGTAAATGCTTTTCAGAATAAATGTAACTTTCTTTATGTTTTTTTTAAAAAAAGTATAAATGCATTTTAAAAGAAATAGAAAAAAAAAATGTTGGCTTCGGTATTCAGCTCATTGTTCATTTTAATTCTTAACGTATTGAATTAGAAAGGCAAGCAAAGAATAAGCATGGCAAAAACCGAACAAGGGAAGTTAGGAACAATATAAATTTTTTATTCCTCAAGTAAAGCTAATGATTTATTCTGCTTTATAAGCTTATGTTGTCACTATTTTCAATTTGCATTGCAAAATTTTGCCAACATACAAAAATGGAGGAGAGGAGAAACCCTAGAAATATGAAATTTGAGTATGTTTTGCCTTCCTCGTGGTGGACAGAGAGACCTGATTCCCATTGTTTGCTCATTGATGTTCCAGGTAACCCTAAATCGTGATTTCAAATAAAATAAAAGGTCTACTAATCGATGATTGATAGACTATCAAACATTTAGTTTGAATTAAATAATTTTCACAAAATATTAAATTGTGTCTACTTTTAAAGTACATCCTATATTTCATGCAATTCCATGATCGCAGTACATATTTTAAGATTTTTTTTTTTTAAATAACATGCAAGTGATAATAACAATCGCCCTTGAAATAAGAATCTTTGCCTGAACTTGGTAATGCATGTCTAAAAATTATGCTGTTTATTTATTTATCTGTCAACCCAACCCAACAACGAACTTCCAAACATTGAAAAGAAAGGCCACAATTTTAGCCATCTTTTTTTGAATTCCTTTTGATTAGTAGTACTATAGAAAATAGTGCAAAACCTCCTCAAAATTCATATATTCGAATTCCACTAAGTTCTTTTTAAGTCAAGTCATTTGTATATACTAGCTTGTTAATGCTATTCAACTTTCTTAAATTATCTACGAGCTCATTTAAGAAAATACGAACGCATATTTTGAAACTGATCACCTCAAAATACTTCAATATAGAGTAGATTTGAGTTCATACTTCATACTTATCAAAATTGAAAATTGTTCAATTTAATTAAGTAGGCCTGAGTTTCAAACTTTTCTGCTAACTAAAACAGAACCAATGATCATCTGCTCAATGCATACAATTTGTGGCTGAATTTCGTTTGATGGCATCTAAACACAACCTAATGCTGCAAGGATTCAAGAAGGAAGAAGTGAGGATTCGAGCTGATAGCAATGACCACGTTATAGTGAGCGGAGAAAGACAGGCCAACGACAACACAATCCTCCATTTCGAGCAAGCTTATAAAGTACCGGAAGGCTGCAACATACAAGAAACCGATGCCATCTTAGAAGATGACACCTACTACGTTATTATATCCAAGAAACTCAGCTCCAAAAACGACAACTCGGTCTCAACCTCCACTCAGACAGACCGTCAAGCTCAAGACAGCACGTCTAATGGCATAGATAACACCAACAACGATGATTCTGACCAAAACAACATAGAAATGGCTAAGGATGATAGCTCAGACAACAATTTATTGAAGAAATTGTCCGAGATGATGAAGAAGAAGAGATGCCTTGTTTTGACAGCTTTACTAGCAATTTCACTAGGATTTCTTGCATCTCACCGTTACCAGTCGAATCCACAGGTTGAAACATCTCGATAAATTCTTATTGATTTCATTAATAAGTTCTGTTCTTTAACATTTTCTTGACCGCTTTTTGCAAAACAAGGCTAAAGGGGGTCTAATTTTTTACCAGAAGGAGACCAAGAAACGAGCAGCAGACGACACGTAGAGAGAGAGAAAATCCTGCCGAGCTTTCTCATGAGATAACGAGTTGAGAATATCCCACGAAAGCATCAGAAGGGGGACTTTTTATCTTATTACAAGGATCAGATTCCAAAACAAGCCCACCAAATTCAAAAAGTTGAAATACTACGATGACGAAGCTTCTTGTTAGTGTGTGATATATATGAAACTGCGGAAAATGCAGCGAGTGTGTATGCTTGAAGCCAGAAAAGAATAAAAGAATATTAGCCATATCTCAGTGTGAAAATGAAATTCAGAAAGTAGATTTATTCCTAAATGTAACAAAATGTCCTATTTCATTAATCAATAATGTTGAAGCTGAAATTTTTTATTCAACTTCCACCACTCAACCAGGAAAAATGCAGCAATCGCCATTTTCTTGACTAATTTATTATCCTTCATGACTGCAGATGATGTACATTTTCAGTTGAAATCCAATCACAAAAGTGGGACATCAACTTAAAATCAAATAACCTAAAGCAATCACAAAAAATTCAAACACACTCTCAACTGTAAATAATCAACACAAACAATCCTAGTTAGGCACACAGCCTGATCCAAATAAGGCACCAACAATAGCAGACACAAACTTGGTCGAAAGCTGCAAATTCGAATCGGAACCTAATGCATAAAGAAGATGCTTTCCCGCAACTTTTTATCAAAATGTGGCTGGAAACTTTTGACAAAAAGGAGGTGGAAGATCATGTGGTTGTAGGAGCATGTTGTGGCACCATGATTTAAATACACACACAGAAATACAGAGAGTATGAAAATGAGGAAATTGTAGTAAGAATATATGCTCTGCTTTGAGTTGTGTTGAATCAGGCATCATATACACTACATATTTGCCCTGCGGCTGAAACAGAGCATACTTACTACACAGCATTTTGCTAGAGATGCAGCATATAGGAACAGAGAAGTACTAGTTTGCAATTGCAGTGTCGTTAATCAAAGAATAATCTTTTTGCTGTTTTGAAATTATAATATTGTTAAACTCCTTAAGAAAAGGTGAAAATCCATTGGATTAGTCTAATAATAGGGAAGTAAGGAGCATAACTTGAGACAAAATCCAAGTATGTAGCGGCAGCCTTTCCAATTCAACAAAGCAATCACCATAATTATATACATAAGCACTAAACAATAGTAGTAGTATATAAATAGAAAATGTTGAAGTATTAAGAAATATGGAGTGTAAACAGGAAGTTGCAGCCAAGAATTTTTATGGAGGACCCAAGACCAAAAAGGAAGTGCAAAAACGAAAAGTGGGTGGGAGTGATAAAATATGAAAAAAAAAAAAGTGAGAAAACTTCATCAGAGAGAATGGAATCCAATCTCTCTCTCTCTCTCTCTCTCTCACACACACACGCGCGCGCGCGCACATAGTTGGTTTACTGTCTGTCACACCCCCAAAACATTCCCACTATTTCTAAATAATTCTAATTACAGCTAGAAAAAGATCTCTCGAAACAAGAAACAATACTACTACTATTACTATCAAAGAATTTCTCTATTTCCCAATCCCGAAAAGATAGATAAATACTATAAACAAAGAATATTGAAAGCTAAGCACTTATCGGACTCAAAAGCTATGAAATGAACCCATAACAATGGCTTCCGACCAACCTCCGCCGCCCTCCGACCAGCCTAATCCGACCGCCACCGTCCGGAAACTAATCGTCGAAGTGCTCGAGGCGCGAGACCTTCTCCCCAAAGACGGACAGGGCAGCTCTAGCGCTTACGTCGTCGCTGATTTTGATGGACAGAAGCGGCGGACTTCCACCGTGCCGAGAAATCTCAATCCGGTGTGGAATGAGGCGTTGGATTTCGTGGTTTCGGACCCCAAAACTATGGAGTTTGAGGAGCTGAATGTTGAGGTTTTCAATGATAAGAAGCTCAGTAATGGCAATGCGAGGAAGAATCATTTCCTGGGGAGAGTTAAATTGTACGGATCGCAGTTTGTCAAGAGAGGGGAAGAGGGATTGGTGTATTTCACTTTGGAGAAGAAGAGTGTTTTCAGTTGGATTAAGGGGGAATTGGGGTTGAAGATTTATTATTATGATGAAATTGTGGAGGAGCAGCCTCCGCCGCCGCCTGAAGAGCAGCCACATCCTCCGCCGGATCAGCCGCCGCCACCAGCTCAGCCGCAGCCGCTGCCGGAGGAAGTGATGAAGAAGCCGGTTTTTGTAGTTTCGGAAGACCAACCGCCTCCGATGGAACCGCGAGAGCATTTGCCTCCGATGATCAGGATTCATGAGCCGCCACCGGAACATGCGCCGCCGCCGGAGAATATGCCGCCACCGGGATTCTCCCCGGACATGAGAAGGATGCAGATGGGAGGCAATGGCATGCACGGCCCCATGGCGGGAGAGAGGGTGAAAGTCCTACGGCGGCCGGCAAACGGAGATTACTCGCCGAGGATTATCGCCGGGAAATTCAGCGGCGATACGTCGGAGAGGATTCACGCGTTCGATTTGGTGGAGCCGATGCAGTATTTATTCGTGAGAATAGTCAAAGGCCGCGGGCTCAGCCCGAGCGAGAATCCGCACGTGAAAGTCCGCACTTCCGGCCATTTCGTACGGTCGAAGCCCGCCGTTCCTCCGCCGGGCGGCGACCCAGCCAGCCCGGAGTGGAATCAGGTCTTCGCCCTAGGTCACAACAAGGACACCGCCGCCAATTCCACTCTCGAAATCTCAGTCTGGGACAGCGCGTCGGAGAGGTTCCTCGGCGGCGTCTGCTTCGATCTCTCCGACGTGCCGGTGCGGGACCCGCCGGACAGCCCCCTCGCGCCGCAGTGGTACCACCTCGAAGGCGGCGACGAGCAGAACCGAGTGTCCGGCGATCTGCAGCTGTCGGTGTGGATCGGCACACAGGCCGACGACGCGTTCCCGGAGTCCTCGAGCGCCGACTCGCCGCAGCCGTTCGTAAACTACACGCGGCCGAAGGTATACCAGTCGCCGAAGCTTTGGTACCTGAGGGTGACGGTGATCGAAGCTCAGGATCTGCACATAATGCCCAATATGCCCCCAATGACCGCTCCGGAAATTCGGGTGAAAGGCCAGCTCGGGTTTCAATCGGTGCGGACCCGGAGAGGCTCCATGAGCCACCACACGTCGTCGTTTCATTGGAACGAGGATTTGATCTTCGTCGCCGGGGAGCCACTGGAGGATAGCCTCATCCTGCTGGTGGAAGATCGCACGGGGAAGGATCCGGTGCTGCTCGGCCACGTGCTAGTCCCCGTGGGGAGCATCGAGCAGCGGCTCGACGAGCGCCAGGTGGCAGCCAAGTGGTACGGCATGGAAGGTGGGGGGCGCCTCCAGCTGAGGATGTGTCTGGAAGGCGGGTACCATGTCCTCGACGAAGCCGCGCATCTCTGCAGTGATTTCAGACCCACCGCCAAGCAGCTCTGGAAGCCCGCGGTGGGGATTCTCGAGCTCGGAATTCTCGGCGCCAGAGGATTACTCCCCATGAAATCCAAGGCCAACGGGAAGGGCTCCACCGATGCTTACTGTGTGGCCAAGTACGGGAAGAAGTGGGTCCGGACCCGGACCGTCACGGACAGTTTCGACCCGAGGTGGAACGAGCAGTACACGTGGCAGGTCTACGACCCCTGCACGGTCATGACCATCGGCGTTTTCGACAACTGGCGCATGTTCGCGGAGCCCGCGGAGGACCGACCCGATTGCCGAATCGGGAAGGTCCGAATACGCGTCTCCACGTTGGAGAGTAACAAGGTATACATGAGTTCATATCCGTTAATGGTGCTATCGCGATCCGGGTTGAAGAAAATGGGCGAGATCGAGCTGGCCGTCCGCTTCGCCTGCCCCTCGCTGCTGCCCGACACGTGCGGCGTCTACGGCCAGCCGCTGCTGCCCAAGATGCACTACCTCCGCCCACTCGGGGTGGCGCAGCAGGAGGCACTGCGCTGCGCCGCCGCCAAAATGGTGGCCGCGTGGCTGGGGAGGTCGGAGCCGCCGCTGGGGCCGGAGGTGGTGCGGAATATGCTGGACGCCGATTCGCTGAACTGGAGCATGAGGAAGAGTAAAGCTAATTGGTTCCGGATCGTGGCTGTGCTGGCTTGGGCGGTCGGGTTGGCTAAATGGTTGGACCATATCCGGAGATGGAAGAACCCGGTTACGACGGTTTTGGTTCATATACTGTATTTGGTGTTGGTTTGGTATCCGGATCTCGTCGTGCCGACGGGGTTTCTATACGTGTTTTTGATAGGTGTTTGGTACTACCGGTTTAAGCCCAAGATTCCGGCGGGTATGGATATCAAACTATCTCAAGCGGATACGGTTGATCCGGATGAGCTGGATGAGGAATTTGACACGTTGCCGAGTTCTCGGCCGGCCGAGATAGTCCGGGTCAGGTATGACCGGTTGAGGATTTTGGCGGCAAGGGTTCAAACGGTATTGGGCGATTTTGCTACGCAGGGGGAAAGGATCCAGGCCCTGGTGAGCTGGAGGGACCCAAGGGCAACAAAATTGTTTATAGGGGTGTGCCTTGCAATTACGATAATATTGTATGTGGTGCCGCCGAAGATGGTGGCGGTGGCGTTGGGATTCTACTTTCTCCGCCACCCGATGTTCCGGGATCCGATGCCGCCGGCGAGTTTGAGCTTTTTCAGGAGGCTGCCGGGGCTGTCCGATAGGTTGCTGTAGTGGGAGAATTCTAGATATTAAATTATGGCGGGAAGAGCAGGAATTATGGGGAAAAAATTGAAACCTTTTTCTTTATTTTGTTGAAAAGGGAATGAATATGATGAATAACGTTGGAGGAAGTGAAAAGTGGCAGAAATTTGAGTTGGTCGACTGTGGTGGAGAGAAGAGGGGAAGAAATTTCAAATGATGAGATTGTAATGTAATTTTGTCGACAAAAGTATAGACATTCATTTTTCATTCTTGGTTGAAATCTCTCCTGCAATAATAATGAAGGTTGGCCTACATGTCACGACTAAATTGGATTTTTAATAACTACTATAATAATACTAGTAACTAGTAACTAATCCGTCAGATTTTGACGGGAAGTTATTTTGTGACCCAAAATTATTTTAGGTCTACTTTTGACATGAAACTATTTTTAATGTAAAGCTCATATGAATACTTTTAAAAATAACTAAAGTAAATATATTTATTAGAAAGTACAGTATAATCAATATTTTTGTTGAAAATCGATAACCTTGAACATTTTAAAAATAATTTTTACAGCTCCTTGTCGTCTCGAACTTACGTAATACTTGATAGTTGGTAGGTTACAAATAACAGTCTATTCATCTCAGTAAAAATACGAACATTATAAAATAAATATTAATAGTAAATAGTAAAAGTAACAAATGAAAAAAACAAAAAAGAAAAATCACACAGGCATGTCGATTAATGTTTGGACAATCAATTTAAAATTTATATGCCTGTGCATGTCAGAATGGTTCGGGCTATCTTTAGTTTGGACAATCATATTAATTTTTTTTGTAATAGAAATTTTCAAATCATAACGCTCCATTTTTTTTCTCGGTTTATTCAGTTTGAACCATTAGCTTCAAGTTAAATTGACATTTCTATCTATCAAATTCATTTAGAAAGTAAAAGATAGACTTTCCAATAGCCGAACGTAACTATAGGACATTAACTAATGTTGAGTCACAAATATAGGACAAAATTTTCCGAGATTGCAATTGAAGTCCATATTTTAGAAAAATAAAGCATCGGTTGGACAATTAATTATCAACCCGATCAAACTAAATATCGCGTGCTTGGCACGTGAGCTGGCGTGTACATCCTGAACTTGGTGGGGTTTCATATACCCGCCTAATCAGCTATTGACTTATGTAAGCAAAAAAAAGAAAGAAAGAAAGAAAGTAAATAAAATGAATAAAAGATAAGTGATAGACAAAAATATCATATCTCTCTCTCTCTCTCTCTCTCAAGTCTTTAAAGAGATACTCCCAAATTAGGAGATAGAAATTATGTAAATAAATTTTCGAATCAATCCATTTGCAGAGAACCTTCGTCCCGAATTCTTATTCAACCATGATATGTGATTTGGAGCTCTAATTTCGCAATGACTAATAGCGTGTGAAAATTCTCACCCGCTCATTGAAGACATCTTTGGTGTACAATTGGGGATTATGGTTCTTCTATCTTTTCATAACATCTCCTTTCTTATGAATCTTGATTTGGTCTTCGAAATGTGATCCAAATATGTTGCGCATACTTGAATTGTAAATAGTTCAAAAATATTATAAATTGTGAAAAAATCACAAAACAATACTCTAAATTCGCAATGCTCTAACGAATTTTGAATTTTTTATTTGATCAATATATATAGTTCAAAAATAACATAGTACAATTCAAGTTCAAAACCTATATAATTCACAATTGAGCTTTTTATACAATATATATGTAGAAAGATGCACGTTTGATAGTTTAATAGTCTCATTGTCTTCAATAAATTTATAACATTGTGGATGACACGTATTTTAATAATTGATTGATTGATTATATTGTGAGTGAAACAAATATAATTATAAATTTTGAGTGGTAAAGTAAGTGAATTGTGTGCCTTCTACTACCATAATAGATATGACAAATTTGTGTAAACGGACTTAAAAATTAATTGTGACAATTTTTTCATGGATAAAAGGAGTATCAAATTTTACTATAACATTGTTCAAAAGTCTTACTTAACAGAATAATTAAAATGCACATCCACATATATAAATTGAATAGAAGCATTTTTTTTTTATGTCGTGGGAACCCGCAACCGCTACCTTCGTTGCATACTTAATAAACCTTGTTCCTGTGCATATAAGTAAAATTTATCAATGAGAAGTAATGAAAGCAATTAAAAAAGAATGAAGATTTGCATATATAAAAATAAGTTGAATAAAATCATTAAACCGAGAATTTGATTTTATACCCTTTGATTAGGTAGTTTTGAATTTCTAGCCACATTTTTTTATTAAGAATAATTATAGCTTAAGGGTGTGTGTTAGCCCAGTGGTAGTGTGGTTAATACCCGGGCCAAAGGTCACAGATTCGAATCTGCCATCACGCGGTATTTAAATTTCCTTATAATATTGTTCAGAAAAAAAAATATAGCTTAACAAATATAATTAGTATAGAATTTGAGTTTACATATACATATCACAAGGCTTGATAAATATACATGGTACAGAAACATAGAGATAATAATTGATTAAAAATAATTATAGCTTAGCAAATATAATTACTATATATCATGAGCCGTGATAAATTTAAATTATATAATACATTATTATTATATGAATATATGTATAATAACGAAAAAACAATATTAAAAGTAAGAGAATAAAGATAAATAGGAATAGAGAATCGTGGATGCGCCACGTAGTACGAACGTAAACTTCCGTATTATATATAATAATAAGTGGTAATCCATTGAAATACACCTTTTCACAATGCAAAAATGAAAAATACACCACCCTCCCAAAAACAATGAATTTTACACCACTTTAAATATTTCTAATATAATATGCCATCTTGTCAACCTCTTTATATCACATCTCTTACACATCTCTTACATATGTATAAGAGATGTGATATAAAGTATATGACATTGCAATGATTTAGTGATAATTATTTGATTATTTGACAATCATTAGCCAATAATTACATAATTTAATTATTTTATTTATCAATACTCGGGATTAATTAGGGACTAATTTCAGTCGAAAAATTTAGAATAAGCACTACACGAACCTAAATGAAGTTCTCCTGCTCGAGCGGGATTTGACACGTGTCGAGCGTGAAATTATTCTATCCGAGCGGGAAATGGCCAAAAGCTGGTCAATGTACAGAATGATGGCTGATTGGTGCATGGCATGGATTTATTTGCTTGTGCAGATATGAGACAGTACATTTTCACGTGAAATGCGGAAAAAAATCTGTATTGCATTGACAACTCTATATATTTTACCATTCACACCGCTCTTTTACACACCCACAATAACATTCTTTCAAATTCATCACATTCTATAGTGGGCAGCAATCTTTCAAGTAACATCCTTTCAAATTCATAACATTCTATAGTGGGCAGCAATATTTCAAGTAACATCCATTCAAATTCATTATTTGAGGTATTTTTCCTCTCTTGTAATTTTCCGCTAGTGTCCACTTAATAATCAAAACTTTGAAATTTATATGAATGTTGTATAGTTTGCATAGCAAGTGAATTTTATCATTTTCCACTCGAAATTGTAAATTTCCGCTCGTGAATTTAAATCCCGCTCGAGCGGGATTTAGGCCTAGCGAGAGGGATTTTGTATATTAGGACTCCAAAAAAATCTAGAATCTATATGAGATTATTTTCCGCTCGAAAACAGAACTTCCCGCTCGTGAGGTTAGATCCCGATCGAGCGGAAAATTTGTGTGGTTGGCGAGCGGGATTTCGTATTTTTGTGTTATTTTTATTATTTGTTATGTGTTTGTACTTCTGTGTAGATTCATCACTATTTTATTATCAAATACGGAAGAACATGGTCTGGTTGTACGTACTCGGGCGGATATCAATTCGTATATGTCGATCACTGTCTCTCCGGCCTGAGGTACAACATCGATTGTCAATTGAGTGCAAACTCCTTCAGCACATAGTACGAGTTGCATTATCTGTCGAAGAATGAGAGGGGACATACTGTAAAGTGCCCATTAAGCATCGACGTTGAATTTTATCGTTTGTGCGCGACGCAGCCAGAAGCAACTGTGTATGTGACTCACCAATACACGAACGTATACGTGCCTGAGTTTGATGCTGATTATTATAAAGAAATGGATCGTATCCAAACACAGATGCTTTCCTCCACTTTTAGTGTTGATGCATACCCCGCTGGGGGGAATTATGCATCGACATCCACACATTATTTCAGATCCACGTCGATTCAAGTTCCAGAGACAGCAGAGGGTTATGGCGATGATGAAGATGCATATGGTGCCGACGATGCTGACAATGATGAAGAGGCAGATGGTGATGACAAAGATCAAGAGGCACTTGGTCCTCAGGATGAAGGCTATGAGCTGGAAACCGACAGTGATGCGTCCGAAGAGATGGCAGAGGACACCATGATAGATAACGCTGTGTTGGAGCATGAAGCATGGATTCACAGTGAAGAAGATGACGGAGCCGGTGATTGGAGAAGTTGGTTAGTTCCAGTGATTCCCGTGAATGTAACAAATTCAATCGTTGTACATGAACAAGGCCCGCTAGAAGATGGTGATTTGTCTGTTGGTTCTGTTTTTGAAAGTAAAGCAGCTCTAAATGTAGCAGCAGGCTTGTGGCACCTGGAGATTGGAGTAGAATACAAAGTTGATGCCTCTGATGGCCTACGTCTCAGATGGATATGCAGGCGTATGGAATCTTGTCCGTTCGAGCTGAAAGCAAGATCAAGTAAAAGATCAAAAGCTTGGAGAATTACCAAGTTTACGGACGATCACGCATGCACACGCCAGCTAGGACGTGTTGGTCATAGAAAAGTTCGCATGAATGTGATTGCAGCCTACGTTGCTCGGAAAATATGAAGGGAGTGTAAAATAATAGAGCCAAAGGCCATTATGGCAGAGGTGCAAAGCGAATTTGGGTTCACCATTCGTTATGATTTGGCCCTGCGAGCACGGCATGCAGCAATAGAAAGCATATACGGGGGATATGTTAATTCCTTCTGGATGTTGCCAGGCTATCTTTACATGCTGCAACAATGGAATCCAGGTACATTTACTGATTTGCAAGTTGGTATTGATGGGAAGTTCGAACACTTGTTTGTAGCTTTCGGTGCATGTAGACTTTCTTATCCACTGAATATGAGGCCTATGATTGCAATTGATGGCACTCATCTGAAGGCCAAGAATAGAGGTATCTTGTTTGTCGCTGTTACTAAGGATGCCAACGAGCAAACTTTTCCTCTAGCGATTGGTGTTGGGCCTATTGAGAATGATATCTCTTGGAAGTGGTTCCTCAGCTGATTTAGAATTGCGTATGGAGAATTGAATGATACATTAATTATGTCTGATGCCCATCCCTCGATAGATAACGCTGTGAAGGAGGTTTTTCTGAATGCAGTTCATGGTTTATGCTACTATTACTTGCTGCAAAAGATTAACCGTTACGGAAAAACAATGGTGGAATTGTGTAAAAAAGCTGCATTTGCATATCGCCGAGCAATTTTTGATAAAGCAATGGACATGATCCGCCGAGAGAGCGAAGCTGCTTACCAGAAATTGATAAGTGTCGGACCCGAGAAGTGGTCTCGAGTTCACTGCCCTTTGCCGCGTTACAGTCAGCTGACATCTAATGTTGAGAATTGGAATGGGCGGTTGGAGTGGGCACGTGGCTGCCAATATGCTCAATGCTTGATGCAATCAGACATGTCATCGAGGAGTGGTTCGAGGAGAGACGAAATGCCCCTCACGGCGATGACACTGTACTGACTGCTAATGCGGCAGCCAAATTAACGGCGGGAATGAATAAGGGTTTGACGTATACTGCACGAAAGGCCATGGGGTCGATCTTCAATGTCCGTGATTCTAAAAGACCGCATCAAGTGGACCTTGACACAAGGACATGCACTTGCATGGAATTTCAAGCTGATGGGCTCCCTTGTTCTCATGCCATTGCTGCAATACTGTAAGTACACTTCACATGCATTCATCTGTCCTTTATTTATTTGAAAATACTAATGTTTTCGTACGATTATTTTTTTAATGTAAAATTGCAGGAAAAATGGTGAAAGCATATACGATTATGTTCAATATTACTACACACGAGAAGCTTGGAGTGAAGTTTATCAAAATTCTATAAATCTTGTTCCTCACATTGAAGATTGGACTATTCCTACTACTGTGGATAACATATTGGTCTTGCCTCCAAAAATCACGCCTCTACCGGGTCGCCCGAGACTGAGCCGTCGTCGAGCTCACACAGAAAGCCAACTACGTAGGAGATGTAGTATGTGTCATGAATATGGACATACTCGTGCAATGCATAATCGACATCTAAGATGAAAAACATATCTGTAATCATCCATTTCTGCAAATTTTCTAATGAATGCATGTTTAGAAACAAACAAATATTACTCAATTAATATAAAGTACTACTCTAATTGTTTTAAGAAGCTTGAAATTAAATATTCAATATTCATACAACATAAAATTACAAAGAAGAGATCACCCAGCTGATGGTCTACGCCTCTACTCTAAATCATATCTGTACCTATCCACTCCATCCGGTGCACGACAAATACTAAATATAGTCGCCGCGACCCTCTTCCGATATTCCTTTATATGTGTGTTGCCCCACGGAATAGAGGGTGAACCACTAGTTAAACGTTCAATCGTCATCATTGCAAATACACCACTGCTAACACTGTCCTTTTGCTTGAATTGATCTATAGCTAGAATGACCATGAGCGTTAGGGGCCTCTCATCGGGCTCCGCTCCAACTGTGTTGTGCCTCCAGTAAAATGAGCATGAAAGAACTCGAGTCCACAACTTCAGTAGTTGCTCCAGGCTCCTGCGTCGGTGCGCTTGTGCGGTTCGGTCTATATAATGATACGTGGAGTCGTAGAGCTCAGCCACCCAATTCTTGCAATCAATTTGGACTACCACGTAATGCAAGTCAATATTGCATACAACAATCATCTGCATCAAACGAACAATTAATATCATTACTTGTAAGAGAATTATCAAGTAAACGTTGAAGTGCGTCCACTTACATGGGTTGCACCAAAGAAGCTCGGTCGTCCAGCTCCCGTTGCTCCATGCGCTCCATATAGTAGACTCACTGGAGGCTCATAGTCAGCATAAGTGCCCCAGGATCCCCTAAGTTCCCGCTCGATGTCTATGCTCAAAATCTTATTACACCAATCACCTCTGAGCTGAAGCTGCAATAAACAGGAGACACACTCATAAAATTGAACACGGTTGTAAATATTTCGGTTATTCATTAAATTGAACTTACATAGACATCGGAATCCAATAAAACAGTATTTGTGCTTGTCACATCGGGCTTCACATGCACTCGGTCAATTAGTCGTTTTCTCAAGTAAGAGACGAACAAATCTACAACCTACAAGGCAAAACATAAGTTTGTGAATTAAATTAAAATCTAATATAATCAATAAAATAATGTTGTCTTTACCTCAATATTTATGTCTGCGTTAGTCAGCATAATTTGCCTCCACCAGTGCTTGCCTACAAATCCCCCGCTTTCAGGAATAACCATGAATCCATCACCGCTCATAAATAGTTCAAGCGCTTGCATCAATTCTGGAGGAAGTGGATGTGGTTCTCTTTGGGCTAGCATGGGCGTCTGTATTGTTGCAGCAGCTCTCCGAATCCTTTCACCTCTTCGACGCTGCTGTTGCTGCTGTTGCTCCTGCTGCTGCTGTTATTGTTGCTGTTGCTCTTCCCCCATCGGTATCTGATTATTTGGGACTGCGTGGATCGGCAATGCCACCTCGTTTACACGTGCCTCAAAACTCTATCCATGGCCCTACACAAACAAAATAAATATCAATATCTTACGTAAAACATAACAATGCATAATCTAATATCTGTAAAATAATTACATACCGTAGTAAGAGACTCCCACAATGTATTGAAATTGCTATTTCCCTCTTTATACCGTACTAATTGAACATTGCACTCGACGATCCAGGCTGGTAACCAGGCTCGTACATGGAATGACGAGCTGGAGAATGCGGCGACAAATACCGTTCTGCTTGCAAGGAATGACGAGCTGGACAAAAGGGGCGGCACTGGCCTTCCTGGCCCCGGCCCTGTGCAGGGTCTTGCACTGAGGAGTGGCGCCGGTGTTCTTGGCCCTGGCCCTGTGCAGGGTCTCGCACTGAGGAGCGGCGCTGGTCTTCCTGGTCCTGACCCTGTGCAGGGTCTCGCACTGAGCGGCGTGGTGACTGTATAGGCATGGACCATGGGGTGGGCTGACGTCCAGGGGATTGGCGTGTAGATCCACATCGGGATTTGTCAAACAAGCTCTCAATCCAAGATTTGAGCTTGGGGAACAGTCTCCGCTGCACTTTCTCTACAATGCGATCATCTGCTAAAGCAATCCCTGATCGAATCCAGCGTCGATCACTGGACCGTAGGACGTGATCGGCCCCACCACTGGAGGATGAAGATCCTGACTGACGAACACGCTTTCCGTGTTCTGGATGGCGGGGTGGCTCTCTGTACTCAGGATCACGATCCTCTGCCTCTGTCTCTGCCTCAGCCTCTCGCTGGTCATTTGTAACAGGCTGCCTCTGTTGACCCCGCTGTCTCTGTGCTCTCCTTCGAGGAGGTCTCTCTACCTGGTCTTCATCATCAATTACTATGGCCTAACGTGGCTGACGGGGGAACTGTTCCCCTGCACGTAACGGATTGCGCGGCACTACAAAGCCCACTCCAAATGTATTTGGATACTGACTGGACTGGAAATAATATGTCTCCATTTTAGCATCATCCGGTACAAAAGGGTTGAATCGACCAACCTGCAGCACAAAAGATTTTATCAAACACAAATACAATTATAAAAAAAAATACAGAAAAATACATACAGTGAAAAAATTAAAATTTACCTGCAAAGAAAATAATGACTGTAGCTCTGTTCCACTTAACTTCTTGAACTTCCATCTAAGACATCTGGGCCGTGCATCCAGGTTATCAATGACAGCAACTGCATCGGCTAAGTCTGGCAGCACCTCCAATTACCAAACGTGGAAAGCCCAGGCTGCACCGTAAAAGTGGTACTTCTTCGTCTGCTGCATATTGTCCACGTAGTGATTTAGATGCAAATACGTGTATGCGCCCCAAGAAAACCGAGAAAATGCATCCAGATCGTCCACCAGCTTCCACACTCAATCCGCAACAAACTTCTTCTTCTCAAGACCAAACAGCAACATATACAGAACTAACACGTGCGTGACCTGCAGGTACAGCTGTCCACTCTAATCTGTCACGTGCCTCAGACAAAACCGATCGAGGAGGTCCCCCACACTAATCGGCACGCCGTTGGTAAACCGCCGATACACTTGCACACCCCGTAAGTCTTGGTTGTCTGAAGGTCGGAAATCAAACGAGCCGAATGACAATCCGGTAACCAGGGCATACTCCGCAGAAGAAAAACGAAGGTTCGTCCCGTTGATATGAAACCACATGTCGTGTGGCTCGCCCCATTGAACCGAAACCTACCGGGACAATACGTGATGCACGCCCATACCGCACTTCTGCCCCGGCTGCCAGTAAGTAAAGTGGCCAAAACAACCTTCAAGCCACCTCTCCAGGAGATCCTGTCCTCCAACCGCCATCAATGTAGACTGAACGTCTTCTAAAACGTTGTGCCTGTAGGACGTGCTTGTTGGGAAAATTATTAAAGTTTTGATTGATTCCAAAACCAACTGACCCCAACCGAGTAGATGTTGTCAGATCCTAATGTTAGTAGTTAGGCTCGCTGTTTGAGCATTGTTAAGATTTTATCTTTACAGAACTCCAGCTGAAGACGGCAATAAGGCTTCACGCGGATAGAACATCAGGTGTAAGAAAAACACCTGAGCGTTCAAGTCTTAGAACAACAGCTAAGTATTCAAAGGGGGAAGATGCAAGAGAACATCAGTTGTAAGAAAGACAACTGAGTGTTCAAGAGATAGAACATTAGTTGTAAGGAAGACAACTGAGCGTTCATCAGATGAGAATTAAAAAGGGAGAAGTTGTAAGATAACATCAGATGGAAGAAAGTCATCTGAGCGTTCGAGCCAACTGAGCGTTCAAGATTCAGAACATCAGTTGAAGGACTCGAACTGAGAAGATCGACAACTTGAAGTTCAAAGTCAGCTGAGAGTTCAACTGTTCCTACTCAGACAGAAGCATTCGGATAGAACATTAGCTGAAGACCAATCAGATGAAGATCAAACGACTCAACCGACTATCAAATGTTGGAGGTCAAAGGTTAAGATTTGAATTTCATATAAGGAAGTCACGTGAAGGCTTGACTCTCTGTCATTACCTCATTTGGCCCAACACAAGGGTGTCTCAGATGGAAAGCAGAAGCACTCAGTTGCCAAATCCGGAAAGTCTGCAGAGATGAGAGACAAGCCATCGCTTTCAAAGAACAGAGATCAACGGCTCCTCCAACGGCTAGTTGATTATCTCCGCCTATAAATAGAGGCCTTCGTTCATTCACCAGAAGATACACGAGAACGAGACAAACAAGTGCGAGAAGAGATAAAAGAACTAGATAAAGAACGAAAAACTGCACTCAAGCAAAACTGTTGTCATCCTCTAAGAACATCATTAGTTGAGAGTTCTAGAGTGTTAGATTCTGTCTTTGTGTTTTTCGATCCAACCTTGAGAACATCACTAGTTGAGAGTTCGTAGAGTGTTAGAGTATAGCTCACTTCTTGGTCGAGCTATTAGTTGGAAACCCACCTTTTCACATATCCTCCTAAAAGGATTGTTAGGACCCTACTCTTCCCGGAATTGAGTAGATAGGTTGATAAGTACCCGTAAACTTATCTGTAAGGTTGATAAGTACCCGTAAACTTATCTCAACGGTTGCAAAGCCCACGTAAGCTTTGTGGTTTTTGTCCAGAAGAACTTGGACTGAGTTGTGTGAACTCACAACTCCCCGTGGACGTAGGAGTTATCTCCGAACCACGTAAATCCTTGTGTGTTTGTGTTTATTATTCAGTTATTTATTGCTTATTCAACTGACTAACTAACCAGCATACAAACTCCATCTTTCCATATCAACTGACTTGGTTATTGACCAACCTTGCATAAAAGCGTGAGTTATATTTTTACGAGTTGTTATTTTCCAACACATTCCGCACAGCACCACTCTTCCAACTGAGCTTGCTTACTCGGTTGTGAATCCAGCTGAGTCTTATTACTCGGTTGTTGATTTTTCAAGAGATGTTTTAAAAAGTTATATCTGGTGTATTCCCCCCTCCCATACACCAGAACTCGTATCGGGATCATCAAGTGGTATTAGAGCGGTGGTTCAAAAGACTGTTGATTCTGTTTCACGAGGTGTGAATTCGAGGTGTTTTCTTCAGTGGTCAACTGAACAGATCTTTTTTCACGCTAGTGCATATTTGCTTGCATTTTTCTTCTGTTGTTGTGTGCAGATGGATGTTAAAGACAAGATCGTGGTCATGTTCTCGGTTGTTAACTATACATCCTGGAGAACTCGAATGAAGAAGATCCTACTGTCAAAGCATTATCGAATGCAACAAGTACTGACATCCGGACCGATCATCATCAGAGAGAGAGTCACTCGCACTCCTACAAATCCCAATGATGGGGATGCAACTGTGGAGTTAGTTGAGAAGAAGCTAGAAGACTTCACTCCAGAGTAAGCTAAAGTGAGCCAGCTGGACATCTGGGTTCAGAGCACAATCTTGTCCACAGTTGGACAAGACTATCTTCCTTGGATAGAAGAGTGCGAAACCGCTAAAGAGATGTGGGATATCTTGGCCTCTCTGAGTGAAGGAAGCGACAAAACAAAGGAGAACAAGTTCTCACATGCCTGTCAAGACTTTGACAACTTCTGTCTGAGAACTGATGAAACCATTGATCAGTTAGAGCTCCGGTTCATGGACATCATCAGAAGGATCCAGTCCATCCGAAGAGAAAAATATACTTTGAGAGAAATCAACCTCAAAGTGTTACAAGCTCTACCAGCTGAGTGGGATACCTTCACCAACATCCATGAGAGTCGAGCTGATCTTGGTGAGATGGGAACTGAAAGATTGTTCTCAATTCTGAAGGAAAATGAGTACAAGGTGAACCAACGAAGGTCAACTCAGTCCTCGGTTCAGACGAGTCGACATGAGGATGTTGGTTCAGCCACAAAGTCAGTAGCACTCCGAGCTGACTATTCAAAGCCACGAACATCAAGGCCAACTCGATCTGCGGACACAGCTACGAAGGAGCCAAGCAAAGAAGAGCTGCAACAGAATATAGCCGCCCTGTCAAAGAAGCTAGCTGACATGGACACTCGGTTCGGAAAATACAAGAGGTTCTACAAATCTAACCGAACTCGAGATAACTCAAAGCCTGTGAACAACGGTTGCTTTGAATGCGGCAAGGAGGGACATTTCAAAGCTGATTGTCCAGACCTATCTAAGAAAGAAAGAGAAGCGTTGAGTGCCAAGCAAAGTGAAAAGAACAAGGCCATGATTGCAGAAGAAGCAGCTGACGACATGGACATCTTTACCGATACTGAAGATGAGGATGAGCTGACTTCCACCAACAACGCTATCTGTCAGGATCAATGCCTCATGGCATTTGGAACCGACCAGGATGATACTGAGGTACATTCTAGTCCTGCTAATTTAAATTCTTCCAATATTTCTAACATGCAGGAAACACTGGATGAAGAGTTGGAACCCTCCTGGAGTGACTTTCAAGAACTCAGTGAGGAACTGCATCAGCAATCAGTTGAGTTTAAGAGTCTTCAAGAACAGTTCGCCAAACTTGAAGAATCCTTAACCAAAAAGGACGATCTGATTAAGAGTCAAACTGAAGAGATTGATAATCTCAAAAGTCCACTGAATGCGGTCAACCGAACTAATGCTCCAACCGACGAGGAGTTGACGAAGCAGATCAATGAGCAAAAAGATCAGTTGAACAAGCAAGAGGCTCAGATCGACTAGCTGATGAAGAAGTCAGACGCACAGACCGATCATATAGCTGTTCTTCTCAAAGAGTTGCAAACTGAGAAGGACAACCTGATAAAGCTATATCAGTCATCCAAAATCATCGAAAATCTCATCAGTTATCAAAGACAGATGGATGACGTGTCTGGAATCGGTTACGACGTGATCAAGGATACTGGATTTCCTCCAGCAACCTTCATCAAAGCTGTGGAGGTCAAGGTTGTCGAACCTAACACAATTGAGTCTGAATCTCCACAAATTAATCCAACCTCCACTTCTCAGCAAGCACAACCGACCAAGGGAACCTCAACTGAGAAAGGAAAAGGAGCGGTGGATGGAGAACAGAACATTCTATCGGTTGGGACATCAACCGAGGGGGAATGTTCCAAGAGTCAGAAGAGGAACCAGAGGCGTCGGAGATACAATCGAAACCGAACTCAGAACCGACCTCTGAACCGATCTCAGAGCCAACATCAGAAAGAATGGAACCGACCGCAGAACCGACAAGGATCCAACCATCTAAATCAACAGCGGTTCCATCATCAGTTCAACCAGAGGTTCCAACCGAGTCAACCGATGAGGAACAGTTCGAACGGCTGGAGATATTCATGCCACAACATGAACCAACAACAAGGCATGAACAGCTATCATCGACAGTCAGGAAGATGGAATCAGACTCAGTCACAGGGATTCCAACATGGCATCCGACCTCATAGACAAATCCAACAAGATAAAAAGCGCCATCAAAACAGGGGGAAAGCCTCTCCTTCGAAAGCTCACAATGGGAGAAATTCATCTCCTCCCAAGAAACAGAACATCACTACTAACAACAAGCCTAAGGATAACCAAGGTGTTGTTATAGTTGATGATGAAGGAAAAGTGATCTGGAATGATAAATCTATCCGAGTATACAGGGAAAAACAACCCACAGTTCAAGGGGGAACTGGTTCTAACCCTCCAGGACCCAACTAAAATTGGGGACCTAAGCGAGTTTCTCTATGCAGGAACAGGAGAAACAGCTGAGGAAGAATAAGGCATCATGAACCATGTGGGTGATGGATAGTGGATGCTCGAAACACATGACAAATCTGAAGGATTTGCTAGGAAGTTTCGTGGAGAAAGAAGGACCATCAGTTACCTTTGGTGACAACTCAAAAGGTCACACCAGAGGTTACGGTACCCTTGAAACCGATCACATGTTTATTTCAAATGTTTCATATGTTGATGGATTAAAGCATAACTTGCTCTCCATCAGCCAATTCTGTGATAATAATTTCTCTGTCAAGTTTGATGCACAGGGATGCAGGGTTAAAAATGTCGGAACAAAGCAGGTCATATTGTTGGGAAATCGATCCCCAACCGGAAATGTCTACTATGCTGACTGGAATAGTAGTCCTCCTGACACCTATCTGTTATCGAAGAGCAGTTCAGATGTGAGCTGACTGTGGCACAAAAGGCTCAACCATCTGAACTTCAAGACTATGATTCGACTTGCCAGACAAGAACATGCAAAAGGCATACCAAACCGAGTGTTTTCAACAACACATATCTGCAGTGCATGTCAGCTGGGAAAGCTCGCTAGATCCTCCTTCCGGTTGAAAACAACTCCATCAACCGACCGAGTATTACAGCTGATCCACATGGATCTCTTCGGGCCAGTTACACCAAAAAACATGAATGGTAACGAGTATACCCTTGTTGTTACTGATGATTATTCTAGGTACACGTGGACCATTTTCATGCGACACAAGAGTGAAACCCGAGATAAGCTACCCAAACTAATGGATCGGATATCGAACCAACAAGAGATGAAAATTATTTCCATCCAATCAGATCGTGGAACCGAGTTTCTAAATGAAACCATCATCGAGTACTGCGAGAAGCACGGAATTACTCATCAAACATCAGCTGCGCGTACTCCGCAATAGAATGGAGTAGCCAAGCGAAGGAACCGAACGCTGAAGGATGCTGCAACATCCATGTTGACAAGCTCAGCTCTGCCAAAGAGATTTTGGGCTGAGGCAATCAACACAAGCACAACGTCGACTGGTTCAAGTATTTCGAACACCAGCTGACTCTGGAGAAGCAGAAGATCTCCGAGACCACAACCGAATCCGGGGAAAGGTTGTTGAGTGTCAAGGGGACTCTCAACTTCGGTTGCAAAATTTCTGCCCTGATCTTGTTCGCAACTAAAGGTTAGAACATGGTCTGGGAAGACTGCGAGGAGACCCCAGTGAAGAAGCTGATGTCGTTCCCAACAGCAAAGAAGGCTCAGGATGTGATTAGGAGTGTTTATACTCCTAAGGAGAAGAAGGATGCTGTGAAGACAGCTGAAGATAAAGACACAGCTGAGGAGCTGCCCTCAGCTATCGGCCGCAAATCTAAATCGACAGCTGGACGCCGACTAAGGGATGAGTCGGAGAAGGAGAAAGAGGCAGAACCAGCCAAGAAGAAGCTGAGGGTAAGGATCAAGAAGACTGCTGCGAAACCAGCTGAGGATGCGCCAGCTGAGGAGCCAGCTGCGGACGTGCCGGCTGAGGATGTGCCAGCTAAGGATGCACCAGCTGAGGAGGAGGTACCAGATGTGGAGGCGCCAGCTGAGACGGCACCAGTTGAGGAGCCATCCGAGTCGAGCCACTCAGCTGAGGCAGCTGCCTTCGAGATCGTTCCTCGCGCTACTGGAACTGATGAGGCTGAAGGGATGGAAACGGATCTGACCTCAGATGCTTCTTCCTCCTCTGAGGAAACTGAAGACATTTCAACCTCCCCCCACGGCAGGAGCTGATGCCGTACCGCCCAAAGAGCCCCTCGTTCTCACAACCGACTCACAGCCAGAAATTCTGAGCTCATCGCTCGATGCCAACATTGAGACCATTTCTTCGGCCAATGTTGATGAACTTGTTGACCCCCATCCGCACAGAATCCGAAATTCCGAGCTCCCAGCTCGATGCCAATGTTGAGACCGCCTCTTTGGCCAACATTGATGAAACTTTTGAACCGTTACCATACGAGAATCTATCTCCCTCCCCAATCGATGACGAAGCTGATCGTCAGGCCGTCGCGATGGAGCATGAAGGCAAGGTGGCCTACTGCTTCCAGAAGCTAATCGGGATGTTCCCTGAAGTGCGTGACATGCCGATTTTTGCTACGCTTGGGACCGAGGTGCTGTACCAGTTCAACCTCAATTTCAGTCACTGGTATGTGAAGGAAGATACTATAAGGGTACACAGCTGGAACCAGCTGAAGGCAGACGAGTCACGCATCCGAGATTATTTCAACTACACCAATCTGGAGGTCGCCTACAACAATAAGATTGCGCTGCTGACGCGTCATCTGGACCTCAGCAAGGCGGAAGGCACAGACACGAGGGAAAAGGCTGAACAAGATTGCATCAAGTTCCTGGACAACATGCTTGCAAAATCTGCTTACTTTATTGTTGATCTTGATGCAGCCGCCGCAGCCGCCAAGAAGGAAGAAGAAGAGCTTCAAATGTACCTGGCAAACCGTCAAGCCATGGTTATAGTTGACTAGCCAGCTCTAATTGAACAACAAGCTCCAGCTGATCAGCCAGCACCCTCAACTGAAGAAATTTGTGAGCTGATAGCTGAGAGGGTAAACCAGCTGAGGACGGAGATGCTTGCCAACTTCCAGCACAACAAAGAAGATCAGCTGAGGATGTTGGAAGCACAGGAGGAGAAGAACAAGCAGCTGCTGGAGGAGAATGTTTCACTGAAGATAAAGCTGGAAGAATTCTCAACCTCCACCAGCCAAGACATCTCTGACGTGAAATCAACTGTTCTGGGGATCAAGTCTGAACTGAATGTCTACAAATCTATCTCTGATTCCAACCTCGCCAAATCCCAACAGACTCAAGACCAAGAATGGGAGTCTCGGTTCGAGTCAAGATGGGCTGAGTTCGTTGCTTTCCAGACTGAGGTAAATGAAACATTCGTTGGATTGAGGAAAGCCGAACAAGAGTGCCAGGACTCTGAACTGGCGAAGAAGGTCGGAATAGAGTGCGCGGTTGATGAACTCTTCAACCGCATCCACCAAGCTGAACAACAACTCACCTCTCTGGATGGCTCAGTCGCAAGCCTTGTTGCTGATGCCAAAAAGGGGGAAGAGAAGACTGGGGATGTTGAGATGCAGGGGGAAGATGAGACCCAGGCTGAGGAAGAGATTCCAGCTGCTGCAAAATCTCAGCCGAAGAGAAAGACGGCCCAGAAGAAAAAGTCCGCTCCCAAGCCAACCGACGTAGGTGGAGCTGAAATGGCAAAAGACTTGAAGCAGGCAGAGCAGTATGGAGTTTCTTACAACTCCATAGCCGAGATCGCAGCCGAGCTTGATTCAGAACTCGACGGTATCACAACCGAAGAGTGTATTGCTGCTGCCAAGGCTATGGATGTTGCAGAGAAGGATTACATGAATCCCGACTGGATCAAGAAATTCGCAGCCAGCCAGGCTAAGAGAGTCAACCAGTTCGAGGAGGAGCTTGACAAGGTCACCAAGAACTTGGACCGGAACATTGCCTCCCGCAGCCGTCACCGAATAGACAAACATCAGGTTAAGGCTGAAGCTCGGCTGAAGCAACAGAGGCTGCCAGGGAAGGTCAAGCAGCAAAGTCGGTTCAGGCATGTAGATAAGTGGATGCCAGCCGAGTGGAACGAGGATTAGGAGTCGTTCAAGCAGGAATTTGTGAACGATTTCTATTATAGGAAGGTGTTCTCAACTGACGATCCGAGGAGAGCGTTCAAGGAAGCGCTGACCGAGCTGCACACTGGGGACCCGGGCATGTTCAGCCAGTTCAGGCGAGCCATGATAGATGCAAAACTGGACATGAACACAGTTCCGGTCCCTCAGAAGGTCACATATCAGCCTCCCTTCCTCCCAGACTCTCGAAACCCCAACCGAACGAAGATAGCAGCTGAGGCAAGACAAGTTTGCCGAGAGCACGGGGTTGACATTTCGAAGGAGTCAGAAGCAAAAGAGAAATTTTTTTAGAATGTTTAGCAAGTATGGGCTTAAGTTTTAGCTCAGTTAGTTTTTGAGCAACTAATGTAATCCTTGATCTTTTGTGCTTACTTTGTAACCATCAGTTGTAATAAAAACTATTCAGTTATACGATTCAACTTGACGTACAATATCTCGTTGTCCAAGCTCTGAATCGCAAAGTTATTTCAATATCATGTTATAACTGTGTTAACCCTTTGATGTTTTAATCTTATAGACTGTCTAGAATTTCAGCTGAGATTTTGGATAGATCAGTAGGATTTAGATCAGTTTGATTTGTAAGGATTTTTATAAGGGTTTTGGCATCATCAAAAAGGGGGAAATTGTTGGGAAAATTATTAAAGTTTTGATTGATTCCAAAACCAACTGACCCCAACCGAGTAGACTTTGCTAGATCCTAATGTTAGTAGTTAGGCTTGCTGTTTGAGCATTGTTAAGATTTTATCTTTACAGGACTCCAGCTGAAGACGGCAACAAGGCTTCACTCGGATAAAACATCAGGTGTAAGAAAAACACCTGAGCGTTCAAGTCTCAGAACAACAGCTAAGTATTCAAAGGGGGAAGATGCAAGAGAACATCAGTTGTAAGAAAGACAACTGAGCGTTCAAGAGATAGAACATCAGTTGTAAGGAAGACAACTGAGCGTTCATCAGATGAGAATTAAAAAGGGAGAAGTTGTAAGATAACATCAGATGGAAAAAAGTCATCTGAGCGTTCGAGCCAACTGAGCGTTCAAGATTCAGAACATCAGTTGAAGGACTCGAACTGAGAAGATCGACAACTTGAAGTTCAAAGTCAGCTGAGAGTTCAACTGTTCCTACTCAGACAGAAGCATTCGGATAGAACATCAGCTCGAAGACCAATCAGATGAAGATCAAACGACTCAACCGACTATCAAATGTTGGAGGTCAAAGGTTAAGATTTGAATTTTAAATAAGGAAGTCACGTGAAGGTTTGACTCTCTGTCATTACCTCATTTGGCCCAACACAAGGGTGTCTCAGATGGAAAGCAGAAACACTCAGTTGCCAAATCCGGAAAGTCTGCAGAGATGAGAGACAAGCCATCGCTTTCAAAGAACAGAGATCAACGGCTCCTCCAACGGCTAGTTGATTATCTCCGCCTATAAATAGAGGCCTTCGTTCATTCACCAGAAGATACACGAGAACGAGACAGACAAGTGCGAGAAGAGATAAAAGAACTAGATAAAGAATGAAAAACTGCACTCAAGCAAAACTGCTGTTATCCTCTAAGAACATCATTAGTTGAGAGTTCTAGAGTGTTAGATTCTGTCTTTGTGTTTTTCGATCCAACCTTGAGAACATCACTAGTTGAGAGTTCGTAGAGTGTTAGATCATAGCTCACTTCTTGTTCGAGCTATTAGTTGGAAACCCACTTTTTCACACATCCTCTCAAAAGGATTGTTAGGACCCTACTCTTCTCGGAATTGAGTAGATAGGTTGATAAGTACCCGTAAACTTATCTGTAAGGTTGATAAGTACCCGTAAACTTATCTCAACGGTTGCAAAGCCCGCGTAAGCTTTGTGGTTTTTGTCCAGAAGAACTTGGACTGAGTTGTGTGGACTCACAACTCCCCGTGGACGTAGGAGTTATCTCCGAACCACGTAAATCCTTGTGTGTTTGTATTTATTATTCAGTTATTTATTGCTTATTCAACTGACTAACTAACCAGCATACAAACTGCATCTTTCCATATCAACTGACTTGATTATTGACCAACCTTGCATAAAAGCGTGAGTTATATTTTACGAGTTGTTATTTTCCACCACATTCCGCACCACACCACTCTTCCAACTGAGCTTGCTTACTCGGTTGTGAATCCAGCTAAGTCTTATTACTCGGTTGTTGATTTTTCAAGAGTTGTTTTAAAAAGTTATATCTGGTGTATTCCCCCCCACCATACACCAGAACTCGTATCGGGACCATCAGTGCTAACCGTGGACTTCCGGTCAATAGTGTCGGGTCTCTTGAAAATAATCTGCACGAATAAAAATTTAAATTAAAATACAAATAATAAAATCAAACTCAACACAGTATTAAACAGTATAGTTAAATTATGTCCCGCTCGCTATTAACAAATCCCGCTCGAGCGGGATATCAAGCCAAATAACACTACGTCGAGCGGGAAATGACACACAAAGCATACAGAATAATTTCTACAGTTAAATAACAATATCCCGCTCGGACAACCTATATCCCGCTCGAGCGAGATATATGCTATTTTTAGTTGGTCGAGCGGGATATGTAAAACTTAGCATGAAAAAATTCAGGGAACAATTATAACCAAATTACACATTCAAAATATACACGTCCATATTTTTCCAACTTATCGGTATAAATCTATCACAAAACATTCGAAACATTAACTAGCGCGGGATTTGATAGATATCTTAAGGTTCTAACCAATTATTATCGATAATCTATTATTTCCCGGTTGAGATAGCAATATCCCGCTCGAGCAGGATATAGTAAACATAAGGGTTTCGTCGAGCGGAATTTGATATAAATAGGACCCAAAAAATTACTAGAACAAATACATGAAATTTCACAACAAAAATCGAAGGTATGAATATTATATAATGGAATTCGTATAAATACCAATAATACACAATAAAATAATAATAACAATGTGTATAAAACTAACTTCTCCATAATTTGCCATGTTGTGAAGAATTACCAACCGCCGCCGGAATAAAAATTTTGTGGATAAGTCGGTGGTGTGGAGAGGAATTGTGTGAAAAAGTAGGTATGAAAGTGAGAGGGAGCCGCTGTAAATTGGGCGAGATGAAGAAATGAGGGAGTGGGCGGGATTTGAGGGAGGGGGAGGGTTAATGCTGCCAGGTGGGGGGGGGGGGGTAACTAATTGGGTCAAAAAGTAACCGTGCCTCAAAGTTTGGATTTGAATCCAACACAATAAAACAAAAACATCACGTAGGAGTCAGACAAGGGTACTGTTGATGGCAGTTAGTGGGTCCAATTAATCTAAGGGTATATTTTTCATTGATTTTCAAGTGATGGTATATTTTTCATTTTGCATTCTTCAAAGGGTGTATTTTAAATTTCCTCCCTAATAATACTATGATAAGAATCATGTTTAGTTGAAATATTATGATAGTTGTTGAATAAGTGGTAAGGAATGAAAATGGCTCTTCTTGCTAGATTTTTGAAGATACAATGACATTACCAAATAATTTGTTGAGAACGCAAGAAATTAGGAGATTGTCAATTACATGGCCGTTGCTTTCTGGTGTGTTTGTGGTCCCCACTGTTTCAGTTTGGCCAATTATAAATAATCTGTAATATTGAGCTTTAATCATTTTTTAAGAAGAAAAAAAATCTATCAATCCTCGAAAATCAAGAGTATTCAGGTATTTTCAAAATCTTTTTTTTAATCATAATGCATTGTTCCGTTACAATTGATTACCTTAATCATCTTATATTTTATTTCACCAGTGCATGCTATGGAATATGCACATGGCTTGCGCTGATGATTCGAATAGGAGATGAAAAACGGGTACGATCATATAATCTTACATAATATACTCACATTTTTTAAAAAACAAAAAGAAAAAGAAAAGAACGAGAGCACATTTTCTATCTAATTTATATGTGTAATGAAAAGAGTTGGAAACCTTCATCTCAATTTCAGGTGAAAGCAAACAAAGGGTAAAGAAATAAACACAATAGATATCAGAGAAAAATGGCGCTGCAGCCAAAGAGCAGAAAATGCCTTAAAAGGAAGAGAAGAATGAGCTCTCGAGAGAGGACGAGGAAGAAGACGAGGACAAAGAGGCGACTAACGAAAGGAAAACCGAAGATCCGCATTCAGACTAGAAGAAGAAGGCTCATTCTTAGGATTAGAAAAATATCTAGCAAAATTGCCAGCCATATCAGAAAAGATTGAAATTCAATGAGAAAAACATGGAACTGAAGCATATATAGGTTGCAGCAGTTGTAAATACTAAAATATGTCACTAGAGGAAACATTATGAATATTATCAAAAAAAAAAAAAAAAAAAAAACTGTCCAAAATGTATGTAGTAACTAACTCATGTGCAATTCTTTCAAACCCAAAAACAATATATCAAAAGGGAAGAGAAAACTCGAGATGTTGATGTTAAGATGTATGGTCGGAAGTGGAAGCCTGAAGAAGGCCGTCGCGAATCTGAGAAGCCACATCACGAACAGCGCCTGGCCCGTGTGGGATGAAGACAGCAGATGATTTGGAGGAAGCGCCAATCTCTTTCATTGTATCAAAATATTGGGTGACGAGGACCATATCCATAACATCCTTTGCAGTGGTCCCAGGCACGTTAACGGAGAAGCCCAACACGCTGTCCCTTAGACCATCGACAATCGCCTGGCGCTGGCGAGCAATGCCCAGGCCCGAGAGGTATTTAGACTCTGCTTCACCTTCAGCTCTCTTGATTTGCAATATCTTTTCAGCTTCGGCTTTTTCATTAGCAGCCACCCTCATCCTAGCAGCTGCAACGGTGAACAGATTTATGAATTAGAGGAACATTCATATAAAAACGAGCCAGATTTTAATTCCAAGCATTAACTTCGAAACACAAGAATTACTAGGAACCATAGCAGTACTATATCACAAGCAAGCTTGAAACAGAGACTAAATAATAGGAGGCTTCGTAATCTACCTGCATTGATCTCATTCATAGCTCGCTTAACATGCACATCTGGCTCAATGTCAACAATCAGCGTCTGCACGATTTCATAACCATAGGCAGACATAGCCTACAAACAAGAACAATAAACGTATAAGTTACTACAGACCTAAGTAATAAGAGCACCCGTTCTATCAGCATCGACATCGTGGCTATACCTTCTCGAGTTCCTCTTCAACAGCCTTAGCAATGTCATTTTTCTGCTCAAAAGCATCATCAAGATTGAGCTTTGGAACAGTACCTCTTATAACTGGACAAGTTTGAAACGACAAAACACTCAATATTTATCGCTTGAAACCATAACCGTGGAGCATAGCATAAATAAACAAAACTATACCATCAAACACACAGGCCTGAATCTGGCCCCTCGTGTTGGTAAGCTTGTACAACGCGTCATTAGCCTTTTCAGCAATGGCACGGTACTGCACTGAGGCCACCACATTCACAAACACGTTGTCCTGATAGCCAATCATTACATAAATTGGTAAGTGTTGGTCTCACTAACTGTGCACAATCAATAACAAGACTAATGCAAGAACAGCACAAAACAAAATAATTACATCATTGTAGTCTTAAGAAACTGAGAATAAAAGTGCAAGAAAATAAACAAAGCTTGGTCTTGGTCTCACACTTGACATCTAACTGCTGCAGACGAAGAGAGAGATGGCCAGCCAACTGCTGTCCGCAACACCAAGGCAACCAGTGGCAACCTGGTTCTAGAACATCCTCGAATTTCCCAAAGTGCTCCTTAATCGCAACGGTTGATTGGTCCACTTGGACACAGCAAAATAAATTTCCCATGTCCTATTGGAAAAAAGAAAAAGAAAAAGAAAAAGAAGCACATGAATTTTCATTACTGATGCATGACTGCAAAGGGAAAAGGGACACACCCTAAGAAAAAAAAAGGTAAGTTCTCTCTCGTGCAATTTATAGAAAAGGGTTAACAAACAGCAGAATTTCTGCGAAAATCAAGAGAATACAATTATAGTTCAAAAATTTCTATTTTCTATGAACTCAACCTTCCAAGAATCCTGGATCATCTACAAACAAAATCATAAATTCAAGAATATTCAAGTTAAAGATAATTTCTAGCCCTATAGTTTAGATAAGTTCTTCCTCGTGCTGTTTAAAGAAAAGGGTCAACAAGAGAAAGGAATTACAGTTCAAGAAACTACATTTTTCTAGGAATTCAACCTTAATTGGAATTACAGAATCCTGGGTCGCCCCGAATCAACTATGAAATCATAAATTCAACAATAATCAAGGTAAAGAGAAGACTCACACAGTTAGTTCAGGCGCGACACAGATAAAACAGATGTGTTTGAGAGAGAGGGAGGAGGGAGAGAGAGAGCGTGGTGGGAATTCGGTGCGAATAGGCGATTATTTATACATGCAAGGTGCTAGCGTTGCTTGTTTCCTAAGTGACATCAATTTGCAGATTCCGATCTATATTTTCGGTTAATTGTATGCTGCTGAGAAATTTCCATTAATTTATTATTATTAAAGCTTTAAGTTTGGATTTTACTCGATTTGTCTGTGATTTGGGATATTATTGAATGATATGATATTAGTTAGTCTGTAATTTGCGAGGGTGGGATATATTTTCTCGGTACTTATTTATTAGCTCATAATAGATAAACTTGTCCCGCCCATGAAACGTGGGAGCTGGGCCTAAGAAGTGGTGGGCCTCATCGGGCCTGGGCTGGGCCTGGGCCGGGCTTTCCCAAATGTTTAAGTCCACATGAAGTTGATACAGCGTAAAGCTCGTAGTGTGCTTGGGCTAGATCAGCTATGGGCTTTAAACTAAGCCCATTTCAAGATGGAGGCCCGGAGCAGGCCGCTTTGAAACGGGATGGATTTGGGCCGGTTGTAGTGACCAAATTCGACTACAGCCCAAGCATAATAAGCAATTCGAATTGGCCCAATCAGTTAAGGAAAATCGTCCGCGCAACCCGATAAGTCAGGCTGGATGTTTCACTTCAAGACCAACATGAACTAATCGTCAGACATGATATTTCATACTCAGCCTGAGCCCACCAAGCTAATGTGGGCGAAGTCCATTTACTAGCCCAAATTCAATAAGCAACCCAAGCTTGCAAGGTTGGCCGAATTCATTTATCTAGTCCAATAAGTTATGGGCCAACCTGTATCTTCAAGCTGTCAACCAAGTTGACACGGTCAAATAACTAAATCATCAATCCAAGGCAGAGCCTGTATAGCTTGGGCCAACCTAGACTGACAATTTGGATACTTCGTATTCTAGCCTAAACTGTCCATCAGATTGGTCAGTCCGTCTGACACGGTTAAAGAGTCCAACCATTAACCCTAAGAGGTGTATCAAGTTGATTCGCCTAAATTGACACGATCAAAGATCATATCAGACGATTCCACCAAAATAACAACGACTTGGAAGTGGAAGGCCCAGACGGATAAGATCGACTTATTAAAACCCTAACGACCGGTTGTTCTCTATATATACAGCCCGACAAGGTTACAACAGGGGAGATTCAATTCAACCTACACAAATTCACTCTTTTTATTATACATTCTTTCTCTATTTTGTCCACATTCGGCTACCGGCCGGCTTACTCTGCACTCCGCCTACGATCTACCTTCACACAACCTGTCATTATGACTTGCATCTATCCACCATACAAACTGTTGTACGGCTTGCACCCATCATACAACCTGTCATACGGCTTACGCTGAATCCAACTCGCATAATCACTTTCACTCTCACAATCTCTCTTCACTTTCTCTCTACTTCCACCTCTTTCCTACTTACTCTCACACACCAGATTTAGCTAACTTGGGTTATCTCTACCACCAGACTTACATTATTACTCACTCACTATCACTGTTTCAACCCTCCTAACGGATCAGACAACTTGGAATAACCATTGCTCCTAACTTGTCTTTCTTTCTTATTCGTCTTCTTGATCATTTCGCTGTGATAATTTGTTACTAACTTGAGCGTCAGAGGCTCTTACGTGTTCTTGTGTTGACATATTGCTAGTGCCCGATCGATCCAGACGTGCCTAACGTCATCCTTAATTGAAGATCTAGCCTCTAAACCGGTTCATATTGGGCTTGGGTCGGATTGAGCTGGATCGGCCCTACTCAGTTGACAACTCTACACGGGAGTTGTTGGGAAATTTATTAGTATGAGTTTTGATGAATTCCAAAACCGACTGACCCCAACCGAGTAGATGTTGCCAGAACCTAATGTTAGAATTTAGGCTCGCTGTTTGAGCAAAGTTGAGATTTTATCTTTACAGGTCTCCAGCTAAAAGATGGCAACAAGGCATCACTCAGACAGAACATCAGTTATGATTAAGGATAACTGAGAGTTCATAAGTTCAGATGGAATGAGGGGGAAGTCTTCAGAACATCAGTTGTGAAGAAAACCAACTGAGCGTTCATCAGATGAGAAACAGTAGAAAGGAAGAGAACATCAGATGAAAAGGAAAGTCATCTGAGGGTTCAAACTCAACTGAGTAAATACAAGGAAGACAACTGAGTGTTCAGTTTCAGAACCTCAGTTGTAGAACTCGAACAAGAAGATTAACTGCTTGAAGTTCAAAGTCAGCTGAGAGTTCAACAGTTCATAACATCAGCTGAAAACCACTCAGATGAAGATCAAGACTTTCAACCGACGAACCGAGGTTGACTGTCAGAAAGGTTAAGATTTGAATTTTAAAAGGAAGTCACATGAGGGTTTGACCATTCAGTCATTACCCCATCTGGCCCAACACAAGGCTGTCTCAGATGGAATGCAGAAGAGCACATATGCCATATCGGGAAAGTCTGCAGAGATGAGAGACAAGCCATCGCTATCAACCGATCAGAGATCAACTGCTCCTCCAACGGCTAGTTGATTCTCTCCGTCTATAAATAGAGGCTTTCTCTCATTCGAGATATATACATGAGACAGACTGAAGCAAGAGAGAAAAGTGCAATCACAAGAGAATCTGCTAAAATCCTATTCTAAGAACATCAGCAGCTGAGAGTTCAAGAGTGATAGAACATTAGTAGCTGAGGGTTCATAGAGTGAAAATCTGTCTTAGATCTTAGTTTGAGTGTTTATTCGTTCAAGCTTTAGATCCAGCTCTCATTCGTGATCGAGCTGTAGTTGGAAATCCCACCCTTTCTCATACCCTAAAAAGTGTGCTAGGACCTTACTCTTCCTGTAATTGAGTAGTCAGGTCGTCAAGTACCCGCAAACTTGACATAGGTTGTTTAGTGCCCGGAAACTAAACTGTAAGGTCGATAAGTACCCGCAAACTTATCCTTAACGGTTGCTCAGCCCGCGTAAGCTGAGTGGTTCTGTCCAGAAGAACTTGGACTGAGGTGTATGGATTCACATCTCCCCGTGGACGTAGGAGGATTATCTCTGAACCACGTTAAATCCTGTGTGTCTGTGTTTGTTTTTATTCAGTTGCATCTGCATTTTTATCTGATCAATCTAACTGTCATACAAACCTCATTTGCACATTTTCAACCGAGCTGTTTTGGTTCTTGACCAACCGAGTAGTTTTGCGTGAGTTATTTTTAACGATTTTATTTTCCACCACATTCCGCACAGCCTCACTCTTCCAGCTGAGGTCGCTTACTCAGCTGTGAGATTCCAACTGAGTCCTTTTTGCTCAGTTGAAGTGATTTCTCAGGTTTAGGTTTTTAAATCCTAACTGGTGTATTCCCCCCCCCATACACCAGTAACTCGTTTCGGGACCATCAAGTGGTATCAGAGCAGTGGTTCAAAAGACTGCTGACTCTGTTTCACGAGGTGTGAATTCGAGAATTTTTCTTCAGTGGTCAACTGAACAGATCTTTTCACGCTAGTGCACTCTTGCTCGTTTTTTTGTCCTGTTTTTGTTTGTGCAGATGGACGTCAAGGACAAGATCGTAGTCATGTTCTCTGTAGTCAATTATACATCATGGAGAACTCGAATGAAGAAGATCCTTCTGTCAAAGCATCATAGGATGCAACAAGTTCTCACTTCTGGACCAATCGTCATACGAGACAGAATACTTCGCACTTCCACAAATCCCAACGATGGAGATGCAGTGGTGGAGTATGTGGAGAAACAGCCAGAAGACTACACTCCGGAGGAGGCCAAGGTGAGCCAGCTGGATATCTGGGCTCAGAGCACAATAATGTCCACGGTTGGACAAGATTATCTGCCCTGGATAGAGGAGTGTGAGACTACAAAAGAGATGTGGGACATCATGGCTTCGCTAAGTGAAGGAAGCGACGAGACGAAGGAAAACAAGTTCTCGCATGCATGTCAAGATTTCGACAATTTCAGTCTGCGACCTAATGAGACTATCGATCAGCTAGAGCTCCGGTTTATGGACATCATCAGAAGAATCCAGTCCATCCGGAAAGGAAAATACACTCTAAGAGAAATAAACCTCAAAGTGTTGCAAGCTCTACCAGCTGAGTGGGATACTTTCACAAATATCCACGAAAGCCGAGCTGACCTTGGTGAAATGGGAACTGAAAGATTGTTCTCAATCTTGAAAGGAAATGAGTATAAGGTCAACAGAAGGAGATCGTAGCCCTCAAGTCAGACAAATAGAATTGAGGATGTTAGCTCGGCATCAAAGTCAGTTGCCCTCCGAGCTGACTACTCAAAGTCGAGATCGTCAAGGCCAACCAGATCGGCTGACACGACTGCAAAGGAGCCGAGCAGAGAGGAACTGCAACAAAACATTGCAGCGTTGTCAAAGAAGCTAGCCGATATAGATACTCGGTTCGGCAAATATAAACGTTTCTATAAATCAAACCGAACTTGAGACAGTTCGAAGCCAGTCACCAATGGTTGCTTCGAATGCGGCAAGGAAGGACACTTCAAAGCTGACTGCCCAGACCTCTCAAAGAAGGAAAGAGAAGCACTGAGGGCCAAGCAAACTGCAAAAAACAAGGCCATGGTAGCTGAAGAGGCAGGTGACGATATGGACATCTTCACAGACACTGAAGATGAGGATGAACCGACCTCTACCAACAAAGTCATCAGTCTGGATCAATGCCTCATGGCACTTGGAACCGACCAAGATGATATTGAGGTACAATCTAATCCTGCTCGCTTAAATTCTATCAATTCTTCTAACCTGCAGGAATCTCTGGGCGATGAGTTGGAACCCTCCTGGAATGATTTTCAAGAACTCAGTGAGGAACTGCATCAACAGTCGGTTGAGTTTAAGAGTCTTCAAGCTCAGTTCGCCAAGCTTGAAGATTCCTTAACCAAAAAGGAGGATCTGATTACGAGCCAAACTCAGTAGATTGAGAATCTCAAGAGTCAACTGATCGAGGCTAAGGCTCCAGCTGATGAGGAGTTGACAAAGCAAAACAAAGAACAGCAAGACCAGTTGAAAATCAAGATGCTCAGATCGAACAGCTGATAAAGAAGTTAGATGGACAAACCGAGCAGATAGCTGTACTCATCAAGGAGTTGCAAACTGAGAAGGACAATCTAATCAAGCTGTATCAGTCATCCAAGATCATCGAAAACCTTTTAAGTTACAGCAGACAGATGGATGACGTGTCAGGACTCGGTTATGATGTTGTCAAGGATACTGGGATTCCACCAGCAACTTTCATCAAACCAGTAGAAGTTACAGCTGTAGAGCCAGACACAGCTGAGTCTCCAGAAGCTAATTCAACTTCCACCTCTCAACAAGCTCAAACGATCAATGAAATTACAACTGAGAAGGGAAAATGAGTAGCTAATGTAGGACAGAATATTCCATCGGGTGAGGTATCAACCGAGGGGGAATGTTCCAAAAGTCAGAAGAGGAATCAGAGGCGTCGAAAGCACAACCGCAACCGATCTCAGAACCAGAACCGACCTCTGCATCAACCTCAAAGTCAACGTCAGAAGGAATGGAACCGACCTCAGAACAAGCAAGGGTTCAATCATCTGAATCAGCAGCAGTTCCAACATCAGTTCGACCAAAGGTTCCAACATAGTCAACCAATGAGGAACTGGTCAAACAACTGGAGATATTCATGCCATAATATTAATCATCAACAGGGCATGAACAGCTACAGACAACCCTCAGGAAGTTGGAATCATAATCAACCACAAAGATTCCAACCGGGCGTCCGACCTCACAGACAAACTCAACAGGATAAGAATCGCCATCAAAATAGGGAGAAAGTCTCACCTCCTAAAGCTCAACATAGGAGAAATCCAACTCCTCCCAAGAAATAGAACATCACTACTAACAACAAGCCTAAGGATAACCGAGGTGTTGTTATAGTTGATGATGAAGGAAAAGTAATTTGGAATGATAAATCCATCTGAGTTTACAGGGAAAAGCGACGCACAGTTCCAGCGGGAACTGGTTCTAACCCTCTAGGATCCAACCGAAATTGGGGACCAAAGCGAGTTTCTCTTTGCAGGTACAGGAGAAACAGCTGAGGAAGAAGAAGGCGTCTGCAACAATGTGGGTGATGGATAGTGGATGCTCGAAACACATGACAAATCTGAAGGATTTGCTTGGAAGTTTCGTGGAGAAAGAAGGTCCATCAGTTACTTTTGGTGATAACTCAAAAGGTTATACCAGAGGTTACGGTACCCTTGAAACCAATCATGTTTCAATTTCTAATGTTTCTTATGTTGATGGATTGAAGCATAACCTGCTCTCCATCAGCCAATTCTGTGATAATGGTTTCTCTGTCAAGTTTGATGCACAGGGTTGCAGAGTTAAAGATGTCGGATCAAAGCAGGTGATATTGTTGGGAAATCGATCTCAAACAGGGAATGTTTACTACGCTGACTGGAACAGCAACCTCCCTGACACTTGTCTGTTATCAAAGAGCAGTTCGGATGTGAGCTGGCTGTGGCACAAAAGGCTCAACCATCTGAATTTCAAGACGATGAACCGACTCGCTAGACAAGAACATGCAAGAGGCATACCTAACCGAGTGTTTCCAACAACACACATCTGCAGTGCGTGCCAGCTGGGAAAGCTCGCTAGAACCTCCTTCCAATTGAAGTCAACTTCCTCAACCGATCGAATGTTACAGCTGATCCATATGGATCTCTTCGGGCCAATTACACCAAAAAGCATTAATGGAAACGAATATACATTGGTTGTAACTTATGACTACTCAAGATATACGTGGACCATCTTCATGCGCCACAAGAGTGAAACCCGAGATGAGCTGCCCAAGCTGATGGATCGAATATCGAACCAACAAGAGATGAAGATCATATCTATCCGATCAGATCGTGGAACGGAGTTTCTAAATGAAACCATTATTGAGTATTGCGAAAAGAATGGCATAACCCATCAGACATCAGCCGCGCGTACTCCACAACAGAATGGCGTAGCTGAGCGAAGAAATAGAACTCTGAAGGATGCAGCCACATCCATGTTAGCGAGCTCAGCATTGCCAAAGAGATTTTGGGCTGAAGCGATCAACACAGCATGCTACACTCAGAATCGATCTCTTCTCACCAAGCGGTTGGGAAAGACGCCCTACGAGCTGTGGAGACGCAGAAAGCCAGATATTTCTTATTTTCGTGTTTTTGGATCTAAGTGTTATATTCACAACAATGGGAAGACTCAGTTGAAAACTTTTGATGCCAAAGCTTCGAAGGGCATATTTCTTGGATATGCAGCTCGGATCAAGGCATATAGAGTTTTCAACAACAGCTCTCGTGTTGTGGAAATAACACCTCATGTTAGTTTTGATGAATCTACCTTTGAGTGCAGGGAACAGGTAAAGGAACAACACGCGGATCCAGCTGTTCTACCAGTTCTCACCAGATCGCAAGCACTTCGAGAAAAGAACCGAGCTGAACCTCTGATATGGGCAACTGAGGATGAGGATCCATACTCCTCTGAAGATGAATGCGAAGACCTCAGCTCGTCCCAAGGGGGAACTTCAGCTGATGCCCCTCTAACTGCATCAACATCTGAAGCAGAACCAAACTCAGCTCGAACTATTGTAAATGATGAGGATCCAGACTCAACAGCTGATAAATCACCAGCTCTGAAGACTCCAACTCAGAATTTTGAACAGCCACAGTTGGAAGAAGAAGGAAGACGCAACCGAAGATGGTATGAAGTTCATTCCACCGACGACATCATCGGAGATCCAACCGAGGGTGTGCGCACATGGAGCAGGGTTGCAAATCCAGAATCAACCGAGGAAGATTCCAACACTTATGCCCAATATGCTGAGGAATTGGCAGTTCTAGAGGAGTTCGAGCAAGCTGGAGATGTTGCCATGATTTCATGCTTTGTAGCTGATGTTCCAGAACCGAAGAATGTTGGGGAAGCTCTCAACTGTGTCCACTGGACAACAGCCATGCAAGAAGAACTGAATGAGTTTCTACGCAACTGTGTATGGGAGTTGGTAGAAAGACCAAATGGTGTCAAGGTGATTGGATTGAAGTGGATTTTCAAAAACAAGAGAGACGCCATTGGATTCATTGTGAGGAATAAAGCAAAGTTGGTGGCTCAAGGATACTGCCAACAAGAAGGAATTGACTTTGAAGATTCCTTCGCACCAGTTGCAAGGCTGGAAGCCATCCGGATCTTTCTAGCTTATGCCGCACATCACAAGTTCAAAGTATATCAGATGGATGTGAAGTGTGCATTCCTCAATGGAGATATCAAAGAAGATGTATATGTTGAACAGCTTCCTGGTTTTGAGACTAGAGATGGAAGAGTGTACAAGCTGAAGAAAGCTATCTATGGTCTAAAGCAAGCGCCACGGGCATGGTATAACACTCTTTGTGGATTTCTTCTGAACTCGGGGTTCAAACGAGGTTCAGTTGATAAAACTCTGTTCACCATCAAAGTTGGAGAAGAAATACTTGTTGTGCAAATTTATGTCGATGACATCATTTTCGGCTCCAAGTCGGAGGAGCTGTGCAAGAAATTCTCCAATCTCATGAAGGAGAAGTTCGAGATGTAAATGATGGGCGAGATGAATTATTTCCTTGGTTTACAAGTGAAGCAGTCACCTGAAGGGATTTTCATCAACCAGTCCAAGTATACAAAGGAGCTCATCATCAAGTTCGGATTGCAGACAAGTAAGACAACTAAGATCCCTATGAATACGAACTGGAAGATCGAATCAGGAGCTGAGGGAAAGCTCGTTGATGCCAGCCAGTATAGAGGGATCATCGGTTCACTGCTCTATCTAACTGCCAGCCGACCAGACATTTCATACGCAGTTAGAGTGTGTGCTCGTTTTCAAGTCCAACCAAGAGAAGCACACATGTTGGCAGCAAAGAACTTCATTAAGTATTTGAAGGGAACTGTCAATGTTGGGTTGTGGTACCCAACTGATGACAATATCCAGCTGACTGGATACTCAGATGCCGACCTAGCAGGAGATCGGTTGGACAGGAAGTCTACTTCTGGACACTGTCAGTTCATGGAAAGCAAGCTGGTTTCATGGTTCTCCAAGAAACAAGCGTGTGTTGCCACTTCGACAACCGAGTCAGAGTATATAGCTGCCGGAAGCTGTTGCATGCAAGTATTGTGGCTAAAACAACAGCTGAGAGATTATGAAGTCGCAACCGGATAGGTTCCCATTCATTGTGATAGCTCGAGTGCCATAGCTATCTCTCTGAACCCTGTTCACCGCTCTCGGACTAAGCATATCGATATTCGTCATCATTTCATCCGAGATCATATTGAGAAGAAGGATGTGTCCATGGAGAAGATCCCAACTGAGATTCAGAGAGCTGACATATTCACCAAACCTCTTCCTGAAGCCCGGTTCAAGATGTTGTGTGATCTTCTAGGACTCTTGGATCCGAGCTAAAAACTCATCCGAGCTAAAGAGTCATCCGAGATGAAGAGTCATCCGAGCTGATAAGGATCCATCCGAGCTGAAGAATCGGATATCTATTTAAGGGGGAAGCTCAGATAAAAAGGGAAGCTCAGATAAAGGGGGAATCTCAGATGCGAACTGCCAACTGAAAACATCAAACGTAAGCTGAACAGACGAACTCGAGTCAGCTGATGGTATGCGGCAACTGAGGAGCACAACTGAGATATACAGCTGATATCGACATCAGCTGCCAGGTATCATTTATTACTGAAGGTGTTATGTTCTTAAATGAGAATGTTTGAAATAAATTCAAACATTCCTGAGCTAGTC
This sequence comes from Schizonepeta tenuifolia, assembly GCA_029490685.1. Lineage (NCBI taxonomy): Eukaryota > Viridiplantae > Streptophyta > Magnoliopsida > Lamiales > Lamiaceae > Schizonepeta > Schizonepeta tenuifolia. Next base: position 89,129,393 of record CM055956.1, read on the forward strand.
AGTTACATTAAAATAGCCATCATGTCGCATTAAATATAAAGTACGGCTGAGCATCTATAGCCTACTTTATAGTGCGACTGGGCTGACATGAAACTGTACACCTTCTCACGCGCTGGTTGAAACTCGGATCAAAACGTCAAGTCAAAGATAGTCAACAGTCGCGTAATCCCAGCCGTTGATGGATTCGCGCCATTTAACCCCAGCCGTTGATCTTATCCGAGTCAAAGACCTATATAAGGCGAAAAATCAGGAAGATATCTCCTACTTTCCTCATTTGTGCTTATTATTTATAACTTATCATCGTCTTCCAGTTTTCTGCCTAACCCATTTCTGCAAATAGATTTCTTTCCTCTCTTATATATATTACCTTTGCAGTGATTTAATGGCACCCAAAAGCAAGAGAATGGCATCATCCGGACCTTCCCTCGTGCCTACCACGTATGAAGAGTCATTCGATATGTTAATATCGAAGATTCACTTCGAGCAGATCCTCTCCGACGAGGATCTAGAGTCGCCGGTCCTAGCCCCTCTCGCCAACACTCTCCGAGAGAACGGACTACTAGAATGGGCTAAGCTCTGCCCCTCCCACTTGCTCAGGCGCCAAGTCGGAGAATTCTACGTCAATCTCGTTCGCCCCCTTGACAGTTCGGAGGGAGTTTCCATGGTGGTGTCGTGTCGACAAAGAGATGTTCCAGCAAGGACGATACGTCGTGTCTCCTTCCCCATCGACGTGTCCGATGTCTTCCGGTACATCATACCAATCAACCACACCGCCACCGAGTTCCTGGAGAATATTATCGATGAACAAGCAGATGAATTTCTTCAGGATGCTCTGATCGAGCCGGAGCGGTTAAGGAGCAATATGCAACGAACAAAGCTAAAGTCGGAACACCGCCTGCTGTTCGACGCCGTGTCGAAGGTAGTGTTCGGATACAGTGGTGCGTTCGGCGACATCAGCCGACCTAAATTGAAGCAGCTGGTGGCCCTGGAGCACCAACACCAAATCAACTGGTTCCAATATTTTCTGAACCAGTTGATGGTGGAAAAGTCGAAGATCTCTGAGACTACAACCGAGTCTGGAGAGAAACTGCTGAGTGTGAAGGGCACGCTCAATTTCGGTTGCAAAATCTCCGCCCTCATCCTCCTCGCAACAAAGGACCGCAACATGGTTTGGGCTGACTGCGAGGAGACGCCACTGAAAAAGCTGTTGCTGTTCCCAACGGCCAAGAAAGCACAGGAGGTGCTGAGGAGTGTCTACACTCCTAAGGACAAAAGGGAGTCGGGAAAGCCAGCTGAGTCAACAGCTGAGGGGGAACAAGCTGTTGCTCGCCCCACAAAATCCAAAGCCTCACGTCACCGAGCTAACGCTGAGAAGGAGTCGACTGACGAACCTGCCCAGAAAAAGTTAAGGGTAAGGTTCAAGAAGGCAATCAAGAAGGCAGCTGAGGTGCCAGCTGATGAGCCAACTGATGTTCCAGCTGACGAGTCAGCTGATGAGCCAGTTGAGGTTCCAGCTGAGGAGCCAGCTGAGGAACAAGCTCCAGACGAGGAGGGAGCGCAGGTCGAGTCCACACCTGCTGAGGAACGCTCTGAATCCAGCCGCTCAGCTGAGGCCGCATCGCTCGAGATTGTCCCTCGAGGCCCCGGAGCTGATGAGGCTGAGGGCATGGAGACGTCGGTTGCATCCTCCTCATCTGAGGACCTCGAAGATGTTACCACCTCCACCACAGCTGGAGTGAATGTTGTACCGCTCCCAGAGCCTCTTGCGCTCTCTACCCAAATCGAGCCAGAAATTCCGAGCTCTCAGCTCGATGCCAACATCGTGACCGCTCCTTCGGCCGATGTTGAGGAAACCATTGCACCCTCTTCCCAAACTGAATCCCAAATTCCGAGCTCTCAGCTCGATGCCGATGTTGTGACCGACTCTGTGGCCAACATCGATGAACCTCTTGAACCCGAACCATACAATCTCACCCCCTCCCCGATCAACGAAGCGGAGGACCTGCAGGTTGTTGCTGACGAGCACGAAGGCAGGGTGGCCTACTGCTTTCAAAAGTTGTTGGGTCTGTTCCCTGCGGCTCGCGACATGCCCATCTTCGCCACACTGGGAACCGAGCTACTGTACCAGTTCCACGTGATCTTTAGCCGGTGGTATGTCAAGGAGGACACGATCAGGGTATTGAGCTGGGACAGGCTGAAGTCTGATGAGTCCCGCATCCGAGCCTACTTCAACTATTCCAACTTGGAGGTGGCGTACAACAACCGGATCGCGCTGCTCACTAGACGGATGGACCAGAGTCTGGCTGAAGGGAAGGACACAAGGGAGGCAGCTGGAAAGGAGTGTGTCGACTTCCTTGACAGCATGTTGGTGAAATCAGCTGACTTCCTTGAAGATGTCGATGCAGCAGCTGCCGCCGCAAAGGAAGAGGAGGAAAACCTGAAGCTGTACCTGGCAAACCGTCAAGCTATGGTCACAGCTGAGCCTCTAGCTCAGTCTTCTCAAGCCCTTCCAGCTGCTCAGCTCGCTCCTTCAACAGAACAAATCTGCGAGCTAGTGGCTGAGAGGGTCAACCAATTGAGGACCGAGCTGCTCGCCAACCTCCAGCACAAACAAGATGACCAGCTGAGGGAGTTGGCAGCTCAAGAAGTGAAGTACCAACAACTGGTGGCGGAAAATGCCGAGCTGAAGACAAAGCCGAATGATCTCTCCTCCTCCACCAGTCAGGACGTGTCGGAGATGAAATCCACTCTGTTGGGCTTGAAGTCGGAAGTGAATGTCTTCAAGTCCTTGGCTGACTCAAATCTGGCCAAGTCCCAACAGACGCAGGATGCTGAATGGGATTCCCGGTTCGAGTCGCATTGGGCTGAGTTCGTTACCTTTCAGACAGAGGTCAACGATAACCTCTCTGTCTTGAAGAAGGCAGAACAAGAGCGCCAGGACTCCGAACTGGCGAAGAAGATCGAGCTGGAGTGTGCGGTCGATGAACTCTTCAACCGTGTTCAATCCACCGAGGCCAAACTCAACTCTCTGGACGGTTCAGTAGCAAGCCTTGTTGCTGATGCCAAAAAGGGGGAAGAGAAGGAGACGGAGGGTGAAGCACAGGAAGAAGAAGAGACCCAAGAAGAAGGAGTGCCAGCTGCTCAACCATCCAAATCTCAGCTGAGGAGAAGGAAGTCTGCTGCTGCCAAGTCAACCAAAGTCGGTGGAGCCGAAATGACTAAGGACTTGGAGCAGGCAAAGAAGATTGGAGTTTCCTACAGCTCCATAGCCGAGATCGCAGCCGAGCTGGATTCTGAACTCGACGGGATAACAACTGAAGAGTGCATTGCAGCGGCCAAGGCTATGGATGTAGAGGAGAAGGACTACATGAACCCGAGTTGGATCAGAAAGTTTGCCGCCAGCCAGGCGAGGAGGGTGAACCAGTTCGAGGTTGAGCTGAAGAAGGTTTCTCAGAACCTGGACCGCAACGTTGCCTCCCGCAGCCGACGCCGCATCAATAAAATTCAATCAAAGGCGGAGGCTCGGTTGAAACAACAAAGGTTGCCTCTAAAGTCCAAGGTTGAGAGTCGGTTCAGGCATACCGACAAGTGGATGCCGACCGAGTGGAATGAGGAGTGGGAGCTGTTCAAGCAGGAGTTCATGAACGACTTCTATTACAGGAAGGTTTACGCAACTGACGACCCAAGGAGAGCGTTCAAGGAGGCGCTGACCGAGTTGCACTCAGGTGACCCGGGCATGTTCAGTCAATTCAGGAGGGCCATGATTGACGCCAACCTGGACCTGAACACTGTTCCAGTTCCCAAGAGGGTTACTTATCGGCCACCTCTTCTCCCGGATTCCAGCAACCCGAACCGCACGAAGATTGCATCTGAGGTGAGGCAGGTCTGCAAGGAGCATGGAGTGGATATTTCCAAGGAGTCACCTGCTAAGAGGGAAATTTTTGTAAGGATTTTTGGCAAGTATGGGCTACAATACTAGCTCAGTTAGTTTTCTAGCAACTGTTGTAATTTTTCGGTTTTTGAGCCTATCTTTTGTAACAATCAGTTGTAATGAAAACTATTCAGTTATAAGATTCACCTTGATGAACAATCCCTCATTGTCCAAGCTCTGAATCACAAAGTCTTTTAAATACCATGTTATAACTGTGCTAACCCTTTTGATGTTTTATCTTATAGACTGTCTAGAATTTCAGCTGAGATTTTAGATAAGTTAGTGAGGTTTAGATCAGTAGTGGTTTCAAGTTGTAAGTGGTTTTGGCATCATCAAAAAGGGGGAAATTGTTGGGAAATTTATTAGTATGAGTTTTGATGAATTCCAAAACCGACTGACCCCAACCGAGTAGATGTTGCCAGAACCTAATGTTAGAATTTAGGCTCGCTGTTTGAGCAAAGTTGAGATTTTATCTTTACAGGTCTCCAGCTAAAAGATGGCAACAAGGCATCACTCAGACAGAACATCAGTTATGATTAAGGACAACTGAGAGTTCATAAGTTCAGATGGAATGAGGGGGAAGTCTTCAGAACATCAGTTGTGAAGAAAACCAACTGAGCGTTCATCAGATGAGAAACAGTAGAAAGGAAGAGAACATCAGATGAAAAGGAAAGTCATCTGAGGGTTCAAACCCAACTGAGTAAATACAAGGAAGACAACTGAGTGTTCAGTTTCAGAACCTCAGTTGTAGAACTCGAACAAGAAGATTAACTGCTTGAAGTTCAAAGTCAGCTGAGAGTTCAACAGTTCAGAACATCAGCTGAAAACCACTCAGATGAAGATCAAGACTTTCAACCGACGAACCGAGGTTGACTGTCAGAAAGGTTAAGATTTGAATTTCAAAAGGAAGTCACATGAGGGTTTGACCGTTCAGTCATTACCCCATCTGGCCCAACACAAGGCTGTCTCAGATGGAATGCAGAAGAGCACATATGCCATATCGGGAAAGTCTGCAGAGATGAGAGACAAGCCATCGCTATCAACCGATCAGAGATTAACTGCTCCTCCAACGGCTAGTTGATTCTCTCCGCCTATAAATAGAGGCATTCTCTCATTCGAGATATATACATGAGACAGACTGAAGCAAGAGAGAAAAGTGCAATCACAAGAGAATCTGCTAAAATCCTATTCTAAGAACATCAGCAGCTGAGAGTTCAAGAGTGATAGAACATTAGTAGCTGAGGGTTCATAGAGTGAAAATCTGTCTTAGATCTTAGTTTGAGTGTTTATTCGTTCAAGCCTTAGATCCAGCTCTCATTCGTGATCGAGCTGTGGTTGGAAATCCCACCCTTTCTCATACCCTAAAAAGTGTGCTAGGACCTTACTCTTCCTGTAATTGAGTAGTCAGGTCGTCAAGTACCCGCAAACTTGACATAGGCTGTTTAGTGCCCGGAAACTAAACTGTAAGGTCGATAAGTACCCGCAAACTTATCATTAACGGTTGCTCAGCCCGCGTAAGCTGAGTGGTTCTGTCCAAAAGAACTTGGACTGAGGTGTGTGGATTCACATCTCCCCGTGGACGTAGGAGGATTATCTCCGAACCACGTTAAATCCTGTGTGTCTGTGTTTGTTTTTATTCAGTTGCATCTGCATTTTTATCTGATCAATCTAACTGTCATACAAACCTCATTTGCACATTTTCAACCGAGCTGTTTTGGTTCTTGACCAACCGAGTAGTTTTGCGTGAGTTATTTTTAACGAGTTTATTTTCCACCACATTCCGCACAGCCTCACTCTTCCAGCTGAGGTCGCTTACTCAGCTGTGAGATTCCAACTGAGTCCTTTTTGCTCAGTTGAAGTGATTTCTCAGGTTTAAGTTTTTAAATCCTAACTGGTGTATTCCCCCCCCCCCATACACCAGTAACTCGTTTCGGGACCATCAGGAGTTTACCCAGTATGCACTGCAGGTAACAGCTACGTGTTCCGACGACATTAAAAAAAATAAGCATTATCAATATAGTAGAGGACAACCTCTATAGATTAATAACGTTGAGACCATGCTTTTATTGATTTATAAAGATATTAATATATGGATAAATTAATAATTTACTTAATTAAAAGAGTGATTTTTCAATCTTAATAAATATCTTTGATACAAAGATTACAAGTAGAAATAACTTGTATATAATTCTTTAATGTATTTAAATGAAAGAAATTTATGTATTTAAATTGAATATATTCATGCATCGATCAATTTTCAACGTGTAAAAGCATCAAATACGACAATCATGTTTGAGTCTTTTTTATTTCAATTGAAGAACTTGACATTGAAAGTTTCAAATAAAATTAGAAAAGTTAAATATGTGATTAACTTATATTTGAATTTAAATGCAGAACTCTACACCCTTTGTTTGAATATATTAGAAACTTAAAGATGAAATCCTCTTGAACTTAAGTTTCAAGAAACACATATAACAATATATTCATATTCTAACAAATTATTATAGTAAATATAATTGTAATAATTAAGAATTAATAATTTATACTCCCTCCGTCCATGATATAAATATACATTTGGGGCTGGGCAAAATGATTAAGAAAGTTAGTGGAGTTATTATGAGTGGAACAAGGGTTCCATTTGTAAGAGTGAATAAAGTGAAATGAAAATTAAAATTATTGTGAGTGAAATAGGAGTCCCATTTATTGTGAGTGAAAAAAAGTGAAATCAAGTTAAAGTTATTGTATGTGAAATAAGGGATCCACTTATGATGAATGAAAAAAAAAGTAAAATGAAAGTAAAAGTAGTTGTTAATAGATAGTAATGTATCACTTGATTTGATTGTAAAAGGTAAAATATGTAGTATTTTCTTTGTGTACAAATATTTTGTGGTAAGTAGGTATTTATATCGTGGACGGAATAATATTATTGATGAGACCTATATACTTATAAATGAAACATAAGATTTTGGCAACATAGAGTCATTTTCGTTTATATAATATATAGATAGATATAATGATAATGATTATTATTGTATTTAACAAAATATTAAATAATTAAATTACAGAAAAAATAAAAGAAGAGAAAGAAAATTTGCAGAGAAAAGAGGTGAATTGAAGATTAGAAATACTCATAGCGGCCTCATATATTAGGTGACTTTCTTGGATTTTTCTTTATTGATAGTAATAATGATGACGATGATTTGTATATATTCCAATATTTTATACGTAGGGTTACATTCTTCATTAATTAATGTGTTTAATATATTAAAATATGAAATATATTGATTTTGAAGATTTAATCTTGTTAAGATTTTGTTTCTAATATGTAATATAGAATATAAATATAATATATATTAATTTTAAATTCAGAAAATTTGTAAATTTAGATAAATAGGAACGGATCAATATGAGATGTGCCACATAGATTTTTTTTTTAATGTAGAGTCGTTATAATAAAATAGATATGATGATGATGATTACAAAATAGTGTCACATCTTTATTAACACAATTACTAATATTCATGAAAAAAAATCTTATGTGGCATCCTCATATTCCTCCATTCTTATTTATTTAAATTCTCAAATTTTTGGATTTTTAAACACTAATTTCCTTAATAACATAATAATACTATAATAAAGATTTTTAAATGTCAATTATTTTTCATATATGTAAAGATAAGTACAAGTAAATAATCTTAGGTGATATCTCTAAATCTTCCGATCATTGAATATTGCCAAACTAACTTGCAAATGCAATCATGTACTATTAATTAATTATTTTATCTAATGTGTAGAATTTTTTTAATATATTAGATTCCATAGAAATGGTCAATGACAGATCAATTCTTACCCGAAACCTTGGGGTAGACGGGTCGATTCCAAATCAACAGTTTAACTATTTTTTTTTATGTTAATTGATATTTAGTGCCACCTCATCTTTTGAACAATATTAAAAAAAAGCATCTTCTTTAAATCAATATGTGATAAAGAGATATTGATGTGAAAAGAATCTACAACAATTCTCATACGAAATCGACGTGAGACAGTTTATTTGAGAGTCAAATATATTTTTGTCCAACATCGATTTAGATATAAAATAATAGATTTTAAATATCTATTAGAATCTTGTGTCTCATATCGGTTTTTAAATAAAACTTCTCCTATTGAAAAGCCTATAAATACCTGAAATCACTCATCTTTTACACCACCAAATTTATTTGGCCAATTTATTTATTAGTGGCCGAATAAATAACTATATTTTTATAGTTCAATTAATTTAATTTAATTTGGTCAATTTTTTAGTTGCCCGAGTAAATAATTATTTTTTTAGGGACCCAATTTATTAGATCACCTAATAAATGGTTCTAAAATAATTTGGCTAATTTATTGGTTGGCTAAATTAAAATTTGAAATGGTCTAATATTTTTTATTTAATTTGATAAAAATATAAACGAAAACGACGATACGTAAAAAAAATCCTATGTGACACCCCTCATATTCCTCTATTCCTATTTATCTAAATCCTCAAATTTTCTGAATTTAAAATCAATATTTAGAATCGGTTTTTCAATAAAACTTCTGCTATTGAAAAGCCAATAAATACCTAGAATCACTCATCTTTTTTACCATCAAATTTAGTAGGCCAATTTATTTATTAGTGGCCGAATAAATAACGATATTTTTATAGTTCAATTAATTTAATTTAATTTAGTCAATTTTTTAGTTGGCCGAGTAAATAATTATTTTTTTAGGGAACCAATTTATTAAATGACCTAATAAATGGTTGTAAAATAATTTGGCTAATTTATTGGTTGGCTAAATTAAAATTTGAAATAGTCTAATATTTTTTATTTAATTTGATAAAAATTTAAACGAAAATGACGATACGTAAAAAAATCCTATGTGGCACCTCATATTCCTCTATTCCTATTTATCTAAATTCTCAAATTTTCTGAATTTAAAATCAATATTTATCATATTATATTCTATATATATTGATATATTACATGGAAACAAAATCTTAAAAATATCAAATCTTCAAAAACGTTATCCATTATAATCTCCATTCATATGTATCTAAATTCTCGTATTTTCAGCATTATATATACAAAAATATTAGAGTTTATTAATGCTTATAGCCACCATCTAGATAAAAACAATAATGTTGTACCTCAACTTAAATTACAATAAAAGAGGCCAAGTTTGAGTTGATGAGACCAAAATACCCTTACTTCAATAAACCCACTAATTTTTTTCTCTCTCTTCTCTTTCTTCTCTTCCCTTTTTCTCTGCAGATTTCTATTTCTCCTTCTCTTTCTCTCTCTACGAATTCTCTCAAAATAACAACTCATTTCCGGCGTCGCTACACTCCTCTCCTTCTCCGCCGCCACCCCGCTCCTCTCTTTCTCTGCCGCCGTCTCGTCCAAGTCGTCTTCTTCGTCCAAGCTTTCTCTCTCATGTTTTATTTCTCTCTCTTATTCTTTTTCTCTCTCATAAACCCACAACTCTCTCTCTTCTTCTCTCTCGTTTTTTTATTCTCAGTTTTTGCAAAACCATGTTCTATCTTTCTCCTTTCTCCAAATCATTTTTTTTTTCCAGTTTCTTCGAGAATTCTTCACAAGTTTTGTTGTTGTTTTTTTCTTGTGGATTTCGATTTGGAGTTTTTCGTTTTTTTTTCTCCAAAGCTTGTTCTCGGAAGTTTTTCTTCGATTTAAACGATGATGGAGGTATAGTAGTTTGTTCTCATTGATTTTCTTTGGTTTGAAGAAGAATCTCGATTAGATCTAAGGTTGGAGATCTGGAAATTTGTTGTTCATGGCGGTTGAAAGATATACAGATGACATGATTTTTGTTGAACTCGTACACTCGTAGCATATGTGTACAATGTTACGATATTCGTAATATCGTACTTTTGTGTCTAATTTTTTGTGAAACTCGTACTCGAGACTGACCAATTCATGCATGTTTGTGGCACTTTTGGGGAATATTGTTACATATTTGGTACGATTTGACACGATATTACGATTTAGTTGTGTTTCTGGAATTCCATGTTTCTACGATGTTACGATATTCTGAATATCGTACTTCTGTGGCTACGATTTTGTTTAACTCGTACTCGAGAATGACCAATTCATGCATGTTTTGGGAATATCGTAACAACATACCCACAGGCAATCACCCTCACGTACGATATTACAAATTTCGTAACAAACTACACACGTGCATTCTTATTTTGTGCCAACCCTAAAGCTTGATTCCTAATCTCGTAACAAACTACAAACAATTCGTATTTCGTGGCATCAATCGTTCACCCCCACGTACAAGATTAACAATATTGTATCTACAGAAGTACTATTTTTCACACATGGTATCCTCAAATCTCAAACAAATCTCAATTATACATGCAATCGTAACAAATCCAACATGTTTTTGCATCGCATGTTACGATATATATTTGCATCGCACGTTTTTGCGTGGCTACAATTATTTCATAAGTGATTATGTATGATACGATATATATATATAATTGTAGCCACGCTATAGCTACGAAATTCCTATACATCATAACATGCGATGCAAAAGAAAATGGTGCCATCATATTACGATATATATATATATATATATGTGTGTGTGTGTGTGTGTGTGCGTGTGTGTGTGTGTATGTGTGTGTTACGATTCATTATTTAACAAGGTGGCACTATTATTGTTTCGAATATTATCAAGTCGTAGCAATATCTGGAGCACCGTGTGCTACGAAATAATAACTTCGTGCTACGATATATATTAAATTTGTAGAAATGTGGCTATAAATACACAGTTTTTGTGAATGCATGTACATAGGTTGATACGATATTTATAATCTCGTACATGAGATTACAAATTGTATGTGTGCATGTTGTTACGATATTTCTAAAATCGTACTTGAATTGTTACGATTTTGCTTTAACTCGTACATGATTGTAGATTTAACAACTTTCTTTGTATCTAATTATTTTCAAGGTTAGGTATTATGCTTTACACATAGATTAAAATAATTAGTATTGTCGTAGCATAAATTGGTCACCCTCATGTACGAGATTAACAATATCGTAGCTAGAAAAGTATAATTTTCACACATGCTATCCTCAAATCTCAAACAAATTTCAATTATATATGCAATCACAAACAAATGATACTAAACTTGTAGAAATGTGGCTATAATTATCACTGCTCTCGATACGAGATAACATGATATCGTACAAAAGATGTAACAAAGTTGCTACGATTTGATGCAAAGTCGTAGCAATCATACATACAAAATATCATGATGCTTAGTTGGGGAGGAACCAGACACTTAGTCTGACATGTGGCGATGCAGATGATTCGTTTCATGTAACTTTTCATGTTTAATAACTTATTTTTTGTTATTTTGTTGTTCATTATATGATACGATTTATTGAAATCGTAACATAGCGCAAAGAAGTATATGACATGATTACAAACAAATGATTTTAAACTTGTAGTGGCTATAATTATCACTGGTCTCGATACGAGATAACATGATATGATACAAAAAATGTAACAAAGTTGCTACGATTTAATGCAAAGTCGTAGCAATCATACATACAAATAAGGTGTTTTAGATTGTACAAACATATCTCTAATACGAGTGTATGATTTGATATATTGTATTATATATTGTACGACATACATAATATCGTATTTGACGATCATGAAATATGGACATACGGTGCTACGATTTTCATTTATTGTTACATTATCACTACGATAAATTGTACGATTTTGATATATCGTAGCTTGTGTTGGTACGATATATTATACATCGTAACATCGTTAGATTTGTTCAAAATCTGATCGTATCATATTTCATGCAAACGAGACATTGTTCTTTAATTGTTGCTATTCAGATAAACTAGCTTGATTTATTGTTCAGTGTCATGTATGAGTTTAATAATGTCGTATAGACATGTACGATACTATGAATATCGTAACAGCGTACACCTTGTAATAAGCAAAACACAAATTGTACTATATCACTTGAAAATCCTTGACACAAATTGTACTATATCCTAGAGCTCATCTCTTCACTGCAGTCTTTGCTTCGGGCCCGAAAAAGTTGTACACTTTGTGGATTTCTCCAATGAGACCCTCGTAGCCATAGCATTGGACTCTGTGGTGGGGTGATTTAGTCAACGCTAGTCGGACAAGTATCCACGCAACCTTAAAAATAATTAGACACAAAGGTGTCAAATATGTATTCATGTACGAGTTAAGAAAAATCATAACAAACCAAGTACGATTTTAGGAATATCGTAACAATATACACACATGCCATCACAAAAATACAAACAATACGTATTGTCGTGGCATTAATTTCTCACGCTCACGTACGAGATTAACAACATCATAACGGACCAAGTACGACAACATCGTAACATACAAAGTACGATATTGGGAATATCGTAACAACATACACACTTGCAATCACCCTCATGTACGATTTTACAAATCTCGTAACAAACTACATATATGCTTTCACAAAATCACAAACAATTTGAATTTCGTGCTATAAATTGGTCACCCTCACATACAAGATTAACAATATTGTAACAGATCAAGTACGATATTGCGAATATCGTAACAACATACACATATCCAATCACCCTAACTACACATGCATTCATAAATAATTCGTATTTCGTTGTATCAATTGTTCACCCTCACATACGAGATTAACAATATTGTATCTACAGAAGTACTACTTTTCACACATTCCATCATTAAATCTCAAACATATCTCAATTACGTAGTCAATGCCGGTCGAACAGATGTCCACGCAACCTTGAAAACATTGAGATACAAAGGTGTTAAATGTATATTCATGTACGAGATTGACAAAATCGTCACATAGCAAGTACGACATTGGGAATATCGTAACAACATACCCACATGCATTCACCCTCATGTACGATTTTACAAATCTCGTAACAAATTACACACACATGCATTCTTAACAAAATCGTACGAGTTTTCCAAAATAGCTACAAAATATGCATGAATAGGTTAGCCTCGAGTACAAGTTTAACAAAATCGTAACCACAGAAGTACAATATTCCAAATATCGTAACATCATACGCACATAAAATTCAAAAACACAAATAAATCGTAATATCGTATCAATTTTAAGCAAGAACACATGCACAAATTTATCAAATCGTACCAAATATGTAACGATATTCATCAAAGAAGCTACAAAATATCTTAGAATTGGTTAGCCTTTAGTACGAGTTTAATAAAATCGTTGCCACAAAAGTACGATATTTCTAATATCGTAACATCGTAAACACATGAAATTCCAAAAACACAAACATATCATAATATCGTATCAATTTTAAGCAAAAATTCATGCACGAATTTGTCAAATCGTACCAAATATGCAACAATATTCCCCAAAATATCTACCAATTAAGTACGAGTTTAACAAAATCGTAGCAACAAAAGTACGATATTTCGAATATCTTACCTCATTCATATGAACAGCAAACGTTGCTACGACTGTACGACTTTAATCAAAGTCGTGGCATCTGTAAATCGTACAACTGCGAAAATTTTCGGATGAGAAATCACAGTGGGTGATCGAGGCGGCAGAGAAGGAAAAGAGCACGACGACGGAGAAGCAGTGAAGCTGGGCACCGATAGAGAAGAAGAACAACGAGGCGGCGGCATAGATCTGATTTTTTAGAGAGAGAAAGCAAAAGGAGAGAGGTAGAGAGAGAAGGAGAGAGAAAGAGAAGAAAAGATGGTGGTGGTGGTGGTAGTGGTTGGATAGAGTGGCAGAGCGGTGCGGAGCGGCGGCAGCAAGAGAGAAAGTGTGGTGGTGGTGGTGGTGGTGGTGGAAGTTGGAAGGAAAATCTGCAGAGAGAGAGAGAAATAGGTGGTGGTGGTGGTAGTGGTTGGAGCAGTGGCGGAGCAGCGGCAGGGCGGTGGCAGAGCCGTGGCGGAGCGGCCGTAGCGAGAGAGAAATGGTGGTGGTGGTGAGGGGAAAGAAAAATCTGCAGAGAGAGATAGAAAGAGGTAGAGAGAGGAAGAGATAGAGAGAGAAACTAAATTTGAAAATGATTTTGAAAGATAGTAGTAGGTAGAATTTTAAAAGTAAGTTCAAAGGTATTTTCGTCTCATCATGTCAAATTTGGCTTCTTTTATTGAAAATTAAATTGGGGTACAAAATTATACCCCTTAACTATAAAGTGGCCTCTCTACTAGTTGACTTCAAATATTATATATATATATGTGTGTGTGTGTGTGTGTGTGTATTTTCATATAATAACATTAATAATACATATTCATAGCTATTTATGTTAATTCTCACATCATATTATCTCACAATCAAATTAAATTATTTAAAAAATGTATCAAATTCTTAATCAATTCATCACACACACACACACACACACACACACATATATATATATATATACACACATATATATATATATATATCAATTCACGCCTCATGTGTATATGGTAGCAAAATTAGTTCTTACAAAATCATCAAATATATATTTTCTTAGCCAAAATAATTTATAATTTAATTTAACAGAATAAATATGTTTATCAAAAAAATAATCAATTCGTAACTGACAATTCAATTGATTTTTTCAGTAGACGGACCGATTCTGATGAAAATCGTGGTGACTCATACTTGAAATTTATTTATTTTATCTTTTATATTACGGGGTGGTTATGACTTAGAACCGTCGGGTAGACGACCTGACTCCGATCAAAATCGTGGGGTAATGTAATACCCCGAACTTTTATAACATTAGAGAGCGTATTAAATAACCTTATAAGTTTAAATGGCGAGACTTGAGGAATAAAATTTTTTCTAAATAAATAGAAATGAGTAAAATGACTGAAATGCCCTTATGTGTTTTTACGTGAGATTATGTGTTTCTGTTTCTTGAAATAATAATGTGATGCATATATTGAGCTTATTTGTATGAGAATGAGTACGAGTATGATTTTCAGAGATTTCCGAGGATTTTGATTTGAAGTGAATAGTGTTGATAACCGAGAAATAGCTATTCACCGATAAACATAAAATAGATTTTAATTAGAATCTTTGAACCTAGAATTGATTCTAAGATCACTGAAATAAGATAGAAGCTTATCCGAGATTTTTTAAGAGAGTTATGAGAATTTAATCTTTAAAGGATTAATAAGCCGACTAATTTTTAGTTTTCTTCGTTATATGGAATTTAGACCTAAAAATTTGATAATCGAAATTCTTGATTTATTTAACGAGATGTGAAATAGGTTTGAGATGCTTTTAGTGTCGGAAACGAGACGAGGAGAGATTAGATCTGTTTGTAGCATAAATGGAATAATACGGACTTTTTTCCGGAAAACTTTTACGATCGGGTAAATGATACCCGTAATAAAATATTGAGAAAATCCCTCTCATCTCTCTCCCCCTCTCCACCGTCATTTCTCTCTCTCTCCCTAATCTCTCTCTCTCCAAACCTATTTGCAAAGTCTACACTTAGATTTCATCATGAATATTCTTTAAGTAAGAATAAAATCTTAGTAAATTGTGTAGTAAAATTTGCATGCATTCATCTCATCCATCAAATCCATCTATCTCTCTCTCTCTCAATCCAATTTCCAACATCTTATCATCATTAATATTCTCAATGTTGGGAGAATATCTAACCATATCTAATACAATGATGAAGTGCATGCATTATACACAAATTTATCTCTCTCTCTCTCTCTCGATCACTTCATCCATTCAAGAGAAACATTTCTCTCATTCCACCTATCTCTCTCTCTAAAACTCTCCATCAAACAACAAGGAAGAAAAATTCTCTCTTCCTCTCTCCCCATTGCCGTGGCACACACACACTACACACACTTGGAGATTTCCTCCATTAAAGCTTAGTATTCAAGCTCCAATCTCATGAAGATCAAGAGAAGATCATCATCATCATCCTAGTTCTTTCAAACCCTAAATTGAAAGGTAATAATTCTCCAAGTTCTTGAGTTTGAAATCCAATAATCATCCCCCTATTCTTCATAATTTTTCGGCTAATAAGCCCTAAAATGGATGATTAATTATTGTTTCTTTTTCTTGAGGGATTCAAGATGAGTTCTTCCAAGAGAAATCCAAGCTAGGAGTTGAGCCCCATTTTCCCCATCATTTCGGTTCTAAGAAGACCAAGAGGAGGAGATCGAATTTAATTTCTAAAAGTATGATATTCATTTGATTTCTTGTATATATGTATCCCTATAAGCCCTAAAAGAAAGAAAACATGCATGCATGATATTTATTTTATGTTTAGGCAAACTAGGGTTATCGATGTGAGGATCGAGTGAGGAAAAATCGATAGGAGAATCGAACTCTAGGATTTAATCTATGAATTAAGAGAGAAAAAGAAATTAAAAACCCTAAAAATTTGTTAATACCGAAAATTTAGGAGAAAATTGAGAAAATATGATTTTTAGGCTAGGAGGAAGAAAATATTTTGTTGATTTTGTTGATGATTTAATTGATGTTTTGAGCATGAGATTATTATGAGATGTGATGATTTAATTTTTTATGTTGTTAAGTGTGAGAAAATCGACATATGCATGAGGTTTTTGAAGAAAATAATTTTGTGATGATTTAGAAAATTTGATGATCTTGATGTTATAATGTTGTTGATGTGTATTAGAGTATTAATTTGAATCCTAGATGAAGATAGGATTTAATGTGATGAAAGAATGAAGTTTTAAGCTTTAAAAATGTTAAGAATTGAAAAATACATTGAAAAGAATACCTAGTAGGTGTTCTAGGTGTTCTAAGTGTTCATGAGATGAAACTTGAAGATTTGAGATTTAATTAAATTAAATCAAAAAAGGAAATTAGTAATTAAATTAATAAAATAATCTAGATATTTATTGAAATAAAAATTAATTGAAGAATAAAGGAGAACATGTATTAATTAAGAAATGAGTCTTACATTAGTAAATAAAAGAGGAAAAGAAATTTCTTAATTAAATAAGTAAGAGTCGAGAAAATCGAGTTAAAATAAAGAGAATAAAATAATAAGAAGGCGAAGAAAAGATTTAATCAAGTCGAGGAAAGGTATTAGACGAGTTAAGTTTAAATACTCGTATAGTTTAATCAAGAAAATAATGAAATAAAATACGAGTAAGATATCGAGTAATGATTTTGAAAGTAATTAATTAAATTAATTAAGTAAGTTGTTTTTCAAACCGTGTGGATTAAGAATAAATCGAGAAGAATTGTCGAGATAAGAATTTAAAAAGTAATAGTTTAAGTCAAGAATAAGAATCGAGTTAGAAATAGAAATAAAATTCCTATTTCATAAGAGTTTAATAAAAATAAGAAGAATTTGTACTAATTGAGTAATGATTTATAATATGTTTCATAAGACAACGAGTTTGGAAAAGTGTTGTATATGAGTCAAGAAAGATAAATTTTATTATTTGAGTATCTATAACAAAGAATTCGTATTTGAATTAAGTTCTAAAATAAAAATTAGGTAGATGTTAACGTGTCTTGAAATATGATTGAATTCAAGACAATGTGTTGATTTATTTTGAATTATTATGCGATTGAATTAATGTGCTTGAGTGAATGATATTATTTGATGATGACGTGAAAGATTACTAAGTTTGTTTTGTATGCAAAACAATTGAGTTATTAAGTTGATAATTAAATCGAGAATTGATTAAGAATATAAAAGAAAACTCGAGTAATAGAGTTTAAATAGACGACGTTTCATAATTAAAGCGAGAAGTGCTAAGACATTGGTTAGTAGTATTAACCTTTATCGAGTAGTGTTAATGACTTAGAGACGAAAATGCGAGACTTATTTATAAAAGAATAGCATAGAGAGAAACGAGTCAAGTAGAAGTCCTTCAGTCGAGATCAACGTTTAATATCCGTCTTTGCGTAGTATCTTATCTTCTTTATCGATGCCAAACTGTGAAGGATCGAGCAGGACGGAGAAATAAACGAGGACAAATAGCACGTAAGCCACCTAGCTAGAACGTCGGAAGACAGGTGGGCTTTTCTAAACCAAAACTATCGATGAATGCTATTATACTATTGAGTGTTATTATGTGAATTTTTAAAATGAAATTGACTTGCCATTTTACTGAGTTTGGTATGTGTTATCATCTAGTGTTTGAGTTATTATCATCCTGTGAAAGACAGGAAATCCACGTGTGGTATGTTAAATGTTGAGGTGACTGTGAGCCTTGTTTCGGTTGGGCCGGTCACAGTGTTCGAGAAGGAGGCCTACTTCTCGGCACATTGAGAGAATATGTGACAGATGATGCATACTGTTGAGTATATATTATGTTTTGACTGCGCAGTCTATTTAAAAGAAAATATTTTTAGCATGCACAAGTAAAATCGTTTTAAATGGCTTAAGTACTTGTGATGCTTCGGCAAGGCAGGTTCAATTGATATAGCTTTAAGAGCATCTTTTCCAAATGTTTTCGGCACGTGTTCACTGAGTACGAAGTACTCAGCCTTGCGTGTATTTCTAAACGTGCAGGTTAGCAGGATGGCGATGGCAGGAAAGGCTTGGTGGTGTGGTCTGTTTGATTGAGTTGAGTTGAATGTCAGACTGGCATTTGCACGTCTTCATACGTGTGAGTGTTGGGATTTAAGTCGAATTTCCGCTGCAACCCCTTTTGAAATGGAAATCTGTTAATATATACTTGATACTTGTTTTTGGTTCCGAGCAATGTGCTCGATGGTTTTTAATGTTTTGTTGAATCTTGTTCTCGTTGACTTGATATATTTATCATATTCTCGTTGATAGGTAAATCGAAGTGCTCGGTTATTGCTTCGTTATGTCTTTGATAGCTTTATTCGAGTGCTATTACTTTTCGTTGATATTTTCCCGAGCATGTTCCCCGTATTTGAGTTGATTGTTAGATGGTTAAGTTGTATTAGTGTTCGTAAGTCGCACATCGGGAGTCGGGGTGTGACAGGTAAACAGACCGATTCCCATAAAACCGTGGTGAAAGGGTGTCAGTTCTGATACAGAATCGTGGGGTTAGACGGGTCAATTCCTAACCGATAGTTCAAGTGATTTTTTTTAATTTTATATTGAATTCATAATGTAGGGCTTTTCTTCTCTAAATCAATGTGAGATAGAAGATATTTTCTATCAGAAATCTTACATTGATTTTAAAAAGGAGTTATGTAATAGTGGTTTCCCGTCGATTTTCGACGATTTATACGCTAGTTACTAATGTTCATGTAACTACCGATATACATAATCTCAAATTTGGAAACATATGCGTACACAGTGGTTGTAGTATTAGATATTTTTGTTGGAGGGAAAATGAAGCCTACCACATAAAACAATAAAAATACACATTTATTATTATTATTATTATTATTATAGAGGATAGTTCAAGAGTTCAGTTAATCTTAGTACGTAGCTATTAACTGTCAGTGTCAAGATTCCATCGAAGTTAGGTGCTCTCAATTTCAGGTGAAAGCAAACTAGCAATCAAAGGGCAGAGAAATATACCAACAGATATCAGAGAAAAATGGTATTGCAGCGAAAGAGCAGAAAATGCCTGAATTAAAAAGCAATTACTGTACAAATATATGTAGTCATTAACTCATGTGCAATTCTTTTAAACAGAAGAAAATATACTATCAAAAAGGAAGAATGCAGAAACACATAAAAAAATATTTAATACGACACAGTTTGGAGAAAACTCGAGATGTTGATGTTAAGATGTATGGTCGGAAGTGGAAGCCTGAAGAAGGCCGTCGCGAATCTGAGATGCCACATCACGAACAGCGCCTGGCCCGTGTGGGATGAAGACGGCAGATGATTTGGAGGAAGCGCCAATCTCTTTCATCGTATCAAAGTATTGGGTGACGAGGACCATATCCATAACATCCTTTGCAGTGGTCCCAGGCACGTTCACGGAGAATCCCAGCACGCTGTCCCTAAGACCATCCACAATCGCCTGGCGCTGACGAGCAATACCCAGACCCGAGAGGTATTTCGCCTCCGCTTCACCTTCAGCTCTCTTGATTTGCAATATCTTTTCGGCTTCGGCTTTTTCATTAGCAGCCACCCTCATCCTAGCAGCTGCAATGGTGAACAGATTTATGAATTAGAAGAACATTCATATAAACAACGAGCCAGATTTTAATTCAAAGCAATAACTTCGAAACACAAGAATTACTAGGAACCATAGTAGTATATCACAAGCAAGCTTGAAACACAGACTAAATAATAGGAGGCTTCGTAATCTACCTGCATTGATCTCATTCATAGCTCGCTTAACATGCACATCTGGCTCAATGTCAACAATCAGCGTCTGCACGATTTCATAACCATAGGCAGACATAGCCTGCAAACAAGAACAATAAACGTATAAATTACTAGACCTACATAAGTAATAAGGCCACCTGTATCTATCAGCATAGACATCGTGGCTTTACCTTCTCGAGTTCCTCTTCAACAGCCTTAGCAATGTCATTTTTCTGCTCAAAAGCATCGTCAAGATTGAGCTTTGGAACAGTAGCTCTTATAACTGGACAGTTGGAAATGACAAAACACGTTCATATTAGACTAGAAGACACTCAATACCTATCGGATGAAACCATAACCGTGGAGCATAGCATAAACAAACAAAACTATACCATCAAACACATAGGCCTGAATCTGGCCTCTCGTGTTGGTGAGCTTGTAAAACGCGTCATTAGCCTTTTCAGCAATGGCACGGTACTGCACTGAGGCCACCACATTCACAAACACGTTGTCCTGATAGCCAATCGTTACATAAATTGGTAAGTATTAGTCTTCATTAACTGCCCACAATATACATATACACATACTCTGAACTAAATTTTCATCTTCCTATAAACAAAATACTTTGCACATAAGCAGCAAAACTAAAAGATCCAAATAAATTGAGACTTCACAATAAACAAACCTTGGTCTTGGTCTCACACTTGACATCTAACTGCTGCAGGCGAAGAGAGAGATGGCCAGCCAACTGCTGACCCCAAAACCAAGGCACACAGTGGCAACCTGGTTCTAGAACATCCTGGAATCTTCCAAATCGCTCCTTAATCGCAACGGTTGATTGGTCCACTTGAACACAGCAAAATAAATTTCCCATGTCCTGTTGAAAAAAAATTACAGCCAAACACATGAATTTGCACTTCTGATGTATGATTGTCATCCAATAAACGAAAAATGTTTTTGACAGCAACTATGAGAATTAGGTTATATCAAATCACTAAATCTTGGGCCCTATAATCAAGATAAAGTTCTTCCTCGTGTAATTTAAAGATAAGGATCAACAACCAGGCACCAGCAGAATTCCAAGCAAATCAAGAGAAAGCAATTACAGTTCAACCTTCCACGGAATTTAAGAATCCTAGGCCACTCAGATCATCGACAAAATCAAAAAATTTAACAATATTGAACTCAAGATAAGTTGCAGCGCTATAACCAAAATAAAATGTTCTTCCTCGTTCAGTTTAAAGAAAAGAGTCAACAAAAAGCAGAGTTCCAAACAAATCAAGAACAAGCAATTACAGTTCAAGAATTTAATTTTTCCTAAGAATTCAACCTTCCTGGTAATTTAAGAATCCTGGGCCACCCCAGATCATCTACAAAATCATAAACTCATAATATTCAAGTTAGAAAGGAGACTTACGGTTCGTGTCGGAGGAAAAAGGATGGGTTTACTAGAGAGAGTGGTGGGGAATTTGGTGGGAATTTGGCTATTATTTATACAATGCAAGGGGCGTGCCGCGTGCTACTACTGCTTGTGTCGTAACAAACAAACATCAATCTGCAAATTGCGATCTATTTTCTTCGGTTAATTGCTGCTGACAAATTTCACATTAAATTATTGAGCTTCAAGTTTGGATTTTTCTCGATATATCCGTGATTCGTGATATAATTGAATAATCTTTATCTGTATTTTGCGAGGATTGTGATATTTTTTATCGATACTTATTAGCTGACAAAGGATTATCCTTTATCACAAATACTTGTATGCGATCTGTCCATTCGACCGCATTTGGCACATGTAATACACGCACGCGCCAATCGCCCATGTGCGGCGCTGACTTTCTTTTTTTTAAATTTATTTTCCATTTTTTTTTATAATTTCAATTTCTGTAATTTCGATTTTTCTAATTTCAATTTTTTTTAATTTCAGTTTCTTTTTCCATTTTTCTATTTCAATTTCTTTTTTAAAATTCCACTTTTTTTCTTGTTTGTCTCTTCGTTTTTTTGTTTGCCGCTTCTTCTTTGGTCAAGATTCGAGCGATGAGAGCCGAAAGTCTCGGAGCGTGACGAAAAAGTCTAAATTATTATCCGACGATTATTCTTATATTAGTAATCGGAGCGAAGGCGGAGCCGAAAAAAAATTCTGAAAATTAAAAAAAAAAAATTGACAGAGTCAACGGGTCAATCCGATCCGGACCCGATCGCATGTGAGCTGCAATAGGTTGCATCAGAGTGCTGCTCATCCTTTATTTATATTATATTTACTTGGAAAATATTTGTATTTTGTGAATTATTAAAACTATTTTATATCATATTAAAAATATTTTATATTGCACAAGGACGAAGATTTATCCAGAGTACACAAAAAATAGCCGCTGGCACTGTGGGTCCCACGAATTAAAAAAAAAAACCACTGACGGAGGGAGTATCTTTATTAGGAAGACAGAGATTTTCTTAATACATAAGTTACTGATATTCACGATTTCTCCATTTTTTTCGCATTCGGATATTATTAATCAATGTTCTAAATAGTTTAAAAATAAGTCAGCGTAAACACGCCTAATGGTGCAGTTATATGTAAAAATTTAAATCCAAACTCATATTCAATGTTAATTTTATAAGTTTGTTCTCAAAGATTTTCCCTTAAAAAAGGTTCTCAAAGAGTTGATGATATTTAAAAAGTAAATACTCGTATTTGTAAACATGACTGGCAATATCATGTGAATAAATGGTTTATTAAAATGAGATAAATATATACTTATTTAGAACTTGGCCAAGTCAATCAGGAATGGAAACGAGAAATTTACAGTAAATTGCCTTATCATTATCCTAAAATTCCTAATGATTTTTTATGCATCGTAGATAATGAAATATGGCCAATGGGCGTGGAGAGAGTGAATATTACAAGAAAGTGTTAAAAATTTATTTGTTTCTATATGTAGACCGTGGACAAAAATTCCAGCAAGTTATTATATTGCTGATCAGGCGGAAATTCGAGGAATTTTTCTTGTATTGCTTTATTGTTGAGATGTTGACAATTTTCCCGTTCGAAATTGTGATGAATACAAAAATAAAGCCTTTTTAAGATACTAGTGTCTTGTCCGTCGAATATCGACGGAATTATAATTACTCAATTTATTCTAAAATGCATATAGTAATTAATATCCATTAATTATTAACAAAATTTATATATTCGATATTTAACAAACAAATTGTTCATAATTAATTGAAAAAAAATTAACTTGTTCATATCTTAAATTTGTACAGATATCACAAAGTAAACATGTAATAATATATAAATACCTCATTTAATTATATCCACCTTTCTTATATATACATATATATATATATATATGTATATGTATATATATGAGGTAAGTCATCTACATGGCCACTTTGATTAGGTTGACTACAATAGTTGTCAAGGAACTTAATATAATATTGTAGCAAAAAATGTGTTTTTGGACAAAAATAATCCATTCTTTTCACTTTTCTCTCTCATCTTTATCTCTTTTCCTCTTTCTCTTTCTTCTCTTTTATTCTTCTCTCTCTTTATCATCGTGTTTTTCTTCCTTCTGCTTTTCTTCTTCATTTTTTTTCTTCTCTTCTTCCTATCGCCCCGTCGCCGCCGCTCTCTCTCTCTAGCCGCCACACTGCGCCCCTCGTGTCGCCCTTTCCCATCGCCGTCGCTCTCTCTCTAGATCTGGTGTCGCACCGCCGTCACCCCTCCCATCGTCGCCGCCCTCGATCTTCTCTATTTTTTCACACCTTTTTTTGAAAATCTTCACGACCTCAACTTTTCTGGGTTGATGCACCGTTTTTCTGTCTCTCTCTCTCTGTGTGTCTTGCAGATGCAATTTAATGGAAGTTGTAATCATAAGTTGTTTACATGTTTTTTTGGTACGCCTGTCACGAATTTAGTAAATTCGTAATGCTAAGTGTTACGAATTTGATGGATTCTTAATGTAAAATGTTACGAAGTTACCAAATTCATAATATGAAATTTATTAATTCGTTGCAAGGAAATTGACGATATTGATGTTACGAATTTGAGGAATTCGTAATCTGTTATATTACGAATTTATTAATTTCGTAATACGAAATCAACGATTGATGATATTGTTGTTATGAATTGTATGAATTCGTAATGTCTTATGTTACGAATGTATGAAATTCGTAACACAAAATTAAAGATTGTTTTGTGTTACGATTTGTTGTTTTCGTAACTGATTTATTACTATTTGTTGATTTCGTAACGAAACGATTTGTTACGATTTTGTTTTGGTGTTACAACTTGTTTGTTTTCGTAATTGCTTTATCATGTAGCGTGGTGTTACGAAATCATAAATAGGTAATAGAGAAACAAGACACATTTGATTCGAAATATTGAATTCGTAACATGGAATCATGACAAACTGATACGAATTCATAAGATCGTAACATGGAATTATGACAAAGTGATACGAAATCATAAATTCGTAACAGAGAAACAAGGCATATTGATACGAAATGTAAAATTCGTAACAGAGAAACAAGATACGAAATGTAAAATTCGTAACAGAGAAACAAGATACGAAATGTAAAATTCGTAACATGGAACTGATACGAAATGATAAAATCTTAACAGAAAGTCAAGGCATAGTGATACGAAATTGTGATTTCGTAACATAAAATCATAACAATGTGATACGAAAGCGTTAATTCGTAACAATGAATTATGATTGTGATACGAATTCATTATTTATTGCTTCAACGTCCGGATAGATTTGTTGCCGAATGATTCAAACACAGACCTAATATCGTTCACTGTGCACTAACCACCGGTTAGCATGATCCGGTGGTACTTGACTGCAAGATTCTTTCTCGTGAATGTCCATTCGATCTACAATAAACAAACAATTAAACCAATTAAGTAATTCAGAACATGTAACACATGTTACGAAATTATAATTTCGTAACTTCAAATAAACTTATGAAAATGCAAAGTTAGTTACGAATCACAATTCGTAACACTATATACGAAATTCGTATATTATGTTGCGAATTTCAAAATTCGCAACATATACTTAAAAGTTTCAGTTTCGAAACCTTCAAATAGCCACAAACATGTAATTTCGTAACATGTTATAACCTAAATTTCAAAAACGTGATACGAAAATATGAATTAGCAACAGATTATTCAACACGAATGCTAATTTCGTAACATAAAATGATTCATTTTGAAATTTTCCAATTGTCACAAACATGTTACGAAATTCTACTTTCGTAACTTCAACTAAACGAATCAAAATGCACAGTTAATTACGAATTTTACACTAGATACGAAATTCGTATATTATGTTGCGAATTTCAAAATTCGCAACAACATATACTTAAAAGTTTCAGTTTCGAAACCTTCAAATAGCCACAAACATGTTACGAAATTATAATTTTGTAGCATGTTATAACCTAAATTCCAAAAACGTGATACGAAAATATGAATTAGCAACAAATTATTCAATATGAATGCTAACTTCGTAACATAAAATGATTTATTTCGAAATTTTCCAATTGTCACAAACATGTTACGAAATTCTACTTTCGTAACTTCAACTAAACGAATCAAAATGTCCAGTTAGTTACGAATTTCACAATTCGTAACACTATATACGAAATTCGTATATTATGTTGCGAATTTCAAAATTCGCAACAACATATACTTAAAAATTTCAGTTTCGAAACTTTCAAATAGCCACAAACATGTTACGAAATTTTAATTTTGTAACATGTTATAACCTAAATTTCAAAAACGTGATACGAAAATATGAATTAGCAATAGATTATTCAATACGAATGCTAATTTCGTAACATAAAATGATTCATTTTGAAATTTTCCAATTGTCACAAACATATTTCGAAATTCTACTTTCGTAACTTCAACTAAACTAATCAAAATGCACAGTTAGTTACGAAAATATGAAATAGCAATAGATCTGGAAAAGAAAAAAAAACCAGATCTGAGGAAAAAAAACAGATCTGCACACGATGCAAACAAAAAAACAGATCTGCAGATCTTCTACTTCTCCTACCTTTTTCTTCCTTTTTCTCTTTTCTTCCATCTTTTTCTTCTTCTCTGTAGTCGCCGGAATCGAAGGGAACTGGTTCTTCTTATCCGTCAGGCTACTCGTCGTGGCCGCTTTAGGAAGCCATGCGGAGGAGATGAGGCGGAGGAGACTAGGCGGGAAGAGAAAATCGTGGAGAGAGAAAATAGGGAAGGAGAATCGTGGGGGAGAAAATGGGGGAGGAGAATCGTGGGGGGAGAGAATGGGTGGGAGAAGTTTTAGAGAGAGGAAAAAACTGACGTGAAATGAAATGGGTGGGAGAAAATAATGAAATGGTGTATAAACTTTCACTCTATAGTAAGGGTATAATTGTCCAAAAGTGATGAATTTGGCTATAATTTTACCATATTATGTTCCTTGACAACTATTGTAATCTAAGGGGGGATTTTGCTATATCACTCATTCACTATATATATATATATATATATATATATATATATATGTATGTATGTATGTAAATTTGTTTCATATACTTGTTACCCGTCTCAATTCAAATTAAAAATGTACTTGTCCACATCTTACATCTTGTTATCGTCCCAAACTCGCATAGTCATATGCTATAAAACACTGAATATTACAAAGAAAATATTAATAAAATAAGCAGTTATTTTACTACTCGTTCCCATCACAACATGTATCGTAATGCGCACTATAATTCGACTCCGTTTATTGTTCATGTTTAAAGTATTTTTCCAAGAATTTATAATAAATGTATTCGTTTTCTTTTAACAATCGAACTAATTTTTAAAATGTAGCTGAATGAAATTAAGACTTTTTAAAAAAAATTGTTTAATTATCTTAATGCCAATTTAATGATTGGCAAACTTATATTTCTATGTATTTGTTATATTTAAAAATTGATAAAATTAAATTTTTAAAGTTTAAATTGTCCCATATATAGATATATAACTATTTATTTGACTATAACTTAATAACTGAAAGTATATATATTTTAATAAATCATTACAATAAATATTACATGAATGATCATCTCGTCGCAAATTAATATTACATGATGGGTCATCTTGCATAGAATTTATTAAGTGATAATTACTTTAAGTTGTAATTTATAAATATAATTATAACAAAATATTTTATTTCGAAGTGATATATTTTGACAAATCATTGCCAATTTACGTAAATGATCATTTCGTTCAATCAAAATGAGAATAAGAATAAAGAAGTATGTATATGCACTTTGAATCGATATTTTAGTAGATGTAGTGTTACTATATACTCCTTCCGTCCCGTTCATAATGTAACATATTCTTTTTTAGGGCGTCTCATTCATCTTGTAACGTTTCCTTTGATAAAAATAATTAGAAAATCACTTTATCTACTTCATCCGTTCACCAAAACATGTCCACTTTGGTCTGGGCACGGAGTTTAAGAAAGTTGATAAAGAAAAAGTTAGTGGGGTAAAAATTAAAAAATACGGGTACTGAGATAATGAGAAAAAAACAATGGTAATGACAAAAAAAAGGTTTGTATTGATCAAAAAGTAAGAATAAAGTTGTTGGGATGGTAAAAAGGTAGAAATAAAGTTGATGTGAGATGGGGTCCTAAATGACAAAGGGTAGTAATATTTGGAAAGTATAGAGGGTAGTGTTGTACAAAAAGGTAAACTGGACATCTTTTGGTGAACATGGTTATTGTTCCAAACTGGACATCTTTTGGTGAACGGAGGGAGTACTTTATTCACTTTAAAACCACTTTATATCACATCAGTAATACTTTTTTCACTTTAAAACCATTTTATATCACATCAACAACACTTTATTTACTTTAAAAATATTTTATATCACTTTATTAATACACTAATCATCATCTTTACTTTTAATACTCTTTTTTTAATACCCGTACCGAAAAGAAATGTTACATTATGAACGAGACGGAGGGAGTATTACTTTTTCCGTCCCGTTCAATTTCACATGGGTGTCCTCCTGAATTTGGTTTGTTTCATTTTTTTTAATTTTTTTATTTTTGGCAAAAATTAGGTGATACGACCCATTTAATTAAGCCAAAACTATAATTTTCATAAGCATTGCCATCCCCAAGTTTAAGTTAAAATTTTCAACTATTAAGTCCAATCCATTAACTTCGATCTAATTAACTAATTCTACGTAAACATACTTTGATGCTTCAACTTGAGATACTTTTAAGAAGATATAATTTAAAAATTTTAAAAAAATATGAATAAGAATAGAGAACTTAGAATTTCAGTCTCATGTTATTTATTTTAATATTCATGATTGTTGATTATATTTTTATTATTTATTTATTATAGTTGTTATTAAAATCTCAATTGCATTGTGTGTATTTGTTTTGTTTCTCATAAGAATTGTAAGAGTGTTTGTGATTTGAAGAACGTATATATGTATAGGCGTGGGAATGAAAGTTCATTAAGAATTTGAATTTTAGATCAATATATACTACAATATTTAATATTTTATTAGAATTTGATGACATTATACATGGAAAGATAAATACAAATAGATTACAAATATTAATAAAATACATATGTAACGAATATAATAATCATACCGATAAATACAAATTTGAATTAATATATATGAAATTGAATTAATACTGCATATATTACAATAATAAGGCCGTCGAAAATCGATAGAAAATCATTTTATATTATAGTTTATATGAATAAATCTAAAGTTTAGAATGTATATCCTCTTGTATCATGTTTCAAACCCAATTTAAAAATAATTTCATTATTCATTTTCGTCTTAATCTTATATAATTAATGAGAACCACTAATTATATGAATCCATTTAAACTTATAAACGCAGGTAATTGAATGTCAATTAAAATAAATACTCAAACATTACAAAATAAAATATATAGACATATCGATTAATCTTCAGATAATCTACTTGAATTTATATTCGCATACGTGGAGACTTTATTATTTGTATCCATTCCAAATTCATTAGGTGATACTTGCTAATAACTAACGTATTCCGTCAATTGTGTTAACTTTTTCAATCAACGATTTTTCAATCCTAACTTTGTTTTTTCTCGGTCTATCCAAATCGGCTCGTCGGTTTCGAGCTAAATTAGCATTCTATCAAGTTGAGTTCGGTCATTGTAGTGAGATTCAATTATCCTAATCAGATTTGAATTAAAAAGAGTTCAAACAGATTGTAAAAATAGGAACAAAAAAAGAGTATATTTCATGTAATGGTGCTCAAAATGTGCAATGCTATTATCTCCGAACTCGTTTTAAATTTATTAAACTTGTACATATTTTGAACCTGTTCGATTTCGCAAATATGTTTTCATCTATTTATTTGCTCAAATATTTAGAATAAAAAAATAGTACTACTACTTTTAAATTTTCTTCTATTTATGCAATAATTAGCATGTTAATATTTTTCGATAAATATTTAAAAGTATTTACTTGACTAAATTAGTATTGATATTAGTGATGTGACATAGGTTTAAAAATTATTAATATAACTCAAGCATGCTCTGACTTCTTTGTGATAATACGAAGGAAAAAAAATATTAGAAAGTTGAGCTATACTTCTATGCAACCAGTTGCATAGTATGCAACCGGTTCGGCCCATCAACCAGCCCCAATCCAAATCCACTAGCTGCTCTCATTTAAAACAAAATGGAAAAAATGCAGCTATAGGGAAACGAACACGGGTCTCATAGAGACCTAACCATTTGTCGTTGGACTACTACTACAACAATTTAGTTTAGGTAACGATTTTTATTTATACCGTTTACACTTGGTTTTATTATTTTACAACCATTTTTGTTTTCTTTTTTCTTTTTTCGATTTTTTATTTCTTTTTTTAATTTTTCATTTTCATTACGTTATATATTCAATTTATTTTAGTTTCAGTTTTAACTTTTTAAAAAAAATATTTATTCTTCCTGTTTTCTTTTTTTTAAGTATTTTTATTTTTTCATTTGTTTTTAAATTTTGATTATGTTGTCTCCTATTATTTATTTTTTCATTTTTTTCAAATTATTTATTTTTGAAAAGTAATATTATTGAAACATTACATTTGTTCATATCAATAATTACTTTTCATTATGACAAAAATAACTATGCTAATAATTATTGTCGTAATGAAAAGTAATTGTTAATATAAAGAAATGTAATGTTTCAAAAATATTACTTTTTTTCACAGCAATAGTTACTTTCCATTACGATAATAATTACTTATCAAATAACTAAAAATACAAGTTGTCGTGAATAATAAGTAAACATTATCGTTAGAAAAGTAATAGCTGTGAAATATTACATTTCATCATATCAATAATTACTTTTTATCACGACAATAATTACATGATCAAATTACTTTTCATTACGACAATAATTACTTTACTAAATTACTAACAACACAAGTTCTTGTGATCGTCTTGAAGAAAATTAATATTTTTGAAACATTACTTTTCTTAATATCAATTATTACATTTACTTATGATAATAATTACTTATCTAAATAATTACAAGTACGAATTGTCATGAATAAAAGTAACAATCATCATTAAAAAAGTAATAATTACGAAACATTACTTTTCTTCGTATCAATAATTACTTTTTCTTACGACAATAATTACTTGACCAAATAAGTAGACGTACACTTTGTCGTAAACAAAAGTAAAGACTGTCATTAAGAAAAGTAATAGTTGACAAATATTACCTTTCTTCATGCCAAAAATTACTTATCATCACAACAATAATTACTTGATCAAATAACTAAAAGTATAAGTTGTCGCAAATAAAAGTAAAAATTATCGTTAAGAAAAGTTAATGATTGTGAAACATTACCTTTCTTCTTAGCAATAGTTACTTGTCATCACAACAATAATTACTCGACCGAATTATTAAAAGTACAAGTTGTCGTGAATTAAAATAAATATTATCTTTAAGAAAAGTAATAGTTGTGAAATATTATCTTCTTTTATATCAATAATTACTTTTTATCACAATAATAATTACATGACTACATAATTAAAGGATCAAATTATCGTAAATAAAAGTAAATATTGTTATTAAGAAATTTTTTAATTGTGAAACATTATCTTTATTCATATCAATAATTATTCTTCATTAATTTAATTTTAATAATTACTTTTTATCATAATAATAATCACTTTGAATTATATTTAGTTTAAATAAAGATACTAAAAAGAAAAGAAAACAAGAGAAGAAAAAGGAAAAAAACAAAGAAAGAAAAAAGTTCAAGGAAAGAAACGAAAATGAAGAAAGAAGAAAAGAAATTCAACGATAAAACTGAAAAAGAAGAAAGAAAAGAAAAAGAAAAGAAAACAAGAGAAGAAAAAGGAAAAAAACAAACAAAGAAAAAGTTTAAGGAAAGAAACGAAAATGAAGAAAGAAAAAAAAAAGAACAAAAACTGAACAATAAAAATGAAAAAGAAGAAAGAAAAAAAAAGAAAAGAAATAAAAAAAAAAGTTCGCTACCTGTGTCTGTGTGGGATTCGAACTCTAGCCTCTAGAGATAGAATTAGGAGCTCTATCTAATAGGCCACAAGCCCATTTATTGTATATAAGGGGCCCTTTGGTATCTTGTTTTATTCTGTATTAACATATGTATATGGGCTTATACCAGAATTTAGTAGGCTATATCCCTATTACGGATGGCTCATGAAAAAGGTGAAGCCCGGTTAAAAATTACTGTTCACTCGGTGATACCAATCCCGCAGACCCCACCTGATACCGATGCTAGAATTAAACACAAGAAACAAATTGACGAGATTACCCTTGCACTCCTCCCTCTGTTCTTGTCATTTTTATTTGTCTCTGATGAGAGGCGACGGAAACTCTATAGCAGAAGAAGATGCAAAATTGTTGGATTTAAAACTCAATTGTTGGATAAAGTAGTAATGTTCTTCG
The DNA here is from genome assembly GCA_029490685.1 of Schizonepeta tenuifolia. Lineage (NCBI taxonomy): Eukaryota > Viridiplantae > Streptophyta > Magnoliopsida > Lamiales > Lamiaceae > Schizonepeta > Schizonepeta tenuifolia. The sequence goes on from CM055956.1 coordinate 89,161,613, forward strand.
TCAATTCCCAATGTATTCTTCTTTGCCTTGCTCGGTTATATTTGTTTCAACTCAACCCCAAATAAACCTTAAACTTCAACACCAAGAAGGTTGAAAATAATATCTTTCGATCAGTACGAGCCCCAAGTGTGGCGCCACATCGGCGGCGACATCGATGAGGGTCGGGGATGATCTGCTCAAGCCGTACGACGAAGGCTGGAAACCTCCTCGTCGTCGGATGTGAAGGATTGGGATTTAGGTTCATGTCAAGTGTTTGGTGGAGGGGCCATGGGAGAAATCGGTGCGGCAATTTACGGCGCGAGGTTATTTAGGGAATGATGTCGAGAAAAGGAAAGTGATTGAGAAAACAAGGTCAAGAAGAACCCATTGAATGATTGAATTGATGAAGACGAAGAATAATATTTATAAATTAAATTTAACTTTTTAATCATAGGGTTAAAATTGTAAATCTCAATTTAGTCTTAACTTTAAACTAGGATACCAGACACTAATTTATGTTATAAAAAACTGTATATCTTATTTACCAAACACAAGATACGATACTAATCATCTTTTTATCTACGATACATATCTTAACATAATCTATCTTACAATATCCTAACACGTCTATCAAACGAGCTCAAAGTGTATTACTTATATACTGAATTCCAAAATAATAATAATAATAATAATAATAATAATAATAATAATGGGGCGTGGACGCGTCGTGAAGGGCGCGTGTACCCCATGCGCCCTGGTTATGAAATGTTGGTAGGGTCAAACCGATTGCATACAATGCAACTAATTGCACCCAAGTTTTTGCGTAGAAAGTTATATAAATTTATGTTATTGGATTGGCTTCATAATGATATCTATGTTAGTATTAGATATATAGTCACAATATAAATACTTTTTGTTCAGATAAGTAAATTAAGATTACATAAATACGTACTTAAATTAAATAAATAAATACTTCCTCCGTCCACGAAATGGTTGCCACATTCTTGTCGACATGGGTTTTAAGAAAATGGTAGATAGTAGTGAATTATAGTGAGTATTATTGTGAGTGGAGTAAGGGTCCCACAATAAATGTGAGTGAAGTAGCAAAAGTGACAACCATTTCGTGGATAAACTTAAATGGCAAAAGTGACAATTATTTCGTGGACGAAGGGAGTATAAGATTATGAGTTTTACATTTATTATTATTATTATTATTATTATTATTATTATTATTATTATTATTATTATTATTATTATTATTATTATTATTATTATTATTATTATTATTATATGTGGTGTTAGGAAATAAGTGAATACATATAAATATATGTTGATATATCAAAATAGATAAAAGAATATTATTAGATTAGAATTAGAATTAGAACGGAGCACCGAGGAGGAAGCACCGTTTATTTTTCTATTATTAATAAGATTATTATTATTATTACAGTAAAATCTCTATAAATTAATACTTTATAAATTAATAAACTCTCTAATATAATAAATTTTTCTAGTACCGACTCGGGTCTTTGTAAAAAATCATCAATTTTAATAAGATAATAATATAATAATTTTTTGAAGATTCCCTTATAAGTATATAGGTCCCATCAATACTATAAATTAATAATTCTTAATTATTACAATTATATTTACTATAATAATTTGTTAAAATATGTTTTTCTTGAAATAAGTGTTTAGTGGATTTCATCTCTAAGTTTCTAATTACATCCAAAACAAAAGGGTTTAGAGTTCTACATTAAAAACTAAATCTAAGTGAATTACAAATCTAACTTTTCTAGTTTTATTTGAAAGTTCCAATGTCAAGTTCTTCAACTTAAATAAAAAGTTAAGCATGATTATCGTATTCGATGCTTTCTTTCGCGTTGAGAATTGAATAATAAGATAATAGTATAATAATTTTTTTGAAGATTCCCTTATATGTATATAGGTCCCATCAATACTATAAATTAATAATTTTTAGTTATTACAATTATATTTACTATAATAATTTGTTAAAATATGTTTTTCTTGAAATAAGTTTTAAGTGGATTTCATCTCTAAGTTTCTAATTACATCCAAAACAAAGGGTTTAGAGTTCTACATTAAAAACTAAATCTAAGTGAATTACAAATCTAACTTTTCTAGTTTTATTTGAAAGTTTCAATGTCAAGTTCTTCAACTGAAATAAAAAGTTAAGCATGATTGTTGTATTCGATGCTTTCTTTCGCGTTGAGAACTGAATATTTATGCATGAATATATTCAATTAAAATGCATAATTTTTTTAATTTCAATACATTAAAGAATTATGTACAATTTATTTCTACTCTTGATCTTTATATCGATTATATTTATTAATTAAAAATCACTATTTTAATTAATATATTATTAATTTATCGATATGTAATATATCTCTAAATTAATAAAATTTCATGATCCAAAAGTTATTAATTTATAAAGGTTTTACTGTATTATTTATTTGAGATAATGTGGAAAAATAACCATTTTAGAAAAACAAAGATAAATGATAACCATTGATTTTTAAAAGATTAATACTAACCAATATTTATAAGAAATTACTCTCCTACCATTCTATTTCCGTTAACTTTGTAGCAGCAAATTGCTCTCATGAATACAGATAAAACACACACATACACATTTTACAAACCCAGGAAGCCAACACTCTCTCTCACACACATTGACACACAATGAAGGTGTAGCACCAACAACTCTCTCTCCTCGCTTCACAGATCATCACCGTCGCCGCCAAACTCAAAGCTTTACTAGGTTGCAACCAAAATTAGCAAAACACACTTTATTTTTGAGATATTGAAAGCCTCTGTTGCTATCGGAGTCGCCGCCGGAATCAAGCGCAATGGCGGTGCAATCGAGGAAATGGATGGTTCCGGTGGTGAAGATTTGGATTCAGGCGTTCGCCGAGACGAATTTTGATTTTTCGCGCACTCGTCGGAGTTGAAATCAATTTTGGGGGTTTGCAGGTGCAGCTCAACTATTTGGCCACCGCGTCAGACCTCGAGAAGGTGGCAGCGTGGTTGTCCGGGCTAGCACTCATGTGGCTGCCGATGTGGGCGGTGATGTACGTAGCAGCGGCGATGGGGTTCGTTGGCTACAACACGTAGTGATCGTCATCAAATTATAACCCCTCCCCCCCCACACGCACACACTCAATTGCGGCACACACACATTCAATCAAGACAGCAGTAGGAGCCTCTCCCTATCTTCGCTTCACCAGTCACCGTTGTCCCCGACTTTGATTGCCACACCGGGAATCAACAGATCTGGAGAAGATGAGGAATTTCTTTTGGATCTAATAACTTTATGTATGTGTTCATGTATGATTTTATGTATGTCATGTATGATCATGTATGCTTTCATGCATGTCATGTATGTATTCGTGTATAGTTTACGTATTCATGTATGAATTCGTGTATTTGTGTATTCCTATTTGTTTCATGTATGTCCTGTATGGATTCATGTATGGATTCACAAACAAGGTAAGAAAGAATATTTTAGTAAAGTTGGTTATTATTTATCTTATAAAAATGATTGGTTAAAATTTATATTTATCTTTTAAAAATAATTATTTTAATTTTTCGCCCTTATTATTTTATATTTCTTTGTAGAATAGTTCAAAAGTTCATTTTGGTACGCAGCTAATATCCCTATCAAAGAGTCCTTCGGAGTTAGGTGCTCTAATTGGTACTTTGAATTCCAACTTGGATAGTTTCATTATCAAGAAACTAGAGTATGTTTTTTTATTGAAATGAAAATTAGAGTATGTTAGTCAACTGAAAAAAGTCGTGGAATGAATTGAGTATAAAATATAACTCGTATTTTATAGTATACTTCTATATCATAATATAATATAGCAATGCATAACATTTAGTAACGGTTCGGTAATTAGATTTCTCAATAGTTAAAACAAATAAAAAAAATGATATAAATCTCGCGATTTACGAACTCACTAGTGAAACTGATTAAAAAAAAAAAATATCTCGAGGATTATAGAATGAATCGTTTACATTAAAAAAAGGATTCCACATACTACACTAAGTCATCATCCACCAATAAGTAAAAGAATTAGCAATGATACATCAATTAGAGAGTTTTTTCTAGGCTCGTAACTTTGGACAAGTTGCAATAGTATGACAATTTTTTTGTGGGCTTGCAATTATAGGATAATATTTAAAAAATTCAGCAATTGAAGGACAAATTTGAGCCCGTTCAGATTAAATTACACAATTTTTTCACATGGCGTGATTTAAGCGCCCCGATGGCTACATGGCTAGACATAGTATTAACTTTTGCAGTCTCGTAATCAACACAAATCAAATAATATTCTTAACCTCCATATGGCCAACAAAAACTATTTAACAAATACACATGTACACAACTTGATTATTTGGAAGCTAAGGTAAATGAAACTAAACCGACACATAACATTTTAATTACAAAAGTGGGATATTCTCCACATTGTTTAGTTTCAAAATATAGCCAAATTAATCTCATAAAATTGGTAGAAGTTTAAGCTAAATATTACATAAAATATGATATAAATTTTGATTTTATATCATGGTAAAACTTGACCAATTCATTTCCTTTGATTATGTAAAGTAACATAGATACTGGGTCGAATAAAATGTATAATTTGGCCCAATTGGACTTAAATTTGTCTTTCAATTGCAATTTTTTTTTAAATATTGTCCTTCAATTGCAAATCCATAAAAAATTGTCTTTCTATTGCAGCTTGCCTAAAGTTACGGCTCTAAAAAAATTCTCTATTGTACATCGATCCCGACATTTAATCTACTTCAAACATAATATTTTAGGAAGCTGATGTCCTTGAGCTCTTCCGTAAGCGTTGATGCAGTCGTACGCCGCGGCCGCCGTCGAGTCCTCCGCCGTGACAATGTGCAAATCCTCCACCACGATATCCCTACAAGGCACGGCCGCGCTGCACTTCAACTCTACTGCATTTTTCCTCCTCGAACTTCCCACCATCATCTTATAACTCACGTTGCTGACCTCTACAGCCGATTTCTACACAAATTTAATTAAGCACAACTTATTTAATTCTTACACACAAATTAAACAAACACAATCTCTTCAATTAAGACAGTAATTAATACTAACACTAGTTGTGCAATGCTGATGATCGCAGTAGAATTGGTCGATGATGATTGGATTGGTGGTGTCGTGGAACAAGAATCTCTCGAAGTGTATGTTTCTAGCATACCCTCTGCCTCCCTAATTAAGGTTAAAATCCACGAACTTATAATTGTTACAACTTCATAAATTAAATCAAACGACTAAATTATAGATAAATATGAGCTTCATTTCATACGTATGTTTGGGTCCTTGATTTACCTGCCATGTCTTAATCCTTGCACCATTGGTCGTGCCTAAGAATACGACGTCGCTCACTCTAACGTCTTCGACTTTGTTTTCCGCTCCATTCTTGCCTAAGCTTCCGATGCTGCATTAAACCATAAATAAAATCACGTTGGAAATGTAAGGGATTAAAAATAGTAGTAGTATTATATATCGTCCCAACATTTTTAGTTTTGCACTCATTTTTCCCAAATTCCCCATCATAATTGTAATTTCAGAAAAGTTGAGATATTATGGTGACAATGTTCAATTAAATGGTAGGATAGTTTTGAATGTACGTAAATGGTATATATTTAATTTAGTGATAATAATTGTGTATGATGTCAAATTACAAGTCTAACCTTATACCATGTCCCGGTCCACATATGATGTTGCTAATCCTTACATTCGAGGATCCATCAACTATTGCAATGCAATCATCCCCTGCGTTCAATTATTAATTACAATTAATTAATCTCCGATTTCTGCTAAGAGAAAATGTTGTACCTGTCCCAATTCTGCAATTATCAATATGAGCATTTGTGCACTCTTGCACATGAATCCCATCGGTGTTCGGACTGTCACCCGGAGATTCTATCGTCACGTCGGAGACGAAAACCGACCTTATTCCATTGAGTACGACATGCATCATAGGGCTATCCTTAAATCTCAGACCACCACTTATGTGGACATTGTCTGAATTTGAGATCTCCATAATCTACCACACCAATACATCGTCTCAATTTAAATTTCCCGTAAATAAAATGACATCACAATATACTCGTAACTTGAAAATGACTTACAGTTGGCCTGTTTAGGTGCTGAAAAGGAGAGACATAAGGAAAATTACATTAGAGACTCAAATAAATACAGTAACAACTTTATAACATAATATAGCATGTAACAGATATTTAATTTTTGTCCACATACCGTATTCTGCCACCATTTCCGGCCGCGGCCGTCGACTACGCCACGGCCGTGCAGTGATAAGCCGTCGACCCGGTGGAAGTAGATCCACTGGTGACAGACATTGCCATCACACTCCCAATTTGAAGGATTAGTAGGCGCCACAAGATTCCCATCTATCTGCACATATATACTATATTTAGCAACAACAAATTAAACACACATAATAAATACTAGGTCGACTTCACCTAGATCTCTTTAAAAACAAATTAGAACAAATAAAAGTCATTGCCAGCAAAAAATAAAATTCGTATGAGAATGCAATTTTCATATGCTTCAATTTGATGATAGTGATTTTTGTACAACAATTCATACAAATATGTCGATGTTTTCAAAATGAATCTACGTATTAAAGTAAATCTTAATATATTTAAAGATATTCTTAGTTTTTTTTTTTCATGGGACGACATTTCAGACCTCGACAGTGATGGAGTTTGATTTACAAGGGCCGACGAAGCGCAGCGGCCGGATCAAGAATGTCTTGTCTGAAGGAACTCTCATGACTGGAGATGGTGAAGAAGAAGATGTGCATAATCTCTGCCACGCTTCTGCAAATGCCTAAATTACAAAAATAAATAAGAACTTGTCACACTATATATTTTAGTGAAAGTTTTTATTATTAAAAAATGCCAATTTAAAATCCTACGTGTGTATCATCGGATCGTCCATCGCCAACGGCTCCATAATTAACGACGTCGAAGAGTAGGGACGACGCTGTTGCGAATAGATAATAACAAAGAAGAACTAAAGTTAAGAAGTTGAATGAATTTCTCATTTCTATGGTTATTTTTGAAGAAGAGGAAACAAGAAAGATGAATCCTATTAATTGTGATATATTTCACTTTACTCCCATGCAGAGTTCTAGTTGCTTTACAATTCTTATCTAAGTATACCGCCTCTAGGATTGTTGCTAAAGAGTAGGAAATAATCTAAACTAGATATCTTAATTATTATATACATCCTGCTGTGAAAGTGTATCATCAAGTCGACATTAGTAAATCTGATTTAATTTCTTTTTCTTTTTTTGGATATGATTATATGTCTTTTAAATATTTAGGTAATTTAATGTCAGCTTATTTGTCGATTTACATTTCTTGATAGGGGTAATTTTAAACATAGCCTCCACTTCTCTCTGTAGCTCCTTAATTAAAATTAGATTAATTTAAAAATATAAATATACTATTTTACCCATAATAACCCCTAACCTAAAATCCTAAAAAACTTGAAATTTTTTGATTCTCTGTCCAGCTGACCCTCTTCTTCTTCTGTTATTATTTTCATCCTTTCTAAATGAAGTTCTAATCATTGGAAGTGAGTTAGGCAAAGTGGAGAAAATAATAGAGAGTACAAAGTGTCTTTAAACGGAAATATTGGAGGAAACAAAACTAAAAAATTATTCAGATGGGAGGAATGCTGTTCTTTCTCTGTCAATATCAATTAAAGAAGAAAAATGGGGATTTTTGAAAAACTACGGAAATTAGTATCAATTAATAACTACTACTACTAGAAGAGAAGAAAAAAGTCTACATTAGAAAAGGAATTTTGTGCAAAATTTATTCATTCTTCATCGCAGCAGTTAAGCGGATAAATTTTGACTTTTCTTTTTACAAAATCTTCAAAATTGTTCTCCCTCTATCCATTTTTATATATTGGAACAAAAGAAAGTGTGGTTCTTCCTTCCTATCATTCGGTCTTAAAATTTAATTTATGAATAATTAATTACTTTACCACTAATTTCTGGTAATTTATTCAACGATTTTGCTACAGGCTTGCCTTGCTGGAAGAATGGAAGAATTTATCGTCGGCTAGAATTGATGATATTATTATCGTATTTTCCCTCTTTATCAGTCGGTAGATTCTCCATTATTTTTCATAGCCGCAACTAGGTTCTGGTATGATTGTGATTTCTTTGTTCATCCATGGCGGAAAAATCAAATTCTTATCATTTACATTTCCTTTTTTTTTTCTACGTTCTTTCTTCTTTTTTATAATTTTGGTGCTATATAATTTTTAATTCAAGAGCTACAAAGATATAATAGTAATTTTATTTTTTTATTTTTTTTTAGAATAAAGGATTATAATGAGATATTTGAGAGTTATATTTAAAAGAGACATATTTTGAAATAGCCATAATGACCATTAAAATATAAATTTTGGCCCACCTCTTTCAAAAATATAAATTTTGGCCATTTTTTTTCAATTTGGGTCGAAAATACCCTTAATGAAACGCGGAACGGGTCGGGTCGGACGCGGGCAGGCGCGGGTCGGGTCGGGCTGGGTATGAGGCAGTTGGTACTTCTGGTACAAATTTAGTCATATTAGTACCAACTGTTCTAGTACTTCTGGTACAAATTTAGCGTTATTAATGTCAATTGTTCCAGATTTGGTACAATTGAGACGAATTGTCGAATTAGTTCCAGATGTTCCAAATTATGACATGATACTCTTGGGACAAACATTCCAATTATTCCATGTTATATTGCGCCGATTTTGCGGCTCCGCCTTCGGCTCCGATTGTACGGCTCCGCTTTCGCGCTGATTACTAATATAAAGATAATCGTCGGACAACAATTTAGATTTCTTCGGCTCGCTCCGAGACCTTCGGCTCCCCTCGCTCGAATCTTGACCGAAGAAGAAGCGGCAAACAAAAAAACGAAGAGGCAAACAAAAAATTGGAAAATTAAAAAAAAAATCTGAAAAAAAAACAGAAAAAAAGAAAAACAAATCTGAAAAATAAAAAAAAACAGAAAAAAAGAAAAAAAATCTGGAAAATAAGATAAAAAGGAAATCTGAAAAATAAAAAATAAAACAGAAAAAAAAAGAAAAAGAAATCTGGAAAATACGAAAAAAAAGAAAAAAAAAGAAAAAGAAATCTGGAAAATAAGAAAAAAAAACAGAAAAAAGAAAAAAACTAGAAAATTAAAAAAAAAAAAACAAAAAAAAAAGAAAGAAAAAAATTTGAAAAGGGAATTGAGTGTCAATAAAATAGGTCAAGAAGTGATGGATCACAAATAAAAGAGGGAAAAGGGTATTTAGGTCCTGAGTTCAAAAAAATGGCCATAATTTATATTTATGAAGAGGGTGAGCTATAATTTATATTTCAATGCTCATATTGGCTATATCACATGATATTCTCTTTAAAATTACCTTCTTGATAATTGTAGTGAGCAAATTTCGTATTTATATATTTTAGGCCCAATTAACTTACTTGACAAACCAGACGAACCACACAAGCCAGAGAAGACAGACGAGCTGGCCCAACAGCCAGTTAATCAACTCAAATTGTAGTTGGGCCGTAGAAGCCATCTCTATAACCCGTGATCCGCCACGTCGGTCATGACGGCTGATACGACTCAACAACCCAATCAGCCACAACAGTTGAGACTAAGTCAAGATAAGGTAGTTCCACGGAAATAGCAACTGACGTGATGGATAGGGTTGACAGAGAGAAACCCTAAGGGGTATTGGCGGCTCTATATAAACAACGTGACTCGGTCAAGCAAGACCATCTGGACTCTGATACTCTCGTACTCTCATTCTCTCAACTCTCTTCGCTTGCTCCACTTGCTCAGTCTCCTGAGAGCCTTCTCTATCGGTCTCAAGACCGCCGGAGTTGCCCGTCACGCCAGCTACACTCTCACTACAGTCTCATCTACCACCGTCACCGTCGTCACCCACTGACCTATCCCGATCCATCCAGATCACCATCGGCTCTCTACGCAATCTCTCTATTTATTTTATCTACTTTCCATTTACTTTATCACCGTACTAACTTGAGCGTCGGAGGTTCTTCGGTCGACACCCCCGCCGGTGCTCACCTTAGGGCTCTCACGCCTTGTTCGTGTTGTGTTGACAGGTTGCTAGTGCCCGAGCAACCTGACGTCACCTTCAATTGTAGATCTAGCCTTTACAATTTGGCGCCCACCGTGGGGCCCTAGCAATCAAGCAAATCAACGCACTTTCCGTAGATCTCTTCCACCATCAATCATGTCTGATGGACGTGACGGATCTGAAACTCCCGATGCACCCAACATGATTGCTTAGACTGACCTAGCCGTCCAGATCGCCTCCCTCACTGAGCAGATGAATCGGGAGAGGGAGAGATGTAAGAAGTTGGAAATGGAGAACGCCAACTTGTACGGTTGTCTCGAAGCTTTGGAGCCTATCGAGGTCATCGAACCCCCAAGCTTCCGGGCCCAAGTGCCTTCCATGCAACCTCTGGGAGACACACCGATCACTCGAAATGATGGATCTAAATCTCTCGTGATGGACCCGTCACATTCGGTAAGAAACCGTAATGCCATTGGTGACCCAACTAATCCGGCTCGTGGTATTTTGAATGCGGTGTCAATGTTCCGCCATCTGTGCTTGAGCAAGCATGTGATCCAGGGCAAACCAATCTGGACGCCACTGGAACAGGAGGAATAGCCCGACTAGATGGAACAATCACCACCGGAGGACAACATGCTCGAACCATTTTCACCACCCCGGGCGTGGCAATGAGCAATGCCGTCGTAGCAAACATGCAACCTACCATGCCAGAGTCCAATCAGACGATCACTCCAACCCAAGTCAACCAACAGGCGGTCGGACATGGTCAGAGGGAGATCACTCAAGATCAGTTGTTCGCCTATGAATTTGTCCAGCCAGCCACGACCGGCTACTATGCAATCAGAGATGAAGACTTGGCAAGAAAATTGGCCGAAATGGAGGTCTTGATCCAGCGAATTCCTGGCGTGTCGGCACCCATCCACAAAAGTTCAGAGAATTGCTACGCTGACTCACCATTCGTGGATGAAATTGCCTTGGTCGAGATGCCCGTCAAATTCAACTTCTCCACCATGCAGATGTTCGACGGCACCACTGATCCGACAGATCACATTGCTCAGTACAAGTAAAGAATGTTCACCGCCGCAATTCCTCGTGAACTGAGGCAGGCTTGCATGTGTAAGGGGTTCAGTTCTAGTCTGATAGGACCGGCCCTTCAGTGGTACACTAACCTTTCAAATTATTCTATTTCAAGTTTTGCTCAACTAACGGATATCTTCGTACAGCAATATGCCAGTAGCAGGAAACTTGAAAAGATTTCAGAAGATTTGTATGCTGTGGTTCAACAAGGAGAAGGTGTCCATAACCAATTGCAATACCCAGACAACAGTCACTGCCTTCAGAAAGGGCCTCCTACCCGACTCGGACTTATACAAGGATCTCACCAAGTATCCTTGCAGAACGATGGAAGATGTCCTAGCTAACGCATGGGCACAAATCAAGTGGGAGGAAGATCAATATAACCACCACCGGTCTTCACCAAGCAGAAACACTAGAAGAGACTCCAGGGCGGACAGGAGGGCGAGTGATAGGCGGTCCGAGCCTTACCCACCTCCACGGAAAGAATACAGAAGAAGACAATATGACCGCCCTTACGAGACACGACCACGTCAAAGGGCAGAGATACCCGAGTACAACTTATCCATCTCGCCAGCTGAGGCGGTCCTAGCTCTTAAGGGACTTGGAAGCAAAGTCAAATGGCCAGAAAAGATGAGGACACCAGCTGATCAGAGAGACAAGTCGAAATGGTGCGATTTCCACGCTAATCACGGACATCGAACAGAAGATTGCATCGCGTTGAATTTAGAATTATCGCACCTATTGAAGCAAGGTCACCTGACTGACCTCCTTACTGACAAAGGACGTCAGACCCTGCAACAAGCCCAAGGTCGTCAGCAAAGCAACGCAGACGTCACCCCGTCTAGACCGCCGACACTTGATCGAACGGTGAATGTGATAACCGGCGGGTCAGAAGTCAGTGGAATCACTCACTCAGCAGCCAGGAGACATACCAGACAGGCTGGACATGTCCAACCAGAACATGGCGAAGCTCAAAGAAGCACAACCATTCTGCCGGCACAAACTATCACTTTCACCACATCTGAATCAGACAGGCTACTTAATCTTCATCACGATGCTTTAGTAATTTCAATTTGTATTGCAAATTGTTTAACCAAGCGTGTACTAATAGACAATGGCAGCTCTGCCAATGTCCTTTTTCTGTCTACTCTCAGGGAAATGGGGATAGATGAAACAAAGATCATCAGAAAGGCGACAGTCCTTATCGACTTCAGCGGAGAACAAAAGAGCACAATTGGCGAAATCGAACTACCCGTCTACGCTAAAGGAGTCAATCTCTACACTCGCTTCCTAGTGGTGGACTCTCCTTCAGCCTACAATGTCATTCTAGGACGGCCATGGATACATGAGATGGAGGCAGTCCCATCTACATATCACCAAGTCTTAAGGTTCCCGACCAAATGGGGAGTGAAGGAAATTCGAGGAGATCAAAAAGATTCCAGATCTTGCTACCAGACAACCATGAAGGCTAAGCAAGTCATCTTATAGCAATTACAGCAAGGAGAATCATCTGACCCCCAGCCGAGTCAACAAGCTCAACCTGATCAACCTGACGCGGTGGAGCTAGATGAAATCTCCATTCACCCAGACTTCCCAGACAATAAAGTCCGGATCGGAGCACAACTTGAACCCGACCTCAGAGAGAAGCTTATTCAATTTCTTTCTGAGCACTATGATTGTTTTGCTTGGTCCCATGCGGACATGACCGGAATTGATCCTGATATTATTGTTCACAGGTTGAATGTAGATCCTGACTACCCTCCAAGGAAGCAAAAGCGAAGAAAGTTCACTCCAGAAAGGAATAGAGTCATCAACGATGAAATCAAACAACTTCTGGACACTGGGCTGGTCAGAGAGGTCCAGTACCCCGACTGACTAGCAAACGTGGTGGTCGTTAAGAAAAAAAAATGGCAAATGGCGAGTGTGCATAGACTTCACAGACTTGAACAAGGCGTGCCCTAAGGATTCATTTCCACTGCCTCACATGGACATGCTCGTCGACGCCACAACCGGACACGAGCTACTCAGCTTCATGGATGCATACTCCGCATACCACCAGATACTAATGCATCCCGACGATCAGGAGAAGACGACCTTCATGTCCAACATAGGCATCTATTGCTACAAATATATGCCATTTGGATTGAAGAATGCGGGAGCAACCTACCAGCCTTTGGTCAATAAGATGTTTGAAGAATTGTTGGGGAGGACAATGGAGGTCTACATAGACGACATGCTCGTGAAGTCTCTACAAATAGAAGACTATATCGACCACCTCCGGCAATCCTTCGGCATACTTTGTGAGTATAATATGAAGCTTAATCCGACTAAATGTTCATTTGGTGTGACTGCAGGGAAATTTCTCGGCTACATGGTGACCCAAAGAGGGATTGAAGCCAACCCAGCTCAAATTGACTCCGTACAAAGAATTACATCCCCAACATGCGTCAAAGATGTACAAAAGCTCACAGGGAGAGTGGCGGCCCTCAGCCGGTTCATCTCGAGATCATCGGAGCGTTGCCTTCCATTCTTCAATACATTGAGGAAGTCAAAAACATTCGAGTGGACACCAGAGTGTGAGGAATCACTCAACCAGCTGAAACAGTACCTGACGAGCCCGCCGCTCCTATCGAAACCCAAAGATGGTGAAACATTATACATCTACTTGGCGGTGTCGGAAACAGCAATCAGTGCAGTCCTAGTCCGAGAGGATGAAGGTAGACAATCACCGGTCTACTACATCAGCAAGTCCTTGTTGGATGCAGAGACATGATACAGCCTGCTCGAGAAGCTTGCCCTCGCTCTCGTGCATGCAGCAAGAAAGCTTCGCCCCTACTTCCAATGTCATCCAATTGTGGTCCTTACAACATACCCTCTGAAGACCATCCTTCACAAACCGGAGCTATCTGGTAGACTAGCCAAGTGGGCAGTCGAACTAAGCGAACACGACATATCCTACAAGCCGCGTACTTCATTGAAGTCACAGGTATTAGCTGATTTCGTGAATGATTTTGCGCCTAACCTTTCAATACAGGCAGACAAGGAGTTATGCTACCTCACTGATAACGAATCAGCTGGAACATGGAAACTCTTTGTGGACGGTTCAAGTAACAGACATGGAAGTGGACTTGGACTCGTTCTTTCATCACCCCAAGGTGACAACATTGAGCAAGCAGTAAGATGCGGATTCAAGGTAACTAACAACGAGGCCGAATATGAAGCTATGCTAGCTGGACTTGGATTGGCTAAGGAACTGGGGGCAAAAAAAATCGATATCTACAGCGACTCCCAGCTGGTAGTAAATCAAATGCAAGGAACCTACCAGGCTCGAGACAACAAGATGACAGCTTACCTAGACAATGTGAATGAGCTGCAGTCAAGCTTTGAAGAATTCACGGTTGGCCAAGTGCCTAGAGAAGAGAATAGTCACGCAGATGCTTTAGCCAATCTCGCCTCCTCTATTCAAACCACTGGTCCGAAGACCACTCCAATCATCTACCTCCAATGGCCGGCCGTGTGGAAGAAAGAAGAAGAACAAGTGCATGACATATCAGACAGTCGGACTTGGATGACTCCAATACTAGAATACCTTGAGCAAGACATACTTCCAGACAATAAAAATGAAGCACGCTGAATAAAAGCTCAGTCTGCCCGATTCTCCATCATCCGAGGTAAGTTGTACAAACGATCATACTCTGGTCCATACTTAAAATATATTAACCATGCAGAAGCAAAGACGGTCTTGGCCAAACTGCATGATGGAAAATGTGGAAACCACTCTGGCGGGAGGAGCTTAGCCCATAGAGCTCTAACAAGCAGATACTATTGGCCTACAATGAAGACATACGCTGCTGATTATGTCAAGCGATGCGACAAATGCCAGCAGTTTGCCCAAGTATCCCACCTTCCACCTGAACCATTGATCTCAGTCACGTCACCTTGGCCCTTCATGAAGTGGGGGATGGACATCGTGGGCAAATTACCTAAGATACCTGGACAATTGGAGTACATGTTGGTTATAACAGACTATTTCAGCAAGTGGATTGAAGCCGAAGCATTCCACAAAGTTCGGGATACAGAGGTGAAAGGATTTATATGGAAAACTGTGATATGCCGATATGGAGTACCAAAGGAGATAGTGACCGACAACGGCTCTCAGTTCATCAGCTACGACTTTTTTAAGACTTTTGTGAGTCATGGAACATCAAACTTAGCTTCTCAACACCTAGATATCCCCAGGCAAATGGCCAAGCTGAATCATCCAACAAGACAATAGTCAACACCCTGAAGAAGAGGTTCGAAAAAGCCAAGGGCTTATGGGCCGCTGAACTACCCGGAGTGCTTTGGTCATATCGAACGACCCCCAGAACCTCGATGGGAGAAACTCCATTCTCCTTAGCGTACGGGATGGAAGCAGTCATTCCAGCCGAAAGCAAAGTACTGACCGCAAGAACTGAGCTCACCTCAGACGACCATAACGATCAAGGAATATGTCACGAGCTCGACACACTTGATGAAAAGAGAAATATGGCTAGGCTACGGCTAGCCTCCTACCAGCAAAGTGTCGCCAAACACTACAATAAGCATGTCCGCACCCGAACGTTCAAGCTAGGCGATTGGGTACTCCGACGTGTATTTCAAAACACTAAGGAGGTTGGGACTGGCAAGCTAGGCCCGACATGGGAAGGTCCATACCTGATCACAAAGGTATACGGGAATGGAGCATACAAGTTTCAAGAGAAAGACGGACGCGACATTGGCAACAGCTGGAATGCCATCCATCTTCGACAGTATCATGCTTAACTCAACTCTTCATTCATTTCAATTGATTTAGTCCCACGGGACCCACCTTTCCAGCCATACCGGTCTAACACTTTCATGCAGGACAGAAAAGAACTACATCGTGGCTTGATCCCTTTTCAGGGTATGTAGGCAGCTCCAAGGAGTGCAGCCACCCCTACTTTTCTATTCCGTCAGTTCTGATTGCTTCGTGGAATAGATCAGAACTACATTCGGCTTGATCCCTTAAAGGGTATGTAGGCAGCTCTAAGAAGCACAGCCCAAATTGCCGAATAAGAAGAGATGGACGCAGATCCACCAACCACCCGAACTACACCAACACGAGACGGTAACTTTACATGCTTTGTCAATAAGTTTAAGTCCCACGGAACTCATATTACCAGCCATACTAGTTTTGACAATTTTATGCAGAAAATTCTCAGAACTACATATGGGCTTGATCTCCAAAAAGAGTATGTAGGCAGCTCCACGGAGTGCAGCCCACCTTTACTGACAGGTAGAAACGGACCAGACCAAACCACCTGTCCAAGTGCCATAAAATAGTCGGAAGCGAAAATATGGTAATCCATGACCTTAGTTTTAATTGATTTGGTCTACGAGACCCACTTATCATTCCACACTAGTTCTGACAAGTCAATGCAGGCCAATGTCAGAACTACATTCGGGCTTGATCCCTTCAAGGGTATGTAGGCAGCTCTAAGGAGCACAGCCTAACAATGAACACTCCAATCTCACTAAGTCAACTGACTTGCCCGACACAACGGACTTGATCACTCTCAAGTCATAAAACAAACATTCAACCAATAAAGAGTAACAATATAATAAAAGAAAACAAGTAAAATACCTTGCAAATAACAAAGGAACGCCCCAGACGAGCCAGTCGTCATCTATATAATTTAACAACTAATCCAAGCCATACCTTCCGACTATGACTTGGACTAGGGGGAAAATGGGGATACGAACCCTTACAAATGATAAGAAAAATATCAGTCATGAGTTCATAGTACATGCTCAATCATCGGGTACATGCACCCGTTCAAATAAAAATAAAAATCTTCCAAGCAATACATAAGACCACCTCAAGCTCTTTGATCTTCTCCTTGAGAGCCTGTATTTCCTTATTAAGACCAGTCTTGTCCGGCGCCAATTGCTTCACCTGATCCTCCAGCTCTTCAACCTTCTTGGTCAAGTAAATCACCGACTGCAATCCCTGTAAACCAAAGACAAACTTAGCAACCAAACATTGCAAAACGCATAAGTATATAGGTCATCGTGTGTAAAAGTGAAAGATACCTTAAAGATATTAGTGATGCCCGTCTGACTAGTAGTCTCTGAACCAAGCTGTCTGAAAGTGGACTCATCCTCATGCCATAATAGCTTCTGAACCTCGGAAGAGTGGGGAGTAAACTCGGTGTAAGCATGAGCCGTCATGGGGAAGCTGAGATGAATATCCTCCATGGAAAAGAAGGCAGCGTCATCGTCGACAACCCTTTTCTTGCTGGCTTGAGCAACAGACGAAGTAGGAACTCGAACAGGCGCCTTGGCATGTGCCTTCCTAGTGGCATGAGTCTTAGTTTTGCCTTTCCTGACTTGGAGCAATTTCTCAATAGCATCGTCACCAGACAAAGGGTACGTTGGCTGCTTTGACATGGTACTCTCTGTATTAAATTGAACACTCAAGTTAGTATAGCATAAGGAAAAAACTAATGAAGATTGAACCAATACCTTCCCGACGTGACTGCACTGACTCCCAGAAGCCGCTACGACGAAGGTTAGAAGGAGTCAAGACAACCTCCCAATGACGCTCTTCTTCGGGTATGGCAAAAAACTCTTTAAGTCTCCTCTTTGACTGATCACATAATATCGGAGCTGGAAAGTCAGTAGCACCTGGAAGAAGTAAAGAGTATAAAAATCATCATTCAAGCACAAGAGATAAAGAAATATCACAAACAGCTAGACAAACACACTCACTCGCGAAATTCCACAAGTGAGGGATACCACTATCAGACGGCAACCCCAACGCCTCGAACGAGACAATGAAATACTTCTGCTTCCATAGTTTGTTGTTGTCATCAAGCTTACCAATCATCCTCTTCTTACGGTCCTACAACCAAGCTGGAACCTACTCCTATCACTACTAACCGACCTCAAGGAATAACAATTCAAAACCTCCGCATAGGTAATTCTAATACTCTTCAATTTTGCTAAAACCTCAATGGCCATCAAAGCACACCAGGCATTTGGTACCAATTGCCCTGGAGAGATAGCATAAAAATGATAGATCTCCATGACCAGCCGAGGCAGCGGGAATCTAAAGCCAAACTTGAACGGGTGAAGGTAAAGACAAACCATACCCGGAAAATCCCAATCCGCCCTTGCAGCCTTACCCGGAGCATGCATCTTAATGTCTAAAGGAACACCATAACTACTACGAAAATTCATCAAGTCACTCAACGTCAACAAACTTGGGAAGTTATCTAAAGGAAGGTAGTTCGTAGGTCGACTTTCCTCTATAGGGCCGGCACTATCTGGGCCACACTTGGTGAATACATCATCTATAGGAGTTGACCAAGCAACGACAACACCACTAGGGATTTCATCAACATGACTACCATTCCCTCTAACAATCTCAAGATGCTTACTAGTCGAACCCGACGAAACATCCCCGCATTGAGAAGACATGCTGACCTAAACAACAACATATGCTATCATATCAAAAGCAAACAAGGACTATAACATATAAGAAGTATACATGAGCATCCTGACCTCTCCTAACTAGCCAACCTGACCAAACCGACCAAGCAGATGCAAACAACAATAGAGCAATGACATGGATAATAACAAAAACACTAACTTACTACTACTCAAAGATCTAGTACAAACGCGTTGGATACTCGAATCGAAATAAATTACAAGGTAAACACTCATTTCTACATACAAAACATACAAAGAACGACGAAGAACAATGAAGGAGAAAAGAAAACTAACCTTTGAAGATGTGAAAATCCTCTTTGTAGCACTATCTCCTTCTCATTTGCTCTTCAAGAATCCTCTCTCTACAAAGTTACCAAATGAGAAGTGAGGTGAAAAAGAAATCACTACACACCCTCTTATAAGCAAGATGGAAGCATTAAATACACCTACACACAAATATTGCAAAAAAAAAAAAAAAGTCGACTACACAGACTATGTATATGTGCTCATATATATCTTACACATATATATTCTCTATATATTTCTGTATGTAAGCAAATATATATGTATGAATGCTTTTATATATCTTATATGTAAGTGTGATTGTTGTGCAATTAAAAGCTCCTGGTTGTTGATTTATTAGAGAAAGATTAACGCCTAACCACTACTCAAATAAAATAGACCTTTTCGGTGCCGGTTCATCAAGATGTGCATTCGCGCAAGTACCTTCGTCAACACAGCAGTAGGACACTCGAAGTCTAGGAATGAAAATTAACTTGCTAGCTTTTTGAGCTATATAAAATGAAATGCAACCTCTCACATGTTCCTATTGACGCTGTGCGTCCAGCCCGTTCATTCTCTGTTGTTTCAAGGCATCGACAGTCCAGATCTATACAACGAGGTTCTACCACCCATTGTCCCAAGAATATATGGCTACCGAGATCCTTAGCTCTTCTTCCTAACTGGCCAAACAAAACCAAATGATGAACAAAGGAGGAAAAAAATAAAACTCGTAGCGACACGAGAGAAAAAGAATCACCTCTATAATTGATAACTTAGAAGAGTCAAGCAAACAGACCCGCCGTCGACGCCGCCATCTCTAACTACAAACCGCCGCACCATATGCAGCTGGATCTTGCCTTACGACGCCAAGGATTCGTCTCTTCTACAACCTACAAACTCGTTAAATACTTAGCTGACGAACTTGTCGACCGCATCATCTCCGATCCACCACCCACGACTATAGCTTTGTAGCTTCAACTTTGTAACTACAGAGCTTCACTACCTTAGTCTGCTCTCTTTCAAGGTGGAACGAATCAACTGCTATGACATCACTTTCTTTTCCTTCGCTGTCGCCGACGACGCCGCAAGACGAGATGGAAGATATAATGGCGTCTTGTTTTCACTACTAGCAATTTCACTTTGCTGGTATGATGAAAGAGTAAGGAAGAACGAGAAGGTGAGCTCCATCTTTTTATGTACAAAAGGTGACAACCTAGCAGTTAATTCAAACCTATGCACCATTCTATTGACTTCAGAAGATAGAGCATATTCGTCCCTTATTGATGCAACTTGACCGACTACAAGCGGTAAAGTAGACCGATGTATTTGTGTAAAAGGGAAATCTGAGCATTCATTCATTTTTACCCACCTAATACTCAATAAATAAAGATGTTGAGTCAGGTACAATGTGGCAGCAAAATTTCAAAATAAAGCTGTTGCTAAACACCAATATATAGAGCTAGAGGAAAAATCAGGACACTAAAACAAGGGGTAGTGGGGATTCAGGACACCTCCTTAACGGGCTTTAATTTAAGGATATTTCTGAGTTAATTTGTCCTTCGTAGGACTAATTTCGGCCCGAATGGGCTAAACAGCACGTGCCGAGCACGTGATTGCGAGTTTAGGGCCCGGATGCCTAGTGTCGCCTAATCACCTCCACCTCACCCTCCACATCACCTCCACAAGAAACCCCACACGCCCCACCCACCCTATTAAATCATCTTCTTCGATCTTGAGCGACACTGCACTCTTTATTTCTTCCCCCAAATTGAAAAAACAAGCGTTTGAAAAATGCAAGGAAATTGGAATGTTTTCTGTGCATGCCAAGTGCCGCAACCAGCGTTGCTTCGAACATCATGGAAGGATAGAAATTCGGGGCGGAGGTTTCTTTGTTGCCCGGTAAGAAATATAGTGTAAATTAGGTTTCAAATTTTGTGTGAGTATGTTAGTAGAAGTAAATTTCTTGCGCTCTATTTCGACCTTCTCGCTTATTTTGAATTTTTTTTTGATAGAATTCCAGATGTTCCTTTTTTGATTGGTACGATCCTCCAATGTGTGCCCGTTCACAGCAAATTATTCCGGGATTGTTGAGGAGGATTAACGCTGCAGATGCTGAGATTCTAGATTTGAAGAAGGCAAAGAGAAGGCTGCAGTGGATGATCCTACTACCGTGCATTTTTCTGTTGTTGAAGGCTATGGCTTAGGGTTTTGAGAAGGCTATGTTTAGTTTGAAGATTAACTATGTAGTGTTTAAGTATTAGTGAAGAAGGCACTGTGTAGTGATTAACTATTAGTGTTTAACTGCTTTGTTGTTGTTAAGTACTCATTTTAATTCTGTAATGTAATCAAGGTATCACTGTGGATTGTAATGAAGCAGATTGTAGTTTTTTGCTATGTAGTAGGTTTTGAAGCCTAATTAATGAAGCTTGTTGTTGTTGTTGTTTATGCCTCATATCTGTATAAATAATGGAGCTGTTTGACTCTCACCTTAATTGAAAATGTTTATGTTTTAAAAACAGAGTACAAGAAAAGACACAGAATTAGAACCTTCAAAAACAACAACATCTATCAAATATCATCATCATATTCAAGCACCAAAAGTTGTACATTGCAATGTCTGAACATAGCTTCAAAATAAAGGCAGATATGTTTGTTTACTGCACAAAAAAGGGCAGAAAGAAGACAGAGCTTCACCAATATTTGTTTACTGCCACTTTGACAAAAAATAACACAAATGAAGAAATTCACTTCTTCCACATTGATAGCAAGTTAGAGATGCTAAGGAATTTCTTCTGTGTCTTCAAAATGAGTGGACCCTGTTTCCCACGTTTCCCTTGATAGAGCTGTTGCATCATAGATGGTCCTGGAATAGGATTAGGTTTGGAAACAGATGCCTGTGTGGGTATTTGAGTTAGCTGTGCTTCCTCTTCTTCATCATGAGAAATATCAGTGGAGGGTGGTAGAATTGAAGGGCCTTCACTGATTATGCTATGACTTGATGAAGCACCTGCATTTACCCTTTGCCTTGAAACCTTCTTCTTCTTCATCTGTTAAACAAACATTTCAAATAAATAGAAAATAGTTCGCCAAGAATTTAAACAGATTTACTCACTATAAAGAACAAACCGCTGCAAAAATTTGAGGGAACCAAATGCTATCATTAATCTATCACTAGAAAAATCTCCAAGAAAGAACAGATTTCAAGAATAGAAAATCACAATTGCAAATAAACTGATAATTCAATAAGGAGAAATAATTTACCTTTTCCCTGCCACAAGTCACTGACTTGTGACCTTCACCTCCACAAATCTTGCACTTCATTGGCCCTCGCTTTCTTTTCAGACTGATCTTCCCCTTTTTTTCCTTCTCAGCTTTCTCATCAGCTTTCTTTCTCCTTCCATAATGTTGCCTACCTTTATCTCTATCCATGTGTGGAGGCAGTGGTGGAATATAGATACTCTCACCCCACAAGGCTGCACCATTGACACCTTTGATTGTTTCTGCATAGGCTTGCTTATAGCTCTGAATTGTGTAAGAGACATGTACAAAGTCATCTCGGTTGAGTTTTTGATGATTCACTGCACAAATTGCATGTGTGCATGGAATTCCACTCAAATTCCATGCTCTGCAGCTGCAAGTCCCTTTCTCTAAATCAACTACAAACTGTTCTTCATTTGTACAGGATATCTCGTAGTGAGTGTTACTCCCCTTGATTGGAATACACTCATGAGCTTTCTTCGCATTGTGCTCCAATAGCTTTTTGATCCTAGGACAAATTCTCCCCTTCCATCTGTTGGATGCCATCTCCCTATTTTTCTGAAATCTGACCATCATCCATTTTCTGATCCATTCAAGCATGGTCAGAATGGTCATCTCTCTAGCTTCAAGGATGGTTGAATTAAAGACTTCACACACATTGTTGAGTACCATGTCACATTTAGATTTTTCAGAGAAATGAGACTTACTCCACTGATTATGAGGCTTTTCATCCAACCATTGCCATGCTGCCTCATTGATTGCTTTCATCTCTGCCATTCTTTTCTTCCATACTGCAACAGTGGTAGCCTCTGCACAGCTCCATAATGCATCTTTGAATCTTTGTCCTCTAAAACCTACAAGCTTAAAGTTTTCATGCAAGTGCCTCACACAAAACCTATGCTCAGCATTAGGAAAGACCTCACTCATGGCTTGTATCAACCCGTTTTGCTTATCACTCATAAAGCTGTACATGCTGTCATCAAGGATCTCCAAGTCTTGTTTCAAAACAGCCAAGAACCAGTCCCATGTAGTCTTTGTTTCTGATCTCACCACAGCCCATGCTATAGGGTATATGCCGTTGTTAGAATCCACCCCTACAGCTGAGAGTAAAACTCCCTTGTAAGCTGTCTTCAAGTGGCATCCATCTAAGCCAATGACAGGCCTACAACCACGCTTGAATCCCTTCTTGACTGCATCAAGACAAATATAACATTTGTTAAATTTGCTCTCACCATCTTCATCCTCACATGCCCCTATAAGTATTGTGGATCCTGGATTAGTTCTTCTCAACTCTTCAGAATATTCCCATAGCTTGGAATATTGCTGATCAGGATCACCCTCCAGCTTTCTTAGAGCTAATTTCTTTGCTCTAAAGGCTTGCTCTCTTGATATCTCACAACCTAGTTCTCTCATTGCATCTTTCCTAAAGGTTGAGACTGGCTTGTTCCTATCCACCACAAAATCACCAATATACTTTGCTGCTAACCATGCAGGTTTCATATTTCTAACATGGTGAGTACTAGTACATTTGTGCTCAGGTTGATACTCTCTAATGATATAGGTCTCCTCATCCTTCATTTTGGACAAATGACATCTCCAGTCACACTCATTAGCTTCACATTTAGCATAAACTCGAGTAGGAGCATTCTTTGAATAATACAAAGAATGGTTTGTTGCAATAGCATGAGATTGCACAGCCTTCTTGAATTGATCCCTTGAATTAAAAATCATGCCCAGTTCAAAATCCAGATCAAATATAGTACTAGCATTGAAAACAAGAGGTGGCTTCTCACCCTCACAATCTAAGTCTTTGTACTCTTCAAATTCAGTGACAACCACATCATCATCTTCTTGACTATCACCATCACAGTTAGTCTCATCTTCTGCGTTGGAGTCAACATAACTCACATCAGTGTTAGTCTCATCACTTTGATAATCACCTACATTGTAGCAGCTGTCATCATCATTGTCATCTTCAACAACATCAGTGTGGGCATTTTTACTGCCTTGGTCAGGGAAAGCTTGCTCATATGGCACAAAACGACTCCCCAAGCCCTTCATTTCATCAGTCATAACCACCCCTATCTCTTGATCTCTACACATCATCACTGCTGCTTCAAATACTTCATCCCAATTTTCCAAAGAATCCACATCATCATCTTCAACAGCTTTCTCCTTCCCTTTAGATTGGCCCCCGGCTCCATCTTCTTCAACATAGAACACCACCTTTCTTGCCCCCAATGAACTTAAACAGATAGCCTTAATATCATAATCAGTCTCCATAAGCTTAAACTTATCCTCAAATATGGCAAACAACCTGACCTCCCCATCCATAAATAACCATTGAACAAGAGAATTTCTAATAGATTTTAAAGTTACTTGCTTGGCAACAACTCCATCTAGGATAATTCTCTCACCACCAACATACTTCATTTTAGGATAAGTCACCATCTTGCCATGGTAATGAACTTCTAATGACAAATACACATTTGGCGGTTCTGTGCCAAACAATAATATAAAACAAATGAGCACAAAACATAAAATAAAATAAAACAAAACAATCCCCAATAAAGCATATAGAACTACACATTCACAAGAAATAAATCATAAAAAACGACCCCACAATAAGAGTCAAACACAAGGATTAAACCACACCACAACGAGGAAGAGACAAAAAATTCCTTAAAATATACACATAGGACCACCCACATTCATTACAATATTGAATGCTCCAACATACCCAACATCCATACCCACCAAACATATTTAACTACAACCATTTCCATTTCTTTAAACATAGCAATTTGGGACCACAAAAAACACGAAATGAAATAGAGAGAGAGAGAGCGAGAGAGAGAGAGAGAGAGAGAGAGAGAGAGAGAGTTGTTACTCACTGTAAACTGGTGGAGGTCGATTAAGATTTCGTTTCTCCCTCAACGTCACCATCGTTTTGCAAACCCCTCACCACTGACAACGTCGCCGTCGTGCTTCACTGGATTTGGGATGAACAATTTCTTATTTTTCTGTTCGAAATGGTTTGGGCGAGAGAAATGAGGGGAGTTGAAGAGGCGGTAATAGAAATGCTTCACCCCGCTTTTTTTTTTTTCTAAGTCAAAGAATGGGTGGGGTCAGTGGAGGGTGAAGAGTAGGATGAGGTGGAGGTGATGTGGAGGGTGAGGTGGAGGTGATT
Organism: Schizonepeta tenuifolia; assembly: GCA_029490685.1. Classification (NCBI taxonomy): domain Eukaryota; kingdom Viridiplantae; phylum Streptophyta; class Magnoliopsida; order Lamiales; family Lamiaceae; genus Schizonepeta; species Schizonepeta tenuifolia. The sequence goes on from CM055956.1 coordinate 89,187,079, forward strand.
AGGCGACACTAGGCATCCGGGCCCTAAACTCGCACTCACGTGCTCGGCACGTGCTGTTTAGCCCATTCGGGTCGAAATTAGTCCTACGGAGGACAAATTAACTCAGAAATGTCCTTAAATTAAAGCCCGTTAAGGAGGTGTCTTGAATCCCCACTACCCCCTGTTTTAGTGTCCTGATTTTGCCTCTAGCTCCAATATATACAAGGCTAGTTTTCTCTTGAAAGATTTTGAGTAATATTTGCTGTTAATAACACCATGTAGGGGCCCACATGAGGGAAGTGGTAAGTTTATATTTTGATGCGTATTTATTAAGAAGAAGGAATGAAAAACAGAGTTTGACTTGCAATCAATAAATTACTGAATTCATCTATTGCACTCACCTGTTACCATATCGATGGAGATGTCACGCCAAGGTCGACTCCGTTCACATACCTCTTTCGTCAATAAAGTCACCACGTAGCTGGCTAACGAGGCCGACAAGGCCGTTTTCTTGAGTCTATATGCTCTGAAATTTTTTAGATCAAATATATGTATATATACATACCGCCATGGCCGACGAAGCCGACGAGGCGACGAGGCCACCTACTTGACCCTCTAATATTTCCCATGTCAATTATATGTCTGCCCGACGAGGTTGATGCGGAGACGGGATCGATGAGGTGGATATGCCCGACTAACCCGATTAGACGGATGAAGGCCCCCAAGAGCTTCCGCCCGCGTATCCGACCAACCCGACTAGGCGAACAAAGGAGTAGTATATCTGTACATGAGCCTATGCTACTTCTTAAGCCAAATATGTAATCGTCGTGGCTAACGAAGCCAACATGGCCGACGAGGTCGACCATCCCGACCAACCCGACTAGGCGGATGAAGCCGCTAATAATTATTGACAAGTTTTCACAATCCGTATAGTTACTATATGGGTGCCCGACAAGGCTAGCATGAAAGCAAGGTCGACGAGGCGGACGTGCCCGACCAACCCGACTAGACGGATGAAAGCCCCCAAAAGCTTCCATCGCGTGCCCGACCATCCCGACCAGGCGGAAATTTGCAGCTGAAGATAATTCTGTCTATATAATCGTTATTCCATCTAATAGGCCCAAAGCAAAGAATGGCCCATTATCTACATTTTTCATCATGCAATGATTGGCCCATTTATTAATCTAAATTGTCCAAATTTTTGGGTCCAGGAAGCGAATGGAATGAGTTCGGCTATTTTGGCCACTGCCATCACTATTTTTCCATGCAAATAAGTAGTGATATACGAATAGGATAATTAACAATATATATATGTATTGTTAATTAAGCATTTCTGGCTCATGGTATGGCAGTTATTAATTGAAAGTTAATATTTATCAACTTCCCACACAAGACGCGCCAACCAATTGCTCCCGGTGAATTCGACTTACTCGATTTTTTCAACTCTCCATTTAGAATACTTCAAACTAGAGAGTGGGGGACAAATTGTAGTGGACAAATTTCGTATTTATTTATTTTAGGCCTAATTAACTTACTTGACAAACCAGACGAACCAGACGAACCAGACAAGCCAGAGAAGACAGACGAGCTGGCCCAACAACCAGTTAATCAAGTTCAAATTGTAGTTGGGCCGTAGAAGCCATCTCTATAACCCGTGATCCGCCACGTCGGTCATGACGGCTGATACGACTCAACAACCCAATCGGCCACAACAACTGAGACTAAGTCAAGATAAGGTAGTTCCACGGAAATAGCAACTGACGTGATGGATAGGGTTGACAGAGAGAAACCCTAAGGGGTATTGGCGACTCTATATAAACAACGTGATTCGGTCAAGCAAGATCATCTGGACTCTGATACTCTCGTACTCTCATTCTCTCAACTCTCTTTGCTTGCTCCGCTTGCTCAGTCTCCTGAGAGCCTTCTCTATCGGTCTCAAGACCGTCGGAGTTGCCCTTCACGCCAGCTACACTCTCACTACAGTCTCATCTGCCACCGTCACCGTCGTCACCCACTGACCTATCCCGATCCATCCAGATCACCATCGGCTCTCTACGCAATCTCTCTATTTATTTTAACTACTTTCCATTTACTTTATCACCGTACTAACTTGAGCGTCGGAGGTTCTTCGGTCGACACCCCCGCCGGTGCTCACCCTAGGACTCTCACGCCTTGTTCATATTGTGTTAACAGGTTGCTAGTGCCCGAGCAACCCGACGTGCCCGATGTCACCTTCAATTGTAGATCTAGCCTCTGCAATAATCAAGACAAAAAAACATAAACCCAAAATTGGGCCCAAAATGAAGAAGGCCCAAGACTGTATTATTTTGCTTTCGCATATTTTTCCTTAAAAAAACATAAGAAATGGAGATGCGGGGTATCGATCCCCGTACCTCTCGCATGCTAATCGAGCGCTGTACCATCTGAGCTACATCCCCTGAGAATACTATTAACGTCAACGACTTAAATGTAGCAGAGCATTTAAATAGCAGATGATACTTTTGTAATTTCATCTTCTATTTTCGTTCCTAAAACTTTTTTTTATATGAAATTTATCTTGATAATAAAACGAAAATCATATCGACATTCTGACTAGTATCATTAAATCACTATTAAGCTTGTATTTTTTTTTCCTGTAAAATAGGATTTCGTATCACTTTAATTTTTTACATACCTCTTTCTGAAATTAAAGTGTAGTCAGGTTTTTGGTTATTTGTTAATCGACTAGATGATACATATCTTTCAAAATGTCATAATTAGTTAGTCTTTAACGTTATGAATTTATAACTGTCATTTTGTTTCAAAAAAACATAAAAAGACATTTATTAGAGCTATTGTTAAAATAGAACTGTAACTTTTAGTATTTTTTGAAAGAGGACTATATGTTACGAAATTTGGAAATGAGGACTATATATTATGAAATTTGAAAATTGAGGACTAACTTCCATTTTTTGTATTTGCACTCTTATTTCGGGCCCAAAACTATTTATTTGGGCGTTTTAGTAACACTTAGAGCCCGTTGTTGATGTAGCCGTGCCATGTCACATTTTTGACAAAAAAAATTCCCTTTTTTTTATTATTGATTTTTTGAGCATATTTGTTATTCTAGAAAGAAAGAAAGAAACTAATTATTGCCATAACTTTAGCATAAAATAAAAATAAAGAAATGACGAGTTTCTTTCAGGTGGGCGGAAATGATGAGGTTCTTTCATTTTAAGTCCTTATTTTTATTTTAGACTGCAAACGTAACAAATGATTGGTTTCTTTCTTTCTTTCAATAATACCAAATATGCTAAAAAACGATAATAACAAATGAAGGGAAAACAAATTTGCCAAAAAAGGTGACATGGCACGACCACGTTAGCAACGAGCTCTATGTGTCACCAAAAAGCCCAAATAATTGATTTAGGCCCGAAATAGGAGTGAAAATGCAAAAAATGAAAGTTATAGTCCTCATTTTCAAATTTCATAACATATAGTTCTCATTTTCAAATTTCATAACATATAGTCTTCTTTCTAAAAATACTTAGCTCAAGTTATTAAGAGTAAACACGTGACAAATGAAAAGATTCTTGGGCATACTTCATCCCAAATATATAAATTGTCGCAGTTCTTAAAAATTCTAGCTAGTTTGAGCCACAAGGCCCACAACATTGTGTTTATAGAAAAACAATTCCAAAACATATATTGACTAGCAAAACCCCATTTAACAAACTTGAGTTTTATTGAAATTTAAATAAATTTCTCAATATTTAGTTATTTAAAAGTAGTTACTAAATATGGTCACGTCCATTAGGTAATATGCCGTAATGGCATCAAAGAAAGGTATAGTCATTGACATTAAATAATGGTTAAAAACTTAATTTATTGCTCTAGGTTCAAAATTATGTAGATAATCCCATAAAATTCTGGATATAAGTTCCTAAGTTATTTAATCAGTATATAGCTTAATTATTTTATTGTTTTTGGTGATATATTCAAGTGGAAAGTATAATGTTTTCTTTTCTTTTCTTTTGTTTTTTTTTTGGGTCTAAAAGAAGATGACACCACCTTCATGCATCATCTTATTATTATTTTTTTTAAAAATTAAAACTCCATTTAATCAAGCCGAATAATAAAAATAAGACAATATTGGAAAACAACTGATGGAAGTCCTCTTTCCACTCTACCCACTATAATAAAATCTTCAAAATTCATATATAACTATCCAGAATAAGTAAGACTTTTAAAGGAGAACAATCACCTTTCAACATATTCGTAAATCATACGATAGTGTTACATACTTACATGTATTGAAAATGTGTTTATGTATAAAAAAAAGTTAATAATATTTTTTATCAACTAAAGTAGATAATTTTATTGGAACGGTCGATTTTGTGACCATATATAATGAATTTTATAAATAGGTGAAAATTACACTCCTCTTAAAAAAGTACAATTTATTTATTTATCCTATAACACGAGTCATTGCATAAAACGAGAGATCTTACGTGTCATATTTTTAATTTTTTTTAATAGATCTTACGTGTCATTTAAGATGATTGAATGACTCAATATATATGCCCATGGATCATTTTCAATCCTTAATCTAATTGGATTCGGAGATGAGCAGTGAGTCACTGGCAAACATAAATAAAGCATAAAATGCCATTCGTATTTGGAATTTCTTCTTTATTTCTTTGTTTTCTTCTGCCCTCTCGTTGTCAAACCACAACATGCATCTCCACTTCACCACCCCATCTTATTTATATTTCCAACTAGTTCTCGATCTCTTATAAATTTTCTAATTGGCCCCGCTAGCATTACCACCGAAAAATCGAATCTCAGAATAACATTAACTTGAGTTTGACGGACTTCAATGTTCATCCGTCCGATAATGTAACACAAAATTCACACATTATTAGATGGGTAATTTTCATTTAAATTGCCAAACTATTTATTTTTTCACAATTATATTTCAAACTATAAAAAATTACAATTGAATAGCTAAACTATCTAATTTCTTACAATTATAATATGGCCTCTATTTTCAGGCAATAAAAAGCAGTTGGAAAATTGGTTTTGAATAACCATTTTGTGATAATAATTATTTTGTTAAAATAATTATTGGATGAACGTGGTATACTAATGTTTTCTCAAAAAATCGATTTTCGGTGAGTGAGATGTAAAGTATAAAAAACGAGTGTTGTTTGGTATAAAAGGAGCTTGGGCTTAGTCCAATAAAAATAAGTTGGAGCTCAATTCGTTTTGCTCAGCAAATGAATTGTTTGGCCCAGCAAGTGTGTTGTGTTTCATCTGAAAGGGTCCGTTTGGCCAAACAGATGTGTGTTTCAGTCAGAATGCAGAATTAAAATTCTGAAACCGCCAAATTAATATTTGGTCGATGCTTTTACACCCACAACAACCATTTCGAATGTGTAACAACTTTATGGCTGTGTAAAGGCTCAGGTAACACTCAAATGTGCATTTGATTGTCTTAATGGAGCAATCAACCCTACATGTGTGAAGAGCCTATAAATAGCATATGATTTGCATGCATTGTTTTAAGATGGAAAAAAATATTGCATATCTTCCTACACGAAATTTGCATAACATATTGGTCTAGCTCAGTTCTCGATTCTCGTTCAGTTCGTCGGAGCTCGTCAGACTTGTGGTGCTACATCCGTCGAGACGAAGCCGTTTTACTTTTGGGGAAGGACCGCCAAACCGAGATCACTACCGGAGCGTTTTCCTTCTTGCGGGCAGAGATTCTATCTCGACTCAGTTATCTTATAGAGTTTGATTATTTGTTTTGTTCAATATTATTATCATTCCTTGTAATTTCTGATTTCTCTATTCTCTAGTTCAGCTTTTGTTTTGTTGTAAAGTTTGTGAATGAGTACGCTGGTTCTAAAAAAACCTAGGTGGCATGCCGGAAACTTAGGTGGATCTATAAAAAAACATTGAGGTAATGTGGATTTTTCACATGTTAATACTAAATTCAAAATAGATGATACAAAAACTACTTCCACATAACTTATCTCTGTCATTCGTCTCTCTGTAAACAAGTAAGAACGTTCTCATCCTTTCTCTGCAGCTCTCTCTCTCCCCTCCCTCCCTCTGCAACAACCCTCTCCCCCTCATTTATTTGCAACAACTCCTTCTCTCTTATCCCTTCAGTAGATTCATTTGCTGAGCCAAACGAATTGACCTCCAACTTATTTTTATTGGACTAAGCTCAGTTCTCGATTCTCGTTCAGTTTGCCAGAGCTCGTCGGACTTATGGTGCTACATCCATCGAGACGAAGCCGTTTTACCTTTGGGGAAGGACCGCCAAACCGAGAGCACTACCAGGGCGTTTTCCTTGTTGAGGGCAGAGATTCTATCTCGACTCGGCTATCTTATAGAGTTTGATTATTTGTTTTGTTCAATATTATTATCATTCCTTGTAATTTCTGATTTCTCTATTCTCTAGTTCAACTTTTGTTTTGTTGTAAAGTTTGTGAACGAGTACACCGGTTCTAACAATCGACTTAGGTGGATTTATAAAAAAACCATTGAGGTAATATGGATTTTCCACATGTTAATACTAAATTTAAAATAGATGATACAAAAACTAATTCCACATAACTTATCTCTCTCATTCGTCTCTCAGTAAACAAGTAACAACGTTCTCATCCTTTCTCTGCAGCTCTCTCCCCTCCCTCCCTCTGCAACAACCTTCCCCCCTCCCCCCCTTATTTCTTTGCAACAACTCATTCTCTCTCATCCCTTCAGTATTTTGAAATTTTTGTTTCAAGGTCCGCAAATGGCGTCGTCAACATCGCCGGCACCATGACGAGACCTCCACCCAAATTTGGTTTTGTCGCCGTTTCTCTCTTTAGCTCGCCGAAACCCAAATGCCGCCTTCTACCCCGGCATCAGCGTCTCCGTCTACTTACTCAAGCCGCCGATGTTTCTCATCTTCTTCACAATGGAACAATCTATACCAATTTAAAACAAAAATTGTAAATGATAAACAAATTTTGATTTTGTTAATAATTTTTAGCATCAAAATTGCCCCATCGATTTTTTAAATCCACGTAAGCCTCCGGCGAGGCACGTTGGATTTCATTGCCAGAAAATTGGGGCTAGACTATAATTGTTAAAAATCAAATACTTTGGGCCTTTGGCTACTTATTTGCAAATTTTTATAGAATGGAATATAATTGTGAAAAGTTGAATAGTTGGCAATTTAAGTGAAAATTATCCTTATTAGATAACTTTTCATCTCTCTAATTATTTGTCACAGCCCCAAATCCCGAGGGACGGCAGAAGCCGGGGTGGGACTGGGATTGGATTAAAGAAGCGGGGAATAAGGGGGCTGACTAACTAAACATACATAAAAGACGTCATACATTCAATGAACAAGACTTTACTATTATAAAGAAAGAGTTAATCACGAAGGATTACTCGACAAAAAGTACTTGAAAGCATCTAAGTTAAAGATTTACAGACTTAGACTACAGTGATTTAATAATGTACATATCCTCAAAAGACTTAGAGTTTTGCAGCGGAAAGTAAGTCATAGCTAAAGCAATCCTAACTTCTCAACTCGACTCAACTTCAACCACCGCCGCTCTCATCGCTTCAACCTGCACATTTATAAACACATGCAGGGCTAAGTACGAAAGTACTTAGTGGGCACGATGCCGAAAACGTAATCATAAATATAGATAATCTGGCATTTCATAATTGTAGCACATCGGAGTTTTATTGAAAGGGGCCCGTGTCTACTAAAACATTTTCTGACTTATTTTCACAATTTACTCGGCCGAGCATTTTCTGGTATGTTACGTTCAATCTTGACCAATTCTCATTCACCGTGGCTGGTTACCCCTCAACAGAATACCACATACACCACAGGTTACAAAGTGCACTAACTCTGGAAAGCACTTAATAGCTAACTCAGAGCCGATAGTTAGTTAATGTATTTTGATTAACTCATAAATCTGGAAAACACGAATGTTAACTCAGATAGGTACAAGAGAACTCACATAAAACATAAAACAGTTCATGCCATAATTATGACTTTGAAAACACAGATATCAAAGCGATAAAGAAAGGTTTTTGAGCATTGCTCGTTTTATTTTATATATATAAAAGCCCACCTTAGCGTTTACAGAACTAAGTACGAGCTTTCGTTCTCCTGATCTTCCGTCCTTTCCTTAGTGGCTTCCTCCTTCATCATAAAATAACCACACTTAAAATTCGGTCGTAAAAGATAATCGAATATAGAAATTCGATTTAGGTTTTAGTCGTTTCATTTCTTTAGGCATTTGCACGCTACTAGTTTCATTTTAATTAAACGGGAACGAGACTTGAACAAATCTCGTTTAGAACTCGAAAGGTCTCATACTCGACTCTTAGGTTAGTAGAGAAGGTAGTCGTTAACTTATTACGGCTTAAACGGTCGAAAGAAACTAAGTTGCGAAGAAAACAACTTAGTTAAACAAGTTCTGAAATTTCACTGCGCAAGGCAGTAGTTCTGGGGACTGCCCAGAACAGAGGAATTGGAAACAGGGGATGAGCGCTGTACCATTAGAAATCTTGGGAAGTCTAGTTTACGCTCTAATTTAAAATCTTGGGAAGTCTAGTTTACGCTCTAATTTACGGATCTCAAATCCGATAACCGAGCTAAAAGATATTACAGTTTCCGGGAAGGGTCGCAAAACTGCCGCGCTAACCCTAGTTGCTCGATAGAATCGACATATAACTTCCTAAGTTCGTTCTAAGTTCTCGTACTCGATTTCTCACGAAACTTGACTCTCAAGGCAGTCAACACGTACTCCCGTACGTGAAGGATTCCTTGTCAAAACTCGTTTAAAACCACGACGATCAAACCTAGTCGTTTTAACTACCATTTATTATACCAAAATCAAGTTAACAAATTCTCGTTTCTATTTATCGACTATGACTACAATTCATATTATAAAAACTCGAAAGCTCACGTCGTCAACTATAAAGTCGTGCCTTAGTCCATAATAAACACTATTATCAAGTTAGAATCCTTACTCGACTTCTCGATTATTAATTACGTCCACTTGTTCGTCTCTTAAAGAATTTCCAAAGTTATCGGATTTCGTTCAAATTCTACGACATTAATCAACATCCAACGAGATTCATTATTATATACATCATCACCTCATATCAATACTTAAACTCAACTTAAATCGAGTTCTTAGTCTCTTACGATCCACAAAATATTTTTAGAAAATTCCAATTAATTTCATAACATCATCTAATATCATTAGGAACATTATTTCAACAACAAATCATCAACTAAATCAACTACATGAAAACCCCTAATTCTTTCAATTTTTTCGGTAATAACATAATAATTAAGGGGGTGATTTTCTTCATCAAAAATCATCATTAATCCATTAATCATACTACTATATCATCAATTAAACAATTCAAGTCTTATTACACATTAAATTGAAAATCCTCAATTCAAACCCTAGCTCAAAATCGGTCCTCATCAAATACTTAGGGGTTTCGATTTCTTTTTGTTCTAATCACTAATGGAACACCTCCTAAGCATGATTATCCAACTAATTGAAGAATTCAATCATCCCACATAAAAGCCCTAAATTTCAGTACTTATTAGGAATTAGGGTTCTTGGATTTCTTTCAATTTTAATCCTAGATCCATATCTAATCCATCCTATTACACTAATTAGAGATCAAAACATCTAATTCCATTATCACCAAACTTTCGATCCACATGAAAAATTAAAAGAAATGGATTTGGAATGGATAGAAGTGAAGAGGAGACAAATACCTTGAACTTTACTAAAGGAAGAATTAGAATTCGATGGAGGATTAGAGACTTGTGTGAAAATCTTGCTTCAAGAACTTGAAGCTTTCTTAAACAATGGTGAAAAGAAATTGAGAGAGAGGAGATGTGTGTGTGTTTCGGTTTTGGGGAGGGAGAGAGTGAGGGAGATGACTAAATTGTGTATTAAGTTATATCATTAGGTTAATAGGTGTAAAGTATAAAGTAGAAAAAATGAAAAATATCCTAAGGTAGAGAGAGTGTGATGTCGGCCAAGAGAGGTGTTGGGAAATTTAAGTAAAAGTTTTGATTGATTCCAAACCCAACTGACCCCAACCGAGTAGATGTTGCCAGATCCTAATGTTAGTAGTTAGGCTCGCTGTTTGAGCATTGTTAAGATTTTATCTTTACAGGACTCCAGCTGAAGATGGCAACAAGGCTTCACTCGGATAGAACATCAGTTGTGAAGAAGACAACTGAGCGTTCATCATATGAAGCATTGAAAAAGTGGGAAGTTACACTCAAGAGATAGAACATCAGTTGTGGGGAAAACAACTGAGTGTTCATTCCATGTGAATTCAAAAAGGGAGAAGATACAAGGAAGACAACTGAGCGTTCAGTTTCAGAACATCAGTTGTAGAACTCAACCCAGAAGGTCAACAGCATGAAGTTGAAGTCAGCTGAGAGTTCAACTGTCAGCACTCAGATAGAACATCAGCTGAAGATCAAGTTAGTTGAAGATCGAAAATCTTAACCGACCACACCTTGTTGGAAGTCTGATGTTAAGATTTGAATTTCAAATAAGGAAGTCACATGAAGGTTTGACTCTCTATCATTACCTCATTTGGCCCAACACAAGGCTGTCTCAGATGGAAAGCAGAAGCATGCAGTTGCCAAATCCGGAAAGTCTGCAGAGATGAGAGACAAGCCATCGCTATCAAAGAACAGAGATCAACAGCTCTTCCAACGGCTAGTTGATTCTCTCCGCCTATAAATAGAGGCCTTCATTCACAGAGAAGGATATAAGACACACGCGAGACGAACAAGTGCGAGTAGAAATATTCAAGCAAAGAACAACTTCTTTCTGCATTCAAGCTTAACTAGTTATCCTCTTAGAACATCACTTATTGAGAGTTCTAGAGTGTTAGAATTAGTTTCTATGTCTTTAGATCCAACCTTGAGAACATCACTTTGTGAGACTTCGTAGAGTGTTAGATCAAAACTCACTTTGTGTTCGAGCTTTTAGTTGGAACCCATCCTTTTTCACACTTCCTCTCAAAAGGAGTGTTAGGACCCTACTCTTCCCGGAATTGAGTAGATAGGTTGTTTAATACCCGAAAACTAAACTGTAAGGTTGATAAGTACCCGCAAACTTATCCTTAACGGTTGGACAGCCCGCGTAAGCTCTGTGGTTTGTCCAGAAGAACTTGGACTGAGTTGTGTGGACTCACAACTCCCCGTGGACGTAGGAGGTTTCTCCGAACCACGTAAATCTCTGTGTGCTTGTGTTTATTTTTTCGGTTATTTCTTGCATATTCAACTGACCATCTAACCAACATACAATCTGCATCTTGGCATTCTCAACTGTTTTGGTTCTTGACCAACTGTGCATAAAAGCGTGAGTAAATTTATACGAGTTATTTTCCACCACATTCCGCACAACACATCACTTCCAACTGAGCGTTTCTTACTCGGTTGTGAATCCAACTGAGTTTCATTACTCGGTTGTGTTTTATTTTAAGGGGTTGTTTTAAAAAGTTGCATCTGGTGTATTCCCCCCCTATACACCAGAACTCGTTTCGGGACCATCAAGTGGTATCAGAGCAGTGGTTCAAAAGACTGCTGACTCTGTTTCACTAGGTGTGAATTCGAGAAAGTTTCTTCAGTGGTCAACTGAACAGATCTTTTTATCACGCTATTGCATATTTGCTTGCATATTTGTTCTATTGTTGTGTGCAGATGGACATCAAGGACAAGATCGTGGTCATGTTCTCGGTAGTAAATTATACATCCTGGAGGACACGGATGAAGAAGATCTTACTGTCGAAGCATCATATGATGCATCAAGTACTCTAGTCCGGACCGATCATCATCAAAGAGAGAATCACTCGCACTCCTACAAATCCCAACGATGGGGATACAATTGTGGAGTTTGTGGAGAAGCAGTCGGAAGACTACACTCCAAAGGAAGCCAAGGTGAGCCAGTTGGACATCTGGGCTCAGAGCACGATCATGTCCACAGTTGGACAAGATTATCTGCCTTGGATAGAGAAGTGTGAGACTGCCAAAGAGATGTGGGATATCTTGGCATCTCTGAGTGAAGGAAGCGACGAGACGAAGGAGAACAAGTTCTCACATGCATGCCAAGACTTCGACAACTTTTGTCTGAGACCTAATGAAACAATTGATCAGCTAGAGCTCCGGTTTATGGACATCATCAGAAGAATCCAGTCCATCCGAAGAGGAAAATACACCTTGAGAGAAATCAATCTCAAAGTGTTACAAGCTCTACCTGCTGAGTGAGATACCTTCACTAATATCCACGAGAGCCGAGCTGACCATGGTGAGATGGGAACTGAAAGATTGTTCTCAATACTAAAAGGAAATGAGTACAAGGTGAACCGACGAAAATCTCAGTCCTCGGTTCAGACGAGTCGACTTGAGGATGTTGGTTCGGCCTCAAAGTCAGTTGCACTTCGAGCTGACTACTCCAAATTGAGAACATCGAGGCCAACAAGATCTGCGGACATAGCTGCTAAGGAGCCAAGCAGAGAGGAACTGCAACAGAACATAGCCGCCCTGTCAAAGAAGCTAGCTGACATGGACACTCGGTTCGGCAAATACAAGAGATTCTACAAATCTAACCGAACTAGAGACAATTCAAAACCTGTGAACAACGGTTGCTTTGAATGCGGCAAGGAAGGACATTTCAAAGCAGATTGTCCAGACCTCTCAAAGAAAGAGAGAGAAGCGTTGAGGGCCAAACAAGCTGGAAAGAACAAGGCCATGGTTGCAGAAGAAGCAGCTGACGACATGGACACCTTCACTGACACTGAAGATGAGGATGAGCTGACTTCCACCAACAACGCCATCAGTCAGGATCAATGCCTCATGGCACTTGGAACAAATCAAGATGATACTGAGGTACACTCTAATCCTGCTAAGTTAAATTCTTCCAATATTTCTAACATGCAGGAATCACTGGATGAAGAGTTGGAACCCTCCTGGAGTGACTTTCAAGAACTCAGTGAGGAACTTCATCAGCAATCGGTTGAGTTTAAGAGTCTTCAAGAACAGTTCTCAAAACTTGAAGAATCCTTAACCGTGAAGGACGATCTGATCAAGAGTCAAACAGAGGAGATTGAGAATCTCAAGAGTCAACTGAATGCAGTCAACCGAACTAATGCTCCAACTGATGAGGAGTTGACAAAGCAGATCAAGGAGCAGCAAGATCAGTTGAAAAATCAAGAGACTCAGATCGACCAGCTGATAAAGAAGTCAGATGGACAAACCGAGCAGATAACTATCCTCCTCAAGGAGTTGCAAACTGAGAAGGACAACTTAATTAAGCTATATCAGTCATCCAAGATCATTAAGAATCTTATCAGTTACAGCCGACAGATAGATGACGTTTCAGAACTCGGTTATGATGTGATCAAGGATACTGGAATCCCTCCAGCGACCTTCATCAAAGTTGTAGAAGTCAAGGTTGTCGAACCTAACACAGTTGAACCTGAATCTTCCCAATGTAATCCAACCTCCACTTCTCAGCAAGCTCAACCGACCAAGGAAACCACAACTGAGAAGGGAAAATGAGTAGTAGATGAAGGACAGAATGTTCCATCGGTTGAGACATCAACCGAGGGGGAATGTTCCAAAAGTCAGAAGAGGAATTAGAGGCGTCGAAGATATAATCACAACCGAACTCAGAATCAGAACCAACCTCTGCATCAACCTCAGAGTCAACATCAGAAAGAATGGAACCGACCGCAGAACCGACAAGGGTTCAATCATCTGAATCAACAGCGGTTCCATCATCAGTTCAACCAAAGGTTCCAACCGAGTCAACCAATAAGGAACAGGTCGAACAACTGGAGATATTCATGCCACAATATGAACCACCAACAGGGCATGAACAGCTACAGACAACACTCAGGGAGTTGGAATCAGAAACAGCCACAAAGATTCCAACAAGGCGTCCGACCTCACAGACAAATTCAACAGGATAAGAATCGCCATCAAAACAGGGGGAAAGCCTCTCCTCCGAAAGCTCAGAATGGGAGAAATCCAACTCCTCCCAAGAAACATAACATCACTACTAACAACAAGCCTAAGGATAACCAATGTGTTGTTATAGTGGATGATGAAGGAAAATTGATCTGGAATGATAAATCCATCCGAGTATATAGGGAAAAGCGACTAACAGTTTCAAGGGAAACTGGTTCTAACCCTCCAGGACCCAACTAAAATTGGGGACCTAAGCGAGTTTCTCTTTGCAGGTACAGAAGAAACAGCTGAAGAAGAATAAAGCGTCGACAACAATATGGGTGATAGATAGTGGATGCTCGAAACACATGACATATCTGAAGGATTTTCTTGGAAGTTTCGTGGAGAAAGAAGATCCATCAGTTACTTTTGGTGACAACTCTAAAGGTTACACCAGAGGTTACGGTACCCTTGAAACCAATCAAGTTTTGATTTCTAATGTTTCATATGTTGATGGATTGAAGCATAACTTGCTCTCCATCAGCCAATTCTGTGATAATGGTTTCTCTGTCAAGTTTGATGCACAGGGTTGCAGGGTTAAAAATGTCGGATCAAAGCAGGTCATATAGTTGGGAAATCGATTGCCAACCGGAAATGTCTACTATGCTAACTGGAACAGTAGTCTTCTTGACACCTGTTTGTTATCAAAGAGCAGTTTAGATGTGAGCTGGCTGTGGCACAAAAGGCTTAACCATCTGAATTTCAAGACTATGAACCGACTTGCCAGACAAGAACATGCAAGAGACATACCAAACCGAGTGTTTTCAACAACACATATCTGCAGTGCATGCCAGTTGGGAAAGCTCGCTAGATCCTCCTTCCGGTTGAAGACAACTCCCTCAACCGACCGAGTGTTACAGCTGATCCACATGGATCTCTTCGGGCCAGTTTCACCAAAGAGCATGAATGGCAACGAGTATACCCTTGTTGTAACTGATGATTATTCCAGATACACGTGGACCATTTTCATGCGACACAAGAGAGAGACCAGAGATGAGCTACCCAAGCTGATGGATCGGATATCGAACCAACAAGAGATGAAAATCATTTCCATCTGATCAGATCGTGGAACCGAGTTTCTAAATGAAACCATTATCGAGTACTGCGAGAAGCATAAAATTACTCATCAGACATCAGCTGCGCGTACTCCGCAACAGAATGGAGTAGCTGAGCGAAGAAACCGAACACTGAAAGATGCAGCTACATCCATGTTGACAAGCTCAGCTCTGCTAAAGAGATTTTGGGCTGAGGCCATCAACACAGCATGCTACACCCAGAACCGGTCTCTTCTAACCAAACGGTTGAGAAAGACACCATACGAGCTATGGAGATGCAGGAAGCCAGATATTTCATATTTTCGCGTTTTTGGTTCTAAGTGTTATATTCACAACAATGGGAAGACTCAGTTGAAAACTTTTGATGCCAAGGCTTCGAAAGGCATATTTCTTGGATATGCCGCTCGAATCAAGGCTTATAGAGTTTTCAACAACAGCTCTCGTGTTGTGGAGATAACACCTCATGTTAGCTTTGATGAAATTACTTTTGAGTGCAGGGAACAGGCTAAAGGACAACAGGCTGATCCACAAGTTCCACCTGCTCTCACCAGATCGCAAGCCCTAAGGGAAAAGAATTTAGCTGAACCACTGGTATGGGCAACTGAGGATGATGATCCATATTCCTCTGAAGATGAATGTGAAGACCCCAGCTCATCTCAAGGGGGAACCACAGTTGATGCCTCTCCAACTGCATCAGCATCCGAAGCCCAACCAAGCCCGGTTCGAAATGTTATCAATGTTGAGGATCCAGACTCAACAGCTGATCAATCACCAGTTTTGAAGACTCCAGCTCAGATCACGGAACAGTCATAGTTGGAAGAAGAAGGAAGACGCAACAGAAGATGGTATGAAGACCATTCCACAGACAACATCATCGGAGATCCAACCGAAGGTGTGCGTACAAGGAGGAGAGTTGCGGCTCAAGATTCAACCGAGGAAGATTCCAACACTTATGCCCAATATGTTGAGGAGTTGGCAATTCTTAAGGAATTCGAGCAAGCTGGAGATGTTGCCATGATATCTTGCTTTGTAGCTGATGTGCTAGAACCGAAGAATATTGGGGAAGCTCTCAACTGTGTTCACTGGACAACAGCCATGCAAGAGGAACTGAATGAATTTCTACGCAACTGTGTGTGGGAGTTGGTAGAAAGACCAAATGGTGTCAAAATCATTGGATTAAAATAGATTTTCAAGAACAAGAGAGACGCCATTGGATTCATCGTGAGGAATAAGGCAAGGTTGGTAGCTCAAGGATATTGCCAACAAGAAGGAATCGATTTTGAGGACTCCTTCGCGCCGGTTGCAAGGCTGGAAGCCATCCGAATCTTTCTAGCCTATGCTGCATTTCACAAGTTCAAGGTCTATCAGATGGATGTGAAGTGTGCCTTCCTCAACGAAGATATCAAGGAAGATGTATATGTTGAACAGCCTCCCGGTTTTGAAACTGGAGATGGAAGAGTGTACAAGTTAAAGAAAGCAATCTATGGTTTGAAACAAGCACCCAGGGCTTGGTATGACACTCTTTGTGGTTTTCTTCTGAACTCGGGGTTCAAACGAGGGTCAGTTGACAAAACCCTGTTCACCATCAAAGTTGGAGAAGATATACTTGTTGTGCAAATCTACGTCGACGACATCATATTCGGTTCTAAGTCGGAGGAACTGTGTGAAAAATTTTCAAATCTCATGAAGGAGAAGTTCGAGATGTCAATGATGGGCGAGATGAACTACTTTCTTGGACTTCAAGTGAAGCAGTCACCAAAAGGAATATTCATCAATCAGTCCAAGTATACAAAGGAGCTCATCACCAAGTTTAGATTGCAAACAAGTAAGACAATAAGGATCCCGATGAATACTAACTGGAAGATTGAACCTGGAACTGAGGGAAAGCTCGTGGATGCCAGTAAGTATAGAGGGATCATCGGTTCTTTGCTCTATCTAACCGCCAGTCGGCCAGATATATCTTACGCGGTTGGAGTGTGTGCCAGGTTCCAAGTTCAACCCAGGGAAGCACACATGTTGGCAGCAAAGAACATCATCAAGTATCTGAAGGGCACAGTTAATGTTGGGTTGTGGTATCCAACCGACGACAATATCCAACTGACTGGATACTCAGATGCAGATTTAGCCGGAGATCGGTTGGACAGGAAGTCCACATCTGGACATTGTCAGTTCATGGAAAGCAAGCTAGTTTCATGGTTCTCCAAGAAACAAGCATGTGTTGCCACTTCTACAACTGAGTCAGAGTATATTGGTGCCGGTAGCTGCTGCATGCAAGTATTGTGGCTCAAGCAACAGCTGAGAGACTATGAAGTTGCAACTAGACAGGTTCCCATTCATTGCGATAGCTCCAGTGCCACTTCTATCTCTTTGAATCCTGTTCACCACTCTCGGACCAAGCACATCGACATCCGACATTATTTCATCCGAGACCATATTGAGAAGAATGACGTATCCATGGAGAAGATTCCAACTGAGATTCAGAGAGTAGATTTCTTCACCAAACCTCTAGCCGAAGCACGATTCAAGATGTTATGTGATTTACTCGGATTTCTGGATCCATCAGATGAGGAACCAGCTGAGGTGAAGAGATAGATATCCATCTGAGGGGGAAGCTCAGATGAAGGGGGAATCTCAGATGCGGATTGCCAACCGAAGAGATCAGACGTCAGCTAAACAGACGAATTTGAGTCAGCTGATGGTATGTTGCAACGTTGGATCAGACGTCAGCTGAACAGACGAACTCGAGTCAGCTAATGGTATGCCGCGACATGGGAACACAGCTGATTCTGACATCACCTGGCAGGTAACATTTAAGGCTGAAGGTGTTATGTTCTTAAATGAGAATGTTTGAAATAAATTCAAACATTCCTGAGCAAGTCAGTTATATTCAAATAGCCATCATGTCGCATTAAATGTAATGTACGGCTGAACATCCATAGCCTACTTTATAGTGCGACTGGACTGACAAGATAAACTATACACCTTCTCACGTGCGGGTTAGAACTCGGTGCATGACGTCAAGTTAAAGATAGTCAACAGTCGCGTGATCTCAGCCGTTGATGGATTCGCGCCATTTAACCCCAGCCGTCGATCTCTACCGAGTCAAAAACCTATAAATAGCGGAAAATCAGGAAGTGATCTCTTACCTTCCTCATTCGTGTCTATCTTCTATAACTGTTCATCGTCTTCTCAGAGATTGTCTAACTATTTTCTGCAAAAGTTTTTCCCTTCCTTTCCTAGATATATTCCTTTTGCAGTGATCACAAATGGCTCCAAAAAGTAAGAAAATGGCTTCATCTGGATCTTCCCTTGTCCCTACCTCTTACGAAGAATCGTTCAACATGCTGGTGTCGAAGATCCACTTCGAACAGATTCTCTCGGACGAGGAATTGGAGTCGGCGGTGTTGGCTCCCCTTGCCAATACTCTCAGAGAGAATGGCCTGCTGGAATGGGCTAAGCTTTGCCCCTCCCACCTGCTCAGGCGACAAGTCGGGGAGTTCTACGTCAACCTGAATGCCCCCCTTGACAGCACAGAAGGAGTGTCAACGGAAGTCTCCTGTCGGCAACGAGACGTTCCGGCTAGGACCATTCGCCGTGTCACCTTCCCCATCGACATTTCCGATGCCCTCCGATACATCATCCCCGTCAACCACACAGCCACAGAGCTTCTGGAAAGCATAACCGACGAGCAGGTGGATGAGTTTCTGCAGAATGCTCTGATCGAGCCGGAGAAGTTGAGGAGCAACATGCAGAAGACGAAACTGAAGCCAGAACATCGCCTCCTGTTCGATGTTATTTCCAAGGTAGTGTTCGGCTACAGTGGTGCATTCGGCGACATCAGCCGACCCAAGTTGAAGCAGTTGGTGGCTTTGGAGCACCAACACCAGATCAACTGGTTTCAATACTTCCTGAACCAGTTGATGGTGGAGAAGTAGAAGATCTCCGAGACAACAACCAAGTCTGGAGAGAAGCTGTTGAGTGTAAAAGGGACACTCAACTTCGGCTGCAAGATCTCAGCCCTGATCTTGCTCGCTACCAAGGATCGCAACATGGTCTGGAACGACTGTGAGGAGACGTCGGTCAAGAAGTTGCTGCTGTTCCCAACAGCGAAGAAGGCACAGGAGGTGCTTAGGAGTGTGTACACTCCGAAGGAGAAGAAGGAGGTTGGAAAGTCTACTGAGTCCACAGCTGAGGGGGAACCAGCTGTCGCTCGCCCCGCCAAGTCCAAAGCTGCACGCCGACGAGCTGAGTTAGAGAAGGAAACAACTGAGGAGCCTGCCCAGAAAAAGCTGAGGGTACGGTTCAAGAAGTCGATTAAAAAGCCAGCTGATGTGCCAGCTGATGAGCCAACTGAGGTGCCAAGTCAGCTGAGGAGCCAGTTAAGGTACCAGTTGAGAAGCCAGCTGAGGAGCAAGCTCCAGCTGAGAAGGAGGCACCGGTTGAGTCGGCAACTGCTGAGAAGCCATCTGAGTCTAGCCGCTCAGCTGAGGCTGCCACTTTCGAGATTGTTCCTCGAGCCACCGGAGCTGACAAGGCTGACGGAATGGAGACGGATTTTACCTCAGATGCTTCTTCCTCATCTGTGGACGTTGAAGACGTTCCCACCTCCCCCACGGCAGGAGTTAATGTCGTACCGCCTAAAGAGCCTATTGCTCAATCAACCGAACAAACAGAGCCAAATGTTCCGAGCACCTTGCTCGATGCCAACATTGAGACCGCTCCTTCGACCAATGTTGAGAAAACAATTGAAACCCCCCTCCCAACCGAATCCAATATTCCGAGCTCCCAGCTCGATGCCGATGTTGCGACCGACTCTTTGGCCAACATTGATGAACCTTTTGAACCTTTGCCATATAATCTTTCCCCATCCCCAATAAATGAAGAAGATGATCTTCAGGCAGTTGCACTGGAGCATGAGGGCAGGGTGGCAGGGTGGCCTACTGCTTCCAGAAGCTGTTAGGCTTGTTCCCTGAAGCTCGCAACATGCCAGTCTTCGCCACTCTGGGAACCGAGCTATTGTACCAGTTCCACCTGATCTTCAGTCATTGGTACGTGAAGGAGGATACGATCAGGTGCAGAGTTGAGACATGCTGAAGTCGGACGAGTCCCACATCCGAGCCTACTTCAATTACTCCAACTTGGAGGTGGCTTACGACAACAGGATTGCGCTGCTCACTCGTCGGCTGGACCAAAGCAGAGCTGAAGGGACAGACACCAGGGAGGCAGCTGGACAGGAGTGCATTGACTTTCTCGACAACATGTTGATCAAGTCAGCTGACTTCCTTGAGGATCTGGATGCAGCCGCCGCCGCAGCAAAGGAGGAAGAAGAAAAGTTGCAACTGTACTTGGCAAACCGACAAGCCATGGTCACAGTTGACCTACCAGCTTTGATTGAAGATGCCCCTTCAGCTGATCAGCATGCTCCCACATCTGAAGAAATATGTGAGCTGGTAGCTGAGAGGGTCAACCAGTTGAGAACCGAGTTGCTTGCCAACCTCCAACAACATAAAGAAGATCAGTTGAAGGTGTTGGCAGCACAAGAAGTGAAGAACCAGCAACTGGTGGAGGAGAATGTTGCAATGAAGACGAAGCTGGAAGAATTCTCCTCCTCCACCAATCAAGACATGTCGGAGCTGAAGTCCACTCTGTTGGGATTGAAGTCTGAGCTCAACGTCTTCAAATCCTTGGCTAACTCCAATCTCACCAAGTCCCAGCAAACCCAAGATGCTGAATGGGAGTCTCGCTTCGAGTCGCGATGGGCTGAGTTCGTGGCTTTTCAAACTGAGATCATCGAGAACCTCTCTGCCTTGAAGAAAGCCGAACAAGAGCGCCAGGACTCTGCATTAGCGTAGAAGGTGGAGCTCGAGTGCGCGGTCGATGAACTCTTCAACTGCCTTCAACTTGCCGAAAATCAACTCACCTCTCTGGATGGTTCAGTAGCAAGCCTTGTTGCTGATGCCAAAAAGGGAGAAGAGAAGGAGGCAGATGTTGTGGTGCAGGAAGAAGAAGAGACCCAAGCCGAAGGAGAGACGCCAGCTCAGGCAAAATCTCAACTGAAGAGGAGGTCTGCTCAGAGGAAGTCTGCTGCTCCCAAGTCAACCGAAGTCAGTGGAGCTCAAATGTCTAAAGACTTGGAGCAGGCAGAAAAGTTCGGAGTTTCTTACAGCTCCATAGCCGAGATCGCAGCCGAGCTGGATTCAGAACTCGACGGTATCACAACCGAAGAGTGCATTGCAGCTGCTAAGGCTATGGACGTTGAAGAGAAAGACTACATGAACCCGAGCTGGATAAGAAAGTTCGCCACCAGCCAGGCGAGGAGGGTGAACCAGTTCGAAGAAGAGCTGAAGAATGTGACCCAGAACTTGGACCGCAACGTTGCCTCCCGCAGCCGACGCCGCATCAACAAACATCAATCAAAGGCGGAAGCTCGGTTGAAGCAACAAAGGTTGCCAGCGAAGTCCAAGGTCGAGAGTCGGTTCAGGCATGTTGATAAGTGGATGCCGACCGAATGGAATGAAGAATGGGAGCTGTTCAAGCAGGAGTTCATGAACGACTTCTACTATAGGAAGGTTTACGCAACTGATGACCCGAGGAAAGCGTTCAAGGAAGCGCTGACCGAGTTGCATTCAGGGGATCCAGGCATGTTCAGCCAGTTCAGGCGGGCTATGATTGAAGCCAACCTGGACTTGAACACAGTTCCAGTTCCCCAGAAGGTTACTTATCGGCCTCCCTTCCTCCCAGATTCTCGCAACCCGAACCGCACGAAGATTGCAGCCGAAGCAAGGCAGGTTTGCAAGGAGCATGGAGTGGACATTTCCAAGGAGTCAGCTGCGAAGAGGGAAATTTTTGTTAGGATTTTTAGTAAGTATGGGCTACAATTTTAGCTCAGTTAGTTTTTGAACAACTGTTGTAATTTTTGGCTTTTGTGCTTATCTCTGTAATCTTCAGTTGTAATGAAAACTACTCAGTTATACGATTCAACTTGACGTACAATCCCTCATTGTCCAAGCTATGAATCGCAAAGTTATTTCAATATCATGTTATAACTGTGCTAACCCTTTGATGTTTCAATCTTATAGACTGTCTAGAATTTCAGCTGAGATTTTGGATATATAAGAATTGTATAAGGGTTTTAAAGTTTTAGAGTCTTGATCTGTAAGAGAGTAAGGGTTTTGGCATCATCAAAAAGGGAGAAATTGTTGGAAAATTTAAGTAAAAATTTTGATTGATTCCAAAACCAACTGACCCCAACCGAGTAGATGTTGCTAGATCCTAATGTTAGTAGTTAGGCCCGCTGTTTGAACATAGTTAAGATTTTATCTTTACAGGACTCCAACTGAATATGGCAACAAGGCTTCACTCGGATAGAACATCAGTACTGAGGAAGACAACTGAGCGTTCATCATATGAAGCATTGAAAAAGGGGGAAGTTACACTCAAGAGATAGAACATCAGTTGTGGGGAAAACAACTGAGCGTTCATTCCATGTGAATTCAAAAAGGGAGAAGATACAAGGAAGACAACTGAGCGTTCAGTTTCAGAACATCAGTTGTAGAACTCAACCCAGAAGGTCAACAGCATGAAGTTGAAGTCAACTGAGAGTTTAACTGTCAGCACTCAGATAGAACATCAGCTGAAGATTAAGTTAGTTGAAGATCGAAAATCTTAACCGACCACTCCTTGTTGGAAGTCTGATGTTAAGATTTGAATTTCAAATAAGGAAGTCACGTGAAGGTTTGACTCTCTGTCATTACCTCATTTGGCCCAACACAAGGCTGTCTCAGATGGAAAGCAGAAGCATGCAGTTGCCAAATCCGGAAAGTCTGCAGAGATGAGAGACAAGCCATCGCTATCAAAGAACAGAGATCAACAACTCTTCCAACGGTTAGTTGATTTTCTCCGCCTATAAATAGAGGCCTTCATTCACAGAGAAGGATATAAGACACACGCGAGACGAACAAGTGCGAGTAGATTTATTCAAGCAAAGAACAACTTCTTTCTGCATTCAAGCTTAACTAGTTATCCTCTTAGAACATCACTTGTTGAGAGTTCTAGAGTGTTAGAATTAGTTTCTGTGTCTTTAGATCCAACCTTGAGAACATCACTTTGTGAGAGTTCGTAGAGTGTTAGATCAAAGCTCACTTTGTGTTCGAGCTTTTAGTTGGAACCCATCATTTTTCACACTTCCTCTCAAAAGGAGTGTTAGGACCCTACTCTTCCCGGAATTGAGTAGATAGGTTGTTTAGTACCCGAAAACTAAATTGTAAGGTTGATAAGTACCCGCAAACTTATCCTTAACGGTTGGACAGTCCGCGTAAGCTGTGTGGTTTGTCCAGAAGAACTTGGACTGAGTTGTGTGGACTCACAACTCCCCGTGGACGTAGGAGGTTTCTCCGAACCACGCAAATCTCTGTGTGCTTGTGTTTATTTTTTCGGTTATTTCTTGCATATTCAACTGACCATCTAACCAGCATACAATCTGCATCTTGGCATTCTCAACTGTTTTGGTTCTTGACCAATCGTGCATAAAAGCGTGAGTAAATTTATACGAGTTATTTTCCACCACATTCCGCACAGCACATCACTTCCAACCGAGCGTTTCTTACTCGGTTGTGAATCCAACTGAGTTTCATTACTCGGTTGTGTTTTATTTTAGGGGGTTGTTTTAAAAAGTTGCATCCGGTGTCTTCCCCCCCCCCCAATACACCAGAACTCGTTTTGGGACCATCAAGAGGGAAAGAAAAGAGAATTACGCGTTTTTCCGGCGCGATACGACGCTACGGAAATCGAAAGACGAAAAACGTAGCTCGGCACAAAATCGTCAAATTCCGAGTCGATCAAAAATTTTAACGTATTTAACTTAATCGGAAAGTAATATTTAAAAACTTAATTCCGACAAAAACTCGAGACGACACAGTCCGAGTTTCGTCCGGAAAATAAAAAAACGAACTTTCTCGGGCGAGTTCGTATCGCGATTTCGTGAATGTAAAAATCAGACGGTTTTCCGTTCTGAGTTCTAGAACTAAAAATTTTTCGTACGCGATAACCCTAAATACAGTAGTCATCTAACTGACTTCCGTAATTTATTTTCGGAAACGGTTTTCACCGTTGGTCTTAAAATTCAGAATCGTAAACTTAGGCGTGCAAAACCATTTTTATTAATAACTTTAAAATTTTAAGACTGTATGGAAAATTTGGGGTATTACAGCATTGATGTTAGATAAAATGTTAGCTAAAATACAGATAAAATGTTATTAAAATTCGAATTATACATATTAAAATGGTTAAAAATAATGTCTCATTTTACATAACTGAAAGTGGAAGAGTATATATAAACTTGTTTAGGCTAGCTGCTGCTGCTACTACTACTTTTGACTAGTTTTACGCTTAAATGACCTGATTTTTGTTTTATTAGTTTGTACCATACTCCAATATTTATTTTACTATATGAAAATAGAAAATTCTTTATCTCAGCCTAAGCATATAGCTTTTCAAGATAAATAGTAAATTATCTATTAATTTATGGTCATCACCTCAGACTGATCAGCTCAACGTCGTTTACTCCTTCCGTCCCCGATTAATATGTCATTTCTAATATCTTATACCTCAAAAATTATATTGATTAATATGTCATTTCTAATATCTTATACCTCAAAACTTATATAAGTAATTAAATTTTGTACAGCCAATTCAAGATGGAGAACGTATTTGGGTAAAATACCGAAGGAAGAAACACTAGCCATTGATCGCTAATTTAATCAACAGGAAATAATTAAATATATCGAGACAATATAATAAATAAATGGGTAGTGCTATTTGATCACACTGTAGTCGACCACACAAGTTAAAAATGGTAATATAAGTTTTGAAAATGGAAATATACCCTAATTGGGAAGCATAAACTCTAAGGGGGAAATGTGATTATTTTCATTTTTATAATCAACTTTCCTTTTTTTTACGCGTATAACTGACCATCATGTGACCGAATATCATTACCCTAAATAAATATGGTAATACTTGTGTGGCCGGCAATGAAAGTCATACGATTGAATATTAATTAATATTGCATTAATTATAGTACTCGAGGCGGTAATTATATTTACTTCAGTTTTCCTCCATTTAGATTCTTATTCAAATCAATTTGTTGTAGCAACGTGCAAATTATATTGCTGGTTATAAAGAGGCAAGGCAGCATGCGCCGCTTCAACAACACATTTTGCCGCCTGAAGGGAGTACTAAGTGGTGGAGTCCAAAAAAGGGTCGCTATAGGCTAGACGTGGATTATGAAGAGGATGCAACTTCTGAAAAAAGTGGTGTTGGGACTACTTTGAGAAATGATTAAGATGCCATTATTTTTACAATGGCAAAGACGGTATCGAAGGCTGCGGCTGTGCTAGGTGGCGAACTACGAGCTGTGGTGTTTGGGATATGCCAGTGTGTTGAGGAAGGAATATCTCCTGTTGAAGTTTTCACTGATTCCATTTTGGTTGTCCATGTTATTGCAGAAGAGAAAGAAGCCGATAGTGTGTTGTGTGAGGATATGTTTGATTTATTTACTGCAGTGAAAATGTTAAATGTCATTTCTGTTAGTCATGTTCGTCGTCATACTAGTGTGGCGGCCCATGAATTAGCAGTCTTTGTAGAGTCTCTAGCCACCCCTATTTTGTGGCATGATAGTTGGCCTACGTGGCTCAAAGTATTGTATCGTCCGAGTCTTCTAATTAATGAAAGTTTCGTTTTTCCTTAAAAAAAAAAATCCTTATTTTGATCTTTGAAAGGGGTAAATACATTTTTTTATTTTAAGTGTTGTAAACTTTATAAAAGTTCAAGATTTCACATTAAGTATTATGATTTTCTTTTTTTGCTCGAATACGTCAACGTTTTCGAAGTGTAGAATAATATTATTCATGTGTGATGATGAGAGCTGAACGTACCCCAAATTCAACTCCAGTGCATTAGCATCATATGTTACAAACCAATAAACTTCTCTAAGAAGTTACATAAAAATTAAGTTTTTCTTATGTAGATGCTGGCGGCTTGTTAGGCTCTCTGCAGCGGCGCGTGTGCGAGCGCGCGAGCACCGCTAACGAGTGTGATCGATGGCGCGCGTGACCACTGCCGAGCTCGCGTGTTCGGTGGAGCGATCGCCGCTCGCAGCGCGCGTTGGCAACTTTAGACGACACGTGGTGATCGCACAACGATCGTCAGGCGAGCGTTAGCGATCGCAACGGTTAAAATTCAATTTTTTTTAAATTTTTTATCCTCATTTTCCCCCCTACAAATACCCTATTCAGCACCCTCAAACATCACACCTCTCCTTCTCTCTCTCTTTCAATCTCTCTCATCAATCGGCGATCTCCGGCGATCTTCCGATGATGGCACCACATCCCTACAGCGAGGGCAAAACATTGGAATTGGCGCGGGCGTGGGTATATGTCCAAAATGGCGGCGGCGGCAACGGCGCCGTTTGGACGAGAGTGGCGACTCTCTACAATGCGAATCGCCCACAATACTCGGCGGAGCGCAACTCGACGCAGTTGCGTCACCACTGGCACCGAGTCAAGAGCAGTTACGGGTTATTCCATGAGATGTACTAGAGTACCCGCGCTCAAGTTCAGGCCGACATCACGGAGGAGATGGTGCTGAACTCGACGCTCAATGAATGAGCGGCCATGAACGACGAGACCTTCAAGCATTTGGCAGTTTGACAGCTCGTCAAGGATATGCCCGGTTTTTTTTTTTTTAATTATGTCAATGTATTTCTTATTTTAGCGTTTTTTTATATGTCATTATAATTAGGATTTTTTATAATTATGCGTGTTTTAATTTATTTATGGAAGTTAATATAATTTATTAGTGTTTTGTTGTTCAATAATAAAAAATAAACAAGTAAAAATCAAAATAATAAAAAAATAATAATAATAGCGAGCTCACCGCTGCAACCTTTGCGAGCGCGCGAGCTCGATTTGACGTAGCAGGTGAGCGAGCGCGATCGTGGTGATCGCCGCTGCTCACAGCCTTATGATTATAGAAAATTCAAATGTTAACAATACTTTATTAGTCGAGTATGTCATACAAAATTTTCTTTACTGTTATAACTATAAGCTTTTATCACATATAAACATACTAATATTTTATTTTTTAGTAAAAAATATTTTAGTTCATCAAATAGTGTTTGAAGCTCATTACACAAACAACAAAATGACCAAACTAAGCCAGACTAGAACAACAATAGCTAATCTAAGATAGCAACAAACGAGCAAGCTTCCGATCATATTGACTACTTACTGCAGCTATCAGCTGACATTGCTTGGTCACAAACTCCACACTCACGTAGCATCTTGAAATTTCCTTTCGTTGTGTTCCTTTTCAAATCTGATAAACTAGCCACCATAATTCTATACATCTTTTGTTTTCTTGTTTTAGACCCACACTGTGATATCAAATGCAGCTTCTCTTCATTCCAAGCTCGAGGAGGTCGAGGAATACTTCCAATCCATCCTCTAGTAGAAAACTCACATGCAAAGAACAAGTGATTGATACTCTCAGCCTTTTTCTCACAAAGACTGCAAAGAGGAACAACTTGAACCCCAAACTTCAACAAATTATCACACGTAGCTAATCCACTCAGTAATATCAGTCATAAAATGAAGACACATTTTGGTGGAGCTGCATTATCACTTAAACAATGATGTCAATCAACTTTTGCAGACTCACCTCTTAAAGCACAATACAATTTCCTAATAGAAAACTGAGAATTGTTCAAGAGATTCATACCATCAGGAATTGATAACACAATATCCCAAGCTTGAAGGATCTTCCTCACCACCCATGAAACTTGAGCAGGAATAGGCATCATGGTCAAGTTTTGTTGCTTTACATAATATCCATGAATCCACTAAATCCAAACTTTCAGAATAATTTCTCAATTGTTGCTTTATTCCACAGTGAATACTGGTGAAATTCAAACCTCCTTAACTTTTGAGAAGGCATAAATGATACCATGCAACATGAGCACATTTGCTCAAGCCAGATTTCCCAATCCACAGAAACACTCCACAAGCAGTCTGAATAGCCTTCAGAACCTTTTGTAGAATAACGAACACTTGGCACTAATAGGAGTGGATACCAACAACGTAGATTTGATTAGTTGAACCCTTCCTGCATAAGACAATAACTTCGACGACCAACAATCAATTCTAGCTATTATTTTATTGATTAAAGGTTGGCATTGCTAGTTCCTTGTTGAAAGAGATACACCAAGATACCTAAAATGAAGTTCTCCTTTCTCCATGCCAAGCTCTTGAAGTATACTGTCTTGCTTACTAGCAGAAACCCCATCAAAATATATAAAACTCTTTGATTGGTTAGCCTTGAGCCCTGAGTCCTCAGCAAATTTTTGAAAAATATTCATTAATTGTCTCATTAAGTTCAAATCTCCTCTAGTAAACATCAACAAATCATTGGCAAAACAGATGAACAAGCTTGAATTTTTTACACTTAGGATAATAGCGGAATGATCTATTATTGCTGAGCTCCATCATACATCTGTGAAGATACTCCATGCATAAAATAAATAAGTAAGGTGAAATGGGGTCACCGTGTCTGAGACCTCTTCTTGCTTTAAAAGAATCTGTAATTTTCCCATTAATGCTATAGAATATGATACTGTTGTTACACAAGCTCAAATCGAAGCCATAAATTGATAAGGAAAGCCCAATTCCAGCAAGAGATATTTCAAAAACAACAATTCAAAAGAATCATATGCCTTTTGAATATCAATCTTGATCATGCATCTAGAAGAAATCCATTTTCTTGAATAAGCTTTAATGATGTCATGATTTAGAAGTACGTTGTCCAAAATAGCTCGGCTCTTTACAAATGCAGATTGACTCTCACTGATCACATCCCCAAGAATATACTGCATTCTGTTTGCAAAGACTTTGGATATTATCTTATACAAGACACTACAACAAGCAATAGGTCTAAAGTCTCTCACAGAGCTAACATTCTTTTTTTTTTTGGTATAAAGTGATCAAAGTAGAGTTAACAGTTTTTGAGAAGAAAATTAACTGTACAACAGAAATTACCTCTCCTTCAATAATATGCCAAGTTGATTTGAAGAAGTGAACATTAAATCCATTTAATCTAGGAACTTTGCTTGAGTTCATGTTGAATAAAACATGTTTGATCTCCAAATATGTACAAGGGTGACATAAGAGCCGTTGATGATCATGTGTGAGTAATTTCCCTCTCCCCATAGTCTATCATCATTATATTACTACAAGGGCGACATAAGAGGCATTGATGATAATGTGTGAGTAACTTCCATTGCTATTTATCTAAATTTTCAAATTTTTGAATTTTTAAATATAAAGTAATAGATTTTAAAAATTTACTAAAATTTTGTGTCCCACATCAGTTTTTCAATGAAACTTCACTAATTGAAAAGCCTATAATACCTAAAATCAATGTGTATTTTCTTATCTTTTGCACCACCGATTTTATTTGATTAATTTATTTATTGGTCGCTCGAATAAATAACTATATTTTTACAGTTTAATTTACTTTGATTTTTGTCAATTTATTAGTTGGCCGGATAAATAATTATTTTTTGTAGGGAACCAATTTATTAATTGACCTAATAAATGAATGTATTTTCTAATAATTTTTTATTATTTAATTTGATCAAATAATAATTTTATTTATGCCAAATAAATAGTTTGAAATTTAAAACTTAAAACATTAATATAGCTTCAGCAAAATGCATTTTCATTGCATGGTTAGTTGTGCTGAGGAGGATAGCTACACTTGGAAAATTTGATGAAAATTGGTTTAAGTCAATTTTTTTAATTAAATTTTGGGTCTGTATAAATTCTAAATAAGTTTCATAAATTACACACATATAAATCATATTAGTGGTTAACGGGCTAATTACGATCCAAAATCGTGGCGGTAGATTGACAATTCTCAAACGACAGGTAACTCAACTCGGAAAAATTTTCAATTAATTTTTACATTATTTGTAATTGAGTTTCCAACTTTGCATAATTCATAATTGTAATTAGTGAATATCACTATACGGTTAATCAATTTTTTTTATTAAATTTTGGGTCTATATAAATTCTAAACGAGTTTCATAAATTACGCATTTATAAATCAGATTTGTGGTCAAGGGCCGATTCCCACCCGGAACCATGAAGGTAGACGGTCCAATTTTCAACCGACGGGTACCTTAACTCGGGAAATTTATTAGTTTATGCATTTCTTTCATTTTTTTTTTCTAAAATCTAGAATCGTCATCCGTGAATTAATTTTTACGTTATTTGTAGTTAAGTTTCCAACTTTTCCAACTTTGCAAAATCAATAATTGTAATTAGCGAATGTTACTATACGGTTAAGGACGAAAATAAATAGTACAATCAATTATTTTATTAAATTTTGGGTATATATAAATTCTAACCGAGTTTCATAAATTACCACTTATAATTCACAATTGTGGTCAACAGGCCGGTTTCACGTTCCGACTCGAATTATGGCGGTAGACGGACCAATTCCCAACTGACTGGTATTGTTGTACTGATTTTTTTTTTCAAAACGAACATAGATGAATAATTTTTTAATCGGATTTGAAACAAGTACGAGTATATAAATTTCAAACAAGTTTTGAATAATCCTATACACACCATCTCCAATTGTTTTATATTTCAAACAGGTTTTGTAAGAAAATTGGCAAAAAATTATTAACAATTTGTCAACTGGCCACTTCCGATCCAGAATTGTGCGTTTTATTCTTATAGACAATCTTAAAAAAAATTACACAACACAATCTCTTTGAGAAGTAAATAGGTTTTTGTCACAAATCAGTTTTGAGTGGAAAGAGAGCTTTGAAAATTATCTATAAAAATGAGTGAATTAGATTTGAATTTTTAATGGGTATTAATTAAAAACAATAACAAACAATATCTTTCTTATACTATCACATATTCAATTTAGTTAATTTAATTAAATAATAATTTTTCGTCCGTTTTCGACGGGCTAGCTTTGCAAAAAAATTATGTAATACCCCTCAAATTTCTTCATTCTTATTTATCTAAATTCTCAACTTATGATCTATCCAGGATCCATGTATGTAGTGATAACAAGACACTTATTGATTGCATCAATGGAATGTGTGATTCCGAAATGTATTGCGATGTTCTTCTGGAAGATATTAAAGAGATAGCTAGGAATATTAAATGTATTTCCTTTTCATTTTCTCTTACATGTTGTAAAAGGTTAGCCCATTCTGTAGCTAAAGGCGCTAATTTGATGTGCTTTCTGGAAACTCCTTCTCGTCTTGTCTCCTTGGTGTGTGAGACAGTGGTTAGTTCTCTTTAATGGAAATTTGGTTTTATCTTAAAAAAAAGTTTAAAATTTTGAATTTTTAAATATAATAGATTTTAAATATCTATTAAAATCTTGTGTTCTACATTGATTTTTCAATAAAACTCCACCTATTGAGAAACTTATAAATACATAAAATCAATGTGTATTTTCGCATCCTTTGCACCACCAAAATAATTTGACTAATTTATTAATTGGCCGAAATAACATTGGAAATATTTTAATAATTATTTATTTAATTTAATAAAAATTAATTAATTTTAATTTAATCAATTAGTTAATTAGCTGGATAAATAAGTTTTATTTTATTGAATCCCTCCTTTGTTCGAAATCATTATATTTAATACATGCACGCCTAATTCTGCCCTTCTTTAGATTATCCCTTTTTATGAATGCACAAGTATTATTACTTAATTTTGTCATTAAAAGAAGTACTCTCTCCGTCCACAAAAATGTGCCATACTTACCTCCTTTTTTTGTCTATGAAAAAAATGTGCCCTACTCCACTTTATGTGTCATTATATCCTTCATTCTTTCTAGTATCTACCAAGTTTTACCTTTATCTTACTCACAATATGTAACATCTCGAATTTTCCAAATAGAGTATTAAATAAGTTAACACTCCTAAATATATTAAAAATATTTTCACAACAAAAAAAGTCTTTTATCTTTTTATGAAAATAGACATATCATGTTTATAGTCGTTGTGTAGAGTATTTTATTCCGAGTCTATAGACGCTAAGTTTGCTCAAAAAAGATTTCGCATGAAAAAGTTATGCACGTTTAAAGGTTTTAAAACGTAAGTTGCTGCACAGCTGCTTTTGCCTCGCAGCTGCTTCCGCTTTGCAGCAACTTACTGCGCAGCAGCTTTCGCCTCGCAGTAGCTTACTGCTCAGCAGCTTCTGCTTTGCAGCAGCTTCCACACTGTAGCAACTTCCGCATCGCAGCAGCTTACTGCACACCTGCTTGCTTCTTCCTATAAATAGGCGCTTAAGATTTTCATTTTCATCGTTCAGTTTTCTATTCTCTCTCATTTATCTTACAACATAAGCTCGTCGTATCTACTTGTGTGATCATAATGTCTTAATGTTACGGTCAACATTGGTATTTTCAATCAGATGGGTAATCTTTTCGAAAACTATGTTTGAGTTATTAAACTCTAGAATAGCATAAAAATTCAGTTATGCATAAAATATTTTCATGTGCGTTTCATGTGATATACTCTAGTTAATCGATCGAGATATTTAGTGAGTATACAGGTACTAGCTGAGTATTGTGTGCACCACGTTGCAATGCAATGGGTTGATCTCCATTTGTATTGTAGCTAGCGGTCTTGAGTTAAGACTCCTGGCCTATGTTAATGTTGACTATGTTACTCCACGGACTCTGTCATGGATACAAGTTAAATAGACTATGGTAACCATAGCTATGGTGCCTAGTCCGAGTATAAAGATCGAACGTCACATCATGCATCAAAAAAATATATTTTGTATGATCAGGGGTGATTTTCTGTTTTAAAACCCTCTGATGCATACCATGTTAAATGGATAATCTGCTATGTTTCCAAGAATCTTTCCAAAAATGGCACATGCCCACTGAGTACACTAGTACTCACCCCAAAATATTTTCAAAACATTTTCAGGTCAGGAGGCAGGTGATGGGACGCGAGGCTGAGGAAGAGGTTGTTGTTGTTGTATATGTTTGTGTGCTTCCGCTATGTTACTTAATTGTGCAACTCTGAACATGTCTCTCTGTGTGTTATTTATTATTTTATGGAGAGTGTCTTGTGATCAGCTTCTCTTGGACTCTCGAATTTCCACTCCCTTATGATAACACCATTTGGTGAAGTGGATGGTCGACTCCTTTTGTTATGCTAGACACAGGTTTACATCATATTTTGTTTTAATGAGTGTAGCGCGGTTGGTCGCCTCACTTCATTAAATTTGTGAATAAATGGTTATATGCGCAAAAAAGTAAGCCCCTTTCTTTTCCGCCTCTTTATTCTCCTTTGTCACCTCTCGGTTTATGGGAACCGGGATGTGACAAAATGGTATCAGAGCTAAACCTCTCTCAGTAAGGTGTGGTTCAGGAACGAACCGGTGGAAGCTGGTGGGCCTGTAATGCCCGGGGCAGAAATAAGGAGTGATCGTCGGTGCAGAGGCACAGACAATGAGCGGCTCCTATAAGGCTTCAAAGCGGAGGGGACAAGAATGAACTGAAACACACCCGAACGAGAGTGATACCGAGAATATGTTGGAATGGGACGACATATTCAAGGTTAACTTTGAGAATGACTCTGAGATCATTTTTATAAATTTATATGTGTGCTACAAACCCTCTTAGCTTGCCGTCTCACTGCCCTCGACAAAATAAAAAGGTACTTATTGATTAATAATTATTTTATGAAAACATGATTTATGTGTCAAGTATGTTATGTTGCAATTGCAAATTGATTTTTGCCTTGCTAGTGAATCAAATATGTTTGTGTGTTTTGCGAAACACTTTCATGGTGAATCTATTTGAGATTTCTCAATGACCATGAAAACTTGTCATTAAAATGACCATGTTCTGAAAAGAATACGAATGCCATGTTTTGTCGTGTTGAAACTCCTTGAGCTCACCGACCAAGTTAATGTGGTCGTCATGGTAGCTCTATAAGTCATGTCAAATTTGGAGGACGAAATTTTTTTTAAGGGGGGAGGGATGTAACATCCCGGATTTTCCAAATAGAGTATTAAATAAATTAACACTCCTAAATATATTAAAAATATTTTCACAGCAAAAAAAGTCTTTTATCTTTTTATGAAAATAGACATATCATGTTTATAGCCGTTGTGTAGAGTATTTTATTCTGAGTCCATAGACGCTAAGTTTGCTCAAAAAAGATTTCACATGAAAAAGTTATGCACGTTTAAAGGTTTTAAAACGTAAGTTACCGCACAACTGCTTTTGCCACGCAGCTGCTTCCGCTTTGCAGCAGCTTACTGCGCAGCAGCTTTCGCCTCGCAGCAGCTTACTGCTCAGCAGCTTCTGCTTTGCAGCTGCTTCTGCATTGCAGCAGCTTCCACCTCGCAGCAGCTTCCACCTCGCAGCAGCTTACTGCTCAGCTGCTTCCGCATCGCAGTAGCTTACTGCACACCTACTTGCTTCTTCCTATAAATAGGCGCTTAAGATTTTCATTTTCATCGTTCAGTTTTTTATTCTCTCTCATTTATCTTACAACATAAGCTCATCGTATCTACTTGTGTGATCATGATGTCTTGATGTTACGGTCAACATTGGTATTTTCAATCAGGTGGGTAATCTTTTCGAAAACTATGTTTGAGTTATTAAACTCTAGAATAGCATAAAAATTCAGTTATGCATAAAATATTTTCATGTGCGTTTTATGTGATATACTCTAGTTAATCGATCGAGATACTTAGTGAGTACACAGGTACTAGCTGAGTATTGTGCGCACCACGTTGCAATGCAATGGGTTGATCTCCATTTGTATTGTAGCTAGCGGTCTTGAGCTAAGGCTCCTGGCCTATGTTAATGTTGACTGTGTTACTCCACGGACTCTGTCCTGGATACAAGTTAAATAGACTATGGTAACCATAGCTATGGTGCCTAGTCCGAGTATAAAGATCGAACGTCACATCATGCATCAAAAAAATATGTTTTGTATGGTCGGGGATGGTTTTCTGTTTTAAAACCCTCTGATGCATACCATGTTAAATGGATAATCTGCTATGTTTCCAAGAATCTTTCCAAAAATGGCACATGCCCACTGAGTACACTAGTACTCAGCCCAAAATATTTTCAAAATATTTTTAGGTTAGGAGGCAGGTGATGGGACGCGAGGCTAAGGAAGAGGTTGTTGTTGTTGTATATGTTTGTGTGCTTCCGCTATGTTGCTTAATTGTGCAACTCTGAATATGTCTCTCTGTGTGTTATTTATTATTTTATGGAGAGTGCCTTGTGATCAGCTTCTCTTGGACGCTCGAATTCCCACTCCCTTATGATAACACCATTTGGTGAAATGGATGGTCGACTCTTTTTATCATGCTAGACACAGGTTTACCTCATATTTTGTTTTAATGAGTGTAGCGCGGTTTGGTCGCCTCACTTCATTAAATTTGTGAATAAATGGTTATATGTGCAAAAAAGTAAGCCCCTTTCTTTTCCGCCTCTTTATTCCCCTCTGTCGCGTCTCGATTTATGGGAACCAGGATATGACACAATAACTTTATTCCACTACCCCTCAACTCTACTTTTATCTTATTCACAATAACTTTATCAGTTTTTCTTAAAACTCGTACCGAACACACAATAGAGCACATTATCATGGACGGAGAGAGTATTACTTAATTTTATATTTTTCTATTATTAAACGCCCTTAACTTTTACAGAACTAATTATAATTACTAAATAGGTATCTTATTATATTATATATGTATTTAAGGTGTACCACATCTCAAAAAATATTCACTTAATGTAATTAATTAAGTGATAAAATGTCAAATATACAATTATCATGTCATTAATTCAAATAATTTATCAGTTCTTCTCTACAGTGTCTACACCAAATAATGTACTCCCTTTGTTCTATTGAACTTGTTTCATTTGGGATCGACATAGAGATTAAGAACAAGAGTATTAAATGATAAATGGTGTGTTTAGTGTAGTGAATAAAGTGATATAAAGTATTTTTTAATTGATAAAGTGATATATAGTGATATTAAGTGGTTTTGAAGTGACATACAATGAATAAAATGATTTTTTAATTATTTCCTTAAAAGCAAATGGGACAAGTTGAATGGCATGCCCAAAATGGCAAAATGAGACAAGTTGAATGGGATGGAGGGAGTATCATTATCATCATTTCATTATATTATATTATTAAAATAAAAACAATCTAATTTTGTATATATTTTATGTGGCACCCCCAAATCCCTTCATTCCTATTTATCTAAATTTTTCAATTTTGTAGTAATTACAAAAATAATACTATCATATTTCTACTACAATTATATATTATAAATCTTCCATCCACATCGCTTTTTAAATAAAACCAAACCTATTAGAATTCCTAGAAATACTTGGAGTTAATGTGCATTTTTTTTTATCCTTTACACCACTGATTTAATTTGACCGATTAAAAAATTGGTCAAATAAATAGTTATATTTTTTATTTAGAAAGTTAATCTAACTAATATTTATTTTGTCAATAATTAAGTTTATCAAATAAATTCATATATAATTACTTTTTATAAATACCAATTCGGTTTGGCTAAATTGTAGTAATATTTATATTAACGGCTAAGTTATTTTCGGAGTCACAATTACTCAGCATAAAGTTTTGTAAAAGGCAAAACTATTAAGTACATAGTGAAACCAATTTCTGATTGAAGTTCTATTCTCAGTAAATCAAAGTTCTTCTCAAAACTAGTAAAATAGAAAACGGATTTCATCATTTATTTTTTTTATAAATATATTTGGAAGATAATTATTTATATAATACAATTTATAATATGAATTTCTATTTATGAAATATTGTGTGAATATTTTTGAAAGATAGCTATTTATATAATTATATATTAATTAAGGTAAAAAAGAAAACGAATGCCATCATACAAAATGTGATACACAGAGTTGCAATGAAAATGATCCATCTCAATTTTCATACAAAAAGGACGTGAGACAATCTCTTTAAGAGCCAAATATTTATAAAATTATAAATGAGTTTAGTAAATTGATTAAAACCTTAAATTAATTAATGAATAATATTATTTTTCTTAATTTATCATATATCACTATCAAATAATTTTATTAAATATAATGCCCTATTGTTTTTCAACGGGTATTTATATATAAACATAATACTCCCTCCGTTCACAAGTAAATGTCCAGTTTGCTAGAGTAACAACGTTCGCAAGTAAATGTCCAGTTTACTTTTTCGTACAAACTACCCTCTTTACTTTCCAAATATTACTACCCTTTGTCACTCAATTATCCACCATCTTTTAATTAGGTCAAATTAACAATAGTAATTAAACTCCTAATTAAACCCCTAATAAAAACTCAAAATTAAACCCACCCACCCACCAGCCCAACCCAATGTATGAAATCGATCCATTTATCTCTCAATTTCTGCTCAAACCCTAATTTTTCTCGATCCATCTCTCACTCTCAATTGCTGCTCAACCCCTCATTCTTCTCGATCCATCTCTCTCTCTCCTTCTCAATTTCTGCCTAACCCTAGATGTATCGCAGCCACTCTCCATCATTTCTCTCAGTTTCGATCTTTAATTTCTGAAATCGATCTATGTGAAACCTTAGATCCACTGCAGCATCTTCTCCTTCACCCCTCAATTTCCCCTCTAATGAATTCTTCGGCAGATCTGCCTCCACTAGAGGAATCTCCCTTCACCCCTCAATCTCCCTTCTCCGAATCGATCTCTCATGTTGAAGAGACTGAATTCACCGTTGGAGAATCCAGTCCGCCGTCGGAGAATCGATTGATGGTGGTCACCGCTTTGTTTCCGCCTTCTGGATTCGACGCTTTGAAGCCATCCTCTATATCTGACGCGGTGGCGACTCCATTAACGGCGACCAGAGCTAGGCGGCAACCATCTCCTGGCTGGGAATCTGAGGCCAATTTTGAGGACGAATTTGAGGTGCCACAAACTCCACCGTCATATTTTGACGATGAAGTTGATGTGTATCTCACCGATGCTGAATGGAGGGCCAAGTACCTTTATCTTCTCAAGGCTGGAAAACACTAGGGCTTTTCTGTCCAGGTTCTATTGTTTCTATGTTACTGTCTAATCTGGTGTTGGGGGCTGGTGATGCCATTTGATGATTTCTGTAGTGCCATTTGATGATTTCTGTAATGCTATTTGAGGATTTCTGTGATGCGATTTGATGATTTATGTGAAATCTGTGATTATATGATGCTTGTGAAATCTGTGATTTCTGAGGCTTTGTTTCTCAGTTTCTATGATTATATGATGCCTTGAGTGTATGTTGATGATGAAACTGATACTACTACTTGATCTGTGCCCTGCCTATGATGATTTCTGTGAAATTTGAGGCTTTGTTATGATGATTCTATGATTATATGACTATATGAGTGTATGTTGATGATAAAACTGATACTACTACTTGATCTATGCCCTGCATATGATGATTTCTGTGAAATCTGAGGCTTTGTTATGATGATTCTTTGATTATATGATGCCTTGACTGTATGTTGATGATGAAACTGATACTACTAATTGATCTATGCCCTGCCTATGATGATTTCTGTGAAATATGAGGCTTTGTTATGAGTTTGTATGATTATGTCATGCCTTGATCATATGGATGCCACCACTAGGTAAAAAGAAACATAGTTTAGGAGGTTGAAATTTGATCATTAGGTAGTCAATCATGCAATACTTCATTCCAAACTCCAAAAGGGACATTTACAGTTACCAAAACTCTAAAAACCAGCTCCAAAAGGGACATTTACATTCCAAACATAAGACACCAACTTTTTTATGTTTGTCCTTGTAAATATGCTGCAAAAAAAACTGCAGATGTCCTATTCTGCTAGATTGACATGGTCAATGCCATTAACAAGTGATTCAATGTTTTCTACCGGGCCATTTCCTTCACTCTCCTGCATATTTATATACTCTAAGCTTGATGCTACTAGCTGCTCATCCATCTCAATGCATGTTGGCAATTTTCCCTCCCTTCTAAGCCTACCTTTGCCAATGTGTGGAATTGTGTAGTTGTTCTCTCCCTTCACTTTGATGATTTCCTCATAGCATTACTGTAAAGTCAAGAAAACATCATTAAGTTTGTACCTTGGATAAGCCTCAAACGCTTTAGTGAAATTGTTGATAAAATCTTCCACTGTGATTGCATTCTTCTGATCTTCTAATGACTGTACTGATCTGAAAAATTCCAAGTCATTAATATTAGTGTCAGGGGAATTAGGTGGCTGACAGACAAATGAGATATTGAATCCATTTGTTTGTACTATTGCTTGAAAATCTGGATCTTTGTCAGTGATATGTGGCTTTGCATTGTCCTGCTGAATTATAATGTTCTTGCTAACTCCTTCTGGCCACTTTTGTTTAATGCATGGTATTGCCTGCAGCATGATCCCAGTAACATAAGACTAAATGATGAATGTTTGATGCATTATGATAGTGGTAATGAAACAGTTACCAGCTCCAAGAAACTTCTTTTCATGACATCTCTGTTAATAACTTGAATTGACTTTGTGATGATGGTTCCTTTGGCTCTATTTTTTGAATTCCTTATTGCTGGTTCCTTGAAGATGAATGGGAATATCCCAAACTTACCATCAAAAATCTCATGTTCTTCTTGATCTATGTGTGGTCTGCCAACCACTAATAGGAACATGTCCTTCTTCACCTTTTACCAGGTAGTACCTTGATGATGTTCTTGTGAGATTAAACTATTTTTCATCTATGTGTATGATATTACACATGGACTGAAAGACAATTTTCCCATTTTCACTGATTCTAGATAGCATACTAAGAGACCATTTCAGTTTTTGCAGCTTATTTGCCTCTGTGAGAAGAGGTTTTATAGCATTTGAATGTGCACAAATTCTTTTTTTTGCTTCACCCACCTATGAGCTTACTCAACACTGACTTTAAGATTACCTGCTAATTTTTTAATGCTGCTTCTTTCCACAAATGACAGGTTTTTCATTTCTTTCTTCATCCAGCTCCTTCCTATTTTTCTGTATTTTTCCTTTCTTCATGCCAACAACATTGATAGCGAATCCCAAACTCTGTTGTGTGACTACAGATTTCCAAATGCGATTGATTGTGCGGCCGGATTTCTGGAACAGTTTAGAAGCTTCAACTTGAGCTCCATGTCGAAGAATGCCACAGTGGCTGTTTTGGTGTAGCGACTGTGCAAGAAGTTTCCTATCATCATCAGTCAGATTTGCTCCATTTGGAGCCATTTTTGAGATTTTTCTGTATTTAAGGCTGTAGAAATTTTTTTGGTAATGAATGTTGTCCGGAAAATGGGTGTAATGAATGTTATTTATGCTTTAAGTTGTGTGTTAAGTGTAGTTTCCCACCAAAACTGTTTTTAGTGGAAAATTTCAAATTAATGTACACTTTGCAGCTCATTAATGCAGTTTTCCCTCCTTCCTATTTTGATCAAATCTTGATTTATAGATTTCATTTTTGTCATTTACAGGTTTCATTTTTTTAATTTAAAGATTTAATTATGCATGAAATCGAATGGAAAAGAAATGAAAAAATAATCAAAGGAAAACAGGAAAAAAATAAAAATGGAAAACAGGAAAAAAATTGAAAACAGGAAAAAGAAATTCGAAAGGAAAAGAAATGGAAAAAAAAAATTGGATGAAAAAATAACAAGGATTAAGTCCTCAAATGAAAAAGAAAATCGAATGGAAAAAAAGAAATGGAAAAGGAAAAAAAGGATTAAGAATATAAACACTTTTAACAATACCCCTACATCTTAACTTTTATTCCAGTAATTTTCACTTTATTAATTTTCTTAAACTTTGTATCCAGTACAAAGTGGATATTTATTTGTGGATAGAGGTAGTATTTATCATTATATTACTAAAAGGAAAACGATTCTTACTTTGAAAAAATCCTACATGGCATCCTTTATATTTCTTCATTCATATTTATCTAAATTCTCAAATTTTTGAATTCTTAAATGTAAAATAATAGATCTTAAATATCTATACTAAAATCTTGTGTCCCACATCGGTTTCTCAATGAAAGTTCACCTATTGAAAAGCCTATAAATACCTAGAATTAATGTGTATTTTCTCATCTTTTGCTCCACCAATTTTATCTGGCCAATTTATTTATTAATCGGCCGAATAAATAACTATATTTTATAGTTTAATTTAATTTAATTTGGTCAATTTATTAATTGGCCGAATAAATAATTATTTTTTGTAGGAGTTTTATTTGGCCAATTTATTTATTAATTGACCGAATAAATAACTGCTATATTTTTATAGTTTAATTTAATATAATCTGGTCAATTTATTAATTGGCCGAATAGATAATTATTTTTATTAGGGAACCAATTTATTAGTTGATAGAATAAATGGTTTCAAAATAATTTGGATAATTTATTGGTTGGCCGAATTAAATTTGGAAATAGTCTAATATTTTTTATTTAATTTGATAAAAAAATAAGTAATTTCTAATTTGTCAATTAATTAGGTAGACGGACCAATTCTCAACTGACGGGTACCTCAACTCGGGATCTCACGTGACACATTTTTATTCTTTATTCTCATTAATTTTAAAATTTTCATTTTATTCATTTTTTTCATGTATTTTCTAATATCTAGAATCGTCATAAATTGTGCATTTATAAATCAAAATCGTGGTCAACATGCAAATTCTGACCCGGAATCGTGGCGGTAGACGAGCCAATTTCCAACCGACACTCGAGAACTTTTTCATTTTACGTTATTTTTAGTTGGGTTTCCAGCTTTGCATAATTTATAATTTTAATTAACGAATATTACTATACGATTAAGGACGATAACGAATTGTACAATCATTATTTTTATTAAATTATTGGATCTATATAAATTCTAAATAAATTTTATAAATTACACACTTATAAATTAGAGTCGTGGTCAACGGGTCAGTTCCGGTGTAGAACTGTAGCGGTAGACTAATATACGGATTTTTTTCATAAAGGAACACAAATGACTAACTTTTTAATCGGATTTTAAACAAGTACAGATATATAAATTTTAAACAAGTTTGAATAATTCTAAACACATCATCTCAAATTGTTTGATTAATCGTCTTTGTTTTTAACCGACCAATAATCGTGTGCATAGATGGGCCAATTCAGTACTTGCGGGACAACTTTTTTTTTAATATATTATATAATTTTGAACTCATAAAATTAAGAATATTTATGGTCAACTTTTATCTTATATCGTTGACTAAATAATTTTATGAATCACAATCATTCCACATAAAGTTTTGTAAAAAGGAAAAACTACCAAGTACATAGTGAAACAATTCTTGAAGTTCTATTCTCAGTTAAAAAAGTTATTCTCGAAGCTGGTAAAAAAGAAAACGAATGTCATCATTTATTTTTCTATGAATATATTTGGAAGATGATTATTTATATAATACTACAATTTATAATTAAATTTTTATTTATTAAATATTGTTTGAATATTTTTGGAATATAGTTATGTATATAATTAAATATTAATTTCAGGTAAAAAGAAAATAAATATCATCATTAATTTTTTTTGTAAATATATTTGGAAGATGATTATTTATATAATTTAAAATCAGTATTGTAGTCAATAGGCCGGTTCCAGGTCGAAACCTTCGGGATAGACGGGGGGATGATTGTGAAGCGGTGGTTTAACTTATTTTCTTTTTTCTTAATCTTGTGTTGAATTCATAATGTGGTGTATTTAGGGTCACTTTCATCTTATAGACAATCTTAACATCTATAATATTATTTGCTATCTATATATCTCTTCTCTCTCTCACTACCTGCTCCTTCTCTTGCCTCTTTTTCTTTATCAAAAGCTAAAAGATTCAGCTTAAGAGTTGCTTTCCTTTGAGAGAGAAATATATTTTTATCCACATCGGTTTTGTAGAAAAATAGAGCTTTAACAATTATCGAAAGTAATGAGAATATATTAGTTAAAATTTTTAACAAAGATAACTATATGAGTTTGAGACGTAAACTTGTGGTAAAATTACTTTGTAATTGAATTTAAGATGTGTTCAAGGGATATAAAATTCTAAGCGAGTTTAGTAGATTGAATAATTGAATTATTTTACGCTAAAATAATTAACAAATAATATATTTTTTTAATCTATCATTTATTAATACTATTTAATAATTTTATTAATTTTTATAATTTTCCGTTGATTTTCGACGGGTTGTACGCTAGTTATTATCAAATGTACACTTGGAGAATTGCTGGAGTTGTCTCGTGATCAAAATAAAATAATAAGAAAAAGAAAGGCAAACTAAAACACGATCATATTATAGATAATACTATGAAACCCACAAATTATATAATCCGTGCTGTCAAAAAAAAATTATTTAAAATTTAAATTCAGAATATAATAAGACTGGCTTTGTATGTATGTTTTTCTATCATCACGTTTGCTTTTCTCTCTCTC
Organism: Schizonepeta tenuifolia; assembly: GCA_029490685.1. Classification (NCBI taxonomy): domain Eukaryota; kingdom Viridiplantae; phylum Streptophyta; class Magnoliopsida; order Lamiales; family Lamiaceae; genus Schizonepeta; species Schizonepeta tenuifolia. Next base: position 89,230,749 of record CM055956.1, read on the forward strand.
CACTTTCCTCCATTCCTAAACAAACCACACCTGATATTTGCAACAAGAATCTACCGATTTGGAATTTTACTACACCACAATTCCAATTTCGCATCTATCTCGCAACTCCCAAAATTCCTTTCCTCTCCAATCCCAATCAAAATAACCAATAATTTAAGCACATTTTTTTCCCAATATTTTTCCTCCACCTTCTTCTATCTTCTTCTGCAGCGAGACTGCGTAGTCTTGTAAACTATCCAACTCCTTGAAGTTAAAAACACGCACAACACACACTACTCTGCCTGCAGATAAAGAGATGATGGGTGTGATTGTGACAAGCAGCCGTTGTTCCCACACTTCCCATATCACTGCAATCATCATCACCAGCTTCTTTCGCCATAAATTCTGATCAATTTTAAACCATTCCTTTTTGTTGACTGTCGAAGTATATACAGGTAAAGCGTTCGATCGAAAGATTTCAAATACTTTTTGGGGAGGAAAAAAAAAAGAAAAAGACGGAGCTGCTGCAATCCCACGAAAATAGTTTAGTTTTATTGTCAATAGCGGGTCGTGAATTTTCTGGTGGCGGCGGCGGCGGCGGTTGGGTTTTAACTAAGAAGATGAAAACTTTTGGTCATGATCGGCCTCTGGATTCTGTGTTTGCGTCTGCTCCTTCAAATTCTTTTCTTGGTATGAAAAATTGCAGCCAATCTCCAAACTCTTGTTGCGTTGACTTTTTCCTCTGTTTATCAATGTTTTCGTTATGATTTGCAATTGATGACTTGGTTTTAATTTCGGTGTATGATTTGTATCTATGTAGGAGTGTATATTATATATATATATATACACACACGCGCACACACAAACTTGTAGAAGTGGTTGAATGTGTGAGAGATGACATTTTTGGAGATTTGAAGGATTTTCTTGCATCATGTTTCTTAGCTTCTATGTCAGCTTTCTGCTGTTTGAATCAGTTTATAAGTATTTGGTTTTGTTAAATTAGTTCTTGAGTTGGAAAAGGCCAAAGATCTCTATGATTTGGGATCAAAATTTAACCATTTTGTAGCTATTTGATAGAGTCAGTAATTTCCCCATTGCTAGCCATTGATTTGTGCTTTCAAACAAAGCAATGGGACTATTTGTTTGCTATTTGCTTGCTTCCAGAATCTATGATTCATTTCAATATGGTTGATTGTGTGTGCGGAAATATTTTCTCAGGGCCGGGGGCGATGGTAAGTTTTGGAGCCGTTGGTAGGGTGAACGGATCAGGAAACTTGTTTTATCAGTCGTATGACTTGCAAGAGAACGGGGACGAATACTTGGATGACTATTTTAGTCCACCTGAAAAGAAGAGGAGGCTCTCTGTAGATCAAGTCCAGTTTCTTGAGAGAAGTTTTGAGGTTGAGAATAAGCTTGAATCGGAGAGGAAACTTCAACTGGCAAATGAGCTTGGTTTGCAGCCTCGTCAGATTGCAGTGTGGTTCCAGAACCGCAGGGCTCGTTGCAAGACGAAGCATCTAGAAACAGAATACGAGACATTGCATTCAAGCTATAAGTGCCTGAAAATAGACTATGATTCCCTCCTTAAGGAGAATGAAAAGCTTAAAGCTGAGGTGAAAAATAAACCCAAGGGGGAAATGTGATTATTTCCATTCTTATAGTCAACTTTCCTTTTTCTTACGCGTGTGGCTGGCCACTGTGTGACCGAATATCATTACCTATTTTAGTAATGATTATGTTTAAATTCTTACTCTTGGCATTCTCATATGATGTTTCTATATCTGACCAGGTTCTTCATCTGAAACTCCACGGGCTTGCTCAAGATGTGGAGCATGTAAACTCAGGACTCTGTTACACTGAAGAACTATCTGAAGCAGTGCCAAAAGAAGCTATGGCAGCTGATATGATTTCTACAAATGACGAACGTAAAGTTTCAGTGTCGACTTTTAAGAATGACGAGCAGAGCTCAACAAAAAGTGATGTGAGCAATGGAGACAGTCCCCGGTTGATAGATGGGAATCATCCAATGTTTGTCGAATCAGGTGAGTCTTCTCATGACTTTGATGCTGATCAGTCTGTTTTATTGCTTCATGGAGAAGATTGCTTGAATGAGGAATTGCTACAACGTGCTTATATCTTTCCTAAGATTGAAGATGCCTATTGTCATCCTCATGCAACATCTTGTGGCTATGGATTTGCTGTTGAAGATCATGCATTCAATTTCTGGTCTTATTAAGTTCTTGTCCATATATTTCTAGACTTTCTCGTTTTCTTGCTTTGAGCATTTGCTAGCTAATAAGTGATTACGGTGATTGTAGTCGGGCTATTTATGGTTTTCTTCTGTGAAGATAGTCTTGTTTCAAGCTTTTATTGTATGTATCATATTTTTGTGAAAAATATTTGAGTTAATGTGTTGATTGCTTGTGTGCTCTCTCATTCCTTCTTTCAACCAAAAACTGGTAGTAGGATCTAAAAGTTCAAAATTTGACACTAGGATATAAAAGAAGTAGACGAAACACCTACCCTGTATATTGCTATTGATAACAACATACAAAGAGCTTAGTCTTGGAGGGGGTTGAGACCTTCCCCCAATACTCCATTGCTTTATTAGGATACAAACAACACAGCAGAACATTATTTAACTCGACTATAGTCGTTTAGATGCTACACCTAGTGATGCATGCACCACATTATTTAACTCGACTGTAGTTTTATAGATGCTACATCTATCTTTCATAGACAACCAAATATCTGTGTTTTAAAAAGCGCGCCCGGGCGCGCCTAGGCGCAGCGCCCAGGCGAGGCGCGGCCCTTGGGTTTTTTTCCTACCAGGCGCACGTACCTACATTAGGCGCAGCGAGGCGTGGCGAGGCGCACCGAGGCGCGCCTAGGCGCTGTTTCTCCCGGGCGCGCGCCTTCAGTTTAGGGTTTTTTATTTGAAAATTAAAAATTGAAAATTGAAAAATATAAATACAAGAATTAGAGGTAAGTAGTGATAGTGTGGCTACGAGGGCCAATGACAACAAATTGCATAGTTGATTTGATCGTACTTTAACTATTTGTGTGTTTTAAGACTTAAGTATTTGGCTATCTGCATTCTAAGTATTTGTGTGTTAAGTATTTGTGTGTTTTAACTTTAAGTATTTGTGTTTTGAGTAGAAAATATATTATAGGAAATATATTAGATATTTTATATTTTAGGTGCGCCTCGCCTACGAAAAGCCCGCGCCTGCGCCTCAGGCTCTGCGCCTAGGCTCCAGGGCAGTTTGCGCCTCGGTGCGCCTTGCGCCTTTTAAAACCAAGCCAAATATATACTACAGAAACACAAGCAGCAACAAGTTGACCACTGCAGATCATTAGTCTTGATTATTTTCCACAACTTTCAGACTTTTTTCTGTCTCAATCTCCCCTTTCTCATCATGCAATATCTTCCCAGCTAACAGCCTCGACTGCAGCCAACGAGGCTGGAACCACGGTGGTGGTTCCTTTTGGCTCTTCAGAAACTTAGCAAACCATGCAGAAGAATCTTTGGGATGTCTTATAAGGTCATTCGTGTATTCTATATAGATCAAACTGAACCTAGCTGTGTAGCCGCTCCCCCATCCAAAGTTATCGCACCAAGACCACACGAAATATCCCTTCAGTTTGTGGTAGTCGTCTCTGCATTGCGAGTATAATCAGTGCACATCACATGTGTTGATGGTATTGAAATCATAAGACGAAGTAATAATCATTTTAAATTTTTGACTAATTAGATCTTACTTCATTGCTTTAAGCACGTTGGCAAGATGATCTTGGTGGTACTTAATCCTATCTTTGTCGTCATCGCAAACCATCTAGGCTGTCTTCTCGGGTCATTCTTAGTAGGAAACCCTTGAGAGATTAAGTAGTAGTTTTAGATACTTCTTTTTATCAAATATATCTGGAAGTCTAATCAAATCTTACCATTTCCAGTGATGTATATTTCTTTCGAATCTGGATAAGCCTCATTCAAATACATCAGTAACTCATAAATCCCCTTTGGGACAGAGAACAGCCAATATAATCCGGACTACAAAATTAGATTAAGAGGTTAGAAATACGTTGCTCATGCACGTGTATTGATGAAGTGAAAAATATACGAGAGAGGAGAACAAAGATCCTTACTGGTGGTCCGATGGGTTCGTTGTTTCTGTAAACTGCACAAATTAAAGTAGTGACAGAACATTTATCAGAAGCTAAATTAGATGGTGTAGATGATGAAAAGGTTGATATATTCATTATTCATTTGTGAAGAAATTTTGTAGTTAATTACGTATGATTAAACGTGACCCTTTGATCTACAAAGTAGCCAACTTCATCTTCGGGGTTGGGATCATTGGAAGCATACTGCGATGTGTAATAATTGAAACCTAGGAAACCGATGGAGCCTGCGAGCTTCTCGTTTTACTCTCTATAGCATACTGTTCTATTGACTAAACGTATATTACTAGTAAACTTATTTTGTGTATGACCAAATAAGGAAAGAATTAACCCTTTAAAACATTTTAAAAGTGGTAGGACCTACCCACGTTCTATCTTTTTACCCTTTGTTCTTAATTTTCGTGCCCAATACTACAGAGACATATTGAGTAGGGCGGATGGAGTACTTTTTATCTCTTTTTCTACTCACAAATCACAATGATGAGTCTCTTTCTTCACTCACGTAACATCTATCATACTGTTATTAAAATTCATGCCACCAAAAACTCCTTACAATTTTCGTGGATGGAGTACATTTTAACACAGAAATTATAAGGAGTTTCTTCCGAAAATGTACTCATCCCTATCATACTGGTTTTCTTCCGTGAATATGTCTTGTTTCAAACTTACAAAAACTTGAGTAGGACGAATCCCACGGTAGGGTTGGTTATAATTCAGGGTAATAAATAGATTATGAGTAATTTGGGTTTATTAATTTTAATTAAGATGTATTAATCCCAATTAAAGAAGGATTAATAATCCTACCGCAACTTATATATGTATATGGGAGCTAGTTAATGTGTTGATTGCTTGTGTGCTAGCTCTCCCATTCCTTGTTTAAACCAAAAATTGATACAGAAACCTTAAAATTTGACACTAACTAAATCCATAAAAGAAGTGGACAAGGTTCATTAGTGAAAACAACATACAAATTGAAGAGCTTAGCTGAGGTGATGGAGGGGGTTGAGAACTGGCCTAACTTCCGATACATGAACCATTGATGCTTTATTTTCTTTATTTCAGGATACAATACAAACAACATTATTTAACTCGACTATAGTCGTTTAGTTGCTACACCTAGTGATGCACGCACCGCATTATTTAACTTGACTATAGTCGTTTAGATGCTACACCTAATGATGCACGCACCGCATTATTTAACTCGACTATAGTCTTATAGATGCTACACCGATCTTTATAGACAACCAATTGTATACTAGAAAAACACAAAGCAGTAGCAACCTGCAGACCACTGCAGATCATTAGTCTTGATTATTTTCCCCAGCTTTTGGATTTTTGTCCTTCCCAATCGACCAACGTGGGTTGAACCAGGATGGTGGCTTCTTTTCACTCTTGAGAAACTTAGCAAACCATGAAGCAGAATTTTTGGGGTTTCTGGTTAGGTCATTCATGTAGTCTACATACACCAACCCGAACCTAACTGTGTAGCCGTCCCCCCATTCGAAGTTATCGCACCACGACCACACGAAATACCCCTTCAGTTTCCGATAGTCGTTTCTGCATTACAAGTATCATCGATATGTATTTAATTCATATATGACATTGAAATTATAACGATGATCAATTAAAATAAAAGACTAATTAGATCTTACTTCATTGCTTTAAGCAAGTTGGCAAGATGATCTTGGTGGTATTTAGTCCTATCTTTGTCATCATCACAAACCATCTTGGCTGTCTTCTTGGGATCATTCTTAGTAGAAAAACCTTTAAATTAAAGATTGAGTAGTCGTGTTACATACTGTACTTGTTATGAGCTAGATATATTTGGATTTGATCAGATATTCTTACCATTTTCAGTTATATATATTTGTTCCAATTTTGGGTACTTGTGATTCAAATACATTAGTATGTCGTATATCCCCTTTGGAACAGAGTGCAGCCACTTGGTTCCAGATGACTGTAAGGTAAGACTAAGAAGTTAATTAGGACGAAACAAATAAGAGAGAGAGAGAGAGAGAGAGAGAGAGAGAGAGAGAAAGAGAGAGGCGAATGAGGTAGGATGCTTACAGGTGTTCCGATGAGTGTGTGATCTCTCTCAACTACAAAAAGAATTGAATTATTTAGGACATGGATATATGTATGATAAGCAAACATATGATTATTCATGATTATTTATCAATCACTCCTAATCACTCAAACCAACCGCATCCTATATGTACATGATGAGATCGAGGTTGATTAATATTTAAAATTTGTGAAATTAATTACATTTAGTCTCGACCCTTTGATCAGCAAAGTAGCCCTCTGCATCTGCGGGCTTGGGAACATCAGAAGCATACTCCGATGTGTAGTAATTCAGACCTAGGAAATCCATGGAGCCTATGAGCTTCTCCCTTTCCTCAGTGGTGAAAGATGCAAGATTTTCTGGTGGAACGCAGTTGGTCATGTTTTTTGGATATTCGCCAAAGAGTATAGGTTCCAGAAACCTTCAAGATCGATGCCATGGAAGGAAGAAAATTAATTAATCGTCAAGATCTAGCTAGCTAGTCCAAGTTATGGTATCGAGAAATTAATTGGAAAGAATGAATGTACCATCCAAACATGAAGTCCACTGCCCTTCCCGCGGCATCTTTATCGGCTTGAGAATTTTCATCAAAAGGTATATACCAATGGGAGTTGAGCACTATGCCTATCTTGCCTCCTTGTGCTTCCTGATTGCGCAATATGTAATGTATATAGTATATGTTCGTGGAAAGCACAGAGAGAGAGAGAGAGAGAGAGAGAGAGAGAGAGAGAGAGAGAGAGAGCCAACCTGAAACTTGGTTCTGTAGAGATCAATTGCTTCAGCATGTGCAAGAAGCAGATTTCTCCCGACTTTGTACGCCTCCGATGGATGGGCGACAATGAACTTGTCACCGGTGGGAGTTTCAAGGAGTAGTGGAAGACCACCATCAGGGGCGATGATGAATTTGTCGTCAGAAGCTGGAACTTTATGGCCCGGTGGAAACGAGCCTCTAACGTAGCCGTTGACAGCGTAGGTCCACGGCTCGTTCACCGTACTCCAGTGCTTCACCCGATCTCCAAATTCCCAGAAGCATACCTCTGCAAAGTTGCGAAAATCATCCCTGCATGCATTTTGTTAGAAACTAATTAATAAGAATCAATTAAGAAAGGAAAGGCAAGAAATGAAGAGCATATATATATGCATGAGATTAGTAATTTATAGAGTTTAATTTTTTACTTTATTCTTTTGGATAAGAAGCCTCCATACTCCTTTTCCAAGCTTGCAGGAAGATCCCAGTGAAACAGTGTCACAAACGGCGTCATGCCTGCATGCACATATATATTTATATTCTTAATTAATAGTACAATACTAGTGTATCTAATATAATGAGAAAGATAGATAATTAGATAGAGATCAGCTAGAGCTATAATTAATCTCTAGAGAGGGAGAGCGAGAGCGAGAGGGAGAGCGAGAGTTCAAATTAACTAATTATCGTACCATGGTGTAACACAGTATTGATAACATCATTATAGTATTCAATTCCTTCTCTGTTGATTCCACCACTACTTCTTCCGCCTATTCAGTTCACCACGAATAAATTAATAATGAACAAATTCTCTTGTATATATGTATATAATTATGAATAAATTAAGGGTTAATTCAAGCCATGATCTTTTAACTCATTGCAATTCATAGCATATTTTCAACTTCTGGTGATCGAAAAGATGATGTGTGATTTTTTAGTGACGTGACATTTAACTATTTTTTATGTGGCATTTGACTCAATGCTGATGTGCATTTATATTTATTTTTACTAAATAATTTTGTTTCTTCTTATATTATACTATTTTCTCAATAATCCAAATTTAAACTCAATTTTTAAATGCCACATCAAAAATAAGTAAATACCACGTCACAAAAAAAATTACACGTCATCTTTCTAATCACCGGAACTTGAAAATATGCCTTAAATTGCAATGAGTTGAAAGGTTATGCCTTTATAGGCAATTAACCCATAAATTAATACCTGGCAATATTCTTGTCCATGAAATGGAAAACCTGTAGGAGTTAAACCCCATTTGCTTCATCATCTGAATATCTTCCTGCAATTTAATTATATATCCCTAATTAACTTAATTTCTAGTATATCATATTGTATTGTATAGATTAAATTTCCCTCTACATAATAAATAATAATAACCTTATATCTGTTGTACATATCACATGCAAGACTTCCATTGCTTCCATCAGCTATTTTCCCTGCCACACACACCCCCCAATCATATCAGTTATATATCATCTCTTCGATCCGAGAGAGAGAGAGAGAGAAAGAGAGAGAGAGAGAGACAAGGTTGCTCCACGGAGAACTCATCCCATATGCTAATTCCTTTTCCTCCCTTTGCAGCAGCTCCTTCAACCTGAACACCCAAAACAAGAAGAATATATGGAATTGAAGTTAAAAACAAAAATATTATACTATAGCATATATATATAATTAAATTGAAGAAGATGAAAAACCTGAAAGGCTGCGGTTCCAGTTCCAAACACAAAATCATGAGGAAACCAGTTACGGGTAATGCCGCTGTTATCGTGGTCATCAGGAACAGCTCCCTCGCTTTCCCACCAACTTGGAGGTTTCTGGGCATTGTTTCCAATAACCAGTACTGCTTCGTTCGCCATTGCTCCACAAATATGCAGAGAGAGATATATAGACTGATTTCTAAATTCTAATTGTTGTTGTGTGTTGAGTGTGTGAAATTATCAAAACTAACTTCACCTATTTATAGCACTACCGTGAGATCCTCTATTACCATTCTATATATTGCATGCTTTATTGCATCGATAGATGAATGACACGTGACATGATTAAGGGTTCAGGCGTATATTTCACCAAGTGAACCGCGTTCCGCATTTTGATAAATGAGCCCTTGGGGTCTCTCTCTCCTCAAGGGATTATCCAATGGGGTAAGGACACTTGTCTTCATCTCATTCCAATTAAATTTTCTTTTGGATATCTATACTTATTATGAAATAGTCTTGCTTACAAAATTTGATTTATCTATTATGTCCCTATTATATATCTAATCTAATGGTAATAATATAATATTATAAAACTAAAATTACTATTTCATACATTTGATATACTATTTCACTACAATCACAACAACATCATCATCATCATCATCATCATCATCATCGTCGTCGTCATCCAATATCTAATATAATTTACATCCTAACCCAACATCAATTCTAAATTTGATTTAGGCTAACATATTGCATTTGTTAATAATTAATTATTAATTATATCTAAACACACTCAACAATAAACAAAAAAAAAGATTTAATAATATTTTTGAAAATTGATGAACTAAAAACCTTTATGATATAGTAACATAATGTTACACTTGCGAACATCTATATAAATTTTATTCTATATTAAATTTCAAATTCATTAATTATTCGAATTCTTATACTTCTCCTAATAAAAAAGTACTCCCCTGATCCCCAAAATTATGCATAGTTTTGGGTCATAGTTTTGGGTCACGAGTTTTAAGAAACTCTTGAAAAGTGAAATGTAAGTGGAGAAGAAGTTGATGTAAGTAGAGATGAGATCCCACATTATAAGGGTAATAAGTGGAGGAGTTATTTCCTAAAATGGACTATGCATAATTTTAGGGGTCGAAGGAAGTATTATCATCTATTATAATATATCCATCGAAGAGATTGAAAGCCATAAACACCAAAGAGATTGTAAAACAAAAATATTAGGATTCTGAATTTCTCTTCAGGAAATTATCTTTCAGTTAGTCTCTTATTAATTTTATTTTCATGGTTTTTTTTATGTCGTGGAAATTTGCAGCCACTACCTTAAGTACGCAGTGGGTAAACCTCATCCCTGTGCAGTAGCCTGCAAATCACACACAGTAGGTAAACCACACTTTCATTTCTTGGATTTTATTGTATTTTTTGTGTGTTTAAATATTGTATATTTATGTTTTTATTATGATTTTATCTCATTGGCATATGATCTAACGACATTTTTAATTTACGACGTTAATCTACTTAAAATATACAAAATTTTGTTATGTTTTTTAGTATAAGAGGCAAAAGTTTTGGTTTAAAGAGCAAAAATATTCATATATTAAGCAAATTAATTTAAGCCTATAAATGAAAAAGACCATATCGGAAAATAGGTTCATGGAGACAGTTACGACATAGATTAGATGTTTTCTTTTAGAAGGTAATATAGGGAAACAAATTTTCGTCAGTAATTACTGACGGAAATTTATTTCCGTCAGTAATTACTGAGGGAATTTAATTTCCATCAGTAATTACAGAGGGAAATTTATTTCCGTCAGTAATTACTGAGGGATTTTGATTTTCCGTCAGTAATCTTAAAAAATCCGACCCGCCTTTTTTCCGTCGGTAATCCGTCAATAATTACTGACGGAATTGGTTTCCGTCAATAATTTTGTCAGTAAATGACTGTTTTTTTGTAGTGTAAGCCTATAAATGAAAAAGACCATATCGGAAAATAGGTTCATGGGGACATTTACGACATAGATTAGATGTTTTCTTTTAGAAGGTAATATACTATATACATACACATTATCAGCTGAATTATGCATTATGGTACAATTTTTTTAACTTAATACGTTGTAATTTTTTTTTAAGTTGGATGATTAACAGAAGTACTTTACAAATAGATCGAACATCATTCTTAATATGAGTAGGTACTTTACGAAATGACTTGAAAATAGCTTGTCAAAGTAGCTCAGATACAAGGGTAAGAAAATGAAGATGATGATGATGATGATGAACAATAAGCTAACTAATATGCAAGATTTGAAACTTCAAATTATAAATTGATTGCAAATTTTAAATAACAAATTCCGAAAGTGTAATTGTAGTTTAACTTATATACTAATTATAATTTTTTTTAAATTTTTTTTGAAGGGTGTCCAAATTCGACTTATATATAATATTAAATGGTGATATTGATAATTTTGCACGAAAAATTCAGGTAAACAAAACATATTTGGTCTCAAATGCAGAGATTAGGAAGGTTGATAAAAGGAATCCGAGTATACATTTAGAAAAACAATTGATTAAATCTAACAAAAAATTTAGTCGTGAGTGAAAAATGAATAGTATTCATCTCAAGATAAATTACAATTTCGTTCAGTTCAAAGATAAAGAAAGAAGAAGTATTTTGTAAATCTCAAAGACCTACTTTTCCTTATTATTACTAATTGGGACATATTAGTATTTGGATGTTTGTTTATATTAGGTAGATGCTTATACAACTCTGATACAAATTAAAGAGAGTTAGATGGCAGTAGATCCATTGTCTATAACATCAAAAGTTGTGAGCAACATAACTGTTGGGAAAATTAGTAAATATTTTGATTTATCTCAAAACCCAACTAACCCCAACCGAGTAGATGAAAGCCATCGTTTGAACTTAGCTAGAGTTCACTGTTTGAGCCTAGGGATTTTATTTACTGGTTTCAAGTAGAAGAAGACAGCTGTACTGAAGAAGGCAGTTCGTGAAGAACTCAGTTAAGATCACGAGCTTAGTTGAAGTATGAGCTCAGTTGACCCACAAGCTCAGCTGGATCACGAACTCAGTTGGACAGCAATTCAGTTGACTCCTCAACTGACCTATGCAGCTCAAGCGTGAAGAGAAGTGTTGAAGTCAGACGTCACAAAGCTGAGAAGAGAAGACTTTGAAGACGTTGAAGGCAGAAGAGTTGAAGTCCAAATTCAAATCTACTCGGAAGCACAAGTCAGCTGGAAAAACTTACTATAAATGGACCGACAACAGAGACGCGCAAAAAGCGAAGGTCTCAGTTGCCATTTTAGGAAAGTTTTCAGTAAAGCAGGTGGAGTGCCATGCTTTTGGCAGAGGTCAAACGACTCTTTCCAACGGCTAATTAGATCTCCCTCTATAATTAGAGGTCTCTACATCTGAGCTCAGAGACATAGTAGAGAGAGAGTGAAGAGAGAATTTTGGGCGAGCACAGAGAAATAGAAGAGAAAAAATCTTCAGCGCCGAAAAAGCAGCAGACTATCACACTCTCTAGCAAGAAGACCTCTGTTGAAGACCAGTAGAAGTAGAGAGTCCAAACCTCCTTCTATTCTTCCATCTAGCCTTTCAAAAAGCCCCTTCCTTGATCGAGTCTAGAATATATGTTCTTGCTTATAATGTTTCTAAGCAGACTCTCTCCCAAAAGATCGAATCTCTAAGCCTTAGGACAAAGCCTCCACTTCTCTCTTTGTAGAAGGCTTCATAGTTGGAAAAGCCCCCAACCTCCAAACCTTAGGTCTGACTTTAAACCCGCAATCAAAATCATTAGGTCCCTTTGAACCCGCAATCAAAGATCAGATCCCTTTGAACACGTAATCAAAGATTAGGTCCTTTAGAATTCGTAATCGAAGACTAGATCCCCTTAGAACCCGTAATCTAAAGAATAAAAAGAAAAAGTTACTCCCTGAAACAATTTTTAAGGTTGCGACTTATTTAGAAACAAAAGGGTATTCATGAACCAATCATTATTCTTTATAATTTACAATGGTTTGATTCATATTCAAATTATTAGAAATAAAACCTTTAGTTTAATAAATAATGAAAATGGAAAAAAAAAATTAATCTATTTTTTAAAATCATATAACTGATCCAGCATATAAACTACACTATCACAAACTGCACTAAACTTTGGGAACTTGACCTTCCCATGTTTTCATAAAGGTTTCAGTTTTAGTAACGAGCTTTAATTTCCACCATCTTCCGCAACGCTAAACTCTTTGAAACCTTTGTTGGAATACATAGCCGACCCTCTGTCAAAGAAGTCAGTCGTGTACCCAACTGTGTGATCAGCTCTAACTGACCATCTCAGTTGTAGAGCAATTCCAACTGGCTTTTTTAATTGTTGAGCAAACTGACCTGAGCAGTTAACTCAGCGAAAAGATTTTGAAAGCAAAAATTGCAACTGGTGTATTCCCCTCTCATACACCAGATATTCGTTATCGAGACCATCAATAACTATAATAAATAAAGAATATGTCATTTATCTGATTTATATATTTTGTTGTTATTTTTAGTTATTTATTTTGGTAAAAACACAAATAGTAAATTGTTATATTTTAAATTAATTTCAAATTATATTTACTTCCTTCATTCACTATAATACTCACTATTACCCAATACTACCCACCTATTTCTCAAAACATGTGCAGTTCACAATGTAAACGGAAAGAGTATTATATACATAAACAAATTTAATAACTCTTTTTTCTTATATTTACGGAAATCAATATATGAACATATTTATGCCTTTGAAAAGATATGGCTACAAACAAGAGAAATAAGTTGTAGCAAATTGTATGACAAAATTTAGTGATTGTTATAAATTTTCTGGTAAACCTCATTCATAATTATACATTTATTTTAAACGAACATAAATGAAACATTATGCATTATCAACTATTACTACCCACGTACATCGTAATGTCAAGAGATTGAATCAACTATTACTACCCACGTACATTGTAATGTCAAGAGATTGAATCGACAATTTCTAAATGTATGAAATCTGTAATTTTCATTTATTTCATTTTTATATATTGTCATGTAATTGATCAACTTACTTGTATTATTCTTTTGTTATATATATAGTTCAAATGAAATTTATGATCTATTATAAATTGTGTAGGCAAAAATGATCCAAAAAAATAGTAAGCGCTAAGGAAGAAGTATCTTTGAAAGATTTTAAAGATAAATATGATCTGAAAAATAGTAAACGCAAAGGAAATAACGTTACCTTAAAGAATACATACCCTATCTAAGATGTAATCTATATCTCACTCACTTTAATAATATTTTTCTTCTTGCTTTTCTTTTGGATGAAGCACAACTAACAAAAGTAATAAATTCTCAAAATTAATTGTAATTAGTTTGATTGCATAATTTGAAAATTCATATAATTAAAAATTATTGACGTATTTTACTAAAATAATTACCGTTTCTTTTTCTTTTTTTAATAGAAACTAAATTTGTTCAATTTTCAATAGTATATATGACTTGATTGTAATATCCGTCTATTTTATATCTCTTGCTTTATAGTTTTAATATTTCACAATATAATAAAAGATATGGTTATGTGAATAAATTAACATAATTTCACATGTAGATTTGATAATATATTACAGAAATTAATAAAAATTACGTGATTGTATTAATTTTTTGCTCTTTATTTTAAAAAAAGAAATACATGCAACGCACGTTGTCTCTGCTAGTAAAAATAAAATCATTATATCTTTTACATGTTATATTAAAAATAAATAAAAAATATATCAGAATTCGTATTTTTTCATACTCTATATATTGAGACCAAATTTACTATAGTTTTACACACAAAAAAAAATCTCTTCTTTTTCTCTATGTATAACCTTCATTTTATCACACCCTCTATTTTCTTTATTATCTATTTTCGTTTACTATGGATGATGAGAATAATTCTTTCTATAATTCTCAAAATTTTAATTCATCCCAAAATTTCAATAGAGAATTAGACTATCCGCAATGGTAGTGTCTCTATGGGATGTGATGGATATAGAGACAGTCAACTGCAGTGGGACTGTCTTTATGGGGTGTCTCCATCTAATTAGTTTATTAATTTTGAATAATAATTTTGTCAATATATCACTGTCTCGAGACTGTCTCGTTCCAACAAGACAGTCTCAAGACAGTGGATGCTGCACTGGGCTGTCTCCATGGATTAGGTTTCTCGAGACACCCATGAAGACAACCACTGCAGACAATCTTATGTTTTGTTTACAATTTTCCAATAATTTCAGGCTATTTTGTTACTTTTATACAAATAATTATATTATTATTAACAATAATGCAAAATAAAAATGTATAATGTTGTGGTTGGGGTGTGATGATCATTAATAAACAACAAAAAATACATTTAATTAGGTTGAAAAAATATTGAAAATGTAAAATAAAGAAAATTTATCTAAATATCAAAAAAGGTGGTTGGTTGGGGTGGTCCGTATAATCTCCGATAAACATGGTCTCACATTTCCTAATTTCATTTATAAGCAGTAGCATGAAACGACAATGAGTAAATTAAATGATGCATGTGCCGGTATACGTTGTATGAAGGAGGACAAGGACAAAATTATAAAATTTGGTTGTTGACTTGTTGCATCTATAAGTGAGGTGAATAATGAGAGTATTCATTGTACTTCGAATGAATGCTTCAGCCATTTTTGGTTAAAATAAATGTATCACAGTGGAAAGTGGTTGGTTGCTTGAATAATTCTATATGTGGATGTGTGAAAGTTAAAAGTTAAAAAAAAAAAAAAATTAAAAATACATGCAGTTTAGATCGATATACTCCCCACGTCTCGTTTGACTAGTCCTAATTTTTTTGGGCACGAGAATTAAGGAGAAAATAATTATGAAGACAAAAATTTATTTTTGTGGGGTTATTAAAGTGAAATAAAGTGGAGAGAGAGAGAGTGAATAGTGAATGTTACAGAAAATAAGGAGAAAAGTAAGTTGAAAGGTGTAAAGTTAGCCAAACTAAATGAGTCATAATTTTCTTAAATATTTTTCAAAAAGGAACTAGAACAAGTGTAACGAGACGTACAAAAAAAAAGTAGGACAAGTCAAGCGGGACGGAGAGAGTATATTACGTAGCGTACGTAATAAAATTAATGGATACTTATTATAATTAGTTGAAGTAATAAAAGTTTCTCACATATTATTATTTACAGGATAACCAATTATTTATTTATGTTTTCTATTAATTTACTTAATCTTGAATGATATCTAATCAGTGACAAATAAACTATAATTAGAAACTAATAAATTTTAATTGAAGATTCATAGATCTTAATTGAAATTTCTAAACTTTAAATTGTGATTACTAACTCTTAATTTAAAATTAATAACATTTTAATCAACAAAAGGTTTTGGGAGCCTCAACAAAAATTATTGGTTCAGCCTATGACACTTTTCGCTGTTTATTTGCAATTCGAAAGTATAGGGGATTTTGAGAAAATAATGCATGACGTTGGATTAATGAAAACACATCAAATAAAAGCCAAATCAAGCTGATAATAATAATAACCATTTTGCAATATTTTGTATTTATTTATGTGCACTATCGCGTGAAACATGCGGTCATTTTGGGGTGTGATGAGCGTTGTATGCTTCCAAATAATTCCTGCAAATCCTGTTCAGAATCAAATGAGTATAGCAATAAATAAAGTCGAACCACAGAGAACGGGATATAATTTATTCTTCCTATAAATCAGTTTTGATGTAGCCACCACGCTTTAAATTTGGGTTTTTCTATTAACTAAGATTGCAAAGAAATTAACTAAATAATAAACTATATATAAATCAAAAGAAAGTAATTCGGCTTTGAATAAATCCACACTAGTCTAGGCTCTGATCATCGCCGCAAAGATTAATTAATTATCTAGGACCAACCAGTTATAGGATACCTTGAATGCAGCGGACATACCCAAATTCCTACGTACTTTATCGATAGTTAGCTGTAGATGCCAGACCTAACTATTTCTCTTATTAAAACATAATCTAGCTGGAGACGCCAGTCCTAGATTTAATGCTATAATATCTTTAGCTTCGAAGGAACCCAATTTAAACGAATTACTTAAGAACACAAGTAATAATCCGTTTACCAATTTATTTCTACTACGAACATGGTAACTTTATCACTAATTAGCCCTATTCCAACAATTACGGATTGGGGGAACTAATTGACTATAATCCAATTTAATCTAAGTTGATCAGGCTTAAATAAAATCAGAATTAACTCTAAATACAAGGAATAAATTGAAATCCTAGAAATTAATTATACAAATAATTAGGTCTCACAGATTCTTAAACTAGTGTTTCAATATTCTCGCCGAATCAAATAATTTAACTACTCATAATAAAATTTAATGCAAACAAATAAATTAACACCAACATGCTATAAAAATAAGGAATTAAAATTGAAGAGGAAATTATCACCGAAATAAAATAATTTAAAGAGCTCCAACAAATCTACTGTGTGTGTTCCTTCCTTCCCAAAATTTCTCGCCAGGAACAAAATAAGGTAAAATAAAATCTGCCCTCCAATTAATGACAATCCTAATATATATATATATATATATATATATATATATATATATATATTATATGAGGAAATGCACCCATATGTCATTAGCTGAAATGAAATATCAAAAAAGGGTCATTAGTTCAAATTTTATCAATTTTTGTCATATGTTTACTTTTTGGACATTTATACCCTTATATTTTATTTCTTATTTCATTCTAGTACACTCTCTCTCCTACTTTTCCACTTTATTTTTCTCTCTCTTTTTTCTCTCTCTTCCTCCCTCCCTCAGCTCACGTTTTTCTCTCTTTTTTCTCTCTCTTCCTCTCCTACTCTCTCTCGTTTTTTTTTTCTGGTTTTCTTCTTGCTCAAGTTTTTCTCTCTACTGATTTCTCCATCGTTAATCCCTCCCGTGTTTCTCCGTCGTCGTGGTCGCCATCGTCGTCGCCGTAGCTATCGAAGTTTCTTCGTCGTCGTCGCGCCGGCATCGTCGTCGTCATAGTTTAGCTTTTTCCTCTGTCATCGTCGCCGTCTTGTTCGTCGTCGTCGTGGCTTCTGCTGTTGTGGCCGTCGTCTTATTCGTCATCGTCGTCGTCTAGTTGCTTTTTTTGTGATTTTGCAGCAATTTGTTGTGGAGAATTTTTTATTTGTGGGTTTTTTTTATTCTGCAATTTTTTATGCGATTTTGTTGTGTTTTATTCTTTATTTTTGTTTAGAAAGTCTGTCGTTGGTTTAATTGTATTTTTCCGGCGATTTTTTGTTGCGATTTGAACCTATGGAGGTAAATTCCGGCGACTGTGTTTTCTGGCTCTGGTTGGTACGTTTTCTTAATTGCGTACTGGTGCGTACCAAGTTTACCTGGTACGCAGTACGTATTTATCATTTCGTACCAGGTGTACTTGGTACGCGGTACGTAGTTATGAAGGCGTACCAAGTTTACTGGGTACGCAGTATGAATTTACTAATGCGTACCAAGTTTACTCGGTGCAGGTAAGGCCTTCTTCTTTAGTGGTTGCGCATGGAGGATGCTGGAAAGAGAACCTTTATGAGGGTGGTAGGAAAGAGTATATTCCTATACCGCCTAGTGGTATAAGCTTTGAATCTTTATTAACAAAGCTTGAAGTTCGAATGAAGAAGGATAAGAGTATGTATATGTTTGATATAGATGGTTTAGTGCAGTCTCCTAGTGGTGAAACTATCGGATACGAAGTTTAATGTCATTTGTGGAGCAAAAAGCAATGTTGTTGATGTTGCTTCCAGGAAGTGTTCGTGTCGGGCATGGGATTTGGATTTAATACCTTGCTCTCACGCTACTGCAGCAATTAGGTGAGGTTGAAGTTTTTATTTTGTTGGTATTAATTGCATATTCGTACCTATTTTGCCAAAACTTCTTAGTACACGTAGTACGTAATTGTAAATTCGTACCAAGTGTACCTCATGTAACTTGGTACGCAGGTACGCTTTGATCAATGCATACCTGGTCATTAAGTTACGATTTGCTCATCAGAACTTGGTACGTCGGTACGCTTTGACTAAAAACGTACCGACGTACCAAGTTCTGATGAGCAAACTTGGTACGAAATTAGATCAATGCGTACCTGGTCATTAAGTTACGATGGGGTACACTTGGTACGAAATTGTAATTTCGTACCAAGTTTGCTCATCAGAACTTGGTATGCCGGTACGTTTTTGACACTTGGTACGAAATTGTAATTTCGTACCAAGTTTTGCTCATCAGAACTTAGTACGCCGGTACGCTTTGACTAAAAACGTACCGGCGTACCAAGTTCTGATGAGCAAAACTTGGTACGAAATTACAATTTCGTACCAAGTTTGCTTATAAGAACTTGGTACACCTGGTACGTTTTTATATATACGTACCATGTTTTTCTTCGATGAAGTTTTTATTTTTTACACATTTTTAGGTTTAAAAAGGAATCCCCACTGTCATATGTTCCTGAATATTATTCTACTGTGACGTGGCGTGAGATTTATGCCGATGATGTGATGCCTATTCCGGATAAAGATCCATGGATTGTGCTGCCACATGTTGCTTCAAGGATTGTTCTTACACCTAAAGAACCTAAGCAAGCTGGACGACCGCGTACAAAAAGGATTCCAACTGGATTTCATACCAAACGCAGTCGCGGGTGTTTGTGGTGTCATGAGAAAGGTCATTATATGAGTACATGTCCTCTAAGACGCCGCTCGATTAATCCGGAAGAAGAAGGGAGTAGTAATCAACCAAGCATCAAAACGAGAACCCGCAAAATGAAGAAATGTGGTATTTGTGGTGTTGCGGGCCATACTCACCAAACATGTCAAGATCCACATAGATTTGGTTGATAATTGAAGATTTATTGAATTCTATCAGATGTGTACTGTTTGTCATGGTTTTTGTTTGAAATTTTTGACCTTTTTTTTAATATTTGTGTCAAATATTATTGTAACTATTGTTACGTTTTAAGTAAATCGTACACTGGGTTTACCAATTAAAAATGGTACACCTGGTATGTATTGAGAAAATCGTACCGAGTTTACCAATTGCAATATGGTACACCTGGTACGTTTTTACAAAATCGTACCGAGTTTACCAATTCTACACTGGTACACCTAGTACGCATTTACAAAATCGTACTCAGTTTACCAATTGTAGAATGGTACACTTGGTACGTGTTTACAAAATCGTACCGAGTTTACCCATACAACATGGTACACCTGGTACGCATTGATAAAATCGTACCGAGTTTATCAATTCTACACTGTAAACTTTGTTATTTGAAGATGAAAAATTTAAGTAAATCTTGGTTCGTTATGTATAATTGCTTACCATGCGTACTAGAAAAACTGTAAAGAAATTTCATTTGCGTACTGTGCGTACCAAAATTCACATTCAAAAATATACATAGTTAATTAATCCCTAGCATATGCTAATAGTTTTCCAAAATGCACATTCAAAATATACTAATGTTTATGGATTTACAAAATACTATCCATCATGCACAAAATATTAACATGAATGCACTGTTCATTCAATGGCCTTCATTGCCTTCATTGACTCCATCGAAATCCATGACTTCCGGTGTCACTTCCTCCGGTATTTCCAAGCTTTAGCCTCTTGTATTTCCATCGGTTCTGCAATAAGAAAAAAAAAAAACAATTCAATAACAAACACATATTCAATAATAAAGCATAATCTGCTTGGTAAAATCGGTACATTTTTATAAAATCGTATCTAGTGTACTCACACAACATGGTACATCTGGTACGAAGTGATAAAATCGTACCTAGTGTACCAATTCTACGCTGGTACACCTAGTACTCTTTTACAAAATCGTACTCAGTTTATCAATTGCAGAATGGCACACTTGGTACGAATTGATAAAATCATACCAAGTGTACCTGTATTGTAGGTACGCTTTTGTAAATTCTTACCCATATTACAATAAAAAACTGGTATACTCAGTACGTTTTTCAAAATGCGTACCAAGTGTACCAGTAAAGTAGGTACACTTTTGTAAATACGTACCTACATTTCAATGAAATACTAGTACACTCGGTACGTTTTTCACAATGCGTACCGAGTGTACTAGAAACACACTAGTTTTCTTGGTACGTATTTGCAAAAATAGTACCAATTTTAAGCATACAATGCCATATTCAAATGAACCGAATGCAAAATACATCATGCATAAATAATTGTTTAAATTTCAGAAATTCAACAAGAAGCTATCTACAATTCCAGAAATTACAGATCTAGAATTACCGGTACGTATTTCACAAAACGTACATGGTGTACCAGTACAATTTTCCCCCAAATCTGCAAATTGTACCTTAATTTCCATTCTACTCAACAAACTGGGTAAGCAATCGACATTTAAAACATAGTAAATCCGCAAAATCGAAGAAATCAAGTGATAATCAAATATAGTACCTGTATTTTACTTGACAACTCTATACGTATTTACAAAAACGTAACAAGTTTATTAGGTACGCAGTACACATTTACAAATACGTACTGCGTACTGAGTAAACTTGGTACGCATTAATAAATGCGTACTGCGTACCCAGTAAACTTGGTACGCATTAATAAATGCGTACTGCGTACCAAGTACACTTGGTACGTACTGATAAATACGTACCAACCCTGAACCTGGTACGCAGTACGTATTTACCAGTACTTACCAAGTGTACTTGGTACGCAGTACGCATTTATTAATGCGTACCAAGTTTACTGGGTACGCAGTACGCATTTATTATTGCGTACCAAGTTTACTCAGTACGCAATACGTATTTGTAAATGTGTACTGCGTACCTAATAAACTTGTTACGTTTTTGTAAATACGTACAGAGTTGTCAAGTAAAATAAAGGTACTATATTTGATTATCACTTGATTTCTTCGATTTTGCGGGTTTACTATGTTTTAAATATTGATTGCTTACCCAGTTTGTTGAGTAGAATGGAAATTAGGGTACTATTTGCAGATTTGTGGGAAAATTGTACTGGTACACCATGTACGTTTTGTGAAATACGTACCGGTAATTCCAGATCTGTAATTTCTGGAATTGTAGATAGCTTCTTGTTGAATTTCTGAAATTTAAACAATTATTTATGCATGATGTATTTTGCATTCGGTTCATTTGAATATGGCATTGTATGCTTAAAATTGGTACTATTTTCGCAAATACGTACCAAGAAAACTAGTGTGTTTCTAGTACACTCGGTACGCATTGTGAAAAACGTACCGAGTGTACTAGTATTTCATTGAAATGTAGGTACGTATTTACAAAAGTGTATCTACTTTACTGGTACACTTGGTACGTATTTTGAAAAACGTACTGAGTATACCAGTTTTTTATTGTAATATGGGTAAGAATTTACAAAAGCGTACCTACAATACAGGTACACTTGGTACGATTTTATCAATTCGTACCAAGTGTGCCATTCTGCAATTGATAAACTGAGTACGATTTTGTAAAAGAGTACTAGGTGTACCAGCTAGAATTGGTACACTAGGTACGATTTTATCACTTCGTACCAGGTGTACCATGTTGTGTGAGTACACTAGGTACGATTTTGTAAAAACGTACCGATTTTACCAAGCAGATTATGCTTTATTATTGAATATGTGTTTGTTATTGAATTGTTTTTTTTTTCTTTTCTTATTGCAGAACCGATGGAAATACAAGAGGCTAAAGCTTGAAAATACCGAAGGAAGTGACAACGGAAGTCATGGATTTCGATGGAGTCAATGAAGGCAATGAAGGCCATTGAATGAACAGTGCATTCATGTTAATATTTTGTGCATGATGGATAGTATTTTGTAAATCCATAAACATTAGTATATTTTGAATGTGCATTTTGGAAAACTATTAGCATATGCTAGGGATTAATTAACTATGTATATTTTTGAATGTGAATTCTGGTACGCACAGTACGCAAATGAAATTTCTTTACAGTTTTTCTAGTACGCATGGTAAGCAATTATACATAACGAACCAAGATTTACTTAAATTTTTCATCTTCAAATAACAAAGTTTACAGTGTAGAATTGGTAAACTCGGTACGATTTTATCAATGCGTACCAGGTGTACCATGTTGTATGGGTAAATTCGGTACGATTTTGTAAACACGTACCAGGTGTACCATTCTACAATTGGTAAACTGAGTACGATTTTGTAAATGCGTACTAGGTGTACCAGTGTAGAATTGGTAAACTCGGTACGATTTTGTAAAAACGTACCAGGTGTACCATATTGCAATTGGTAAACTCGGTACGATTTTCTCAATACATACCAGGTGTACCATTTTTAATTGGTAAACCCGGTACGATTTTGTAAAAACGTACCAGGTGTACCATATTGCAATTGGTAAACTCGGTACGATTTTCTCAATACATACCAGGTGTACCATTTTTAATTGGTAAACCCAGTGTATGATTTACTTAAAAACGTAACAATAGTTACAATAATATTTGACATAAATATTAATAAAAACGTCAAAAATTTCAAACAAAAACCATGACAAACTATACACATCTAATAGAATTCAATAAATCTCCAATTATCAACCAAATTTATGTGGATCTTGACATGTTTGGCGAGTATGGCCCGCAACATTACAAATACCACATTTCTTCGTTTTGCGGGTTCTCGTTTTGATGCTTGGTTGATTGCTACTCCCTTCTTCTTCCGGATTAATCGAGCGGCGTCTTAGAGGACATGTACTCATATAATGACCTTTCTCATGACACCACAAACACCCGCGACTGCGTTTGGTATGAGATCCAGTTGGAATCCTTTTTGTACGCGGTCGTCCAGCTTGCTTAGGTTCTTTAGGTGTAAGAATAATTCTTGAAGCAACATGTGGCAGCACAATCCATGGATCTTTATCCGAAATAGGCATCACATCATCGGCATAAATCTCACGCCACGTCACAGTAAAATAATATTCAGGAACATATGATAGTGGGGATTCCTTCTTAAACCTAAAAATGTGTAAAAAATAAAAACTTCATCGAAGAAAAACATGGTACGTATATATAAAAACGTACCAGGTGTACCAAGTTCTTATAAGCAAACTTGGTACGAAATTGTAATTTCGTACCAAGTTTTGCTCATCAGAACTTGGTACGCCGGTACGTTTTTAGTCAAAGCGTACCGGCGTACTAAGTTCTGATGAGCAAACTTGGTACGAAATTATAATTTAGTACCAAGTGTCAAAAACGTACCGGCATACCAAGTTCTGATGAGCAAACTTGGTACGAAATTACAATTTCGTACCAAGTGTACCCCATCGTAATTTAATGACCAGGTACGCATTGATCTAATTTCGTACCAAGTTTGCTCATCAGAACTTGGTACGCCGGTACGTTTTTAGTCAAAGCGTACCGGCGTACCAAGTTCTGATGAGCAAACTTGGTACGAAATTACAATTTCGTACCAAGTGTACCCCATCGTAACTTAATGACCAGGTACACATTGATCAAAGCGTACCTGCGTACCAAGTTACATGAGGTATACTTGGTACGAATTTACAATTACGTACCAGGTGTACTAAGAAGTTTTGGCAAAATAGGTACGAATATGCAATTAATACCAACAAAATAAAAACTTCAACCTCACCTAATTGCTGCAGTAGCGTGAGAGCAAGGTATTAAATCCAGATCCTATGCCCGACACGAACACTTCCTGGAAGCAACATCAACAACATTGCTTTTTGCTCCACAAATGACATTAAACTTCGTATCCGATAGTTTCACCACTAGGAGACTGCACTAAACCATCTATATCAAACATATACATACTCTTATCCTTCTTCATTCGAACTTCAAGCTTTGTTAATAAAGATTCAAAGCTTATACCACTAGGCGGTATAGAAATATACTCTTTCCTACCACCCTCATAAAGGTTCTCTTTCCAGCATCCTCCATGCGCAACCACTAAAGAAGAAGGCCTTACCTGCACCGAGTAAACTTGGTACGCATTAGTAAATTCGTACTGCGTACCCAGTAAACTTGGTACGCCTTCATAACTACGTACCGCGTACCAAGTACACCTGGTACGAAATGATAAATACGTACTGCGTACCAGGTAAACTTGGTACGCACCAGTACGCAATTAAGAAAACGTACCAACCAGAGCCAGAAAACACAGTCGCCGAAATTTACCTCCATAGGTTCAAATCGCAACCAAAAATCGCCGGAAAAATACAATTAAACCAACGACAGACTTTCTAAACAAAAATAAAAGAATAAAACACAGCAAAATCGCATAAAAATTTGCAGAATAAAAAAAAACCCACAAACAAAAAATTCTCCATAACAAATTGCAGCAAAATCACAAAAAAGCAACTAGACGACGACGATGACGAACAAGACGACGACCACAACAACAGAAGCCACGACAACGACGAACAAGACGGCGACGATGACAGAGAAAAAAGCTCCAAACTATGACGACGACGATGCCGGCGCGACGACGACGGAGACGGCGATGGCGACCACGACGACGGAGAAACACGGGAGGGATTAACGATGGAGAAATCAGTAGAGAAAAAAACTTGAGGAAGAAGAAAACCAGAAGAAAAAAAACGAGAGAGAGTAGGAGAGGAAGAGAGAGAAAAAAGAGAGAGAAAAATAAAGTGGAAAAGTAGGAGAGAGAGTGTACTAGGATGAAATAAGAAATAAAATATAAGGGTATAAATGTTCAAAAAGTAAACATATGACAAAAATTGATAAAATTTGAACTAATGACCCTTTTTGATATTTCATTTCAGCTAATGACATATGGGTGCATTTCCTCTATTCTAATCCTAATCAACTACGCGGCTAGAATAAATTAGGGAGTTAATCCCTTTTGATGTCTACCGAGAAAATCAAACAACCAAGTCATTATGGGATGATTTACATCACCTTAAATTAGGTCCAATAGTTAATAATAAAATACTAACTATAATCAATATTCACAAAAAAAAAAATAGTTAAGTCCAACAATCCTTGCATCTTTAATTCCATAGCAAAAATCAAACAAAATCCCATCTTTTCTCGTCTCCTCGCATCCACGTCTCTGCACTCTTGGACTCCACAATTTCTGCATAAAATAACACCTAAACGTGCATTATATCCACATAAAACAACATAAAACCACAAGTTCTAAGCAACCAAAAACACACACATCAGGGTGATGGTGAGAATAATTCATCATTTATATGTTTTGGTTTCACATTGATTTCTTAAATTTGCCAATAAAAACAATTAATAGTGTTTACTTTGGAGGTAAATTGGATGGTGGCACCACCCAACCTGTATCCTTGTAGTATGAACCATACATGTGGAACTAAGTTTTTATTTTAAATTAATTATATTTTGGTATGCTTTTGTAATTTTTTTGTAATATTTTTTCATTTCTTCGTAATAGCAATAAAAAAAATCTTTTATCAAAATTATTGTTGACCATATACAATTTATTCTTATTCTAGGATAAATATACTAGGAGTCTAGGATAACGTTATTTAGCTAAATAATAAATTATAGTAAAATAATTTCACATTCTCTATTTTATCTAGCTATCATAAATAACTTGAATTTGAAAAGAATATAGAAGAAAGAAAACAATTAGAAATTCATATCTTGTGTTCAAAGGTGACGATAAACCATTGTAAATAATAAATTGAAGATGTATAGTAGATTGTAGGATTTAATGATTTTAAATTGTACGATTTCATTATTTAAATTTGTATAACACTTAGATATGACATGCAATCAAAAAAATTCTTATTACCTAACATAATAAATTAAATGATAATATTAATATCATTATATCAAATACGGTTTTCGGTTTTCGGTTTCGTTTTGTTTGAATTTTCTTAAAAACCAAACCTAAACCATAAATCATATTTTTTTTTAAATCTTAACCAAACCATTTTTTTGAAACCGTAAAACCAAACCAAACCGTAAATTGCGATTTGATTCAGGGTTTAAACCAAATTTTGAATACCCCTACCTGCAATTCGCTTTGCCCACGTCCGATGACGCCTAATTCAAATGGTTGGTTGAGGTACTTTAAATTTCTTTTTAGTGAGAGATCTTGAGTTCAATCCCGTCAATGTGCGTTGTAGTATATTCACACCTTATTTGATGGTGTAGTGATCTCACCTGCATGTAGAGTAGTGGTCCAACCTTTGTGTGGTATAGTACATATATCGATGCGTATATATTTGAGTAATTTGCCTTCAAGTTTTTGTGGTGATTATATTATTTTTAGATGATGCATTCAATTTCTGGTCTTTAAGTTCCATAAGATTTTCCGCAGTGGTAGTGTTTTTATGAGGTATCTCTATAGGGTGTGATGGAGATAGATACAATCAGCTGCAGTGAAACTGTCTCTATGGGGTGTCTCCATTTAATTAGTTTATTAATTTTGAATATTAATTTTGTCAATATATCACTGTCTCGAGACAGTCTCGAGACAGTGGATATTGCACTGGGCTGTCTTCATGGATTGGGTGTTTCGAGACACCCATGGAGACAGCCACTGCAGACAGTATATATCTAGACTTTCTTGTTTTATAGTTTCGAGCCTTTGCTACCTAGTAAATAATCACGGTGATCGTATAGTCTTGCGCAATTCTATTTGGTTTCTTTTGTGATGGTAATTAAATGAACTAGCGTATGACCCGTCGAAAATCGTTGGGAAATTATTTTAAAAAAATTAATAAAATTGTTAAATAGTACTAATAAGTGATAGATTAAGAAAAAATTTATTTGTTAATTATTTTAGGGTTAAATGTAGGGATGGCTACGGGTCGAGTTTTCATGGGTACCCGCACTTTCCAAACCCTGATGGGACGGGTTTGAGAAATATTGAATAGTTTTGGGACGGATTTGGGTCGAAACATGCAAACCCGTCATGAATTTGGGTCGGGTTTTGACAATTAGCTCCGAGTACCCGCTACCCAAACCCATTTATATATATAAGATAAAAGATATTATTATATGTATAATTTATTATATAATTATAAATATTAGTAGATTTAGGGTCTGATTTTCTTAATCCACGCTTACATTCCATAAGAGTCAAGTCTTTAATGTTTCTCCTCTACTTTTGTAAATCTACTTCCAAAATATGATGACACAACGACAATATCAATAATTCATACTTCTAGTTATGTTTTAAGATTTTGTAAGTTCGTAGTACTTTGCTTTGAGATTAATTTTAGTGAAATTTTCTGCTGATGTTTATGTTTTAATCATATTTGTAATATTTTGTTATTTGATGTTTACTTTTTAGTATTCGGGTTTTTAGCGGGTAAAAAAGTGGTATTACCCAACAGGTTCGAGTCGAGTATGAGTTTTAAAATTATTTTTTAATTGGGTTTGGGACGGGTTTGAGTGTTGGAAATTTTCATGGGTTTGGATTTGGGAAATGTTTAATGGGTGGTACTCGATCCATTGTCATCCCTAGTTAAATCATTTGATTATGCAATATACTAAACTATTTAGAATTTATATGCTGATGAACCCATATTTGTGTCCATCTTTTCTGGTGTTTTTCTTGTTCTTTTTAGTCTTTATCGAGTCAAAGTGTGTTTGGGAGGACACAAAGTCGAGAGATGGTGTTCAGGGAAGAACATGTGGGATCTTTGACAAAATCGGTGAAAATCTGTTGTTTAGATGCTGAGATGGCGATACAATGCAAATAGGTATAGGGCTGGAAGCTTGTAGCTGGGCAACAACGTTCTATTCAATCTACAAGTCAGGAAGCACCTCCCTATATTCTTGAAGCCAACAGGCAGAGTACCCGGAAGAGCCAGGTTCTTGGTCAGCATAGGAAGTGATACAGGATGCAGACATCGAAGTCAAGATGTAAGTCGTGAGCAGCTGCAAATTTCTTCTTTTCCAAGGAAAAGGATAAGGATCGAAGATTTCTTTCCTTATCCTAGCTAAACCTAATCAATGAAGATATCCACCACGGAAGGGAAGTAAATCGCAGACGGATAGATAAGGAATGAGGCGGATAAGGATGGAAAGAATCCTTGGCCAACAAGGAATCTAACCTAACCCTAATTCCATCGCCTATATATATATGGCCGACTTCATTGTGTAAGGAGACGAGTTTTAATAGCTTAGTTCTGCAGTTTAGATTGAGTAAGAGTGAGGAAGAAACAAGTCCTTCGGGACTTTGTTGATCAAAAGAGGAGATCTTGCCTTCTGGTCAAGATCTGTAAAATTGGATAGACATAGGTTTAGTGTGTTTATATCGTGACTTCGTGACCATTACGGTATAAACTAATCTTTGTCTTAAACCAAGTAATTGAATATCTTTGCACCAATGAACGAGTAATGAGTAATTAGGATCATTGATTCGAAATTCAATCCAAACTTCTTTGTTATTTGATATTTCACTTGTTGAGTTATAGGATATTAAGATACGTTTCGATCATAACCCCTTTTGTTAAGAACTACCTGAAGAGCAGATCTACGCCAGTCCCTTGGGATCGACCCCACTTGCCATTAACTACTACCCTGTTGGGCAAGAGGTGTTTTATAAATTTATTTGTGCGATTGTAACGACAGCCTTCGTCAAATTGGCACCGTTGCCAGGGACTTGGTTTTAAGCTAGTGTGCTCTTTTAGCTTGAGTTGAGCGCGGTTTATGCGTAAACCACATCTACGGAGTGACGGAGATCCACAAGATCACGGTGCATGCCCGGTGGTGATAGCTAGGAGAAATCGAGCAGAACTACGCAAGAAGAAGAAAGATCTGGAGAAAGGCGTCAACGAACCTTCAGAGCCCCCGTGCTTGACAGAAGATCAGGATATTGAGCAAGAAGATGATTCTTGCCAAACAGCGAGTACAGACAGCGAGAAGTCAACATCCAGTTCAGAAGCAGAGACATCAACAACCATAGCAGGACAGTAAGAGAAAATCATCCGTCAGATTATGTTCCCTGACGACAAGGGAATCAGACCTTCAAGTATCTAGTTGCCCACCATCAATGACAACTAAGAGCTCAATCATTCGCTGATACAGATATTGCCCAAGTTCAGTGATCATCCAGGAGAAGACCCTCAGACCCATTTTCAAGACTTTGAGATGGCGATCAGCACTGTGAGGAATAATGCCCCTCCTGCCCGAGATGCTGCCCGAGAACGAGATGTTGCCCGAGATACGTTTCCCGACTACGTAAGGTTACTCACGTTCCCATTTTCACTACTAGATGGAGCACGTGAGTGGCTCTACACTTTGCCAGAGAGAAGCATCGACACCTGTTAAAAGATGCAACAATCTTTTCTTAACAAGTACATACCTGTTGGCCGGATACAAAGTGGGAGGAATGCTATTTCCTCGATCAAGATGGGTGGTAGTGAGTCGCTGTATGAATAGTCCTCAACATCGAATTCATGACATTGACTTGATTGAACACTTCTTAAAAGGATTGAGGGCATCTGAGAGGAAATGGATAATTGCAGCTTGTGGAGGAGCAATATGTGATCAACCACCTTCGGAGGTATTTAAAAGAATCGGAGCATGGCGGAACAATCACGAGATGAAGATGATATCCCGAGAGGGGGGTATGAAGGCAACAAGGGCAGCTCAGACAACTTGGCTAGTACCATGAAAGCCTTCATGGCCAAAATAGATGGTCAAATGGAGGCCTTGTACAAGAAGGTAGATGGCAAGTAAGTTCAAAGAGCCATGAAGAAATGCGAAGTATGTCAGGCAGCATCCCACAACACCGCAGAATGTCTCAGTTGGTTCGTGGAAGAAAGAGATGAGGTGAAGACAATAGGTCAGAACCAGCAAGACGGTGGGCAACAAAGGTTCCAATATGGCAATAACAAACAACTATGGCAACAACTTTGGCTATAGGCAGAACCAGCACGAGAACCTGAGGTATGACAACAACCACTATTAAATACCTTCTGCCCACCAACAACCGCAGTAGTCAGTTCAGCAGCAACAACAATACATTCCTCCACCTCAACAAGCACCTCAATAGCAACATAACTATGTTCCTCCACATCGAGAACCAGCCAAGATGGAGTTCATGAAGGAGACCATTGATCGGTTTACCAACGAGAACCAAAGGCTGAGGAGGGATGTTGAGAATTTTCAACTAAAAAGTCGAGGTCAGTCGAATAACCTTCAAGCTCAATTGACTCACATAAACCAAACCTTGTCAAGGCTTGTGGATGACAAGAATGGAAGGCTTCCTGTCCAAGTGGAGATCAACAAGGAGCAAGTAAATGCTGTGACTTTGCGAAGTGGGAAGGTATTGCCAGAGTTGTTGCCCAAGACCCAACCCAAAGAACCTGTTCGAGTAGAGGAACCAAAGATGAGTACATGAGATATCAATGACATCTACGAGGAGCTGAAGGCAAAGCGTGAAGAAGGGATAAAGGCCAATAAGAATCCCGTCTTCGATAATGAGGAGGATGAAGCCTTATTTGATTACGTAAAGATGGAGAGATCAAGGCTGAGATTCGATAAAAATAATGAGTTGTTGGACTCTTTAAAGGCTGAAAGAGAGGCAGAGGCTTTGGCCAAGAGGACCGTTCCTCACACTGCTAAGGCAAAAGCCCCGTACCCGAGCTGTTTTGCCCACGATCGTGATCAGAAGGAGTTAGAGGACATGATGGATGTGTTCAAGAAAGTGGAGATCAACCTTCCACTGTTGATGGCATTACAATCCATGCCAAAGTGTGAAAAGTTTTTGCGAGAGATGTGTTTGAAGAAAACCAAGTACCTTGATAATGTCCGTTTCCATGTAGAGAATGTGTCAGCACTCATGAATCCCCACATACCGATCAAGAAGGAGGATCCTGACATGTTTGCTATCCCATGCACAATAGGTACTACGTCAATACCCAGGGTTCAGGTTTAGACCTCTTTCTTCTACCCGTGTGGCCATTCAATTAGCAGACTTGTCCACAGTCTACTCCGATGGAGTTTTGGAGGACGTGTTGGTCAGGGTGGGGGATCTTCTGTTCCCAGCAGACTTCTATGTTCTTGACATGGGAAAGAAAGCAACCAAGAATCCAGTGATCTTGCTCGGGAGGCCGTTCTTGAGGACAACACGGACCAAGATCTATTGTGATACTGGGAGGTTGGCGGTTCAAGTAGCTGGAGAAGTAATAGAGTTCGATGCTTATGGGCAAAATCAGAATGATGCCATGGAGCACCTCAATATCCTCAATGCATGTGGTGAGCGAGTGGAGATGGTGAACAGTTTAAGTTGTTTCTTTGAAGACAACGAGGATGTAATCCAGACGGATCTCGATCTCATTCAAGATCTTGACCTGGATCTCGACCAGTATGAGGATAATGAGGCAGCGGGTGCCACGATGGAATTTTTCGAAGATGATGAGTATGAAAGTGATAGAGATTTCTGGGATGAGTCAGTCCATGGGCATAGTTTCGACTACTCCACCGACGAAGACTACTTCAAGGATGAGGAGTTGGAGGAGTGCAAAACTCTTAATAATTTCTTTGGAGATAAAGATGAGGATCAGAATAAAGATGACCAAAAGTCCCTTAACGAGTTTGATGAGGAACTCGATGAACTACCCCATGATGAGACCGAGGAGATAGTGGAGGAATTTTGGCAATAGATAGTTCTTGAGCAGGATGCCAGCTTGCAGACAGAATAGGATCTTGCCTAGAACGATGAACCAACAGAAGTGGAGAAATGCCGTTATACCAGGATTTCGGGCAACATGCAACCTCAGGGGCTCGAACCACTCAACATCCATGAGTTGAAGCCCGAGGACAGGTTGGTGCCATCACTGCAAAAGGCACCTACTTTGGAGCTGAAACCTTTGCCCAAGCACCTGAAGTACATATATCTTGACAAGAACGAGACTTTGCCCGTGATCATATCTTCCAAGCTATCGAGTATGGAGGAGGTCTGAGTTGGTGAGGTACTGAGAAAATACAAGGAGACAATAGGATGGACATTGACCAACATCAAAGACATTAACCCTATGGATTGTGTTCATCACATTTTGCTTGAGGAGGATGTTATTCCCGTGAGAGATCCACAAAGGCGATTGAATCCCACCATGAAAGAAGTGGTGATGAAAGAGATACTTAAACTTCTTGACTTGGGGATCATCTACCCCGTGTCCGACAGACGGTGGGTGAGCCCTGTGCACGTGGTGCCCAAAAAGTCGGGAATCCAAATTGTTGAGAACGAGAAAAATGAGATGGTGGCTATGAGATTGCAAACCGGATGGTGAGTATGCATTGATTATCGAAAACTAAACCAAAAAACGAAGAATGATCACTTTCCTTTGCCCTTTATCGACGAGATGCTTGAGAGGTTAGCCGGTAATGATTATTATTGCTTTCTTGACGGTTATTCTGGATACATGCAGATCTGAGTTGCTAACGAGGATCAAGGCAAGACCACTTTCACGTGCCCGTTTGGCACATTCGTATATAGGAGAATGCCTTTCGGGTTATGCAATGCACCTGGGACGTTTCAAAGGTGTATGATGCACATTTTTTCTGACCTTCTTGAAGAGTGCATCGAAGTCTTCATGGATGATTTTACCGTCTACGGCAAGACCTTCGAATCATGCCTCAACAACCTGGATCGAGTCTTAAAGAGATGTGTTGAGAAGAGCCTTGTGTTGAACTATGAGAAGTGCCACTTCATGGTGAGAGAAGGAATAGTTTTGGGGCATGTCATTTTGGGGAAAGGTATTGAGGTGGACAAGGCCAAGATCGACATTATTGCCAAGCTACCCTACCCAAGATCTGTGAAGGAGTTGAAAGGATTTCTAGGGCATGCTGGATTCTATAGGAGATTTGTCAATAACTTTGCCAAAGTTGCCCAACTGATGACGAGACTACTCCAAAATGATGTACCATGGGAGTTCAATGAAGATTGCAAGAAGGCGTTCCATGCCTTAAAGGAGAACTTGATTACTGCCCCCATTATCCAACCTCCGGATTGGTGGATGTCTTTTGAGTTGATGTGTGACGCCAGTGGTTATGTCGTGGGAGCAGTTCTTGGGCAAAAGTAAGGAAATGAGAGCTATGTCATCTATTATGCCTCCAAGACATTGAACCCGACCCAATGTAATTATGCCACTACGGAGAAGGAGTTGTTTGCTATTGTCTTTGCCTTTGAGAAGTTTAGATCCTATTTAATTTGAGGCAAGACCATAGTCTACACAGACCACGCGGCGCTGAAGTACTTGTTGACCAAGAAGGAGTTCAAGCCAAGACTGATTAGATGGATTCTTTTACTGCAGGAATTTGACATAGAGATCAAGGACAAGAGTGGTTTCCAGAATCAAGTTGCTGACCACCTAAGTCGAATCCTCCAGCCTGATGATGGGGTGCCGATCAAAGAGACCTTTTCAGACGAGCACATGAGTCTTGCCCAAGATGAGTCATGGTATGCTGATATCGTGAACTACTTGGTGACTGGGGAGATACCTTCCGACCTTGGGCGTTATCAAAGGAATAAGCTTAAACATGAGAGTCGTTTCTATATTTGGGACGAGCCATATTTATGGAGGGAATGTGCGGACAAGATAATAAGGAGGTGTGTCGAGGATAAAGAGCAAATAAGCATTCTTGAGCATTGCCACAACAAGGAATGTGGAGGACACTTTGGGCACCAACGTACTGCGAGGAAGGTTTTGGAGTGTGACTTTTATTGGCCAACATTGTCCAAAGATTGTTATGAGTGGGTCAAGATGTGTGAGAATTGCCAAAGGGATGACAATATCACGAGAAGGAACGAGATGCCCATGATGCCAATATTGCCCGTGGAGGTGTTCGACATATGGGGCATGGATTTTATGGGACCCTTGCCGAGTTCCAAAGGCAACAAATATATTATATTGGCAGTAGATTATGTCTCGAAGTGGGTTGAGGCTCGTGCTTCCACAATGGATGATTCCAAGGTGGTTTTTAACTTTTTGAGAACTCAAATTTTCAATAGGTTTGGTGTACCTCGAGCTATCATTAGTGATCAAGGTTCGCATTTTTGCAACGCGACGGTCACCGCCTTATTCAAGAAGTATGGAGTTAGTCAACAGCCTACCACCCACAAGCCAATGGACAAGCGGAATTGTCTAATCGAATAATCAAAACGATCTTGAGGAAGACCGTGGGCACGACAAGGAAGGATTGGAGTATGGACTTCGATGATGCCTTGTGGGCGTATAGGACTGCCTTTAAGACACCTTTTGGCATGTCCCCCTATCGCATGGTTTATGGCAAGAAGTGTCACTTGCCCGTGGAGCTGGAACACCGAGCACATTGGGTTGTTACCCAACTCAACTTCGATTGGAACGAGATGGGTGAAGCAAGAAAGCTCAAGATCTAAGAACTTGACGAGAGAAGGCTCCAAGCCTATGATAATGGCGGTTTATACAAGGAAAGGATGAAGAAGACCCACGACCTTTTGATTAAAGAGAAGGAGTTTCATTTTGGGCAATAAGTGTTGCTGTACCAAACTCGATTTAGGCTTTCTTCGGGAAAGCTCTCGACTAAGTGGGCAGGACCTTATGAAGTGCAAGCTCAATTCCCAAATAGAGCTGTTGAGATCAAGGATCCCAAAAATGGGAAGATTTTTAAAGTCAATGGCCAGCGCTTGAAGGCCTATTTTGGGCAAGAACAGCTTGTTGAGGAGGAACCATCTGGGTTCCCTGTCGAGGAGGACCTCTGATCTTCAAAAGGAGGGGGGTGTCGTGCCCAAGACCTTAAATGAGGCGCTGTCCAGGAGGCAACCTGGTTAGTATTTTTTATTTATTTTTATTTTTTTCATTTTTATTTGTGATTTTCGTAAAAATTATTGAAAATAAAAAAAATTAGTTTGTTTTTGCTTAAGGTATTTTATTTTGAAGTATTTTTATTCTAGTTTAACCATAGGAAAGAATTTGTTTTTGGAGTATATTTGTTATTTTGAAATGTGCAGGAGATGTTGAGCAAGATGGCGGTTACTGTACCCCTAAAAACCGCGCCCTATAAATCCACCCTAGCACGTCTCCACCCACTACTCGATTTGAAATTAACCTCTGCAACTTCTCATCTTCTCTCTCTCTCTTTCCCATCAAAACACCCACACCCCTCACTATGGTATCTACTCGCTTACGAAACAAACTCAATAAAATCCCCACCGGAACCAACGTCGACCTTACCGGTGACAACCCTACCTCCACCATTACTAAACCCTTCACCAAAACAACAAGGCGAAAACTACCAATGGAACACGCCAACACCTCTGCTGACCAAAAAACCCCTCCGTGACCATCAGATCTAGCGTACCAAAGAGCCCGCCGGTCGACGCCACTCTCATGATGAGCGATGAGAACCCTATTTTAATGAATGAGGTGGCGAAGCAAGTGGAGGAGGAGACTCAATCGAAGGTCATGGTTACTGAGCAACAACTGGAAGAAGAGGCGGAGGAGGAAGAGGAGACTAGAGAAGGTGAAGGGGAAGACGGCGACGATAAGGAGGAAGAAGAGGAAGACCTTGATGATGTCGTTGAAGCGGAGGTGGCAAAGTTGGCGATGGAGGCTAAGGCGGAGGCCAAAGCCAAGGAAAATCTATCAAAGACGAAGAGCCTAGCCAGCAAGAGCTCCCACATCGGGGAGGACACGCCGGCGAAGAAGCACAAATCTACTGCTTCGGATGCCAGTTCTATCCAGCCGTCAATGTCGAAGGGGGCAGCCGCCGGAACTTACTCGATGGTGAGTGAAAACAAGGAGGAAGATGTTGAGGAAAAAGAGGATGACGACCAGTCGACGCCAGCAAGCAGCACCAAGAATAGGAAGAAGAAAAAGGGCGCCACGGTGATAACATGTAGAAAGCCCAGGGATTGGAAGGTAATAGCACCCAGGGTTCTCGACTTCAAACTATACGAGGATCTGGGTGTTACCCAAGAAGTGCGAGCGTTGTTTGCTGGGATAGGATGGAGCAAGTTTCTGGAATGGCAGGTGGAAGTCTATGAGGAGCAGGTTAAGGAGGTGTACGACACTGCGGCTGTGATGAGTGATCCCGAGACTGGAGTGAGCACTATATCTTTCTCACTCTTGGGCGAGAAGTATGATTTTCAGGATAGTGCCCTCAACCAGATCTTGGGGATGGTGAGTCTGATGGATTTGGCCAAGAAGGAGATTATGGAGGCCAAGAAGATTGTGCCACCCCCTGGAGACATTTCTTATCAGGAGCAATGGAAAGAGATCGGGAACAGAGCACCGTACAATGGAGGCAACAACAAGGACACGGAGTTGAAGACCTATGCGCTGAGGATGAGCCATCGCATTCTTGCCTACAACCTATACGGCAAGAACGACAGCGACAACACCTTGAGAAACAAGGAGAGGTATCTTCTTTGGTGTATGCACACCAAGACCAAGGTCAATTTCGTAGCCTTCCTCGGTGAGCAGCTCAAAACGGTGTTGGCCGAACAAGCTCTAAGGTGCACGTGTGGGCATTTCGTGACAGCATTTGCGAAAGGAGTCAATGTGTATGACAAGTTGAAGGCAAAACCTGTGATGGGAGTCGGTAAGTTGGGTGAAGTGGCTCTCAAGAAGATGAATGACATCAAGTTGAGGAACGACAAGTTTGTGTTCATCGACTACGACAGAGCAAAATCTACCAGGCGTCCGCCCTTGGTCATGAAGGAGGAGGCAAGTACCAGTATGGCGGTGGTGCCCAACATTGAGGTCGAGACCAGGCTGGCCAACATGGAGAAGATGTTGACCGAGATCAGGGATGCCCAGCTGGCATTCTTTGCACACCAAGGATTCAGGTACCCGCCTGAATCTTCTCTTTGATTTTATGTTTCTCCCACTTTTATGTTAGTTTAGGTTTTTGTTTTTTCGTTTTTGTGTTTTGTTGTCGAGTTTTGTTTTGTGTTTTATTTTCTGTTGTGTCTTATTGGTCGAGAAGGTGTTCTTATTGCCTTTACACACAATTTGCCCAGCAAATTGTGTGGTGGAGACTTTAGAATTCCCTTCTCGGCTTTGTTTGTAAAATAATTGTTGATTTATGTTCGTCACGATCTCACTCACTTTGCTGAAAGCAAAGTGTGTAGGTGGGATCGTTGTTGATTTAATTGTTGAGTCAGTTGTTTTTTTTTTTTACCCAACATCATACTCACTTTGCCTAAGGCAAAGTGTGTGAGTGTTGGGATGTAGGTCTATTTTGTGTGTTTTTAAATTTTGTTTAAGTTGTTGATCAGTATGTTGGCATGATAGGTCAGAATAGGTATATTGATGTAAATGATGATGCCATATGTAGATCAGACGGAATGAGATATTGGACAAGAACTGTGAGGTTTTGAGCTGTTGAATGCTATATACTTGTGTAGCATTTATTTCCTTCTTGTGTGTTAATGACCAGTTGAGACTTGTTGATCTAGAACTTGCATGCATCTCTTATTGAAACTTCATGTAACTTAGTCGAATTGCTTAGATGAATTAGGCGTTTTTGTTCGAATTAGCCCATGGCCAAAATTCTCTACCTTGACATTTATCCTTTGCTAGCCCCCTTTGAGTTTGTTGATAATTCTTCCGATTCACTTATTGTAGCCTGAATTTATAAGTCTTCCCGGTCAAGAACTCAGGTCTAGAAGAAGAAGGGATGAAAGAAAAATGTTGGGTAGCGCTTGCTAGACAGTATCACCTATTATAGAGGTGTTGGGTTAAGGATTTTTTTTTTAAAAAAAAAAGAAAAGAAAAAAAGGGGAAAAAGAAAGAAAAAGAAAAAAATAGCAAAACAAAAGTCCTGAAAGAATAAGTGTACTAGGGCTGATGAGGTGTTTGAGAGGAGTGAGGAGTCGAGGGCAACTTGTTGCCCAAAAACTGAGTTCTTCTTGACATAGCCAGTTCCTATCTTATCCTACCTTTTGCTTTAAGCCACATTACAACCCGATAAAGACCTAAGGATAAGTAATTTTGATTTTGTTCAAAGAAGTAGAGATGTAGAGGGCAGGAAAGCCTATGGAAAAACATTATTAATATTAGTCAGGAGCGTATATACTTAACCATATACACTTGAGAGTTGAGTGCTGGTGAGCATACCCTTGTTGCCCAATAACTCTATCTTGACCTATTTGATGGCAATATCTGCTTACATATTTCATATTCTGTTGATGTGCTGATCTATTGAGTCTGTGTTCTTGATTTGTCTTTTCTGTGTTTGAGTTTTGGGCAAAATCGCAATTGTACACTTGAGGCCAAGTGTAATTCAAGTGTGTGGGTGTGATGAACCCAAATTTGTGTCCATCTTTTCTGGTGTTTTTCTTGTTCTTTTAGTCTTTATCGAGTCAAAGTGTGTCTGGGAGGACACAAAGTCGAGAGACGGTGTGCAAGGAAGAACAGGTGGGATCTTGGGCAAAACCGGTGAAAATCTGTTGTTTAGATGCTGAGATGGCGATACAATGCAAATGGGCATAGGGCTGGAAGCTTGTAGCTGGACAACAACGTTCTATTCAATCTACAAGTTAGGAAGCACCTCCCCATATTCTTGAAGCCAACAGGCAGAGTACCCGGATGAGCTAGGATCTTGGTCAGCATAGGAAGTGATACAGGATGCAGACATCGAAGTCAAGATGTAAGTCGTGAGCAGCTGTAGATTTTTTCTTTTCCAAGGAAGAGGATAAGGATCGAAGATTTCTTTCCTTATCCTAGCTAAACCTAATCAATGAAGATATCTACCACGGAAGGGAAGTAAATCGCAGCCGGATAGACAAGGAATGAGGCGGATGAGGATGGAAAGAATCCTTGGCCAACAAGGAATCTAACCTAACCCTAATTCCATCGCCTATATATATATGGCCGACTTCATTGTGTAAGGAGACGAGTTTTAATAGCTTAGTTCTGCAGTTTAGATTGAGTAAGAGTGAGGAAGAAACAAGTCCTTCGGGCAAATTTGCTTTTATTTTTCATTTTTAGTATTTCTGCATTAGTTCGTAGTTGTTGGCTTGAAGTCAAGACCTTAGTTGCTGACTTACATTTCTGAGCAGCAACCGTTTCCAGTTTAATTTCAAGTATGATTTCCCTTATATGTTTTGTGTTTTCATTTCATATTATGTCTAGCTAAATTTATTGTTTGGATTGGATGTAGATGATGTGATCTTAATTACTCGTTCTAAACTTGTGCGGTCGAATTGTGTAAGTTTGTTATTAGATTTTATTCCCGAAACACTTAGGAATAAGTCTAGACTTAATTGATATTGACATATGCTTGATCACCATCTAGATATTGAGCTTAAGTCATAAACAGGATTTGAGATTAAACTCGAGAGAGTCTCTCGTGCCCAAGAAGGTAAAGAGTGTTGGAGAGCAGTCGGTATTGACCTACTTCTTGACTGTCTTGGGTCTGTTTATTCTTAATGCCTTTTGGGTAACATCGTTACTGCAGTGTCTTCATGACTTTGTTGATCAAAAAAGAGGAGATCTTGCCTTCCGGTGAAGATCTGTAAAATTGGATGGACATAAGTTTAGTGTGTTTATATCGTGACTCCGTGACCATTAGGGTATAAACTAATCTTTGTCTTAAATCAAGTAATGAAATCAAGTAATTGAATATCTTTACACCAATGAATGAGTAATGAGTAATTAGAATCATTAATTGATTCGAAACTCAATCCAAACTTCTTTGTTATTTGATATTTCACTTGTTGAGTTACAAGATATTGAGATACGTCTCGACCATAACCTCTTTTGTTAAGAACTACCTGAAGAGCAGATCTACGCCAAGTCCCTTGGGATCGACCCCACTTGCCATTAACTACTACCTTGTTGGGCAAGAGGTGTTTTATAAATTTATTTGTGCGAAGAGTGTAACGACAGCCTTCGTCATATGCCCTTGAACATATCTCAAATTTTACCACATGTTTACGTCTCAAACCCATATAGTTACGTCTGTTAAAATTTCTAATCTAATCTATCCTCATTCCTTTTGTTAATTTTCAAAGCTCTATTCTTCTTCAAAATCAACGTGGGCAAAAATATATTTGCCTTTCCACGCCAATTTTGTATGAAAATTGAGATGAATTGTTTTCATTGTAAATACTATTTGTCACACATAGATTTATAAAAGAAAAATAATTTTGAAGATTGTCTATAAGATGAAAGTGACCCTAAATACCTTACGTTATGAGTTCAACATAAGATTAAGAAAAGAAAAAAAAAGTTGAACCACCACTTTGCAATCATCCTGTTTACCCCGACGGTTCCGATCCGGAACCGGTCCATTGACGACAATACTGATTTTATATTATATAAACAATCATCTTCCAAATATATTCACAGAAAAATTAATGATGACATTTGTTTTCTTTTTTACCTGAAATTAATATTAATCATATAAATAGATATCTTCCAAAAATACTCACACAATATTTAATAAATAAAAATTCATCTTATATAAATAACTATCTTCCAAAATTGTTTCACTATACTCGTTGACAAATTGTTAGTAATTTTTCAGCCAATTTTTCAACATATTCAATGTTTTCCACGAAGACAATTAATCAAATAATTTGAGACGGTGTGCTTAGGATTATTCAAATATGTTTTAAATTCATATACCCATACTTTCAATCATGATTAAAAAATTAGTCATGTATATTCCTTTCTAAAAAATCCGTATATGAATCTCCGTTGATTAGGACGGTTCCGTGTCGAAACTGGCCTGTTGATCATGGCTCTGATTTATAAGTGCGTAATTTATGGAATTCGTTTAGAATTTATATTATACCCAAAATTTAATAAATAAAAAATTGATTGCATTATTTGTTCTCGTCCTTAACCGTATAATAATATTTACTAATTATAATTGATTATGCAAAGTTGGAAACTCAACTACAAATAACATAAAAATTAATTCATTGATGACGATTATAGATTTTAGAAAATACATAAAAAATCCATAAAACGAAAAATTTCACGAGTTGAGGTACCCATCGGTTGGGAATTAGCTCATCCACCGCCACGGTTCCGGGTCATAATA
Organism: Schizonepeta tenuifolia; assembly: GCA_029490685.1. NCBI lineage: Eukaryota > Viridiplantae > Streptophyta > Magnoliopsida > Lamiales > Lamiaceae > Schizonepeta > Schizonepeta tenuifolia. The sequence goes on from CM055956.1 coordinate 89,272,544, forward strand.
AAATGGAAAACTATATTTAATAAAATTAATAAAATTGTTAGATAGTATTAATATGTGATAGCTTAAGAAAATTACTATTTATTAATTATTTAGGCTTAAATCATTATTCAATTTAATAAAGTCGTTTAGAATTTGTATGCCCTTGAACAAATCTCAAATTCAACTAAATAGTATTTTTACCATATATTTACGTCTCAAACCCATATAGTTATGTCTATTTTCTAATCTAATCTATCATCATTTCTTTCGATAATTTTCCAATTAAACTCTATTCTTCTCCAAAATCAATGCGGACAAAAATATTTTTGCCTCTCAAAGAGATTATCCCACGTCAATTTTGTATGAAAATTGAAATGGGTCATTTTTTATTGCAAATGCTCGTTATCCCACATTGATTTATAAAAGGAAAATAATTTTGAAGATTGTGTATAAGATGAAAGTGACTCTAAATACCTTGCCTTATGAGTTCAACATAAGATTAAGGAAAAAACTAAAGAATGGAGATGTGCCACGTGGGATCCCGAGTTGAGGTACCCGACAGTTGGGAATTGGCCCGTCTACCTAATTAATTGATAAATTTGAAATTGATTATTTTTTCATCAAATTAAATAAAAAATTATTAGACTATTTCAAAATTTAATTTGGAACTATTTGTTCAGCCACTAATAAATTAGTACAAAAAATAATTATTTATTCGGCGAATTAATAAATTGATCAAATTAAATTAAAATAAATTATAAAAATATAATTATTTATTCGGCCGACTAATAAATGAATTGGCCAAATAAAACTGGTGGATCAAAAGATAAGAAATACACATTGATTCAGGTATTTATAAATTTTTCAATGGGTAAAGTTTCATTGAAAAATTGATGTGGGACACAAGATTTTAGTAGATATTTAAAATCTATTATTTTATATTTAAAAATTCAAAAATTTGAGAATTTAGATAATTAGGAATGAAAATTAAGAGGGATGCTACATAGAATTTTTTTAAAGCAAGAATCATTTTCCTTTTAATTAAGTATATAATAAAGATGATTAGAGAAATTAGAGTTTGTTAATCTCAATTAAAATTTATTATTTCAATTTGATGGTACCCCTCAACCATCACCGTTGATTAGAAGACAACTTTGCTCTTGTGTTCGAAGCGTTCTCAAAGAATATGCCCATACGGTATGCACGGTTCCCTTGTTTCATACCTTGCCTTTTACACACTTTTAGCTTAGTTAAGTCGGTCTAAAAATATCATGCCAAAGCTTATCTTACTCATGAATAAATATCTTTGAGGTCACTTTATGGTGTCAGAGCCTCTAGTCACATCATTCACTGTTCGGAGTGCTCTCTACTGTGTAGTAGTCTGACTAATCCCTACGTATATTTCCGCATTACCAAATTGTCATTAATTTGCACAGGTATATATACGTAAATCCGCATAATATCATGTATATATACGTAAATTCGCATAATATCATGTATTAGCTCATATTCTCAGCTATTTCTATTAAGTTCTTGTGTTCTTCCAAGAACTAACTTGATCGTCGGAGAAGCGACGCCGACACACAACCCAGCATTCCGTTTGCAGGATTGAATCTCTCGAAGAATCGTACCACGTGAAGAAGCTCTCCCACCGTTATATCTTCGATTCAAACCGCATCGGGTATGTATTTTGTATGATTATAATTCGTGAACATCTATATATTCATGGATGGGATCGATATGTTGAACCCCATCACAATTAGAGTTGAATTAAGCTCCAATTAAGAGTTATTAAGGTTCGAGTAGCTAGGATTAATTATGACCAATTTATAATAAGAAATGATGTGGTGTACGCAAGTCTTCCACTTCAAGTTGTTCTATATAGGAGTATCATATTGTAGTGAAAAATAGTACGTACATGTGAATGAGTTAATTAATGTGTTGATTGCTTGTGTGCTCTCTCATTCCTTGTTGAACCAAAAATTGAGACCAGGTCCAGGTCCAGGATATAAAATAAAGAAAATTAAAATATGACACTAGTTGGATGTGAAAGAAAGAGAATAAATATGATAACTGAAAACAACATACGAAGTAAAGAGCTTAGCTAAGGTGATGGAGGGGCCGGGTTGATGAGAATAAATACACCCACTGCGTTGCTTATTTCAGGATACAATACAAACAACGTACGTACAGCTAGAGCAGAGCAGCACGTTGTTTAAGCACCACATTAATATAGTCTTATAGATGCTACATCATCATCTTTCATAGACAACCAAATATATACTTATATATTCTAGAGAAACACATACTATATAGGTATGTCATTAGTCTTGAATATTAATTTTCTGCCTTTTGCCTGTCTGAGTCTCGGTCTCCCCATTCTGTTCGTGCGATCTCTTCTCAGCTAAGCCTAAGAGGCTCGGGTTCGGCCAAACCGGGTAGAACCACAATGGTGGCTCCTCTTTGCTGTTGAGAAATTGAGCAAACCATGCAGCAGAATCTTTGGGATATCTTGTTAGGTCATTCATGTAGTCTATATACACCAACCCGAACCTAACTGTGTAGCCGGCCGCCCACTCATAGTTATCGCACCACGACCACACGTAATATCCTTTCACTTTGTTGTTCTTACCGTCGTTCTTCAAATACATGTGTCTGCATTGATTAATCATTAATTGATCATGCCTACGGTAGCATTCATTATTGCAGTAGTTAACTAATTAATTAAGATCTTACTTCATTGCTTTAAGGATGTCAGCGAGGTGATCCTGGTGGTGTTTAGTCCTAATTCTGTTATCACTACAAACCATCTTGGCTGTCTTCTTGGGATCACTCTTAGTTGGATACCCTTTATTAGAAAGAAATTAAACTAGTACGATATATATACTTTTCTTTTATTACTATTAATTAAAGAAATACTCTATCTTAATTTAATCAAATCTTAATTACCATTTTCAGTGATGTATATTTCTTTCAAATCTGGATAAGCCTCATCCAAATGCACCAGTAACTCATAAATTCCCTTGGGGACAGAGAACAGCCAAACTAATCCAGACTGTAAAATTAATTAGATTAATTAAGAGGTAGTAAATATATATGTGGCGTGTATTGATAAATTAGTGAAATACGATCGAGCGAATGCATGTCCCTACTGGTGTTCCGATGGGTTCGTTGTTTCTGTAAACTGCACAAATTAAAGTAGTGACAATTAATTTATCATAAGCAAATTAATTAACATGCATGGTACGTGAAGTTACATGATCAAAATTAAAGATCTATATAAGAAGAGGATAGATGAAAATACTTTCTTAATTAGGTGAGAAATGAGAACAAATTTGGACACTTGATATTTGTTGATCAATGGTCCAGATTTAACGTACGGTACATTAAGTTATGTATTACCGGATCTCATCATATATATACATATATTAGTAATAATTAATTTGTGAAGAATTGAAGTAGTAAATACGTACGATCTAACTTGACCCTTTGATCTGCAGAGTAGCCCTCTGAATCTGTGGTGTTGGGATCATTGGAAGCATACATGGACGTGTAATAATTCAGACCTAGGAAATCGATGGAGTCTTTGAGCCTCTCACTTTCCTGAGTGGTGAAGGATGCAAGATTGTCGGATGGAACATCAACATAGTTCTTCATGCTTTCTGGATATTCGCCTGAAAGTACTGGTTTCAAAAACCTTCAAGATTTGATCATCCAAGAAAAACAGTTAGAAAAGTAATGCATTGTAAAAATAAATTATAATAATGCATCACTTCTTCTTCTTCGATGCATTGAAGAATTAGAATGAATGAATGTACCATCCAAGCATGAAATCTAGTGCCCTTCCACAAGCATCTTTGTCGTCTTGTGAATTTTCGTTAAAAGGCATAAACCAATGTGAGTTGAGCACTATGCCTATCTTGCCTCCTTGTGCTTTCTGATCACATATATATATTTCACAAATAGGTTGGTAGGTAGGGTTAAAACAAGAGAGAGAGAGAGAGAGAGAGAGAGAGAGAGAGAGAAGAAGAAGAAGAAGAAGAACCTGAAACTTGGATCTGTAGAGATGAACTGCTTCAGCATGTGCGAGAAGCAGATTTCTTCCGACTGTATACACCTCGGATGGCTGGGCCATAACAACTTTGTCTCCGGTGGGAGTCACAAGCATCGGAGGATTAGAACCGAGCAAGTGTTTGTCATCCGGAGATGGAATTTTATGAGCCGGTGGAAATACGCCTTCAACATAGCCGTACACCGCGTAGGTGTAGGGCTCGTTAATGGTGGTCCAGTGCTTCACCCGATCTCCGAATTCCCAGAAGCATACCTCTGCAAACTCACCAAAATCCTCCCTGCCGCATGCATTTTGTGTAGGAAAATAAAGATTAATTCATCACTCAATTTAATTTGTTGAATCCTGCATGAGATTGGTTAAGTTTATACTACTAGACTAGTTTAGTGTTTTTACTTAATTTTTTTGGATAAGAAACCTCCATACTCCTTTTCCAAGCTTACAGGAAGATCCCAGTGAAACAGTGTCACCAACGGCGTCATGCCTGCGCATATTAGTTTATGTTACTATTCATTATTGTCAATCTGTCATGAGAGAGAGAGAGAGAGAGAGTCCAAATTTTACCATGTTCTAAGCAAGTGTTGATAAGATCATTATAGTAATCAATTCCTTCTCTATTGACTCCGCCGCTACATCTTCCGCCTATAATAAATTTTACACAAATTAATTACTTAATCAAATAACTAGTAATTAATCTCTAAAATTAGTAACATAATTATGAAATATGAATAAATTAATACCTGGCAATATTCTTGGCCATGAAATGGAAAACCTGTAGGAATTAAACCCCATCTTCTTCATCAACTCAATATCTTCCTGCAATTATTAATGCATGCATGGCAGGGTTCTCAAATACGTACTAATAAACTTTCCATATATTAATATTAATAGTAATTAATATTTTTCCTTCTACAAAATAAATGATAACCTTGTATCTTGTGTACATATCACATGCAATATTTCCATTGCTTCCATCTTCTATTTTCCCTGCCACACACACACCAATCATATTAGTTATCTTCTCTTCCACAACTACAAGTGAGAGAGAGAGAGAGAGAGAGAGAGAGAGAGAGAGAGAGAGAGAGAGAGAGAGAGAGAGAGACAAGGAAGCCTCATGGAGAACTCATCCCATATGCTGATGCCTCTACCGCCTTTGGCAGCACCTCCTTCAACCTGCAGACCCCAAGACACAACAAGAAAATATTATTGCTATCTATAATTGAAGCTTAAAAAATTACTAACATATAGTAGTATTCATAAACTAAAGGAGAGAGAAAAATTACCTGAAAGGCCGCTGTTGCAGTTCCAAATAAAAAATCCTGAGGAAACCAGTTACGGGTAATGGTGCTGTTATCGTGATCATCAGGAACAGCTCCCTCACTCTCCCACCAACTTGGAACGTCCTCGTTCACGCCGTTAACATTGTTTCCAATAACTACTGCTCCGTTCGCCATTGCTCCAAATATGCGCAGAGAGAAACAGATAGAATGACTTCTTAGCTGTTGAGTGTGTGAAATTATCAAAATCAACTTCACCTATTTATAGCACTACTGCTCCATGCATGCATTTCACGTTTCCTAATTCCATTTATAATTGTTAGTATATTGTATCATTAAGTTTAGCATGAAATGACAATGAGTAAATTAAATGATGCATGTGCCGGTATACGTTGTATGGAGGAGGACAAGGACAAAGTTTTAAAATTTGGTTGTTAACTTGTTGTATCTATAAGTGAGGTGAATAAGTGAGAAAAAAGAATCATTTTTTTGAGTTATATTTTCTCATTAGGTTTAGCATGAAACGACAATGAGGATGATGGAGATATGATGTGTCGGCCGACGTTGTATGGAGGACAAAATTTTAGATTATGGCTGCATCTGTAAGTGAGGTGAATAAATGATACTCCCTCCGTCCCATTGAACTCGGTCTAGTTCTTTTCAGCACGAAGATTAAGAAAAAAATTACTCATTCCGTCCATAAATCAAATACTCATTTGGGTTCCGACACGGAGATTAAGAAAGCTGATAAAGTTGTTTTGAATGGGAAAAAAGTTAGAATGTAGGGGTAGTAGGATAATGACAAAAAAATAGTGGTATTGACAAAAAAATAGTGGTATTGACCAAAAAGTAGGAATAAAGTTGTTATGATGATAAAAAAAGTATGAATAAAGTTGTTGGAAGGTGGGGCCATTAATGACAAAGGGTAGTAAATAAAGAAAAAGTAGGAGGGTACGGTTGTACAAAAAGGTAAGTAGGTATTTGATTTGTGGACAAAAAAATATGGGTAAGTAGGTATTTGATTCGTGGACGGAGGTACTTGATATAAAGGGTGTGTTTAATATTGTTGGTTTGTTGATAATGAAGTTGAAATAGTGATTTTTCACTGCTCGTTATAACGTGTGCGTTTAGTGTAGTTAATGTAAAACATTTCATTATTGATATTGAAGTAATATTTGCTAAAAAAGAAAATAGACCAAGTTAAATGGGACATCTAAAAAGGGTTACATGCCAAGTTAAACGGGACAGAAAGAGTATTGGTTTTACTTTGAATGAATGCATCATCAAGGTAAAGATAAATACATACGTATGACAGTGCAAAGTGGGTTCCCTTAAATTAGGGCAATACTCATGTGCAACCGGATCCCAAGCAACTAGATCCATGCGATCGAATCTGGATCGATGTTTTGTGTCACGCCCCAATTCCCGAGGGAAGGCACACGTGCCGAGGGCGCGACTCAGGATTGGAATTAAGAAGCGGGGATAGAAAGGGGGAACTCATTTATCATGTAAAACGAGACATGGCCCCAAAAGAATTGGGCAGCATCTCATTTTTGCAATGGAAGGGAGCCGAAATTTAGAAAGACGGCCAACAACCCAACAGTCTAATTCATTTATCATTTAAGGATCGCTTAAGATTCAATGGCTCAATGAATCAACAAAAGACATTCCATTAAGATATATATTTAGGGAAACGAGAACGAATTCTCGACAAAAGACATATAAGAAATCAGAGTACAAGATTCTCAAGTTTATAAACTTAAAGAATCGACAATCAGCGGAAGCTTAACAAAAGACAATCCTAGCCTCAACGCCATTCGCCATCACCCGCCGATCAACCTGAAAACATTTTGAAAACATTTGGGCTGAGTACTAGTGTACTCAGTGGGCAGTGCATTTCATAAACATTTTACAAAAGCATTGTTATCCATCCATAGCAGTATGAATTAGAAGGTTTCAAAACCAAAAGCCACTTCTAAACATACAAAATATTTTTCCTTTTACGTGCACGCTTGTCACACTCTACAATGTTACTCTTACTGTGACCCCGGACCTCTAGCCAGACGGGTCCATTCTCATTCATTCATTCATTTAGACTTCGGGTCGAAACCCAGAGAGCCTCGGTCTAAAGTTAGATTTCGGGCCGAGACCCAGAGAATCCCATTTATAAGGTTAGCACACAATGGAGATCAACCCATTGCACTACTAACAAAGGTGTACACAATTTCCGACTAACGTGTTAGGCCAGCCGAAAATCTCGATCGATTAACTTCAGAGCATTAAACATGTAGACTGTATATTAAAACAATTTTTATGGATAACAAGCATTTCATGGAGCTCAATAACTCAAACATAATTTTTGGAAAGATATAGCCCACCTGAATGATAACATCAAATATGTCTTGAGAAATCGAATAACACAGTCAATGTCCTTCTTTTGCCGCGCCTAAACATATAATTGACAATACTATAAGTATCTAACAATCTAAAAGAACAATTTAGGCGAATTCTTCTAGACGAATTTCTTATTTAATTATTCATTAAACTTTATCATTTTAACTTGTTTCAATCCTAATTATTAGAAACGAATTATAATTATTTAGAGTCTAACCATTTATTATATTAAGACTCACTATTCCAATCAATTAATTAACTAAATAAGCCATTTAGCTATACTATTAAGATCCATCTGATTAACCGAACCCAACAACCATTTCCATTCCAATAAATCTAGACCCGATATATAATACTAAAACTCGATCACTTAATAATTAAGTAGAAGCCCGTTTATTTTAATTATTCAATCTCAGATCCGAAAAATTTAAGCTTGCTAACATTTTAAAAATTAATTAAGGTCCAACCGTGAATAAACATATTGGACTTAACAATTTATAAATTAATTAAGCCCAATCATATACTTAACAAGCCCAAACCCATTTCTTTCTAATTCCTATTACTACACATATCTGCATCCTCCATCATTTCTATCGCCTTTCCTCAGTTCCATTACCAAATCCCTCTCATCTCCTCTCTTCTCCGTAACCGGTCACTGCCGCCACCTTTTCGCCATCACACGGCGCCGTCGTCGTCACCTTCTCTCCTCTTATCTCAAATCCCTCTCCTATTTCCTTTCTCTAAAAAGAAAGGCAGCAGCACCTCCTTCTCTGTCTCTTCTCCTTCTCCGGCGAGACCAACGCCTCCGTCGTTTCTGCTCACTCCCCCTCTCAGCTCGACCTTCTATTCTCTCTAATTCTCTGCATTTATAAAATCCTTAATTCGAAAACCCTAGACTCACAATCGAACCCCATCTTCCTTCTCTCTCAGAAATCCGGCGACTTTTCCGTCGTCTAATTCATCACCGCCGCCTCTTACTTGCAGCAGAAACGGACGGCAGCGGCAGAGGAGCTACCGCCACCGTCGTTCGTCCCTCCTCTCCGATCGGCTACAGCAGTGGCCATAGAGAAGGCCGTCGCTGCACTCAACCGTTAGCTGCTCTCTGCCTCGCGCCACCAGCACCGCCGCCGCCGCTCGCCCAAGGTAAGCCCCTTCTCTTTTCTCTCTCTTTCTTACAGATTCCTCATCACTAACTCCCCCTATTCTCTTTTCCTTCTATTTAGATTATTCCTGCCAAACTCATCGTCTCCTCCTCCTGCCCTCACGGCTATCTCCTACCGGCGATGTCGTTGCCACCAGCACCCACCCTTCAACCCTATTTCTTTCTGGCGATAAAACAAGGGGCAATGTTTCTATTCATATAAATTGTTATTCTATGTTCTAGAATAGGATCTGAGGTATGTTAAGTGGATCAATCATGTGCATAAGCACAAATATTCCAATCTAGTTGGTGATCTAATTTCTTATTAGGATTATGATTGTTAGTTGTGGTTCTGTTGTTCCTGGGCAGAAATAGAATCATTCAATATTGGGGGTGTATTCAATCAAGACTTTGTGGGAGTTTTAAAGAGTTTGAAAAGTCTGTGGAATTTTGAAGTTGATTGACTCCGTATGGAGTTTTGTGGAATTTTTGATGGAGTTTGTGTGGCATTTGCACGACTCTGCTGGAGAAGAAGTCGATGGAGTCCAGCGCCGGCTGGACTCCAGCGGCCGCTGATTTTAAAGCCAGCGCTGGCTGGCTCTCCACGGTCGCTGGACATAAACGGGATAAATACCCAAATCATTGACGCCCAAATCAGAATTTGTTAAATTAGGGCAAAACCTTACCCAGCCGATCTCCCCACCGCCAGCCCCCATCGCCGCGCCGTTGCCGACCTTCCCACACCCACCTATCGCTGTTGCCGACCTCGATCATCCTCACTCCGGCACTCCATTCTCCTCCACTCCCACGACCGCTGATTAGCCGCCATCGTTGCCGCCTTAATGGTGCGCACAAAAAATGCAAATGTGAGTAGCACCGCGTCTGTCCAAGTCGAAGAAGAAGAGGATGTCCCAGTCGAAGAAGAAGAAGAGGATTTGACGGCAAGGTATTCCTGTCCCTTTTTGTTGAAATGTGAATGGGAAGGTAATGTTTATACCAAGTTTAATTCTACTGAAATCACACAGCTTCGTTATTTGGATTGGGATTTGATTAGAGATCTTAAAGTTCAGGCTAGTGTTGTGAAATATTTGAAGAATTTGGGACTTGAAACTTTTGCTAGAACTGTGAATTTTTCTGGTTATGATTCTTTATGTTATGAGTTTTTATCTACTATGACGTTGAGTGGGGATAAGAAGATGATTGGGGTTAGGATGAAGAATAAGGAATATCAAATAGGATTAACAAGAATGAAATCCGTGTTTGGGTTTAGTACTACTGGGGAACGAGAGAAGCCTAAGGGGTATAGTGCTAATAAAGATTGGGAGGAATTGACTGGGTTTAATAATTGGAATTGTTCTGGTATGCCGAATAGGTACATTACAGACCCGGCATTGGCCATTGTGCACAAATTTATTGCGTACAATGTTTTTGGGAAGGAGCAGGCGAACAAAGTTAATTCTACGGAAGTGTATCTGTTGAGTTGTGCTGTAAAAGGCAAAAAAGTTTGTATTTCAAACTTTATTTGGACGGCTATGACTAATATGCAGGCTCGTCCTTCTGCCCATGCCTCTCTTTGTCCCATTGTTACGGGGTTGGCGTATAACTTAGGAGTTCTTAGTGCCACCACGGGTCCCCATGAGGATTATGAGGAACTCAGACCTTACTTCATTGACTTTAGTGAGCTCAAAGGAGCTCGCATTATTTCTGATCTACACACTTTGCTTCCTCCCGCGAAGAGGCATTGTGTTCGGGAGTTTGTAAACTCCGAAATTGCTAAGGGCAATCTTCCTCCCATAGTCAAAGATCCTGAAGCCGGTCCATCCAATATTGGTAACGAAGAGGAGGAGGAGGAGGAGGCATTGTCTCCCGAACAACAACCCATGTCGGGAGATATGTTTGAGCGATTACGAGATCACTTCGACACATCCTTTGGAGCTTTGAGACAGGAGGTGCAATCTAGATTTGATGTTCAAGCTCAACAAATTGCGGCTAGATTTGATGCTCAAGATGAACGAATTGCAGCTTTACAGAGGCAATGGGATGCATGGACAACATTCTACCTGCCACCGCAACCACCACCTGAGCAGTGACTTGTCGTTATTGCGCATGGTATTACTATTTTTATGATTACTCGTTTTTTTGTTGTGTTGTTATTTTGCTTTGTATTTGATTTGTTGTTTGAAATATGTGTGTAGGTTATTGTGGTGAGAAAAGATGGAGGATGTGGGTCACTACGAGGATCAAAAGTTATTGCTTCTGTTTTCATTTCGTAGTCATCGCTCGGTGCCAGCCGCCGCTAGAATTTTCTCTGTTCTCATTTACCAGCCGGCGCTGGCACCCAGCCGTCACTGGGTTTCATTTTAGTCGAACTGTATTTTTTTTTTCTGGAGTTGTCAACGAACAATTTATTTTGCTTATGTCGAACAATATGCTTGATATTTTCGTGCGTTTATTGTTGAACAATTTATTTTGCTTTATTTTCGTTTATATGATGGAATATTATTGTTATGTCGAACAACATGCTTTATATTTTGAAAATTTTGGTTGATGCAATATTGTTTTAATTGATTAGATGTTTTGTTTTTGAGGACAATACAAATTAAAAACCAAATTAACAACATTAGGTGAAAAATAATAACATTAGTCTCAAAACTGAAAACTAACAACATTCTTATAAGTGCTGGAATAACAACATTAGTCTTAACAATGAAAACTAACAACAATTAAAACAACATATGCTACTCCGCATTTTTATCTTCGTTGTCATCATCTTCATTTCTATCACCATTATTAATCGGTCTCATTTCCCACATAGCATTAGCAATACTCGATCTCCATGCATTTGCTTCCGTTCTTTGTTGTAGTTGGCTTTGAGATAGCCATTCTAAATTCTCTTCTTCCGCGTCAAGATATTGGTCATCTTGAGCTTCTTCAGATTCGACTGGAAATTCATCAGAGCGGCACTCTCTCCGAAGAAAATTGTGTAATCCAGCACAAGCCAATACCAATTCTGCTTGTGTTTGAAATAGGAACGAAGGTGCCGTTTTAAAAATTACAAAACGTGATTTGAAAATACCAAATATTCTCTCTATCACATTTCTTAACGATGCGTGACGAAGATTGAACAACTCACTAGCATTTCTAGGGCGACGACCTTGACCACTAAAATCTTTAAGAAGATATCGAACACCACGTAATGGAGCTAAAAATTGTCTCCGATTAGGAAATCCACAATCCACTAGATAATATTTACCTACCAATAAAACATATAACATTAGTTAGTTATCAAGAATAAAAAATTTAAACACAAGAAAAAAAATATGGTACCTTGAGGTACATGAAGTTCATTTCTTCTTGACATTGCATCACTTAAAAGTTTTGATTCATGTGCCGAGCCTTCCCATCCACTCAGCACATATATGAACTGTAAATCGAAATTGCAAGTCACCAGAATATTTTGTGATTGAATCCCATGACGGTTACGATAACTACTTACATCTCGGCCTGTTACAGTTGCCGGGATATGAGTCCCATCTATAGCTCCGATGCAATCCTAATAAAAAGGCCACAATAACACAAAAAGACTTAAAACGTGTACAAAAAGGGCAAAAAACTACAATATATATTAATACAAAAAAAGGCACAATACCTTAAAAAAAGGGTTAAATCTTATACTTTCCTGGATTTTAGCAGGTATTGCTGTAGATGGTCGAACCATCAGGTCTGGTGCTATGGTGTTCAACGCCTTCAGTATTTTGTTGAAATTTCGGCTAGTAGCAAATGCGAACGGCCTTAAGGCGAACTTCATCATCCAAATCTGGGATCTCTTTGATAGCATCCCAAGCTGTGAAAGATCGTTCCTTTTCTCTTTTCTCTAGTATAGTATCTCTTTTTTGTAGGAGGCTATGAACTCCATCAAATGTGTTTGTTAATTTTCTAAGCTCTTCAATGAGATCGGGATCACTAGAGCCAAAAGGTGCTTCGTAGTGTGTTCTACTCCTTTTGGGAGCTCTTCTTTGAGTTGAGAAATCAAACACTTCAGGGAACAACGGTGGTGTGGAACCAGATGATGGTGGCTCATCGTGAGATAGTCCTACAAACATCTCCGTTTCAGGGTCGAAATTCAATTCCTCTATCTGAGGCTCTCTATTTTCATGATCTCCTAGTGTCCTTGCATCAGTAGAACTACCCAATCCAATGGAACTTTTTCCTACAACAACACCATTTCCTATAGCAATTTCTAAATCCTGATAATCAGGACATTCCCCGTAGCGCAAGTGAATGTCTTTTGGCTGCTCCTAGCATAAATAGAAAACAAAATGAAATAAACACTATATTATTATAAAAAAATTATTCGATAATATTATTGTAATGTAATGCTTAAGAAACTTACCGCTAAGTATGACTCCCATACTTCATCAGAAGCCGTGAACTTTTTAGTATTGTGGTCGTATCCAAAACCAGAGCTAAACCTCATAAGATTGGAATAAGATAACCAACGACTTTTAAACTATTTGAGGCGGCTTTGGTAATTGCTATATGTCTTATTACAACTAAGTCTTTCGTTAAGAATGAGAAGTATTCGTTCTTCCACCGTTGCTTTGGTAAAGATACCACTGTTATCACGCCATCCCCTACCCGCAGCATCAACCATAAGTTCTAACAACAAGTCGCTTTGATCCTTAGTCCATTGCTCATAGGATGGTTTTCTTTTCAAATCTTGTTGTGAATCCCCCATGATATAACTCTATTTCATATATTTTATGCATATTAGATAATACAAATATTATATAATATATGCAAATTATATATTACAGAAACCAACGAAAAACAATGTTCAATTACCAGTCGTGGCTGGCTTCCAGCGCCGGCTGGACCGCTCATCGGCAATGATTTCCAGCGAGCTCTGGAAGCCAGCCGCCGTTGGTTTATTCTTCACAGAGTATATTACGATGCATACATATGAACCAGAGATCAATCCAACCGAGCGTGAATCCAAACCAATACACGTGAAATACAATCAAACGAATACGTGAATACAAACCATAATAATAATAACCAAAATCAATAAACAACTACCAAAAGATGGGGAAAAACCCTAGTTTCATACCTTCAAACAATCATTATCACAAGAAAGATAACACAAATCTATACACATACAGTACACAAACAAAATAAAGAGAGAAAAATAATGGAAAACAAGTTAAAGAATAGTACCTTTGTTGTTGGAAGAAGAATGAAGGAACAACACCAAAGCAATGAAGTTAAAAGGGTAGTGCTAGTTGGTCATATTGTGGCCAATCACACAAGTTAAAAATGGTAATATAAGTTTTGAAAATGGAAATATACCTTAATTGGGGAAGCATAAGCCCTAGGAGAAAATGTGATTATTTTCATTTTTACAGTCAACTTTCTCTTTTCTTACGCTTGTAGCTGGTCACCGTATGACCGAATATCATTACCCGATATTAAAATACCAATTATATGTTTCAGAATTGGATGTTTGCCTAGCAATTGCATTATTGCAGTTTCGACTCCCATAAGCGACACTCTTCAGAATTAGTTTCACCTTTAGTTTTTCTTTCTTGTGAATTTCTTATCTATTACTCCCTCCGTCCCAATAGTAAGTCTCACTTTCCTTTTTTATCTGTCCCATTAGCATAGTTTCATACAAAAAATGGAAACAATTAACCCTTCAAAAGCTATAGGACCCACTACTTTCTATCATTTTACTCTTGTTTCTTAATAGATGTATCCAAAGCAAGTGAGACCTTGCTATTGGGACAGAGAGAGTATTATATAAACAAAAACGACTCTACGTAAAAAAAATCGTATGTGGCACCCCTCATATTCCTCCATTCTTATTTATCTAAATTCTCAAATTTTTTGAATTTAAAATCTATATTTATCATAATTATTTATATTCTATATATATTATATATGACATGAAAACAAAATCTTAACAAGATCAAATCTTTTATTCTATATATATATTTAATATGTAAAGAAAATCCAAAATTAACATTGCATATATAAGATTTTTTTATTTAAAAATACGAATATGGTTGAAATTATTCCACGACTAAACTCCTTTGTTTGACATTTAACTTTTAATTGAAACTAGCATATAATCCGTCGAAAATCGACGGAAAATTATATTAATATTTAATAATAATAAAATTATTAGATAGTATAAATAGTGATATATTAAGAAAAATATTATTTTTTAATTATTTAGGGTTAAATAATTCGATTATGCAATCTACTAAACTCGCTTAGAATTTATATGCCTTTGAACACATCTCAAATTCAATTAAAAAGTAATTTTATTACATGTTTACGACTCAAACCATATAGTTATGTTTGTTAAAAATTATAATATAATATATTCTCATTTCTTTCGATTTCTAAAAAAAATTCGTATATCAATAACCCTCGATTGGGAATTACCCTGTAAAACTTGTTTAGAATTTATATACATCCAAAATTTAATAAAAAAAAATGTATAGTAATATTCACGAATTACAATTATAAGTTATGCAAAGCTGGAAACTCAACTACAAATCACGTAAAAATCAATTCATAGATGGCGATTCTAGATTTTAGAAAAATATATGAAAAAATGAATAAAATAATATTCAAAATAAATAAGAATAAATAATAAAAATGTGTCACGTGGGATCTCGAGTTGAGGTGTCTGTCAGTTGGGAATTGACCTGTCTACCTAAATAATTGATAAATTAAAAATTAATTATTTTTTATCAAATTAAATAAAAATTATTAGACTGTTTCAAAATTTAATTCGACCAACCAATACATTAGCCAATTATTTTGGAACCATTTATTCAGTCAACTAAAAAAAATTGTATAGTAATATTCACTAATTACAATTATAAGTTATGCAAAGCTGGAAACTCAACTACAAATCACGTATAGATCAATTCATAAATGACGATTCTAAATTTTAGAAAAATACATGGAAAAAATGAATAAAATAAAATTTGAAACAAATAAGAATAAAGAATAAAAATGTATCACGTGAAACCTCGAGTTGAGGTATCTGTCAGTTGGGAATTGGCACGTCTACCTAAATAATTGATAAATTATAAATTAAATATTTTTTTATCAAATTAAATAAAAATTATTAGACTATTTCAAAATTTAATTCGACCAACCAATACATTAGCCACATTAGCCAATTATTTTGGAACCATTTATTCTTTCAACTAATAAATTGGTTCCCTACGAAAAATAATTTTCTATTGGCCAATTAATAAATGGACCAAATTAAATTAAATTAAACTATAAAAATATAGTTATTCATTCGGCCAATTAATAAATAAATTGGCCAAATAAAATTGGTGGAGCAAAAGATGAGAAAATACACATTAATTTTAGGGAAAACTCTTTATAAATACCTTTTGATAAAAAGTAGAAGTTTTTTACACTCTTTTATAAGAGTATAAGTTTTCTATACCAAAATCACTTAAAAGACTAAAATACCCTTATTTTTAATAAAGAAAAAAGAAAAGACAAAAAAAATTTAAAAAACCGTAAAATCTATGCGGTCCCCCACTTCCCCACCACACATCACTTTCTCTCTCTCCCTCCCTCTCAACCCACGACACACACACGGCTGCGGAAAAAAAACACACACACGACGGCAATATGAGTGAACACTCCGACCACGATGGGGAGTCAAGGGCATCGGCATCTACCTCCGGCGAGGAGGAAGTACGACTCGTCGTAAACGAACCACCGGTTAGTGCTAAAATTCCACACGAAATTGAATTTTGGATTTGCAAAATATATGCTTCTAAGTGTGTGTTTATGTTCGATTTATTGAATATGAGAACAATGTACTTGATTTTATGAGTATTAGAAGTGTTATATCTAAAATTTGTTGATAAAATTGGGATTTTAAGTGAAAAACGGGCTGCCCACGGTGGGTGTTTATGTACCCACGATGGCACCCATCGTGGGAAGCCCCATCGTGGGCACCCCGTCGTGGGCACCCCATCGTGGGCACCCAGTCGTGGGCAGCCCCGTCGTGGGTTGCCCCGTCGTGTGTTTCCCTATCATGGGCAGCCCCATCGTGGGTGTCCAGGGACTATTTTATAGGCTTTGGGTTTTGTGGTTTTGTTTGTTTGAGTGATCGAATTTCTATCCTCATACTTTATGTGTTTATATTGCAGCCCGGTTGTGATTGGATGAGACCTGGATTGCGTCATCATAACAAATTAATAAATATATACTGTCGTGAGATCCTATTTAAAGATATACCGAAGGTATTTCGGCACTTCACGCACAATCCTCGACGGTATCAAGAAGTGTATGATGAATTTACGACGGGAATTGTTGGCCGTTTGATCAAACATAAGAGACTTGGAAGTACAAATAGTGCCCTGCATCATTTGTTGGCCCGTCAGTTGACTGGTAGAGAGATCCCCGCGGATGAGACATGGTTCCAAATTGCCGGGAGAACCCTCCGCTTCACAACACGCGACTTTGCGTGCATTACTGGATTGAATTTTGGGAAGATAAATTTTGATCCAAATGGGAGACATTTTCTCCGGCCTGACAGTCTTTTCTATAGAGTATTCAAAGGCCGCAAAACTAAAGTTATAGAAATGCATAATAGGTTTAAAGATTTAGATTTGGGAGACAACCTCGAAGACTATGTGAAGGTAGCTAAGCTCTTACTTTACTACCTGTTTCTCCTGTGTCGGGACCATAATATGGATGTGGAGGAATGGGCATGGGCATTAGTTGAGGATCCGGAAAGTTGGGAACAGTTTCCGTGGGGTGATTACACATATCAGGCATTGACTTACTACATCAACAACACCGCCAAGAATCCCAACCAATGCGATATTGGAACTTATCACTTTTACGGACCGATTTGGGTTTTACAAATTTGGTCTTACGAGTGTATTCCACTGTTGGGACGGAACTGTGGAATCCGATCATCCACCGTTAGAGTTCCTCGATGTTTTATGTGGACTACGAGATGTCTTAAAGCAGATTTCAGCACCTTCTTGGAGAGAGAGGTACGTGTCTTGCCTTTATTTTTATAATATTTTATCATTTATATTACATGTTTAATTTGTGATCTAATAATAATAATTTTACATAACTTGTTTAGGGTCTTGTCATACATAACACGATGCCTATTCTTGTGGAAGACATAGACGAGCTGTATTGGTTCAGTCTTGACTCGGTGTATCATGTACACTGGGAACCTCCAAGAAAATTAACAGAGAAGAATACAGAAAAGGTTTCCCCGAAAAAGGTGAAAAAGAAGGGAAAATTGGCGAAGGCTGCGGAGGTGGTGGGGAAGATAATTAAACCGACCTCATCGGCACAGAAAATCCCAAAACGACGCCGACAAAGCACCCCACCATCACCACCACCAGTAGATACAGCTGAGACAGCAGAGCCGGTCTATCAGGAGAGACCCGAAGATAGAGTGTGTTGTGTCCACGGACGTCCTTGTCCTGACCACGCGAAGGACGACACAGACGACTACTTCGATCGCCGGCTGAGGGCGTTCTTGATGGACGAGTCTGACAAGGGCTTCTTTGCTACCTTTTCTCAGGTGAAGGAGTATTTCGGTCCGAGACACAGACGGTCTAGGAGCCCTCCACAGCCGTCTGTTGGGAGCCACAGGAGGAGCCTTGAGCCACACCGTCACTCTGCAGAGGTTTAGCACACACCGGAGGTTTCCGGACCCGCCTCGTCACTCTGCAGTTGCAACTCTACAGGGACAGCACAGTCACCACATCCCTGAGCGTACCGAGCAGCCGATGCACCACCTGTTAGGGCAATCCTTTGATCTTATACCCCACCAAAGCGAGCCACCTGAGCAGCCGTGGGGGTATCAGCCTGCCCAGCAGCAGCAGCCGCCGATGTTCTTCGGCTACAGTAGTAGACCGCTGCATCAGTACGACCCTCCGACGTGGCAGCCTCCGATATTTCGACCTCCTATCTGGCAGCAACAGTCAGTGTTTCCAGGCGACGGCAGCAGCAGTCACCATTTTCCTACTGCCGAGTTCACCCCACATGAGCAGCAGATTCCCTACCAACCTGAGTACCAGCAGGAGCAGTCGTTTTTTCCTACTGTGGAGGACACCACACCCGAGCAGCCCAGACGGCAGGTTTCACCTGTTAATATTCAATGGTCGTCATCCTCTGATGAGGAGTCTGCTGAGCAAGATTACGAATTGGCGGAGCGAGAAGAGGTGCAAGGTCGTCGTAAGACGAGACCGTCTACCGCCATGCAGACGCCTTACCAAGCCATGACTCAGCAGGCCGTGAAGAGGTTGAAGCGTATGTATAGAAGACATAGAAAATCAGGAGAGGATGCTGTGATCACAATTCCGATGCTTGGCCATGTTGTGATGCAATCTGTTTTTGATCGTCTGGAGGATCCTCGACAAATGATGTGGGCAGAGGTACAATTCTATCTTAAATTACAATAATTCAAACTTATTTGTATATTATAACTAACAAAATTAAATAACATTGCAGGAGATAGAGCTGTACCTAAACTATATGAAATTCAAGGTGAGACATTTAGATAGGTTGACAGCTGATGGAGTATGTGAGGCAACCACCATTATAGTCGGCACTGGCTTCTATGTAAGTATTTCTCTTCGATTTATGTAAATCTTGATTATATTAATATTCTTTTAGATTTATGTAATTTTTGGTTGTATTACTAGAATGGTTTGCGAAATGAGTGGGATAAGTTGTTCCCTATTAATGCACGAGGAGAGAGAAAGAAAATTCCTCCAGGGCTTAGACTACATACTAATTGGCGTGTACCCGATGCTCTTATACATATGGTTGATGGCACGGAAAGTGAATTAGCAACGGCTTGGTGGCAAGCTAACCATGTAAGTTATTATATTTTAAAATAATTTCATATTTGTAGTTTACTATAATTTTTTTTTTTTAATGTAGTTAAATTGTTAAATTATTCCTTGTCGTGTACAGGTCATAACAGTGTGCAATGTCGGGGGGAATCATTGGGTCACCATACGCATTTGTTTGAAGGATTGGACTGTCGAGCTGTATGACTCGACCATGATCCATCACAGGGAAACGAACGTGCGCGAGGAGCAATTACAGTGTGTGACCGATCTCTTACCTCGACTGTTGCTTGCATCAGGATACTGGGAGCAAAATTCCCATAGACAAAGGTTAAAAAACCCTCTGCTCTTGATTAAGATGCGTGAGGAGGAGCAATTCATCCAAACCGACGGGACAAATTGTGGCCCATACTCTCTTATGTATGTGGATCGCCTCATCAATTTAACATCGACACATCGTAATGTGTCAATTGATGATAGATACATTGAGAAGTATAGGTATTTTGTTGGAACTAGAATATTTTGGTTAGGAGTAGAGGGTTCGTTATGGGAGAAAAAGCATAGCTAAAATATCATTTTTGTAAATATTTGAACTTATTTTATATGATATTTGAACTTGCTTGTCATTTTTGTAAATATTTGATCTTGCTTGTTTAAGATGTGAGAATGATGTTGAAAATAGCAGGTGAAAAAGGGACTCCCTGGATACCCACGATGGGCAAACCCACGATGGTGGCCATCGTTGGCAGCCCACGATGGGCAAACCCACGATGGTGGCCATCGTTGGCAGCCCACGATGGGCAGTCCACGATGGACAGACCACGATGGGCAGCCCACGATGGTAGCCATCGTGAGCACGGTGGTGAGCAGCCACCGTGGGCACAAGAACATGAGTGAATTTCATTTTTTGTTCGATTCCTTCTTCGATTTTGTTGTTTAGTGCTTGTATAATAGCTTATTTTTCAATTTAAAACTACTTTACAACATAATCCAAACACCCACACGTGACCTTCATCTAATTCATTAGTAAATCAGGTACTTCGTACGAACGTTGAAGTTAGTGATACATAACCATTATCTGCACATTCATCCTGTATTGTACGTATAGTATAAGTTTTTTTGCACGAAATGTTACATAATTGAAATACTAATATTGAATTAACAAAATGTATCATATAATTTATAAGGACGGGATTAATGTGCAGATAATGGTTATGTATCACTAACTTCAACGTTCGTACGAAGTACCTGATTTACTAATGAATTAGATGAAGGTCACGTGTGGGTGTTTGGATTATGTTGTAGAGTAGTTTTAAATTGAAAAATAAGCTATTATACAAGCACTAAACAACAAAATCGAAGAAGGAATCGAACAAAAAATGAAATTCACTCATGTTCTTGTGCCCACGGTGGCTGCTCACCACCGTGCTCACGATGGCTACCATCGTGGGCTGCCCATCGTGGGCTGTCCATCGTGGGCTGCCCATCGTGGACTTCCCACGGTGGCCACCATCGTGGGCTGCCACGATGGCCACCATAGTGGGTTTTGCCCATCGTGGGCTGCCAACGATGGCCACCATTGTGGGTTTGCCCATCGTGGGCTTCCCATCGTGGGCTAGCCATCGTGGCTGTCCATCGTGGGCTGTCCATCGTGGGCTTCCCACGATGAGCACCATAGTGGGTTTTGCCCATCGTGGGCTTCCCACGATGGCCATCATCGTGGGTTCGGCCATCGTGGGTATCCAGGGAGTGATGTTTTTTCACCTGCTATTTTAAACCTCATTCAAGTATCACTCACATATATAAAATAAGTTCAAATATATTAAAATTTAGTTTTGCTTTCTCTCCCAATACAAATCATAAATTCATCTTAAACAACAAAAAAATAACATATTTACGTTTCACGATAGGGACATTTCCTCGCATCATGATCATCAAGACGACAAATGCTACACTTTTTCTTCCGCCGACGCCTTTGCCTTACCTGTTCTCCTTCGGCCTCTTCTGCATCTTCAGGGGGGTTATTCAAGTCAACACCACTGAACGGGATGGATGCTGTGCAAGTCTTTTTGTTGTGGTCCCTTCCATGACACCTACCACATATTTGGGGACGTCTCACCAAATTTTCTACTGCGGATCGTGCACGACTATCTTTTGGCCGCCCAGCCTGACGTACCTCATCCATAGGAAGACAAACAATTGCGGAGATCTCCGGAGGCACAACCCACTCATCTGGATGCGGTATTGGGTTAATATGCTCCATATAAGTCTCTCTAAATGTCTCCTATTTGAAATAACGACTTACAAAATCGTACACAGACAAACCGTTACCTGCACGCCTATTAAATAAGAAAATGACGACAATTTCAACATATAGATAGGCTAAGCTAAATGAAAGTTCGTGCAACCAAATAATATTTAGTAATTGAACATGTTACCTTATAGCGGCAACAGCATGACGACATGGAATCAAATCTAAATTCCACGCTCGGCACGTACATGTCCAGGTTCTTAAATCAACGTTATAAGAAACATTTCTTTCTTCAACCCTGTAAACATGTGTGGTGGTGTTACCTCGAGCTGCAAGACGGGTACCGTGTTGCACAGATAAAGAAAGTTTTTCCAATGCGTTCTGTGTCAACTCATGATCTCTCGATGCTCATCGGTCCATTTCTCTACAATGAAACGGTACATCTCAATCATCGAGTGCACTGGGAGACGCCGCGCCCATAACATACGAGAGTTCAAACATTCGGCATAATTGGAGGTCAAGAAGTCATAGCGTCGGACCGGACACTTACACTTAGCCCACCTCTCCGGTCCAATGTCAAGAATGATCCAATTGCGCATTGCGCGCAAATGCTCGGTCTCGCGTTCGGACTAATGGTCCGATGTGAAGTTTCGATGACCAAAAACCCTATCCATTTGTTCCGGCTGTCGCATCCAAGCAAGAAAATCAATAGATAGCGAATCAAGCAATTCTTTGCGACGATCATCTGCTTCGTCTTCGGACGAACTCACCTCATCTTCTTCATTTTGTTGGTAGTCACCATCTTCATCCTCATCTTCCTCATCTTCATCATTTTGTTCATATTGCTCATATGAGTGGGGCATGCGGTTGTCAACGTCGTGGTGCTCAAATCCAGAGTTGTTACCACCAAACTTAACCCCGGGGGCGGATGAGCCGCCGTAATCAACGTAAACCTCCGGATCGTCTTTCTGTTCAATTAAAAGACGCAGTAACTCGATATCACTCCGCAATAGAACTTTTACTTTGTTTCCGTTACCCATGCGTGTCAAGTACCACAACGTGTAGTCGGTCGGATTTATATTTCCCAACCCTTCTCCAATAAGTTCAACAAGGTTTGCACGGTTCACTGTGGCACTATTGATGAAGACAAAAAAAGAATCCCCATCTATATAATTCGATCGATCCCAACGACCGCTGTGATGTATCAACATACGTTGCCACGACATCTGAAAAATAAAAAATAGCCAAGAAATTATAAAAATCCGATCGAACACGCCAAAAATTGAAGATCTTGTCTACCCACAATGGGGATACCCACGATGGACCATCGTGGGTTCCACGGTGGTAACCATCGTTGGTTGCCACGATGAGGCAAACCACGGTGGGGCAACCCACGATGGTACAACCCACATCGTGGGTAGGCCATCTTGGGTTGCAGACACGGGCCCAAAAAATGCAGAATTCTCATACACACGACAGGGATATATTTTTACGGCTATTTTACTTCTAAAAATATTTCTAAACATGCAAATATAATCTCTTATGACTAAATATCAACATATAATTCATGTACATGAAAATTTTCTACCATCGTGTGAAAAAATACATCCACCGTGGGTTTGCCATCGTGTGTATAAACACTCGTCGAAAAAAATCATATTTTACGTGGTGAATATAGTTGCATACCTTCTTTCTACCCCAGAAACACGAAAGCCTTCCGTTTGAGCTTCAACTTCGCGTGTTTGAGAATTTTACGTCGTAAATATAGTTTTTTTTTTTTGAAGACCCACTTCTCTCTTATTCTCTATGTCGTGAGTTTCAAGTTCGTGTGTGTGACAATTTTGCATTACACAATTACATTAGTTGTTGTGTGTTTAATGAGAGCAAACAACCTCTCTTCCAAAACATAAATGAGCATTGTTTAAATTTAATGTCATCAAGGTTGGTTGGTGATATTGTTTGAGTTTAGGGTTTATTAGAGGAAGAAGAAAGAGAAAGAGAGAGAGAGAGAGAGAGAGAAACCAGCGTGTAAATAAAAAAAAACAAGAAAAAAAAAAGTCAATTTTTTGTCTTTTCATATTTGTTTATTAAAAGTAAGGGTATTTTAGTCTTTTACATGATTTTGGTATAGAAAACTTATGTTCTTATGAATGGGTGTAAAAAACTTCTATGTTTTATAAAAAGGTATTTAAAAATACATTCTCACTTAATTTTATATATTTATAGGCTTTTCAATAGGTGAAATTTTATTGAATAACCGATGTGGGTCACAAGATTTTAGTAGATATTTAAAATCTATTATTTTATATTTAAAAATTCAAAAATTTGAGAATTTAGATAAATAGGAATGGAGAATTAAGAGGGGTGCCACGTAGGATTTTTTTCAAAGCAAGAATCGTTTTTCCTTTTAGTAATATAATGATTGTGTTGTTTTTTTTTTTTCATTTTTTTGTTCTTTACCATTACTATATTATTAACAATATATATATATGTGTGTGTGTGTGTGTGTGTGTTAGACTTACCATTACTATACTATTAACAATATATATATATATATATATGTGTGTGTGTGTGTGTGTGTGTGTTAGACTTGTTATTATTATTATTATTATTATTATTATTATTATTATTATATTATTAAAAGGAAAACGATTCTTACTTTGAAAATCCTACGTGGTACTTCTCTTAATTCACCATTTCTATTTATCTAAATTTTTAAATATAAAATAATAGATTTTAGATATCTACTAAAATTTTACGTCCCACATCGGTTGTTCAATGAAACTTCACCTATTGAAAAACGTATAAATACCTAGAATCAATAAATATTTTCTCATTTTTGAACCACCAGTTTTATTTGACCAATTTATTTATTAGTCAGCTGAATAAATAAATATATTTGTATAGTTTAATTAATTTAATTTTATTTGGCCAATTTATTAGTTGGTCGATAAAATAATTATTTTTTAGGGAACCAATTTATTAGATGACCGAATAAATAGTTCCAAAATTATTTGGCTAATTTATTGGTTGGATAAATTAAAATTTGAAATAGTCTGATGAATTTTTATTTAATTTGATAAAAAAAATTAATATAATTTGGACCAATTTTCAACTGACGGGTATCTCTCCCACGTGACACATCTACATTCTTTATTCTTATTTATTTTAAAATTTTTCATTTTATGCATTTTTTATGTATTTTCTAAAATCTAGATTCGTCCTCAGTGTATTAATTTTTACTATGTTATTTGTAGTTGAGTTTCCAACTTTTCATAATTTATAAATAAAATTAGCGAATATTACTCCCTCCGTTCACGAAATGATGTCATGTTTCATCCCTTATTTGTGTTCACCAAATGATGCTCTATTTCGTTATTTTTACCAACATACTCTCGTTACTTTATTAAAATCACTACCCCTTGTCATTGATGATCCCACCTCACATCAACTTTATTTCTACTTTTTTGTCATCCCATCAACTTTATTCCTACTTTTTGGTCAATATCACCTTTTTTTGTCATTACCACTGTTTTTTTGTCATTATCTCACTACCCCTACTTTCTAACTTTTACCCACTGAAGACAACTTTATTAGTTTTCTTAATTTCCGTGCCGAACACGAAATGGGGCATCATTTCGTGAACGGAGGAAGTACTATACAACTAAGGACGAGAATGAATAATACAATCAATTTTTAAATTAATTTTAATTCGGTCAATTATTTAGATAGACGAACCAATTTCCAACATACGGGTACCTCAACTCGGGGTCCCACGTGGCACATGTCCATTCTTTATTCTTATTTATTTTAAATTTTTTTCATTTTATGCATTTTTTCATGTATTTTCTAAAATCTAGATTTATTTGTGGTTGAGTTTCCAACTTTGCATAATTCATAAATGTAATTAGCGAATATTACTATACTGTTAAGGACGAGAACAAATATTACAATTAATTTTTTTAATTAATTTTAATTCGATCAATTAATTACGTAGACGAACCAATTCTCAACCGATGGGTACCTCAACTCGGGATCACATGTGGCACATCTCCATTTTTTATTCTTATTTATTTTAAATTTTTCATTTTATGCATTTTTATGTATATTCTAAAACCTAGATTCGTCATCAATGTATTAATTTTTTACGTTATATGTAGTTGGGTTTCCAACTTAGCATAATTCATAAATATAATTAGTGAATATTACAATACATTTAAGGACGAGAACGAATAATACAATCATTTTTTTTGGTTAAATTTTGAATTTAAATGGATTTTATAAATTACGCACTTATAAATCAAAACCGTAGTCAGAGGGCCAATTCCGACCCGCAAAAGTGGTTGTAGACGGGCTAATTCTCAACCGACGGGTACCTCAACATGGAAAATTTTTCATTTATGTATTTTTGCACGTAATTTCTAAAATCTTGAATCATCAGGTTTCCAATTTTGCATAATCTATAATTGTAAGTAACAAATATTACTATACGGTTAAAGACGAGAATCAATAATATAATCAATTTTTTTTATTAAATTTTGGGTATATATAAATTATAAATGAGTTTCATCAGTTATGCACTTATAAATCAAAGTCGTGGTCAATGGGCAGGTTCCAGGTCGGAACCATGGCGTTAGACGGGTCAATTCTCAATTGACGGCCATTGCTATAAGAATTTTTTTTTAGAAAGGAACATTGATGACTGATTTTTTTAATTGAGTTTGAAACAAGTACGAGAATATAAATTCCAAACAAATTTGAATAATTTTAAACATATCGTCTCAAATTGCTTGATAAATCGTATTCGTTGGAAAATGTTTGAATGTGTACGAAAATCCAACTTAATTAAACTCTTATTTATATTGCTAATTAAAATCCAATTTAATTACTCCAACCCAATTTAAAACCCAACCCTTTAACAGATTTAATCCCTAAATAGTTACAGTCGAATTTATTTTATCTTATGCATTTGCATATTTGAATACTCTAGTATATTTCATCCGTTTTAATAATTGAGTCTCAAATTATCTTATTTATTCTTACCCCCAAATTAATTTTCATATTGAAAAATAGAATTTATAAGCTAAAAAAAAAAAACATAATAAACAACAATATAAATAACTCTAAATTACATATTATGTAACACGAAACAAAATTATGCTATCTCCAAATCCTTTTGATTGGACATAAATACTCTTTGCAATTCAATTTTATTATAAACAACTCGTTTTTAATAGGATTATTGTTGGATTATAGTAGTTTTAAGGAAAAAGCACTAACATTTTAAAAGTATTAATTCTAGCATTTTATGACCTTTTTACCCTTATTTATATATTTTTTAATTATTAGAAAATAGTCCAGGTATTGAATCATTTATTTGGCTAATCATTTATTAATCCAATGTTGTAGATTCGGTTTTAATCATTTGGTTAGAATTAAAATAATTTATTAATTTAGAATCCCACGTTTCTTGTCCTCTGCATAACTAATTCCTTCATTTTCGTCTTCTCCATCTCCATAGTCATTTAACACGATTTATTTACTTAAGAGATTTAAGTCATTTAACAATTTAATGAAAACTGTTGGGATATCTAATTTCATGAAACAGTGTTGGCATATTAATTTACTTAAACACGATAAAAAATATCTGAAAATACATTATGAAAAATAAATCAAGCCATGATTGAACCTCTATTTATTTATATGTAAAGGAGTTTTTCTAATGTAATAATTAACAAAAGTAATCCAATGTCATTAGCACTACCCTTTTCTCCACCCACTTTACCTTTATCAGCTTTCTTAATCTTCGTGCCGAACAGTAAATGGGACTTTAAAAAATGGACGGAGGGAGTATCACACACACACACACACACACACACATATATATATATATAGGATCCTATAAGAATGGCCCTTATCCTAAGAAATGAGAATTAATCTCAGCCACTCATCTGGTGCATCTCGCTAAGAAGGGCGGTGCATCCGGACGAAAAATTTCCTTTTTTTTTAATTTTAATTTTTTTTAAGGTTTGATTTTTCCATAAAGCTGAGTACATCTCATATCAACGTATGGTGCATGTAGTTTCACGTTGTGGTGCATCTACCACATTGTGGTTCATGAGATGCACCATTACGAAAATATCTTTTGGTTTGCCACTTCTTCTTAGTCAATATTCGAGCGAAGGGAGCCGAAGATCTCGAAGCGAGCCGAAAGTCCAAATTGTTGTCCGACGATTATCCTTATATTAGTAATCGGAGCGAACGAAGCCGTAAAATCGGAGCCGAAGGCAGAGCCGAGAAAAAAAATCTTTAAAAACAAAAAACTGAAAAAAAAAACCGGACATGCACCACAATGTGTAACCAGATGCACCACACAGTGTATCTAGATGCACCGTGTTATAAGAAAAAATCGCCCAAAAAAAAAGTTGGCACGTGAGATACACGCGCCCGCGCGTGTGTCACGCGCCTGTCCTATTTTTGAGATGTATAGTCCAGATTTATTCATATTTCTCACTTTAAGGATCACTTTCACCATAACTCATCCCTATATATATATATATATATATATATATATATATATATATATATATATATATATATATATATATATCATCAGGAACAGCTCCCTCACTCTCCCACCAACTTGGAACGTCCTCGTTCACGCCGTTAACATTGTTTCCAATAACTACTGCTCCGTTCGCCATTGCTCCAAATATGCGCAGAGAGAAACAGATAGAATGACTTCTTAGCTGTTGAGTGTGTGAAATTATCAAAATCAACTTCACCTATTTATAGCACTACTGCTCCATGCATGCATTTCACATTTCCTAATTCCATTTATAATTGTTAGTATATTGTATCATAAAGTTTAGCATGAAATGACAATGAGTAAATTAAATGATGCATGTGCCGGTATACGTTGTATGGAGGAGGACAAGGACAAAGTTTTAAAATTTGGTTGTTAACTTGTTGTATCTATAATTGAGGTGAATAATGAGAGTATACATTTTACTTCGAATGAATGCTTCACCCATTTTCGGTTAAAATAAATGTATCACAGTGGAAAGTGGTTGCCTTGATTACTTCTATTTTGCACGTGTCAAAGTTAAAAGTTAAATAAATAAATGAATAAATAAATAAATAAAAAATAAAAACATACTTGCAGTTAATTAGATTCGATATACCTCGCGTACATAATAAAATTAATGGATACTTATTATAATTAGTTTGAAGTAATAAAAGTTTCTCACATACTATTATTTACACGATAACCAATTTTTAATTTTTTTATTATTCTATTTATTTAATTAAAGTTGAATTATATCTAATCGATGAAAAATAAACTATAATTAAAAACTAGGGTAAATTGCATCTAAAATCAAAACGTTTCACCGAATTCGCAAATTGCACATTTAAAAAAAAAAAACGTTTTAATTTTTTGCAATTGAAGTCCAGTGACCGGTTTCCCCCAACTTAAAGCTTGCGTGGCAGTCGAACTTGACACGCTGGACTTGCCGGAAGCCAATACGACGTCGTT
This sequence comes from Schizonepeta tenuifolia, assembly GCA_029490685.1. Taxonomy (NCBI): domain Eukaryota; kingdom Viridiplantae; phylum Streptophyta; class Magnoliopsida; order Lamiales; family Lamiaceae; genus Schizonepeta; species Schizonepeta tenuifolia. The sequence goes on from CM055956.1 coordinate 89,302,066, forward strand.
TCGAATTTAATAAAAAAAAAACAAAAAAAAAATTTTTTTTTCCACCTCACTCTTCTTCTCCCCCATCCCATCCCTCTCTCTCTATCCTCCCCATCTTCGACGGTAGGGTGGTGGTGAAAGGCACCCTTCCGCCGCCAGCCTCCGCCACCAATTCTGGCGTCCTCTTTGTCTGCCGATTATCCGAGATCCTCTCTCCCCCCCCCTCTCTCTCTCTCTTCCTCTCCCCACCCACATGTCTCCTTCGCCACCCCTCGTTTCCTACGCAGAATGGAAACAAATGCCAGATTCCACCCCTCGATTGATATTGGCGGCCAGCTTTTCCAGACAACCAAACAAACGCTCTCCTCAGTGGGCCCCAAATCCTTCTTCTCCCAAATCATCTCCGACTCCAACGGCGCCGGAAACCTCCCCTCCAAAGCCAAATCCTTCGATATGCAGGACCTAATCTTCGAGTCCCACTTCTCCGGCATCGAGAATCTCCTCATCAACTCCCAATCAAACCCACCCAATTCGACGCCTTCAACCTCGACAAATCCCTAATCCTCCCCCTAAACGGCCGCGATTCGCCGTTGGCGATCTCCACCACGCCCTACGGCTCGCTCCACGTCGCCCACGGCAGCAAAATCACCTCCTTCGACTGGTCGCTACGCCGGAAATCCACCATCCTCACTCAATTCATCGGCCAGATTCCCCCCAACTCGCATGGCGGAGGGGTGGCTTGCGGCGGAGAGGCGCCGGTTAGGATGGTGGCTGTTGGTGGGAAGTGTTGCGTCGGATGTGGTGGAGGAGGAGATGGGGAGGATAGAGAGAGAGGGATGAGACGGTGATGAGAGGGATGAGAGGGATGAGATGGGGGAGAAGAAGGGTGAGGTGGAAAAAAAAATATTTTTTTGTTTTTTTTTATTTAAATTCGAAACGACGTCATTTTAGTTTCCGGCAAGTCCAGCGTGTCAACTCCGACTGCCACGCAAGCTTTAAGTTGGGGAAAACCGATCACCGGACTTCAATTGCAAAAAATTAAAACGTTTTGATTTTATAAAACGTTTTTTTTTTAAAATGTGCAATTTACGAATTCGGTGAAACGTTTTGATTTTAGATGCAATTTACCCTAAAAACTAATAAATTTTAATTGAAGATTCATAAATCTTAATTGAAATTTCTAAACTACAAATTGTGATTACTAAATTTTAATTTAAAATTAATAACATTTAATCAACAAAAGGTTTTGGGAGCCTCAACAAAAATTATTGGGTCAGCCTATGACACTTTTCGCTGTTTATTTGCAATTCGAAAGTTGTATAGGGGATTTTGAGAAAATAACCGATGACGTTGGATTAATGAAAACACATCAAATAAAAACAAATCATGCTAATAATAATAATAACCAGTTTGCTATATTTAGTATTTATTTATGTGTATTATGGCGTGAAACATGTGGTCATTTTGGGGTGATGGTGAGAATAATTCATCATTTATATGTTTTGGTTTCACATTGACTTCTTAAATTGGCCAACAAAAGCATTTAATAGTGTTTACTTGGAGCTGTGTGAACATAATCCATATATGCGTAAACCCCATTAATTTATATTGCTATCCTTTTCTTATTTAAATGTCTCATTTATATTGTCATCTTCTAAATAAATAAATTTTAGCTTTTCAAAATCTTTTAAAAGTGATGAGACTTACTCATTTTCTATTTATTTTTTTATCATTATTCATAATCTACGTGGCGAACACTAACATGAACACTAACAATGTGTCACAAATCTCTTACCTCGACTTCTGCAGATATCAGATTATTGGGAGCAAAACCTAAACAGGGAATTGAAAAGCTCAGACGACCTCTAAAACTTGTTAAGATGCTGACGACTAGCAATTCATCCAGACTAACTATCCAATTTGTGGGCCCAAATCCCTTATGTATGTTGATCGTCTCATCAATGCTTTCGGGACACATCGTGGTGTGTCAATTGTTGACAAATACACTGTCGATTATAGAAAATTTGTAGAAACTAGAATTTTTTGGTTAGCAATAGAGGGTTCGTACATGTAACGAGAGCATAACTAAATGCGCTTTTTGTAACCATTTGAACTTATTTTAATATGTTATTTGGATTATTTAAGATGTGAATGTTTATTGTTGAATGAGGTTGAAAAGAGCATGTTAAATGAAGTTCCAGCCCCGCCCACGAATGCCATGTACACGGTGGAGACCGCAGTGGGTTGCCATCATAGGTTGCCATCGTGGGCAAGGATCAACCCATGGTGGTATCCACCGTGTGCACGGCCATGGGTTGTTACAGTCGACACAAGAACATCATATTTATGGCTTATTTGCTTCATTGTATTATCGATTTAGTTGTTTAATGATTCTATAATAGCTTCGTTTTCAATTTATAACTATTTAACAACAATCCAAAAAATGCGTACCTATAACCTTCGTCTAATTCATTAGTAAATGAGCTACTTCGTACAAACACTAAAGTTAAGTATACATAGTCATTATCAAGACAATCAAAGCATTGTACGTGTACAATACATAGTGAATTTTGTTAATTCAAATTTTATATTGCATGCAAGTATGTTACATTTGTTGGAAACAATCGATTTATTCACAATAGAAAAACATGTAAAATGGTGATTTAACGAAGATTTAGTGCAATTTTAGACGTGTTCTTAACCACACAAAATTGTCCACCACCGTGCCCACGGTGGATACCACCTTGGGTTGCCACCGGGGTGGCCACCGTGGGCTGAGTATCAGCCCACGATGGCCATCCACGATAGATACCACCATGGGTTGCCACCGTGCGCAGCCAGCCACCATGGGTAGATCCTTCCCACGATGGCCACCCACAGGGTCCCCATCGTGTACATAGCCACCGTGGGCTAGGCAGAAACTTCCCATTACCTGCTCTTTTTCAACTTCATAAAAAAATAACCATTCACATAATAAAATTAGTCCAAATTACATATCAAAATAAGTCCAAAAAAACTCGTCTCGAAATAAACTAACTCCAAATAACTGGTAAATCTTCTTCAAACCACGAATTCATGTCAAACTACAAATAAAAACATATTTACGTTTTGCGGTAGGGACCTTCATGGGCGGAGCCAGGGCAGTGGGGTCACTGAACCCCCTGGACTGTAAAAAAAAACACCTATATATATATGCAATAGTGTTGCCGTCGGGGAAGAAGAAGGGAGGATGAGTAGAGATTTGAGAAGTAGATTACAATCTGCAAAGGAAATTAAAAGGGATTGACAATTTGGGTTGAAAATTTAGGCCCAATAACATTAAAAGTTATAAGCATTTGTACTATTTTATATATTTATTATAACTTTTTTCCATTTGGTAAATATACAAGAAAAGAGGAATTAATACATAATATTAAATTTCCAGTTGTTATTCGTAGTCATTTTCTATTGTTCCTTTTCAATTATTTACATATACGTGCCCACAGTGGCTCGATGTGCCTAGGAAACCCTACTTTCTTATACACACAACAATGGATATAGTTTTACAACTATTTTGATACGTTTTCAACATGTAAATATATTATCTTATGACTAAATATCAACATATTATTCGATTACATGAATTTTTTTCTACCACCGTGTGCGAGTTTGGGTCAACAGTGTGCAGTGACCGTGTGTATAAGAACTAGACGAAAAAAACTTACTCACTCTGTCCACGAAATGGTTGCCACATTTTGGACGGCACGAGTTTTAAGAAAATGGTAGGTAGTAGTGAATAATAGTGAGTATTATTGTGAGTGGAGTAAGGGTCCCACAATAAATGTGAGTGGAGTAGCAAAAGTTGCAACCATTTCGTGGACAAACTTAAAATGGCAAAAATGGCAACTATTTCGTGGACATAGGGAGTACTTTACAAGGTTAAAAATAGTTGCATACCTTCTTTATAAACTCCAGAAACATGAAAGTCTTCCGTTTGAGCTTTACCTTCTTCTCTTTTTCAACTATCGTGGAGCTAATCTTGAAGACCCACTCCTCTCTATCGTGAGTTCTTTTGTTAGTTTTCTTTAAACCTTTTGGCTTTTGTACAGGAAGAGATGTATTGTAGTAGTAGTTGTTATGGAATATTAATTAGAGCAAACAACTTCTCTTACAAAACATAAATGAAGTATAGTTCAAATTGAATGTGTTCAAGGTTGGTTGATGAAATTTCCGATTTAGGGTTTTGTAGAAGGAAAAAAGAAAGGAAAAAAAGAAAATAAAAGGACCCGAAATTATGAAAGAAAAAAGCCAAAAACTAACAGTCAACATCAATACCTTTATTTAGGGGTATTTTAATCTTTTAACTGATTTTGGTATCAAAAATTTCAACTCTTATGGATGAGTGTTAATAACTTCTACTACCTCCGGTCCCCAAATAACTTCTTACCTATTTTTATCATACCCATACAATAAAATATTCTCCTTTACCCTTACTTTTCTCTGCTCACAACAACTTTTTCCTTGATTCATGTATTACTACCTCCTAAAAAGTTATTTCAAGACCGGATATAATATGTTTTATAAAATAGTATTTAAATACATTCTCACAAAATTTTATGTATCAAGCTTGACCAATGAAATAATGATTTTTATGTGTTATTTTAAGCGTAAGTCCATGCATAGCTCCCATTCTACTTTACCTTCTTAAAAAGGTAAGATACCCTCTCTTTGAGCTCATTCTTTTTTTTCTATTTATTGTTATCATGAAGATTGAGGATAAGAGTAAAAGGTTTAAAAAACGATGAGTGTATCTTTCTACTTTTAAAGGATTTTAAATGCTAAATTCATTTTTTATTGGGAAGTAGATAAATTGAATATAACATCTCTAGTGGGCAAAATCCGTCTATTAGTTCAAATCCAATGGTCGATTCAAATTGGCCCAATTTGTTAAGCAAATCCGTTCGTCCAGCCCGATAAGTTATAGACCAAGTTGGACCAATCCAGGTTGGATATTTCATAGTCAATAACCAACTTGGACTTGCGATCAGGTTGTATATTTCCTATTCACGACCAACTTGGGCCAACAACCAAGTTGGCATTTCACATTCAGTTTGGGCCTGTCAAGCTAGTCGAATAACTAAGTTGACGTAGTCATAAAATACAACTGACAACCCTAAAATGCCTATCAAGCCGATCCACCTAGTTGGAGCGGTCAAGGAGCATTTCTTCACGATTCCGCCAACATCGTAACAGCCGGGAGCGTAGGTCATGTGCGGATAAGATCAGAGCCAAACCCTAACAAATAGTTGCTTCTATATATGCAATCTGACTAAATCACAACCGGATACGCTGAATACAACTCGGATAATCACTCTTACTCTCACGATCTCTCTCCATATTCTCTCTTCCTCCGCCACCTTTCCGACTCGCTCTCACACACCGGATTAAGCCAGCTTGGGTTACTCCGCCACCAGCTTTCCATTTCTATTTATCCATTGTCACCGTTTCCACCCTCCGAACGCAGCCGGTGATTTGGAACAGACATTGCTTCCAACCTGCCTTTCTCTCTCAATCGGCTTATTTACCATTTTTACTCGTTATACATTTACTAACTTGAGCGTCGGAGGCTCTACAGTCGACACCCCCTCTTGGTGCTCAACCTAGGGCTCTTACATATTCTTGTGTTGACAGGTTGCTAATGCTCAACCGATCCGGACGCGCCGACGTCATCCTCAATTGTAAATCTAGCCTCAACGTCTATTTTAAAAAATAAGGACAAAATGAGCGGAACATGAAAGTGATGAATTTTCCTCAAAAAACAATAATAGATTAAATTATTATGTATAAATATCCATCCCGGCCTCAAAGTTCAAATTTTAATTGTAATTTATCACTATAGCCACTAAGAAAAACTATTAGACTTGATTATTTTTCTCTTTATCATCTCTATCGGCCTTCTCACTTTGTCTAATATCTTGTGCCAATGTGACGTGAATCGTATCCACACCTTATCTGATACTGTAATATGATACTATTTTTAGAGGAATTTATGCATTACTTGCATTATTGCAATTGAACAAAAAGTAAAATGGTCCAGAGACAACTTATGATTATGAGATATCATTGGCTGATTCTTGGCAAATTAACAGCACAGCATTTGTCCAATTCACCTAAAATCAAAACCAATTATATTAATTGTTCACGTGATACGAGTGGGCAACGTAGAAATTCAAAAATAGGCCCAATCTGAAGAGATTTAACCTCATATTTAGGGGTGAGCATAGCCGCCCCAAAACCGACAAACCGCCCCGAACCGTTTGGCGGCGGTTTCAGAGAGGCGGCGGTGGTTCTAGAAATAAGAAAAAGTCGGTTGTGGCGGTTTCCATTTCTCCCAAACCGAACCGACCGTCATATATATATATAATTAAAAATATATATATTGATTATTGAATAATGTAAATAGAAAGTAGAAACCCTAAATCTCGTCCACTGTTCAGTCCTTTCTCACTCACTATCGCCGCTCCCGACTCCAGTTCCCATTTCCCACTCTCTCTCCCATTTCACCGGCACGACCTCCTCCCACCGCCACCGGTGACTGATCACCGTTCACTCTCTCTCCCATCGTTTACGTGTCTGCAAGTCATCTGCACCACCACCATCTCCTCACCCCTTGCCGGCGGCGCGACGCTGTGAGTCTACTTCCTCCCACCACCACCGATGTCTCAACCAAATTCTGGTGAGTGGTGATTCACTTATACATTTTAAGTTGATTCACTGATTTGTTAATGGTTTTGAACATGATGGTTTTAAGTTGATAATGGTTTTGATTCAAATGCATATATACGGTAATTTCAATTTGTTACAAGAGATTGAAAAAATGATGCATTTTGCTATTTGGTACCAATAAGATAAGATAATAATTCTTGATTTTTTCAAAGCATAATGGAACTTTGAATGTCTAGATATCTATCTCCTTGATTTGCGAAGCATAATGGATTCTTATGTGATATATTCTATTGACAGCTTTGCTCAAAATGACGGTTTGAGCCGCCTCGAAACCGCAACCGACTGCCAGGTTTCGATCGGCAGCAGTTCAGCCTGAAAACCAAGGCGGGGCTGTGGCGGTTTGAAAAATGCCAAAAAATCGGCGCGGCGATTTTGGCGCTTCAAATTCGGCCTATTTCCGAAACTCTGTTTTTTCGTTCTTCAAATTCGGCCTTCATCTAGTCATAAACATTAATTAAATATTATTCTTCTTCCGAAGGGAAATGACTAAAATAGCCCGCGTACGAAGATTGTGCAAGCAGATGATCATCCCGCATCACGCTTTACCAACCGCCGCAGCGCCTCCTTTCCCCACCGCCTTTTTCGGTCTAAATCTTCGCTCCGCTACATCCATGAGCTCCGGCGGTATGGCCGCCGCCCCTTTGGACGCCATTTTCAAGGAGAAAAAGGCGCTTCGCTCTAGAGTGAGAAAAGAACTCAAGTCAATGGACCCCACTCTCAGATCTCAACAAGGCAATAATAATAAACTCATCCCAACCAAGTATTCATATTTGATAAGTTTTCCTTTATTTTTTTTTATTTTTTTGTGCAGGAATCTTGTGATGATGAGATGTGGGATTGTGTGTTTTTTTGTTGGTGCAGATGATGCAATCCAGAGTTTAGTTTTGGAGGCTCCTTGGTTCAAGTCTTGTAAAAGACTCTGTGCTTATATCAGTTGTCCTGCTTTAAGAGAAGTTGATACAGCTAAAGTTTTGTCTGAAATCTTGAAAAACTCAGGCCAAGGTACATTTGAAATGTGTGTGTGTGTGTGTGTGTTTGTGTGGAGAAAATGTTTTAGAGTATAATCACTTAATCAGCTTGAGCTGGCTTATATGTGATAATTCTTGTTTGATGGGCTTATTTGATATCAATGTGTATTTCAATTTGTATTTCCATGTATTTAAAAGATGAGTTTTTGATTTAAGACCACTGTGTGCAGTCCCTGATTCGATATTATCTGAAACATGGATCCTGTATAGAAGTAGTATGTATTATCTCGAGATGTCTGCAAAAGGATAAGAGTGTTCGAATCGAGTTTTTCTTCAATGACATATAATGGGATACTGTAATTTTGTAGTACTTATTTTCTTCATAAGATTGTATGTGATGAAATAAGTTCTAATGCACCTGTTGTGCAATAAGATGATAATGCATCACAGGTTCGAAAGAAGCTTTATGTTCCTAGGGTGGAGGACAAGAACAGTTTCATGAGGATGTTGAACATTACGAGGATGGATGATTTGATTGCCAACTCGATGGATATACTGGAACCTGACTCTTGTGATGCTGATGGGAATGAACGTGAAGATGGTATGTAGAGTTCCTCGTTTTACTAACATGATTACACCATTTTAACAGCGTGTGTTATTTGTTTCATCGGGTGCATTCTTTTCTGTTTTAAAAATTCAGAGCAGTATCATATATTTCTTCCACAGACTCAAACATTACTTGCTCTACAGCATTGAGGAAACTTTACAATATATTCAATCTCATGATTCTCATGAAAAATAAGCTTAGAATGCAATGCATAGCTTTCTACTTTATGTTTTTCATGGAATGAATGTAACAAACGATGTGCTGATTTCAAATTGATTCAGTATTGGGTATTTTAACTTGGCCATCGATTATTGCCCTTCATTCCAGGGCTGCTTTGCTTTCACTTTCGTTCATGATTTTTGCACTTAGGACAAGTTCATATTCAATTGTTAATATTGTTGTTGTAAATCTCACCCAAAATTATCTCCGACTCTAACTAAGTCTAATAATTTGTATCCAGTCATGCTTGCAGACGAACCTGTTGACTTGTTTCTTTTACCTGGTAAGACTTCCAATCTTTTCAGCTATTTTCTTCTTGGCATCATACTATAACGATGCAACTAGATACCCTTTTCAATCGACATATTGTATATTCACACACATTCTTTTATTTTATAGGACTTGCTTTTGACAAATCTGGCAGGCGCATGGGCCGTGGTGGAGGGTACGTTGCATAGTTGCATATTCTTGTTCTTCGTATGTTCGATTTTCATGATTATGATATCATCAATCTATCTGTGAAAGCTCTTCAAAATCTCCTAAAACCTCAAAATATCAAATTTTAGTTCAGAAAGAATAATTTTGCAGTAGTATTGTCATTTTTTTTTGCCTTAATGTATTATCTATATATATATATTCATGCCTGAAAGAGTAGTGCAAAAGGCAAATGGAAGACAGAGTCAAAAAATTAAATCGAAATTCGGGTGGGAATGTTTTCGTGTCTGTATTAGGTACTGTAAATGTTAAATGTTGACGAATGGCGAGTATGCATTAGGTTTCATTATTTTGTTTTCTTTCTTATTTTTAGCATATAATGATTTTCATCTCCATTTTGTTTCTCCCATTGTTCCAATTCATCAACTGAAGTTACTACGACACCTTCCTCACAAAATATCAAGAGCTTGCAAAGGATCGAAAGTGGAAGAAACCTTTATTTGGTGTGTTCCTCAATTCCTAGCTACTACATCTTTGCATTTCAGAGCGCAGTCTTAATGACCCGTTTGCTTTCATGTACAGTCGCTCTTTCCTATTCGCTGCAAATATTGGAAGATGGTGTTATACCCGTCACTCCCAATGACGTCCCAATTGATGCTCTCGTCTCACCCTCCGGGGTAATCCCCATTAGTCCAGCAGCCAATGAGGAGATGTCTCTGTGATGAAGGTAGAACTTTTCTGGTTTCTGCCTCATCAACTTTGTTTGTTGACTTACAACAAACAATATATTAGAGGGACTATCAGATCGTCTTCCTTGGAAAACGGGCTTCGGGAGGAATCGATTCAGTTGCAAGCATCACTAGCAGGGGTGAAGAGGCCGGATAAAATGCCCTCTTAACATTTTGTTGCATCACATCTTGATTTCATATTTCCTGATCTTTTACTGGATCCAATTTAGTCAAACAATCTTTATATATATAGATATACAGGGATAGGATTAGGTGAAAACTATACCTTATATGAAAACTAGAAACCAATATTAACCCTTGATTATAATATAATTAATGGACAAGATCAACCGCATAAAGATCGGATTTTTTAACAAAACTAAATTGATGTATGCGATAAGGGTAACTCTGTCATGTACATGTTTTCTCTCTTTCATCCCTTCCATAAATTATGCCGTATATTTCTCACCAACTATACATATACGAGAACGCTAGCACATTTAATATCCAAATCAATAATATTTTAAAATATTAACCTCAACATTTGCAAAATCTATCTATAAGGATTTGTAAAGCATTTTATTGCAATTGTAGAAACATCATATTAATTTTGAAAAAACATTATATAAATCTTTGAGAAACATTTAATCCTTAACAAATATGTGTTGAAACTAAAAACATTTTAAGCATCATTTTCTATACTCCAAACTAAGGAAAATATATGCAAAAATATGCATAAAATATAAAAAATAATGATAGTTTAGATACAAAAGCATTATATTGTGGTCTCCAAAACATCAATTATTTATATAAAATAGTTTTTAACATTATATCTAATGAACGACAACACTATTAAATATTGTAAGCAACATTATTTTCTGCTCAAAATATATATAGTAGTAGTGTAATTATAGTGAGTTTAAATAATTTATAATTTTACCAAAAAAAACATTTAACTATCAATACAACAACATAATATCGTGAATGTGTTAGCAATTTATTTGTTAAACAAAAATGTAATTACTGATTATTAATTAAAGGCAAAATTCACGAAGTTCTTAAGTTAATGGTATTTGCTACAACACATGCACTATGAAAAATTAACATTATGGATTTAATCGTATGCAATATATTTGATTAAGTTAGGTTGTGCCACGTAACTAAAAATACATATTATTGAAAAATAAAAATAAAATATTCGTGTACAATTGTTCAAATTGTTAAAACAACCGTAATCTTTTCAAACACACCTAATAAATTAGGAAATAGCGGTTACTAAAATAAAGCATAAGACTATAAAATCCTTAACCTATAAACGTTTAAATAAAAAAGCAAAAAGATCAATAAATCTCAACCATCAATTGCATGAGATCAAAGGTTGTTATTAGTTTCTAGTTTTCATATAAGGGATGGTTTCTATTTGATCCATCCCCTATATATATATATATATTCTTATGCCGATTTGAGTCATCCTCTTAACTTTAGATCCTACATGGCGCTCTCTCTATTGAATATTCTTATTTATCTTAAATCTTAATTTTATTATACTCCCTCGGTCCACAAAGATTTTAAAGAGTTTTTTGTGGCACGGATATTAATAAAAGTGTGATAGATATTAAGTGAGTGGTAAAGAGATAAAAAGTAAGATAGTGGATGTGATTATGTTCAAAAGTAGAAAAAATGAAATTAGTTAATACAATCTTTGTGGATGAGCGGAAAAGAGAATTAGTTATATAATTGTGTTAATTTATAGAGATTGTACTTAATATATATTTCAAACTAATAAATTGTATTTGTTACAACTTTTTTTTTGGAAGAGTACTTCTTCCAACTCAATCAATTACATAATATTATAATTTATATTTAATCTTTTACTTTATCTATAAATTTTTAAAATCATTGCGCATTTGAACCCTTCTCTTAATTTTTGGTTATATGTGATGCTCTCTTCATTGGATATTCTTATTTTATCTTAATTTCATTGGATATACTCTCTCCATCTCGCAAAAGTTTTCTTGTTTCATTTTGGCATAGAGATTAAGAATAAATGAATTAAGGGGTAGTGGATGTATTTAGTGGAGTATTTTATTGATAAAGAATGTAAAAGTAATGTGAATAAATAATAAAGAATGTAAAAGCAGTGTGCATGTAAATGTAAAAGCATTGTGAATGCAAATAATTATTTCCTGATATGAAAATAAGACATCTTTTATGAGACGTCTCGAAAAGGAAAACAAGACAACTGTCGCGAGACGGAGAGAGTATATATCATCATTTAGGTGTGTTGGAAAAAACGATACCTATGTAAGAAAGTAACTAATATAATTTTTTTTGTTAGAGCTTCATAAATAACGTCTAAATTTCAAATTTATTTTAATCCTCTAATTTTGATCTTTCATTAGTTATTCATATTAATTTTATCTATATCTATATTTTATAATAATCATAATTTTTCTATCTCACAACGAATTTTTAATAAATCTCCACATATTGAAATACCTATAAATACTTAGAATTGACGTGTAGTCTCTAATCCTTTCACCATTACGTTAATTTGGTAATTTATGAATTGGCCGAATAAATAATTATATTTATATAATTCAATAATTTGATCAATTTATTGATTGAAAGAATAATACGATTTTTATTTATATAATTTTGAAAGATGACTATTTATATAATTAATATTAATTTGAGGTTAAAAAAAAGGAAAAAAAAGATCATATTTTTACTTTTTAAGTATTAATTCAATAATTTTTGTTAGTTTTAGTATATCGGACTTTATATACTATGATTTTTTATGGCCATATTTTCTTTAGTTGAAAAAAATGATACAACTAACTACAATTAACTTGTCCCCATTTATCAGTTTTAATATGTTATAAAGTTAACTGAGAAGATTAGAGCATATAGTTGAATAACTTTTTAATCGGGCTTGGCAAAAGTACGAATATATAAATTTCAAATGGATTTGAATAATATCCAAAGGCATCCAATTTTCTAAGTTAATTGAAATACAACTTATTGTAATTAACTTATCTCTAATTATCCATTTTAATATTTTATAAAGTTAAGCGCAAAGATTAGCAGATATACCAAGCAAATTGGGGATAATATTTTTAATAATATGTGGATTAAAATCAAACTAAAAAAAGATAAAAAAAAATTGTAAAGGAAGACGGGAGAATAGCGCAACAATTTTTTTTTTAATTACATTCTGAAGACTCTCAATTTCAAAATAAAATTTTATCACTACCTAAAATTGCGGCTAATATTTTAAATAATCTTAATGAAACATTTGGGTTAAAATTAAACTAAAAAGTAAGAAAAATAGTAAATGAAAACACGAGAATTAACAATTTTTTGAATTTAATTATAAATTAAAGATTTCACTTTATTTTTCTTGAATTTAATTAAAATTTGATGATTTCACTTTCAAAATAAATTTTTATAACTATCAAACAATCAACGGCTAATAATTTTAATAATCTTACTGAAGTTTGTGGATTAAATTAAACTAAAAGGATAAAAAAATAGTAAATGAAGACGGGAGAATTGAGAAATAATTTTCTTGAGTTTAATTAGAAAAAAAATCACTTCCAAAATAAATTTTCTGTACTACCAAACAAATTGCGTCTAATAATATTCCGTCAATTTTCGACGGGTTGCACGCTAGTATAGTTATATTTGAATTTGTTGGTTATCATCTTCAGTTATATATATATATAGAGAGAGAGGTAATCCATCCATATAGCCAGTTTGACTAGGTTGACTATAATAGTTGTCAAGGAACTTAATATTGTTAAATTGTAGCCAAAAATGTGTTTTTGGGACAAAAATACCCATTCTTCTCACTTTTTCTCTTTTTCCTCTTTTCTTTCTTCTCCTCCATCTCGTTTTTGTTTTCTCCTGCTTTCTTCTTTTTTCTTTCTTCTTTCTTCTTCCCGTCAAAAACCCATAGATCTGAACACATCCTCTCTCCGCCGCCGTCGAGCTTCCTCTCGTCCGTCCCATCGCCGCCGTCGCGCCTCCCGTCGCAGCCGCCGCCGTTATCGAGCTTCCCTCTCTCTCTCTCGCCGCCGCCGTCTACCATACCAAGGTAGCTGCCACGTAATTGTGAGTCCAATCTACTGGACTCATCAGCTGTGAAGGCCCTCTCTCTCTCTCGTCGCGCTTCCCTCTCTCTTGCTTTCCGTCTGTCTACCGCCGCCCGCCGCCGCCGCTATTGAGCTGCCACTCTCTCTCTCTCTCTCGCTGTTCGTCATCCCGTCACATCCGCCGTCGCCTCCGCTGTCGCCATCTGCTGTCGCATCCGCCGTCGCCCTGCCGTCGCCTACGCTGTCGCCCTCCCGTCGCCTCCGCTGTCGCCATCCCATCGCCGCCGTTGAGGTGTGTTGTAGCCTTTTTTGTCATCGATTGGTTAGCTTTTTCGATTTTAAATTGAGTTTTGAATTTCATTGAAGAAGCTTCTTCACTTGAATGCTTCTATGTTATTTGTATATGTTGCGATTATGTTGTTTTCGTATGTGTTTTATTACTATTTGTGTATTTCGTACACAAATGTTGCGAATTTCGCAATTTGTAACACTGTATATGAATTTTCGTATATAGTGTTACGAATTGTGAAATTCGTAACTAACTTTGCATTTTGGCTCGTGTATTTGACGTTCCGAAATTACAATTTCGCAACATATTTGACTTTGAATTTTTGAAAAACTGTTTCACCTGTTTTTGGTTGTTTTTAGTTGGGTATATTTAGTGCATTTTGTTCGATTGCCGTTGTGTTTTGTTTTGTTTTTATATTCGGAATGCTCTAATGCTTTGGGTCGAGTTTTGTTGGGAAAATACAGTATTTTTGTTTTAGGTGTTGATCACGAGAGAAATGGCTGAGAAGTGCATGCTCAACGATCGTTCAACGTTGGAATGATGTTCGACGATCGTTCAGAATAGAAGGCTTGTTGGGTGATCGTTCATATCTCGACGAGCGTCCAGCACGTGATGTGGGCTGAGTGAAGTTTCAGAGAATCACCTTGGACGATCGTCCAAGGTCGGCGCTCGTCCAATGGACCTACAAGTTGGCGAGTGAGTTTTCAGAGAGGACACCCCAGCGATCGTGCAACCTCAACGATCGTCCACTTGGTCGAGAAGAATTTCAGAGAGTGGCCTCCAGCGTTCGTCCACGTTCGACGCTCGTTCATATAGGCGTGACTTCGTGGTGATGGACGATCGTCCATGTTGGGCGATTGTGCACTTTGAGGCGGCGATATTTTTTCTTATAAATAGCGCACCGAATTATTTCCTTTTAGACGTTTTTCTTTTCTTCCGTTTTGGTTTTTCACAGATTTTCGTTCTCTTTTCTTTTACGCACAGAGACATACATTTTTCTCTTCCAGTTTTTCATGTTCATCCAAATACTAGGGTAGATTATTACTTTCAATTCGTACGGATTTTGTGACAGACTTCTACTACGAATTATTCATCGTAAGTTTCTTTTATTTTGCATCTCAATTATATTTATGATTTACTTTGTTCTTAGAACTAGGATTTATATTTCTGTCTAGATTAATTGTCTTTCTAATTTCTTAGAGTAATCAAAACCTCAAATCAACCAATCTTTGTTGCTTTCTTTTATTTTCTGTTCTTTTTGTAATACAATAATCACCCTGTTAAGCCTTCCTTGTGAGACGATATTTGGGACAACTTATCTAATCAATAACAACCACGTTTAATTACGTGCGACTTAGATTAATTTAGATTAAACAAATTTGGCGCCGTAAAAAAAATGAAAAAAAAGAGTTATAAAGAAAAAAAAAGAAAAAGATCATGTTTAATAAGTTGAGTTACTTTGGGAGGTCTCTGCTCTTCTGGGAACCATGAGCATGGGAAACCACATGAGGATATTTTAGATGACCTCTAAATGTCTACACCTCATGAAGTATGGCCATATAACCCAATTTGACTTGACGTTTGTTTATTTCATTTGTTTAAGTTTGTTGTGTTGTGAAGGGCTCTACCCCTCTTTCTCATTGCCTTGAATTTGTTCTTAAAGGTGAGGAATGGGTATGGAAAACCACGCTAGGAGGCCGAATTTTCCGTGAATTCACCTAGTGAAGATTGCCCGGATTTTGCATTTTTGTTAGTATAGTTTAATAAGTGATTTGAGTTGAGATACTCTTTGATGTCACTGTTTCCTTTCTGTGATCTTGTGCTTGGATTTTGGGTGGATTGAGGTCTTGTGTGGAGGGCCACTCATTGATTATGCGATTACTGTTTTTGATTGATGACTGATAAATTGCCTTGTGATTGAGAGTTTATTGAGATATACGTTATTTAGTTCAAGTTTCACTTTCTTCGTTTTAATTTTTAATAAGCTTTGCTTGAGGACAAGCAAGGTTTTGTGTGTGGAGGGGTTGTTTCACCTGTTTTTGGTTGTTTTTAGTTGGGTATATTTAGTGCATTTTGTTCGATTGCCGTTGTGTTTTGTCTTGTTTTTATATTCGAAATGCTCTAATGCTTTGGGTCGAGTTTTGTTGGGAAAATACAGTATTTTTGTTTTAGGTGTTGATCACGAGAGAAATGGCTGAGAAGTGCATGCTCAACGATCGTTCAACGTTGGAATGATGTTCGACGATCGTTCAGAATAGAAGGCTTGTTGGGCGATCGTTCACATCTCGACGAGCGTCCAGCAGGCGATGTGGGCTGAGTGAAGTTTCAGAGAATCACCTTGGACGATCGTCCAAGGTCGGCGCTCATCCAATGGACCTACAAGTTGGCGAGTGAGTTTTCAGAGAGGACACCCCAGCGATCGTGCAACCTCAACGATCGTCCACTTGGTCGAGAAGAATTTCAGAGAGTGGCCTCCAGCGTTCGTCCACGTTCGACGCTCGTTCATATAGGCGTGACTTCGTGGTGATGGACGATCGTCCATGTTGGGCGATCGTGCACTTTGAGGCGGCGATATTTTTTCTTATAAATAGCGCACCGAATTATTTCCTTTTAGACATTTTTCTTTTCTTCCGTTTTGGTTTTTCACAGATTTTCGTTCTCTTTTCTTTTACGCACAGAGACATACGTTTTTCTCTTCCAGTTTTTCATGTTCATCCAAATACTAGGGTAGATTATTACTTTCAATTCGTACGGATTTTGTGATAGACTTCTACTACGAATTATTCATCGTAAGTTTCTTTTATTTTGCATCTCAATTATATTTATGATTTACTTTGTTCTTAGAACTTGGGTTTATATTTCTGTCTAGATTAATTGTCTTTCTAATTTCTTAGAGTAATCAAAACCTCAAATCAACCAATCTTTGTTGCTTTCTTTTATTTTCTGTTCTTTTCGTAATACAATAATCACCCTGTTAAGCCTTCCTTGTGAGACGATATTCGGGACAACTTATCTAATCGATAACAACCACGTTTAATTGCGTGCGACTTAGATTAATTTAGGTTGAACAAATACACATGTTACGATTTTTTCAATTCGCAACATAACATACGAATTTCGTAAATAGTGTTGCGATTTTGTCAATTCGCAACATGTTTGACACTTTTTGAAGGTTTCGAATATGAAATTTTTATGTTTATAATGTTGCGAATTTCACAAGTCGTAACACAATTCGTATAATTGTGTAGCAATTTGTGATTTTCGTATCTAACTTTGCATTTTTGTTGGTTTATTTGACGTTATGAAATTTTAATTTCGCAACATATTTTTATGTTACGATTTGTTCATTTCGCAACACTGTATCTAATTTAAATCTTACTGCTTTTATGTAGATGAGTCCATCGTGCTTAATTGTTGTGCATGGAGGGCATTGGGATGAGAATATATATGTAGGTGGGAGAAAGGAGTATATTCCCATTCCTCCAACGGGTATAAGCTTTCAACAATTTTTGAGCAAGATTGAGGTGCGATTGAAAAAAGACAATAGCATGTATGCATTTGATGTAGATGCTTTAGTTGAGTCACGTGTAGGGGAGATCATGATAATGAAGATAACGGATGACTTTGAGTTGTCTAGTATGTTGGGGTTGTTGGATTTGCCTACGGTATATATCACAGTTTATCCTATGATGAATGCATGTTCATCTAGTAGGAAACGTCGAAATACTAAGGTTTTGAGTTTGCAAAATAAGATCCAGTGTGAGTTTGATGTTGATAATAATGAATCCAATTTTGAGGATGATGGTGATGAAATGTATGATAATAAATCTGATGACATGGATGATGTGTATGATGATTGTGATGATTCGGCTGATTATTACAGTGGAGGTGAGCATAATCAAGCTAACACAATTATTAATGAGGAAAAGAAGAAAGATGTTGCACTGTGGATTGTTCCGGGTGCAGCGGAGCAAGCTTCTATTGCATCTGATGATTTTGTTATACCTTCTGAGCCAGTGACAAATGAGCTTGTGATTGGTGGTATATTTCGTGACAAGTTGAGAATGCAAACAGCTGTTGGGAATTACCACATGAAAAATCATGTGGAGTATGTGACACAACGCTCGAGTGGTAGTCGTTATCATCTCGTATGTAAATTTGCCGATAGATGTGAATTTGTTATTCGAGCATCTGCAATGGGCAAGGCTTGGCAAATCACTCATTGGAGACCTCACAATTGTGAAATTGATTTGAGATATCATCCTCATCCAAAGGTTTCTTCTAAAGTCGTAGCTGCCGAATTTGTTGAGAATTTGACTGAAGATGGTTTTTTTCTTAGGCCTCGGGATATTCAAGGGAAGTTGTTAAGGGATTATGGTGTTCATGTGATGTACCGAACTGCATTGGCTGGGAAGAACCATGCAGTAAAACAATCATACGGTGATGTAGACAAGTCTTTTCAGGTACAATAGTTTGATAATGTTGCGAATTTCAGAATTCGCAACACATTTCGTATATGGTGTTGCGAATTGTGAAATTCGTAACTAACTTTGCATTTTGTTTCGTTTATTTGAAGTGGCAAAATTATAATTTCGCAACACGTTTGATGCCTTTTTGAATGTTTCGAATTTGAAAATTTTAGGTGTATAATGTTGCGTTTTCAGATTCGTAATGTCTTATGTTACGAATTTATGACAATGTTTGTATTAATTTTTTTTTTTGGATATTTTTAGTTGCTGCCCACGTACCTCTATATGCTAAAGGACTTAAATCCGGGATCGGTGGTGGATCTACAGACACGTGATGATGGTATATTTCAATCTGTTTTCTTTGCTCTTAGTGCATGTATAAGAGCATTTAGTTCGTGTCGCCCTGTTATTGTGCTTGATGGAACACATTTGAAAGGAAAATACAAGGGTATTATGTTTATTGCTGCAACAAAGGATGCTAATGAGCAGATAATTCCTTTGGCTTTTGGGATTGGGGACAAAGAAAATGATTCATCATGGAATTGGTTTCTCAACCAAATTCGTAATGCATTTGGTTGTCCCACCGATCTTTTGATTGTTTCTGATCAGCACTTGAGTATAAAGAATGCAGTGGATTCGGTTTATCCGGGGACCCACCATGGGTTGTGTTCATTTCATATACAAGACTAACATGAAGAAATGGGGTTATGGCTCTTTTGTTACTAATATTTTCCACGCTGCAGCAACGGCTTATAAGGATTCTGATTTTGAGGAATACATGGCAAATCTGCAACAGACAGCTCCTCGTGCACATGCTAGGGTTATGAATCTTGACCCTAGTAGATGGGTTGTATGCAAATGCCCTGTTTGCCGGTACTACTTTGGAACATCAAATGCAGTAGAGGTTTTGAATGCTAGAATAAAATGGGCTAGATCTTTGCCAGTGTGTTCTTTACTTGAGTATGTTCGGAAGTTATGTCAGGATTGATTTTTTAAGCGCCGTACCAGGGCTGCAGATAGATCCCAAGAGCTATCGGAGTATGCAACCAAGAGGCTAGAGAAAGCTATTGAGGTGGGGAGGTCTATGAAGGTTGAACCTATTAGTGAGATTAAATACAAAGTCATTTCTGGATCTCACAGCCATATGGTTGACCTTGTTGTTTGAGAGTGCTCGTGTCACGTATTTGATTTTGATCTTATACCTTGTTCTCATGCCACTGCAGCAATAAGGTGATGTTTTTTCGTTTATGAAATTGTGTATTTTCGTATCATTCCTTGGTACGAATTTATGTAATTCGTAACATGAATTGTTACGAATTTATTATATTCGTAGCATCATTTTTCGATGTAACGAATTTGTTGTTTCGTAACATGTGTTGTTACGAATTTGTGATATTTCGTAACATTAGTTTTATATGTACCATAGTGTCTGGTGTTACTTGTTGCGAATTGTGCATTTCGTAACTGAAATATTGTTTTTGTTTTTGCAGTTTCGCCAGACAAGCCTCAGTTTCATATGTGCATCGTTATTACTCGACTGAGACGTGGCTTAAAACTTATGCTGGTGAAGTGATGCCAATCCTGGATCAAGATGAATGGTTTGCACCCGATGATGTTGCTTGTACGGTTGTTGGCACCCCTCCTAACCCTAGGCAAGCTGGTCGACCAAGAAAGAAGAGGATTCAATCTGGAGATCGTGTGTGCTCTCGATGTCATCGTAAAGCTCATTACCAAAACTCATGCACTACAGTGTTAGAAGAGATTACTAGGGATGAGGAAGTGAGTAGCAATAAACCAAAGACTCGGAAAAAGAAGAAATGTGGGATCTGCGGCATGGAAGGGCATACTCGTTTAACGTGTCAAGACCCAAATAGATTTGGTTGATAGTTTTTATTGTTTATGTATCTTTACTGTTGGAATTTTTTACGACATCGAATTTTTGTTGTATTTTTATGGATTATCGTTGTGGTTTGTTGCGAATTATTGATTTCGTAACGGTTGAATTTGTTATTTTTGTGGATTATTGTTAAATTCAAGTTACGAAATTACCATTTCGCTACATTTGACGATCTTTTTGAATGCTTGGAATCTGGAATTTATAGGTGCATAATGTTGCGAATTCGCAACAGAATTGGTGTATAGTGTTGCGAAATGTGAAATTCGTAACTAACTTTGCATTTTGTTTCGATTATTTGACGTTGCAAAATTATAATTTCGCAACATGTTTGATACCTTTTTGAATGCTTGAGAATTTTTAGGTGCATAATGTTGCGAATTTCGCAATTCGCAACACATTTCGTATATGGTGTTGCGAAATGTGAAATTCGCAACTACCTGTGCTTATTCCTTCGTTTATTATCATAGCAATAAAATCATAACAGTTAGCTACGTTACGATATAAACAAATCGCAACGAATCATGTTGCGAAAATAATAATTCGATACAAACGATGGAGTTACGAAATTGCAATTTTGTAAACAGCTGCATATTTACCTACCGTAAGTGCTACTAAATCTTACAAAATAGGAATTTTTTTTAGCAAAATATGTGCAGCTAGCAAAGACAAAAGGTCACAGAAAATATTGTTTCAAGGATTATTCTCCAATACCATGGGAATGGCTTCACCCGTGCTGTGAGCAAATATAGTTCGGGCAATGTGGTCGCGATAATGATCGTACTCCTTTTCTTTCTTGAAGCATTTGGGCAGCGGGGTACTCAACAGGAGCTGCTCCACGTACTTCAATGCATAGAGCCCACATTTCACATTCCCTTTTTGTTTGAAGGTATTCTTTGACTTAGATGGGAAACACAACTCCCATTGTGTTAGATTTAGTTTCTTTATCCGATGATGCTCGAAGTATCCAATTTCCTTCAATATTTGAAGGATAAGCCTTGCAAGGGGTAGGAAGATGTCCTTCCTATTTGTCAAGTGTTGATCCTCGAATATCCATTGAAATGAGTCGTAGAGCACAAGTTTTTGCTTCTTGAGATCCAGCAGGACTGTCCCCTGATCTTTGTAGTTGGAAACCGCTATGACCTACAAGGCACATCGAAACGAAATGTTGAATTCGTAACATGTACTCACGTCAAACTGTTATAAACAATTGATACGAAATGATAAATTCGTAACATGAGATACAGTAATTTCGTAACATGAAAAATATTGTAATAGTTTTAGTTTTACCTTTTCGCTATCGATCCACTTCTTCATGTTTGGGCCCCAATTCGGCTGTATAGCCTCAACAAATAAGCATAATCTTTCCATCAGTTCTACTGGAACAACCTCTTCAATTTGAGTGTTGAACAATTTGTGATTAAACGGTTCATCAAATTGTTTCTTATCCTTGTGCATTTCTTCAAACACATCATCAACCGTTTCCTATTAATAAATCATAAAATTATGTTACAAACTCCAAGTAATAAATCACAGAGACATGTCACGAAATTATAAGTTTCGTAACAGGAGATGATTACATGAATGTTGCAAAATTACAAATTCGTAACACTAGATGGTTAAATATATGTTGCAAAATTATAAATTCGTAACACGAGATGGTTAAATATATGTTGCGAAATAATAAATTCGCAACATACATTTAATCATCTCGTGTTACGAATTTATGATTTCGCAACATATATTTATTTATCAATAGATGGTCAAATGTATGTTGCGAAATTATAAATTCGCAACACGAATCAGAGACACGTGATATTAATTTATAAGTTCGTATCAAGGTTAAAACAGAAAAAATAAGTTCAGTTTACCATGAAGTAACATGATGTGATTGCAATATTGGAGTTGATATGTTGGATTCCCGCAAGGGCTGTATCCGAGGTGAGTACAACAAGGTATGCTTCCATGTGATCCCCGTGGAGCAGTTTATCTTTGTCCAAGATGTGTTCAAAAAAACCTTTATCGACATCACAAAGCAATCCAACATTCCTCCTGTTATTGTAAAACATATTTAGAAAGTAATTTGCATTATTCTTATTAATGTACTAAATATTTAATAAAGAAACTTACACTCCATTGTCCAAGCTCAAGAAATGTTCGAACATGTCTCTTCCCGGACGTACGTCATTGGCAAGGAATGGACTCCTATGTACGGGTGCCAGAAATTTCCTCCTAATGGGCCTCGTACTCAAGATCATTTTTGGAATTGCACTTACACTTGCCACAGGCTTTGATGGAGCGTGCACCTTTGGAGCTGGTTTTGATAGAGCGTGGATAGGAGTGGGCAATGTTTGAGGAGCTTGACTCTATGGTTCCGACTTGCACACCATTGGTGGAGGGGGCACAAGCTCGTATTTCGGTGTTATATCATCTAGTTGATCGAAGATGGCATTAATCTGCGTGTCCGATGTTTCAAGCTGCTCACTCGCTACAACATGCGCCTGGGAGATTTGTAAATACATTACGAACTAATACATTCTTAAAATGAGATGATTAGAAGGCTGTTGCGAAATTATAAATTTGTAACACGAGATGATTATATGTGCGTTACGAATTTATAAGTTCGTAATACGAGATGATTACAAGTCTTTTACGAAATAATAAGTTCGTAACACGAGATGGTTATATATGTGTTGCGAAATTATAAATTCGTAACATGAGATAACTACATTTCTGTTGCGAACTTATAGATTCGTAACACGAGATGGATGTATGTCTGTTGCGAAATTATAAAGTCGTAACACGAGTTGATTACATGTGTGTTACGAAATTATAATTTCGCAACATGAGATGATTGTATGTCTGTTGCGAAATTATAAATTCGTAACACGAGATGATTACATGTCTGTTGCAAAATTATAAATTCGTAACACGATATCGATATAAAGTTACGAATACTTAATAATATTACAACGTTGATACGAATTATTAAATTCGTATCAATCGTACAAAATGTTTAGAGCGTGATTACACCAAATTTGTCCATAAATTTCAAAAAGAAAAGAAAAGAAAAGATATAAAAAGACATTGTTTATCATTTTGACCTTCTTGTTCGTTTTCTTACCTGTTTGGGCTCTGGCTCGTTGGTGGAAAGCTCTTGCTGCTTCTCTTCAATGGAGGGGGAGACTGCTGCTACATTTGTCGGGGGAGAGAGGGGGTTGCTGCTACATTTGTCGGGGGAGAGGCGGAGGCTGGTGCTACATTTGTCGGGGGAGAGACGGAGGTTGGTGCTGACATTTGTTGGAGGAGAGGGGGTGCCATTGATGTTGCTGCTGATGCTGCTGCCAATTTTTCAAGAGGGAGTGCATTTGATGCTGTTGCTGCTGCTGCTTGGTGTGAGTCCATTGCCTTCTGTGCTTCAACTTCGAGCAGCTTCTTCAGGATATAATCTCCCACAGCCTCGACAAGCTGTTGTTGTTGCTTCTTTTGGGATTGCAGGAGTGGTTGAAGCATTTGATCTTGTTGAGTTTGGAGAAGAGCCTCAACCTCTATTCTAGCTCTTGTTGTTGCTATACTCCCGGCATATTCCCTGATCTTCTTGATGAAAGTCTCCCTATCTTCAGCAGATTGGATGTTTGAAGGGAGTAGGTGAGCAACAACAGTAGAAGTGGAAGCACCAATTGGGGAAGCAGCGATGTCTTCATCATCATCAATTGCACGCTTCCTCTTCTTCATATTGTCAGTAGGATCATACTGAAAGGCAAATGGCATCTTTTCAGGATCCTTAGCAAGAGATTTCCAGAATGCTGTCTTCTTTTAGTTTTTGGTGGGCTTAAGTTCCGGGACTAACGTCTACAAAGAAAATAAGCAACTCTGTAATACTATTACGAAAGAAAAAGATCGCAACAACAAATGTTACGAATTTGAAAATTTGTAACATAACTATAAAACCACAACAATAATTATGTTAAGAAGTAAACAAAGCGCAACAAGATACGTTGCGAATTGCAAATTTCGCAACATAACACCAAAAACATAATAACAAAATCATAACAATTAGAACTGATACGAAATTAACAAATGGCAACAACACATGTTGCGAAACTAGAATTTTGGAAAATTAGAAAAAAATTCAAATTTGTACCTTTGAACTGAACGACACCATTCCCTTTGCACTCATATATTTATACCTCAGCATGCGAGGTATAAATTCCTTGATGTCCTTGCCTCCAATCCCCCTCCCAATAGGCGGTATTGCTTCATGTATCCAAGCCTGAAATTTAATTTCTCATTATTAGCAATTCGTCATTGATACGAATTGTTAAATTCGTAACAGAAAATAAAATCAAATGATACGAAATGTCGAAATTTACCAGGAATGCTATGGTATTCCCATTCAGATGGTCGTAGTTTCCAGGTTTATTTGTCACCACGTCAATCTTCTCAATCAGTATTTGGTAGGCGTGGCTCCCCCACGGGAAGTTCTCCCAAGCCTCGTCATCCTCCACCAAAGCCCACATCCACAGTGGGACCTTCACCTTGTTTGCATCGAGTCCAAGCACATAAAGACAGCATAAGAGAATCTTCGCCAACTTGAGGTAGTCGGCTTCAGTCCTTTTTACCTCCACCTTTTTCACTTCAAACTTCTTGTTTATGAATTTAGTCCGCACGCTAGAAATGAGCATTTCTTTGTCTCCCATTAGCTTGGTGAAGACTGAACTCTTTGGTATCTGGTGGGGCTGGTATGGGTCGAAATTTGGAGGCGTAGGTCTGAATCGGAGGCCAGAAATCAAGGCAAACTCTACCCGCGAGAATCGTAGAATTTGCCCTTTGACCTTGAAAAATAAAGCTGTTTCATCAACCTCCGGATCCGGTTTGACTTGGCGAGAAATCATGAAGTGTAAAGCTTTGCCGGATCTAGACACTATATCCGGGAGCTTCATAAATGCCCCAATTGCTGATTGCGTCAACGCTTGGATAGATTTTTTGCCAAATGTTTCAAGGACACACCTTATGTCGTTCACTGTGCTCTCACCTCCGGTTAGCATTATACGTTGGTGCTTTGCTGCAATATTCTTGCGCTTGAAAATCCATTTGATCTGCAGTAAACAAGGTTTAATTCAGTAATCCAGAACGTGTAACACATGTTGCGAAATTATAATTTCGCAACGTCAAATAAACGAAACAATATGCGAAGTTAGTTGCGAATTTCACAATTCGCAACACTAAACACCATTAGTATTGCGAATTGCGAAATTCGCAACATTATGCACATATAAATTCCAGATTCCACGCATTCAAAAAGGCATGCAAAATGTTGCGAAATTATAATTTCGCAACGTTAAATAAACGAAACAATATGCGAAGTTAGTTGCGAATTTCACAATTCGCAACACGATACACCATTAGTGTTGCGAATTGCGAAATTCGCAACATTATGCACATATAAATTCCAGATTCCACGCATTCAAAGAGGCATCCACAATGTTGCGAAATTATAATTTCGCAACGTCAAACAAACGAAACAATATGCGAAGTTAGTTGCGAATTTCACAATTCGCAACACTATACACTATTAGTGGTTAGAATTGCGA
Source organism: Schizonepeta tenuifolia (assembly GCA_029490685.1). Classification (NCBI taxonomy): domain Eukaryota; kingdom Viridiplantae; phylum Streptophyta; class Magnoliopsida; order Lamiales; family Lamiaceae; genus Schizonepeta; species Schizonepeta tenuifolia. Next base: position 89,328,110 of record CM055956.1, read on the forward strand.
AATTCGCAACATTATGCACATATAAATTCCAGATTCCACGCATTCAAAGAGGCATCCACAATGTTGCGAAATTATAATTTCGCAACGTCAAACAAACGAAACAATATGCGAAGTTAGTTGCGAATTTCACAATTCGCAACACTATACACTATTAGTGGTTCGAATTGCGAAATTCGCAACATTATGCACATATAAATTACAGATTCCATGTATTCAAAGAGGCGTCCACAATGTTGCGAAATTATAAATTCGCAACGTCAAATAAACGAAACAATATGCGAAGTTAGTTGCAAATTTCACAATTCGCAACACTATACACCATTAGTGTTGCGAACTGCGAAATTCGTTACATTATGCACATATAAATTCCAGATTCCACGCATTCAAAGAGGCATCCACAATGTTGCGAAATTATAAATTCGCAACAGTTTATGACCGAAATTCGAAAAAGGTGTTGCGAATTAGGGTTCTAAGCAAATATGAGAAACCAAAAACCAGATCTAGACATTCAAAGAAGTTCTAAGCACAAATCGGAAGAAGTTATCAATTCGCAACAAGCCCGGGAGATGAGAAATTCAAATTTTACCTTTTCTTTCTCGTAGAGGTTGACCGATTCGTCACCTTCGCTCGCTTCACTGTCGATGGCGGCTTCTTCCTGCTCTTCTTCTTCTCCTTCCTTTTTCTTCCCCTTTCTCCTGTCTTGCCTCTCGTCCTTCTTTTTCTTCTTTGATGGTTGGATTTTGCCGGTTTCATCGTGCTTTCATTTTTTCTTCCTCTCTCGTGTTGCACTATCACCGGAATCGGAGTGATATTGGTCGCGGAGGGCTTCTGTTTGAGATTCGCCCAAATCGACGGCGGCGGCTTCTTGTTCTCCGCCGCCTTCTTCGTCTCCGTCGGGTTCTTCGTTTCCGTCGGCCTCTTCGTCTCCGGCGTCTTCTTCTTCATCCACAGGCGGAGAAGTTTGTTCTTCATCCACAGGCGGAGGACTTTGTTCTTCTTCCATAGATATGCTTTGTCCACTGTCGGAGGCCGTGGATGGACGGCTGAGGGTGGAAGTTCCGCGACGGCTAGGGTTCCTAGCGGTGGTGCGAGGGGCTGAGGCGGAGGGTGGCGGAAATAAGAGGCGGAAATGGGGGAGAGAATTGGGTGGTGGACGGCGGAAATGGGGGAGAGAAATGGGAAAGTAGGGTTTTTGTGGTAGAGAGAGAAAATATGAGATGGGAAATGAGATGAAAATATGAGATGCATGGTTTTTTTCTACAAAACTAAAATATAACTTATACCCTATAATAAGGGTATAATGTTCCAAAAAACATATTTTTGGCTATAATTTTACCATACTATGTTCCTTGACAACTATTGTAATTTAAGGGGGGATTTTGCTATATGGGTCCTTCACTCTCTCTCTCTCTCTCTCTCTCTCTCTCTCTCTCTCTCTATATATATATATATATATATATATATATATATATATATATATATATATATATATAAGGACCCTAAGTGGGCGCCTGAAACTGAAAGATCTCGGGTTCAAATCTCATGACACGCCTCTATAGGTCGCGCCTGCTACACTTGTGTTTGGAAAGTATAGTTTACAGACTACTAAACAAAGGATGGAGGTTTATCCAATACGCACCAAAAATAGCGGCTACAGATTCCCACAACATAAGAAAATATAAAAAAGAAAAGAAAAAGATCTATTATAAAGATATATGTTTTCTTGTTTGTTTTTCCTTATAATATGATACTTAGAGATTTGGGTAGTTTTATTCATCTCTCTATTACATGAGTTAGATATTGATGGATTTGGGCAGTTTTATTCACTTATCTGCGGCGAGTTCCAGCAAGATTTGGAAAGTTTTTGCCACTATCATTTTCTTACAAATTTTTCAATTGCAATTTTTTTCCATTTCCTTATCAGGAATCTTGTTAAAATTGACATTATGTATCTTTTAATCAAGTATTTATATAGAAAAAATATACTGATAAGGACCCATATAGCAATTTTTTCCATTTTCTTACGAAGATTGTAACTAAGTTTCTTTTTTTGATCGGTCAACAAATTAAGAGTGTAGGTCATTTTTTTTTTTTTCATTTTAGGACATCACCTCACTATTATCTTACTTTTTTTTTTTTATCCCTTTCTCCACTTAATTGTGGGTTCTTTCACCACTCATTTAACATCTATCATATTTTTATTCAAACTCCTGCACAAAAACAATCTACTCTGTCAATGATAAGTGTGGTACGGAGGAAGTGTCAGAGGTTTTAAGAAACGTAGAGCGGGTGGTAGAAATATTGTGAGTCGAGAATGGATTAGTATCCTTTTACCCCTAAAAATTTAATACAAATAAAGGGAATAAAGTATAAAAGAGTAATATTTTAGGTGAGGTCATTTCATTTATGGAAGGACCACATTTATCGTGGACAACCTAAAAAGTAAATCGAACCATACTTATCGTAGACGGATGGAGGGAATACAATTTTTGTGAATGAATGGAGTATTTAGTAATAAAACTTATATCTCATTCAAATTCATTTCAAATAGATGTAATTCAATCCATGCCTTGGGATATATATTAGCTCAAAAAAATCATCATCTAATTTCCCATCTCATCCTTTTTTTTTTAGATGTCAATTTCCCATCTCATCTTAATCATATCATATGCTGACCAGAAAAAAGTTAGATATGCAGTTGATTTGATGAGACAGATTGCACCATAAATAGTCATGAGAAACTAATTTATTAAGGTTGTGTTCATTTATTATATCTCTAAATGAAGGTATAATTTAATGAGTTATAAATTTAAAACTGATAGTGGGAATCATAAGTTTTCTACTGCTTTCGTCCCACTCATTATATTTTATTTAGTGTTAGGGATAGAGATTATTAACAAAGGGTAAAAAGATAGAAATAGGTAAGTGCTACCACTTTAAAGGTATTTGAAGGGTTAATCCTTTCCTTATTTGGACATAAACAAAATGAGTGGGACGTCCATTTAAGAAACATTTTATATCTAGTTCACTTTGAATGAAATTGATGGATAAAAGAAGAAATGTCTAAAAGACATGAGATATAAAATGAGGTATATATCTTGTTAACTTTGAATGAAATTGATGGATAAAGGAAGAAATGTCTAAAATACATGAGAGATAAAATGAGGTATAATATCCAATATATATTATTAAAACAAATGTTGATTCAAGCTCTCCCCTTAATTTTTGATTCTACGTGGCGCAACCTCCATTTATTATTCATATTTATCTTAAATCTTCATTTATGCATTTTTAATTCATAAACTTTATTATTGTTTTTTTTTGGTAAATAATTTTTTTATTTCACCAAGTTTTGCATGAGAAGTACAGAACTACAAAAACCCCTTTACACCAAAGGAACAACATCCCCATGCACAAAAACAAAACCAACAAGGCCAAGAACTACTCTATGCAGCTATAAGAGCAGAAATCTGGCCAGTTTCAGCACTTTGCTCCCTCGCGAAACGGTAGCAATTTGACAACTCCTAAGTACCTCCCGTACAGTATGGGCTGTAGGCTGAAATCTTCGACTATTTCTCTCTTTCCAAATATAATAGATAGCAATAGTAAATATAGTTCGAAAGCATAGCTGCATGCCTGAATTTCATTAGCAGAATTCCAGCAACCGGGCTTTCTCCATCTCCCAATCTCCCGTAGAACCTCCCAGGCCTCCCCATTGTTGTAATCCAAGCCACACTTGAGAGGAAAATTCACAATGAAAAAACAGATGGTTGATTTTATCTTCTCCCCTTCCACATAAACTGCAAGTGGTGTCGACTAAAATCCCTATCTTTGCCAAATTCTCACTAGTAACAAGTCTCCCCAACATTATGAGCCACATAATGAATATGCACTTTGGAGGTGCAACATTATTACATAACATTTTGCACCACAGAACCTTCTCCACATTCCCGTTGAGAGCATGATACATTTTCCTGACTGAATATGCTGGCCTATAAAGATTTGGCTCCCCTCATCACTTTGTCTCAAATACTCTCTAGCTCCAAAGATCTTTCTTATAACCCATGAGGCTTGTGTTGGGGTCCTCATGGTATTTAAATCTTGATTTTTATGTAATAACCATGCACCCACTTAATCCAAATAGTCTCCTTCTTATGAGCTAAATTCCACAATAATTTACACAAAGCAGCTTGGTTCCAAACCTGGATGTTTGTGATGCTTAAGCCTCCTGCATTTCGAGGTTGATGGTCCCGATACAAGTTACTGGTGTATGGGGGGGGGGGGGGGAATACACCAGTTAGGATTTTTCAACTTTGAAAACTTAACCCCCGAAAATCACTTCAACTGAGTAAAGAAAGACTCAGCTGGAATCACAACTGAGTAAGAGAACTCAGCTGTGAGAGTGGTGTTGTGCGGAATGTGGTGGAAATTATACTCGTAAAAAACAACTCACGCTTTTGTGCAAGGTTAGTCAAAAACCAAAACAGTAGATATGCTCAGATGCAGTTTGTATGCCGGTTAGTTTTGTCAGTTGAGTATGCAATAAGTAACTGAACAGAAATAAACACAGACACACAGGATTTACGTGGTTCGGAGAGAACTCCTACGTCCACGGGGAGATGTGAGTCCACACACCTCAGTCCAAGTTCTTCTGGACAGTTCCACACAGCTTACGCGGGCTGTGCAACCGTTGCAATAAGTTTACGGGTACTTATCAACCTTTACAGTCAAGTTTGCGGGTACTTGACAACCTGAGCTAAGTTTACGGATACTCAGCAACCCATCTACTCAGTTACAGGAAGAGTAGGATCCTAACAAACACTTTTTAGGGTGTGTGTGTGGGTGGATTTTTCCAACTACAGCTCGAACACGAATGTGAGCTGGATCTATGGCTTGAACGAATGAACACTCAAGCTAAGATCTAAGACAGATTCTAACTCTATGAACCCTCAGCTACTAATGTTCTACCACTCTGGAACTCTCAGCTGCTGATGCTCTTAGAGGATGATTGCGAATTTTGCTTGAATGCAGAATATTTCTCTTTCTATCGCTCGTATGTAGAATCCGCGCTCTTGTCGAATGAATAAATGCCTCTTTTTATAGGCGGAGAGAATCAACTAGCCGTTGGAGGAGCCGTTGATCTCTGTGCTTTGAAAGCGATGGTTTGTCTCTCATCTCTGCAGACTTTCCCGATATGGCATCTGTGTTCTTCTGCTTTCCATCTGAGACAACCTTGTGTTGGGCCAAATGAGGTAATGACTGAACGGTCAAACCTTCACGTGACTTCCTCTTTGAAATTCAAATTTCAAACCTTTCTGACAGTCAACCTTGGTTAGTCGGTTGAAAATCTTGATCTTCATCTGAGTGGTCTTCAGCTGATGTTCTATCTGAGTGAACTGTTGAACTCTCAGCTGACTTTGAACTTCATGTTGAGACTTCTTTGTAAGATGATCCTTTTTGAAACATTCTTTTTATCGGATGGCATTCTGTAACTGTTGCTCCAACTGAACAGTTGGCTTGAACTCTCAGTTTTCAAAAAGTCTTCCCCTTTTTGGCATAACTCTATCATCAGACAGAGTCTTGTAACTGATGTTCCATCTGATCGGTTTGACTTGAACTCTCGGTTTCAACTGATGTTCCTCATCCGATCTTTCATCCTGGGCTGTATCCGAGTGTTGTTATGTTGCCGTCTTCAGCTGGAGATATGTAAAGATAAAATCTTAACATTGCTCAAACAGCGAGCCTAACTGCTAACATTAAGAGCTGACAACATCTACTCGATTGGGGTCAGTTGGTTTTGGAATTCATCAAAACTTATACTAATAAATTTCCCAACAGAGGTAAATACATATATTCCCAAGAGACTAAAGCCCTTCGTGTGAGTCCTACTTTTCCTGTCCACATAAATGATCTACAAGCCCCTTCAATCACCTTCAGGACCTTCTTGGGCATGAGGAAGATCTGGCACCAATATGTTTGCAAGCTGAAAAGAACTGATTTGATTAGTTGAAGGCTGCCTGCATATGATAATAGCTTTGAAGACCAGCACTCCACTCTCGCCATAATCTTATCTATAAGAGGTTTGCATTGCATCACAGTGAGCTTCTTTGTGGAGAGTGGAACCCCCAGATATCTGAATGGAACCTCGCTCTTCACCATGTTAAAAGTATTGAGAATAAGCTCTTGTTGATGCTGATTTATACCACCACAGTAGATACAGCTCTTAGCTGCATTTGCTCGCAATCCGGAAGCCTCAGAAAAGATGTTAAAAGCTTTCATGAGATGATGAATCGATCCCATATCTCCACGAGTGAATAATAATAGGTCATCAACGAAGCAAAGCTGTACAAGCCCAAATTTCTTACAACGTGGATGATAGTGGAATTCCTTCTGATCTCTTAGTTCCAATAAACACCGATGGAGATACTCCATGCAAATTATAAAAAAGATAAGAGGATATGGGATCCCCTTATCTTAATCCTTTCCGAGCTTCAAAAGGTTCTGTGACTTCTCCATTCACCAAGATTGAATAGGTCACTTTAGTGAGACACTCCATAATCCAGCTCATATATTGATAAGGAAACCCTAGCTCAAGCATCAAGAATTTCAGGAATAGCCTTTAGTAAGCTCATGGCTCAATAAAGATATTATCAAAAATGATCCTGCCTTTAACAAACGCAGACTGGTTTTCACTTATAATATCATCGAGCACAGCTTGCAGCCTATTTGCTAGCACCTTAGACAAAATTTATGTTAGAATCTCCCAACCGCAGCCAATCCACCCTAGCTTTCTGTTTCCATATGTTTTCTTCTATATTGCTCCACTTTTCAATCTCCTCAAGCAACTTCTTCTCTATTTCAGATTCATCTCTTTGAGGATTTACATTCATTTGTCTTTGAATATTCTGGAGCTCATTCCTCAGACATAATAATCTGGTCTCAATCTGCTTATATTGACTGTTGTTTAGCTGCTTGAAAGGCCTTTTAAGTTTCTTGAGCTTATACCAGATACTCAACATGCCATTCTCATTGAGGTGTTCATTCCACACAGCTTCTACCAAGGGTTGAAAGTTTTCATGATCTGCAATAACATTAAGAAATCGAAATGGAGAGTTCCTTTGTATTACCTCAGCTTCAAAGTTCAAGAATTGGGGGCAGTGGTCAGAAATGTTTCTTTCCAATAGCTCCACTGCAATATGACTATATTCAAAAAACCACTTAGTATTTGCTATACTTCTATCAATTAGAGATAGGATTCGATCATTTCCTTCTTGGTTATCGCTCCAAGAAAAGCTACCACCAATCATTCTCACTTGAGTGAGTTCATTTTGTTGTAAGCATTCCTGAAAGTCCTTTATATCAGCCTCTCCAACTGGATTTCCTTGAAATCTTTCCTCAGATGACAATATTGTATTGAAATCTCCACTGATTAGAATAGGTGCTTCAGAATTATGGCATACACTAGATAAAAATCTCCACAAACTCTTCCTCATCTCATTGGTATTAAAAGCATACACAACTACCCACTGAAAGCATTTTCCAGAAAAAAATATTAGTAACTTCTATCCATATGCCTTGATCACAACTCCCTAAAGTCTGAATATTACTTTTCCTTGGGTCCCAACCTACCCAAATTCTTCCATTCACAGCATAATCATAGTTATGGATAAATTCCCAATGTCCACTTATTCTATCAATACTCTTTTTGAATTTTTTTTTTTACTCTAGTCTCCAACATGGCCGCAACGTCAATCTTCTTATTTCTCAGAAGGAGTTTAATCTCCTTCTGTTTGAAGGGTTTGTTACAGCCCCTCACGTTCCACACTAGGAGCTTCATTTCACAACATTGGGGATTAGGTCCCCGCCCATTTTTTTCAGCTCATTGGCCTCCTCTTGATTCAAAACTAAGTAAGTGTTTCCAATTCTAAGTGTACTTGATCCCTCATGTAGTATATTTGGACTTGCTGTCTTCCTTGGTTGGATCTACACCTCAGTATTCTCCATTCTCTCATGATTTTCAGAGTGGTTAAGGATTGGCTCAGTTTCCTTACCCTTCTCATTCTTCTGTCCCTGTGGTTTTGGAACCCATTGTGGTTTTGGAGCCTGAGGTTTAGGCTTTTCTCTTGCTTTATTCTGACAATCATGACCCACAGATTGACATAGCTTACACACCGGAGGGACCCAATCCTATAATACCTTTTGCTCAACCTTCTCTCTTTTATCATCTTCAATAATAATCGTATGCTTTAAGTGTTGCAGAACATCTACCTCTACTAAGAGTCTAGCAAAGGAAATCTTATTTTGAGAGGTTGTGCATTCATCAGCACATAAGGGATTCCCCATGATGCTCCCAATTCTACTCAATGAGTTCATGCCCCAATAGTTCAAAGGTAAGTTTGGGAGTTGGATCCATAAGGGAACTACCTTCAGTACCTCCTTCTCAAAACAAAACCCCGCCTCCCAAGCTTTCACTATAACTGGCCTATTAGCTAAGGTGTGAGGCCCAGTAAAAAGCACAATATCTTTCTCTTTCATAGTTTGAAAATGAACCACAAAGTATCCTTCTATATGGTAGAAGATTTCTAGAGATTTAACATTACATTGCTTTTCCAGAAAAGTATGTAAATACTTAATCATTGGTGAATCTCCTATCACATACAGAATAATAGCATTTTTCCATTTTTGAGCTTCGATTTCAATATCAGATTTCTCAAGACACGCAACAGGAATCCCATTCTTAAGAGTAGGAGTAACATACTTGAGTTTCATACCTCTACTCGCTGGTGGAACTGGCTTATCTGCAACCTGCTCGTTCTCTTCTTCCTGTTCCAGTTCCGAGTCGCTTAGATCTGTGCAGCTCTCCTTGTGGTTCTCCATTTCTATTTTAGAATTTACAAAATCAACTGTTCCATTGAAGGAGCTTGGTCCAGCTTCAGATTTTTCTCCCATTTGCAGATTCACAGCCGGTGTAGTGTTAGTAGCTAGCTTTGGCTTCTCTTCGATCATCACTTGCTTCCTCGGCCGGCCTCGTTTGGCCATTTTCCGATAGGAGCGCACGATTAGAAAAATCCACTAATGTGCGCCGAGAGGGTTTCTGTACAAGGCAAGGCAAGACACTTTGCAAAAATTGATATAATAAACTTTATTATTACATATTTAAGTGCTTATCGATTGAATTTAATTATTGAAGAGATTGATGTTAAATATGACATGAGAATATTTTAGTTATATTTAGTAAAACATACTTTCATAATATATATTGAACGTATATAATATATGTAACCCAATCAATGTTTAATATTTATTATTTCCAATATCTACCATATCAATGGAATGAAAAATATAAAAATGACGATATACACAATATAATACATAATACCAATATTTAATAATTAGTGTTTCCAAAACTTCCAAGATAATAGATGAAACAATTTATATTCTACATCGCTTTTAGAGCATATACTACGGGTGTCTAGTTAGACCTAGGTTGAAGCACTGGGAAGCGTGATTTTAATGATTGGTGGTGTTAAGTTAGACCTATGTTGATTTTTTCACTACAATGGGGATGAGTAAGACCTAGGTCTAAGCACTGGCAAACGTGATTCTAATGATTGAATATATTTTATTTTATTATTTTTTTTATTTGTAATAAATATTATAAAAAATAACATTAATTAAATTCATAAATTAATAAATGACAATTTAACATATACTAATTAAAAAATAAAACATACACTCATTAATAAAATAAAAATACAATAATTAAGAAAATAAATAAATTCAAATTTATTTTATTAATTTTAATTTTATTAATATTTAATTACAATATATATAACTAATTTAAAAAAATACCTAAAAGCCCAAATGAAACCCAAAAAGCCCACTACCCACCCACCCTCTACCCCGTTTCTCTCCTTCAAGGCTTCAACCCCTTGCTTCTTCTTCTTCTTCCATGGCCGGCGATTGCAAATCAAAAAAAAAAAAAAAATTAAACCATCACAACAACTGCTTCTCCTTCTTCTCCTTCTCATGGCGCCGCGTGGCATCATCGTGGTGTCGAAGGGTGTGTCTAAACAACGACACCGCCATCACCACCGCCATCGACACAGGGGGGTTTCGATCTCCCACTGTGGCTTCGACACAGGGTGTGTCGAGTGGGGGTGTGTCGATCCCCTTCGACACCACCCTTCGACACCCCCCTTCAAACCCCGTTGTATATGCTCTTACACTACTTCACTGTACGAGAACTTATATAAATATTCAATGTCGAATATGCTTTTTTTCCATTCCATTATTTTGCACACCAAATTTAATTTGACTAATTAATTAATTTATCAAATAAAATATATAATTTTAATTTTATTGAAAAAATTAATTTGGTCAATATTTTTTCATAGTGCAATTATTTTGCATAACCAATTTACTTTGATCAATTAATTTGTTTGCCAAATAAAAAATATTAATATATCTATATATTATTAAAACAATCTATATTATTAATCATGATGGTCCCGATACGAGTTCTGGCGTATGGGAGAGGGGGGGGGGGGGGAATACACCAGATAAAACTTTTTAAAATAACCCCCTAAAAATAACACAACCGAGTAATGAAACTCAGTTGGAATCACAACCGAGTAAGAAACACTCAGTTGGAAGTGAAGTGCTGTGCGGAATGTGGTGGAAATTAACTCGTATAAAATCAACTCACGCTTTTATGCAAGGTTGGTCAATAACCAAAACAGTTGATATGGAATATTGCAGTTTGTATGCAGGTTCGTTAGTCAGTTGAATATGCAATAAGTAACTGAAAATAAACACAACACGCAAGATTTAACGTGGTTCGGAGAGAACTTCTACGTCCACGGGGAGTTGTGAGTCCACACAACTCAGTCCAAGTTCTTCTGGACAAACCACAAAGTTTATGCGGGCTTTGCAACCGTTGAGATAAGTCTACGGGTACTTATCAACCTTACAGATTAGTTTTCGGGTACTAATCAACCTATCTACTCAGTTACGGGAAGAGTAGGGTCCTAAAAACCTTTACAGGTGAAAGAAAGGTTGGGTTCCAACTAAATAGCTCGAACAAGAAGTGAGCTAAGATCTAACACTCTACGAACTCTCAACAAGTGATGTTCTCAAGGTTGGATCAAAAATTACAAGGACAGAAACTAACTCTCTAGAACTCTCAACTAATGATGTTCTAAGAGGTTTTGCTTGAGTGCAGAATGAAGTTGTTCTTTCGCTTGAATATCTCTTCTCACTTGTCTGTCTCGTAATTTCGTTGTCTTGGTGAATGAATGAAGGCCTCTATTTATAGGCGGAGAGAATCAACTAGCCGTTGGAAGAGCTGTTGATCTCTGTTCTTTGAAAGCGATGGCTTGTCTCTCATCTCTGCAGACTTTCCGGATTTGGCAACTGCATGCTTCTGCTTTCCATATGAGACAGCCTTGTGTTGGGCCAAATGAGGTAATGACAGAGAGTCAAACCTTCACGTGACTTCCTTGTTTGAAATTCAAATCTTAACCTTTGACCTCCAACACTTGATAGTTGGTTGAGTCGTCTGATCTTCATCTGATTGGTCTTCAACTGATGTTCTATCTGAATGCTTTTGTCTGAGTAGGAACATGTGAACTCTCAACTGACTTTGAACTTCAAGCTGTTGCTCTAACTGATTGAGTCTACAACTAATGTTCCATCTTGAACGCTCAGGTGTCCTTGTTGTGTCTGATCAGTTGGGTTTGAACGCTCAAATGACTTTCTTCCATCTGATGTTCTCTTACAACTTCTTCCTTTGAATACTTGGTTGACTTTTGCATCTTGCCACTTGAATGCTCATCTGATGAACGCTCAGTTGTCTTCCTCACAACTGATGTTCTATCCGAGTGAAGCCTTGTTGCCGTCTTCAGCTGGAGTCCTGTAAAGATAAAATCTTAACAATGCTCACACAGCGAGCCTAACTGCTAACATTAGGATCTGGCAACATCTACTCGGTTGGGGTCAGTTGGTTTTGGAATCAATCAAAACTTTAATAAATTTCCCAACAATTTCCCCCTTTTTTGATGATGCCAAAACCCTTACAGATCAAAACTCTAAAACTTTAAAACCCTTATAAAAATCTTACAAGGCAAACTGATCTAAATAATACTGACCTATCCAAAATCTCAGCTGAAATTCTGGACAGTCTATAAGATTAAAACATCAAAGGGTTAGCACAGTTATAACATTATATTGAAATAACTTTGCGATTCAGAGCTTGGACAATGAGAGATTGTACGTCAAGTTGAATCGTATAACTGAATAGTTTTTATTACAACTGATGATTACAAAAGTAAGCACAAAAAGACAAAAGTTACATCAGTTGCTCAAAAACTAACTGAGCTAAAATTGAAGCCCATACTTGCTAAATATTCTAACAAAAATTTCTCTCTTTTCAGCTGACTTCTTTGAGATATCCACCCCATGCTCTTTGCATACTTGTCTCGCCTCGGCTGCAATCTTTGTTCTGTTGGGGGTGCGAGAGTCTGGAAGGAAAGGAGGCTGATAAGTGACCCTCTTAGGGACCGGAACTGTGTTCAAGTCCAGTTTTTTTTCAATCATAGCACGCCTGAACTGGCTGAACATGCCCGAGTCCCCAGTGTGTAGTTCGGTCAAAGCTTCCTTAAACGCTTTTCTCGGATCGTCGGTTGCGTAAACCTTCCTGTAGTAGAAGTCATTTACGAACTCCTGCTTGAAAAGTTCCCATTCCTCGTTCCACTCGGTTGGCATCCATTTGTCGACATGCCTAAATCGACTTTGGAGCTTAGTCTTCCCTGGCAACCTCTGCTGTCTTAACCGAGCTTCAGCCTTGACTTGATGTTTATCGATTCGGCGACGGCTGCGGGAGGCAATGTTTCGGTCCAAGTTCTTGGTTATCTTATCCAGCTCCTCCTCGAACTGATTGACCCTTCGAGCTTGGCTAGCGGCGAACTTCCTGATCCAACTCGGATTCATATAATCCTTCTCTGCAACATCCATAGCCTTGGCAGCTGCAATACACTCTTCGGTTGTGATACCGTCGAGTTCCGAATCTAGTTCGGCTGCGATCTCGGCTATGGAGTTGTACGACACTCCAAACTTCTCCGCCTGCTCCAAGTCTCTTTCCATTTCAGCTCCACCGACTTCGGTTGACTTGGGAGCGGACTTCTTCGTCTTCTTCCTCAGCTGAGATTTTGTTGTAGCTGGCATCGCTTCCTCGGCTTGGGTCTCTTCTTCTTCCTGCATCTCAACATCCGCCTCTTTATCTTCTTTATCTTCCCCCTTTTTGGCATCAGCAACAAGGCTTGCTACTGATCCATCCAGAGAGGTGAGCTGCTGTTCGGCTTGTTGAATGCGGTTGAAGAGTTGATCGACCGCGCATTCGATTCCCACCTTCTTCGCCAGTTCGGAGTCATGGCGCTCTTGTTCGGCTTTCCTCATTCCAGCGAAAGTTTCAGATACTTCAGTCTGGAAAGCAACGAACTCAGCCCAGCGTGACTCGAACCTGGACTCCCATTCTTCATCCTGTGTCTGTTGGGATTTAGCAAGGTTAGAATCAGACAAAGATTGGAATACGTTCAGCTCAGACTTAAATCCCAGAACAGTTGTCTTCAAATCCGAAATGTCTTGGCTGGTGGAGGAGGAGAATTCATCCAGCTTTATCTTCAGTGAGACATTCTCCTCCACCAGCTGCTTGTTCTTCTCTTCTTGCGTTTCCAACATCCTCAGCTGATCGTCTTTGTGTTGCTGGAAGTTAGCAAGCAGTTTGGTCCTCAGCTGGTTTACCCTCTCAGCTATCAGCTCACAGATTTCTTCAGATGAGGGAGCTAGCTGATCAGCTGGAGGGGCTTGTTCAATCATAGTTAGTGGCTCAACTGTAACCATGGCTTGTCGGTTGACCAGGTACAGTTTCAGTTCTTCTTCTTCATCCTTCGCTGCGGCGGAGGCTGCATCCAGATCATTTAGGAACTCAGCTGAGTTGACGAGCATGTTGTCGAGGAATTCAACGCAGTCTTGTCCAGCTGTTTCCCTTGTATCAGTGCCTTCTGCCTTGCTGAGGTCCAGACGACGCGTCAGCAGGGCCACCTTGTTGTTGTAGGCCACTTCTAGGTTTGTATAGTTAAAATAGTCTCGGATGCGAGACTCATCCGCCTTCAGTCTGTCCTAGCTGTGCACCCTGATTGTGTCTTCCTTCACGTACCGGTACTGAAGATCAGGTTGAACTGGTACAACAACTCGGTTCCAAGAGTTGCGAAGATGGGCATGTCACGAGCTTCTGGGAACATCCCAATCAGCTTTTGGAAACAGTAGGCCACCTTGCCTTCGTGTTCCAACGCGACTGCCTGGCGGTCAGCTTCATCGTCTATTGGGGAGGGGGATAGATCATATGGTAACGGTTCAAATGTTTCATCAATGTTGGCTAAAGAATCGGTCACAACATCGGCATCGAGCTGGGAGCTCGGAATATCAGATTCAGTTGGGAGGGGGGTTTCAATCGGTTCCTCAACATTGGCCGAAGGAGCAGTCACAATGTTGGCATCGAGCAATGAGCTCGGAACATTTGGCTGTGGTTCGGTTGAGAGAGCAAGAGGCTCTGGGGACGGTACGGCATCAACTCCTGCCGTGGGGGAGGTTGGAATGTCTTCAATATCCTCAGAGGAGGAAGAAGCATCCGATGTCACGTCTGTCTCCATCCCTTCCACCTCATCGGTTCTAGCAGCTCGAGGGACGATCTTGAAGGCAGCTGCCTCAACTGAGTAGCTCGACTCGGATGGCTCCTCAGCTGGTGCCTTCTCAACTGGTGCCTCCTCCTCGGCTGGTGCATCAGTAGCTGGTTCCTCAGCTGGCTCCTCAGCTGGCTCCTCGGCATGCTCCTCAGCCGGCACCTCAGCTGGCTCTTCAACCGTCTTCTTGAACCTTACCCTCAGCTTCTTCTGAGCAGGTTCCTCCGCCTTCTCTTTCTCCGACTCAGTCCTGCGTCGGCGTGCAGCTTTGGATTTTGTGGGGCGAGTGACAGCTGGTACCTCCTCAGCTGTGGGTTCAGCAGTCTTCGCAGCATCTTTCTTCTCCTTAGGAGTATATACACTCCTAATCACCTCATGCGCCTTCTTCGCTGTTGGGAACAGCATCAACCTCTTTACTGGGGTTTCTTCGAAATCCTCCCAGACCATATTCCGATCCTCGGTTGCGATCAAGATCAGAGCTGAGATCTTGCAACCGAAGTTGAACGTCCTCTTGACACTCAACATTCTCTCCCTGAGTCGGTTGTGGTCTCGGAGATCTTCTGCTTCTCCAGGATCAGCTGGTTCAGAAAATATTGGAACCAGTTGATCTCGTGTTTGTGCTCCAATGCCATCAACTGCTTCAACTTTGGTCGGCTGATGTCGCCAAATGGTCCGTTGTAGCCGAACACGACTTTCGACACAACATCGAACAAGAGTCGATGTTCTGGCTTCAATTTCGTCCTTTGCATATTGCTCTTCAACCTCTCCGGCGTGATTAGAGCGTTCTCCAGAAACTCATCAGCTTTCTCGTCGGTTATGTTTTCAATGAAGTCCGTGGCGGTGTGGTTTACTGGAATGACGTGGCGAAGGACGTCGGAAACTACGATGGGGAAAGACACACGGCGAATGGTTCTACCCGGAACGTCGCGTTGCCGATAGGAGACCTCCGTTGTAACTCTTTCTCTGCTGTCGATGGACGACTGCAGATTCACATAAAATTCACCGACCTGGCGCCTGAGCAGGTGGGTGGGGTAGAGCTTCGCCCATTTCAGGAGCCCGTTCTCCCTGAGAGTATTTGCAAGGGGAGCCAACACCGGCGACTCCAATTCGTCATCAGAAAGAATCTGCTCGAAGTGAATCTTCGAAACGAGCAGATCGAACGATTCTTCATACGAGGTGAGGACAAGAGAGGGTCCGGAAGAAGCCATTTTCTTGCTTTTGGGTGCCATTAAGTATCACTGCGAATGTATATATAAGAGGGAAGGAAAATCTTTGCAGAAAACGGTTAGACAAAATCTAAGAAGATGATGAATAGTAACTGCAGATAAACACGAATGAAGAAGGTAAGAGATCACTTCCTGATTTTCCGCTATTTATAGGTTTTTGACTCGATTGAGATTGACGGCTGGGGTTAAATGGCGCGAATCCATCAACGGCTGAGATCACGCGACTGTTGACTATCTTTGACTTGACATCATGGACCGAGTTCCAACCAGCGCGTGAGAAGGTGTACAGTTTTTCATGTCAGCCCAGTCGCACTATAAAGTAGGCTATTGATGTTCAGCCGTACTTTACATTTAATGCGACATGATGGCTATTTTAATGTAACTGACTTGCTCAGGAATGTTTGAATTTATTTCAAACATTCTCATTTAAGAACATAACACCTTCAGCTATAAATGTTACCTGCCAGCTGATGTAGGAATCAGTTGTGTTCACCTATCAGCTGATGTCGGAATCAGCTGTGTTCCAATGTTGCGGCATACCATCAGCTGACTCGAGTTCGTCTGTTCAGCTGACGTCTAATCCAATGTTGCAGCATACCACCAGCTGACTCGAGTTCGTCTGTTCAGCTGATGTCTGATGTCTTCAGTTGGCGATCTGCATCCGAGATTTCCCCTTCATCTGAGCTTCCCATCAGATGGATATCTATCTCTTCACCTCAGCTGGTTCCTCATCTGATGGATCCAACAATCCAAGTAGATCACATAACATCTTGAACCGTGTTTCGGCTAGAGGTTTGGTGAAGATATCTGCTCTCTGAATCTCAGTTGGAATCTTCTCCATGGATACGTCCTTCTTCTCAATATGTTCTCGGATGAAATGATGTCGGATGTCAATATGCTTCGTCCGAGAGTGATGAACAGGATTCAAAGAGATAGCAATGGCACTAGAGCTATCGCAATGAATGGGAACCTGTCCAGTTGCAACTTCATAGTCTCTCAGCTGTTGCTTGAGCCACAACACTTGCATGCAGCAGTTACCGGTAGCCATATACTCTGACTCGGTTGTAGAAGTGGCAACACATGCTTGTTTCTTGGAGAACCACGAAACTAGCTTGCTTCCCATGAACTGACAGTGTCCAGATGTGGACTTCCTGTCCAACCGATCTCCGGCTAGATCTGCATCTGAGTATCCGGTCAGTTGGATGTTGTCGTCGGTTGGATACCACAGCCCAACATTTACAGTTCCCTTCAGATACTTGATGATGTTCTTTGCTGCCAACATGTGAGCTTCCCTCGGTTGAACTTGGAACCGAGCACACACTCCAACCGCGTAAGATATGTTTGGCCGACTGGCGGTTAGATATAGCAAAGAACCGATGATCCCTCTATACTTACTGGCATCCACGAGCTTTCCCTCAGTTCCAGGTTCAATCTTCCAGTTAGTATTCATCGAGATCCTTGTGGTCTTACTTGTCTGCAATCCGAACTTGGTGATGAGCTCCTTTGTATACTTGGACTGATTGATGAAAATCCCTTCTGGTGACTGCTTCACTTGTAGTCCAAGAAAATAATTCATCTCGCCCATCATCGACATCTCGAACTTCTCCTTCATAAGATTTGAAAATTTTTCACACAGTTCCTCCGACTTAGAACCGAATATGATGTCGTCGACGTAGATTTGCACAACAAGTATATCTTCTCCAACTTTGATGGTGAACAGTATTTTGTCAACTGACCCTCGTTTGAACCCCGAGTTCAGAAGAAAACCACAAAGAGTGTCATACCAAGCCCTGGGTGCTTGTTTTAATCCATAGATTGCTTTCTTCAACTTGTACACTCTTCCATCTTCAGTTTCAAAACCAGGAGGTTGTTCAACATATACATCTTCCTTGATATCACCGTTGAGGAAGGCACACTTCACATCCATCTGATAGACCTTGAACTTGTGAAATGCAGCATAGGCTAGAAAGATTCGGATGGCTTCCAGCCTTGCAACTGGCGCAAAGGAGTCCTCGAAATCGATTCCTTCTTGTTGGTAATATCCCTGAGCTACCAACCTTGCTTTATTCCTCACGATGAATCCAATGGCATCTCTCTTGTTCTTGAAAATCCATTTTAATCCGATGACTTTGACACCATTTGGTCTTTCTACCAACTCCCATACACAATTGTGTAGAAATTCATTCAGTTCCTTTTGCATGGCTGTTGTCCAGTGAACACAGTTGAGAGCTTCCACAACATTCTTCGGTTCTGGCACATCAACTACGAAGCAAGAAATCATGGCAACCTCTCCAGCTTGCTCGAACTCCTCAAGAACTGCCAACTCCTCAGCATATTGGGCATAAGTGTTGGAATCTTCCTCAGTTGAATCTGGATTTGCAACTCTGCTCCTTGTACGCACACCTTTGGTTGGATCTCCGATGATATTGTCAGTGGAATGATCTTTATACCATCTTCAGTTGCGTCTTCCTTCTTCTTCCAACTGTGGCTGTTCCGTAATCTGAGCTGTGGAAGATGCTGGACTCTTCTGAGCTGGTGATTTATCAGTTGTTGAGTCTGGATCCTCAACATTGATAACATTTTGAACCGGACTCGGTTGGGCTTCGGATGCTGATGCAGTTGGAGAGGCATCAGCTGGAGTTCCCCCTTGAGATGAGATGGGGGTCTTCACATTCATCTTCAGAGGAATATGGATCATCATCCTCAGTTGCCCATACCAATGGTTCAGCTAAATTCTTTTCCCTTAGTGCTTGCGATCTGGTGAGAACAGGTGGAACCTGTGGATCAGCTTGTCGTCCTTTAACCTATTCTCTGCACTCAAAAGTAGATTCATCAAAACTAACATGAGGTGTTATCTCCACAACACGAGAGCTGTTGTTGAAAACTCTATAAGCCTTGATCCGAGCAGCATATCCAAGAAATATGCCTTTCGAAGCTTTGGCATCAAAAAATTTCAACTAAGTCTTCCCATTGTTGTGAATATAACACTTAGAACCAAAAACGCAAAAATATGAAATATCTGGCTTCCTGCGTCTCCATGGCTTGTATGGTGTCTTTCCCAACCGCTTGGTTAGAAGAGACCGGTTCTGGATGTAGCATGCTGTGTTGATGGCCTCAGCCCAAAATCTCTTTGGCAGAGCTGAGCTTGTCAACATGGATGTAGCTGCATCTTTCAGTGTTCGGTTTCTTCGCTCAGCTACTCCATTCTGTTGCGGAGTACGTGCAGCTGATGTTTGATGTGTAATTTCGTGCTTCTCGCAGTACTCGATGATGGTTTCATTTAGAAACTCGGTTCCACGATCTGATCGGATGGAAATGATTTTCATCTCTTGTTGGTTCGATATCCGATCCATCAGCTTGGGTAGCTCATCTCGGGTTTCACTTTTGTGTCGCATGAAAATGGTCCACGTGTATCTGTAGAAATCATCAGTTACAACAAGTGTATACTTGTTGCCATTCATGCTCTTTGGTGTAACTGGCCCGAAGAGATCCATGTGGATCAGCTGTAACACTCGGTCGGTTAAGGGAGTTGTCTTCAACCGGAAGGAGGATCTAGCGAGCTTTCCCAACTGGCATGCACTGCAGATATGTGTTGTTGAAAACACTCGGTTTGGTATGCCTTTTGCATGTTCTTGTCTGGCAAGTTGGTTCATAGTCTTGAAATTCAGATGGTTGAGCCTTTTGTGCCACAGCCAGCTCACATCTGAACTGCTCTTTGATAACAAGCAGGTGTCAGGAAGACTACTGTTCCAGTCAGCATAGTAGACATTTTCGGTTGGCGATCGATTTCCCAACAATATGACCTGCTTTGATCCGACATTTTTAACCCTGCAACCCTGTGCATCAAACTTGACAGAGAAACCATTATCACAGAATTGGCTGATGGAGAGCAAGTTATGCTTCAATCCATCAACATATGAAACATTAGAAATCGAAACGTGATTGGTTTCAAGGGTACCGTAACCTCTGGTGTGGCCTTTTGAGTTGTCACCAAAGGTAACTGAGGGTCCTTCTTTCTCCACGAAACTCCCAAGCAAATCCTTCAGATTTGTCATGTGTTTCGAACATCCACTATCCATCACCCACATGGTTCGTGAAGCTTTATTCTTCCTCAGCTGTTTCTCCTGTTCCTGCACAGAGAAACTCGCTTAGGTCCCCAATTTCAGTTGGGTCCTGGAGGGTTAGAACCAGTTCCCCCTTGAACTGTGGGTCGTTTTTCCCTATATACTCGGATAGATTTATCATTCCAGATCACTTTTCCTTCATCATCATCTGCCGGCATTTCCGCCGGTAATTCCGGCGCGAAATTTCCCGCCAAATTTCCGCCGGTGATCCGTCGGTGTTTCGCAGGAATTTTTTTTTAAGTCGACCCGCCTTTTTACTGGCGGAATTTCTCCGGTAATTCCGCCAGTATTTTCACATTTTTTTGTAGTGATAATAAATAAATATGCATGTGATTATATTATAATTAGAATAGATTATATATTAATTTGCATAAATAATTGAGAGGATATATATGATCGATATAGATGGCATTTAGTTTTATATAGGAGATTATAAGTATATTTTTATATTTTATATTTAGTATATTAAAGATATATAGTAATAATAGATATACATGTAAGACTTGAGAAATTATTATATAAATATAATAAGTAATATATGTGTATTATAAATTAATAATGCCAAAATTACCATAATCAAGGAAAATTGGAACGGAGCACCGTAGAGGGGCACCGCTTATTTTCCTATTATTAATAAGATTAAGTTAAATATTCTATACAATATTGTTCTTATTGATCTTGATTCTTGAATATTTATAAAGGCTCTTTAAGTATGGAGTATATTATCCAAAAAACAACGTGAGACATAAAATTTTCTACTAAATATATATTACATCCGTCCCGCCAAATACGACCTAGTTCATATAGGCACGGAGACTAAAAAAAAGGTATTGGGTATAAAGAGAGTTTTAGTGTAGTGTAAATGCATTATTATAATGCTAATAAAGTTATAGATGTGATGGTGGATAGTGTGTAGTGGGAGTAGGTTAGTAAGGTTTAGATGGAATGGTGGGCCACATGTAGTGTGAATGCACATTTTATAATGTTATACATTAATTGTTTCCTTTAAAGGAAACAGACCAAATATAATGGGACGTCCCAAAATGGAAAACATGTCGTATTCGGTGGGACAGAGGGAGTATGATATACGGTAGAATATAGAACATATAAAAATATCTAAAATTATATAAATAAGAATAGTCATGTAGGAACCCAAATCAAGAAATCCATTTTCGTAACACACAAGAAAATAACAGCTGAATTGCAGAAGCATACAACAAGATTACTGTAAACTTTCAGCTAAGAACAAATCAATGGAACAGTAAAACAATAAACCCAAATCAGCTAAGAACGCAATGCTTAACGTGGTTCAGATCATGAAGATCCTACGTCCACGGAGGGGAGAATTAGACTTGTATTACTGGTCAATCGAAGAAGAAGATTACAGACTAATGAATGAAGAAATTCTCATCTACTCTCATTCTCTCTGATTTTTCTATCTACTTCTCTCTCTTCAAACTCAACTATGACTCGAGGTTGTTACAACTGAATCAACACTCTTAACTAATACATCAAAGAACTCTTGATCACAGCCATACAATAATAGACGCACAAGATTGAATCTACACTAAGATTGCTGAGCTGGCATATGATTGATAACCAACTCGAGTAGACCTTCTCTTCCATGCAGACTGATCCCTTAGCTTCTCATTATTTGCTGAATGATCCTCATTCCAATTTGACAAGTTGTGCAGACATTCCTCAACAATCTTTACCTTGAATGCACAACTCTTCAACTCTTCATTCTTTAAGAGCACAAGATCTAACTTCCCCCTCACTTTGCCCCATTACAGGGCTATCTTCTTCATGAGACTATCATTGTTGTCGAGGCAGCAATTTCACCAAGCCAAGGCAATGCTTAAACTTGGTTGGAGGCAAAGCCTTTGTTAGTACATCTGCAGCATTATCTTTTGTACCAACTTTCTCAACCTTCACCTTTCCTTTCCCTATCACATCTCTGATAAAATGATGCCTCACATCAATATGTTTACTCCTTTCATGGTAAACTTGATGCTTTACCAATTTAATGGCACTTTGACTGTCACACTTGATAGTGACACACCTCTGCTTCATTCCAAACTCACCAACAATCCCTTTCAGCCAAAGAGCTTCTTTTACAGCTTCCACTAAAGCCATATATTCTGCCTCAGTAGTAGATAAAGCCACTACTGACTGAAGCACTGACTTCCAACTCACTGATGAGCCAAACATAGTGAAAACATAACCACTCTGAGACTTCCTGTTATCAAGGTTTGCTGCATAATCAGAATCAACATATCCTTCAATGCAATCCATCTTCTTCCCTTCTTGTTTTTCAAACAATACTCCCATATCTGCAGAACCTCTCAAATACTTCATGATCCACTTCAGACCTTCCCAGTGAGCTTTCCCTGGTTCTGCCATGTACCTGCTACAAACACTTATAGCATGAGCAAGATCAGGTCTAGTACAGATCATACAGTACATAATACTCCCTACAATGCTAGAATAAGGTATATTTTTCATAAATCTTTGTTCAAACTTATCTTGAGGTTTCTGATCTGCAGATAATTTGAAATATTTTCCTAATGGCACTTGAACTGATCTTGATTCATTCATTTGGAATTTCTTCAACACCTTTAGAATATAGTCTTGTTGAAACAACCACAGCTTATCACATCTTTTGTCTCTGACTATATCCATCCCTAGAATCCTTCTGGCCTCACCAAGATGCTTCATTTCAAACCTTGATTCCAAATCAATCTTCACAGCTTTTATTTCTTCTTTACTCTTACTTGCCAACAGGATATCATCAACATACAAGAGAAGATAAGTGACCACAGCATTTTCAGAATACTTCAAGTAGACACATCTATCATAAGCTGATCTTGTGAAGCCAATACTTGTAAAATGCTCATCAAACTTCTTATACCACTGTCTTGAGCTTTGTTTCAACCCATAGATTGATTTTTTCAGCAAGCAACACTTGTTTTCATCACCAGGAAGCACAAAACCCTCAGGCTGATTCATGTATATGTTTTCCTCTAAATCGCCATTTAGAAAAGTTGTCTTAACATCCAGCTGTTCCAGCTCCAAACCATACTGAGCAACAATGGATAGCAAAATCCTGATTGAGCTATGTTTAACAACTGGTGAAAAAACCTCATTAAAATCAATCCCTTCTCTTTGAGTAAAGCCCTTTGCTACCAGTCTTGCTTTATACCTCAGTGTCTCTACACCATTAATCATCTCCACCTTTTTCTTGTAAATCCACTTGTACCCTATGCATTTCTGCTTCTTAGGCTTGTCAACTATAATCCAGGTTTTATTTCTAAACATGGATTCTATCTCATCTTTCATGGCCTTCAACCATAGCTTGCTTTCTGCACAGCTCATTGCTTCCTTATATTTTTTAGGCTCAGAATAACATACTTCTTCCACAGTAGCAAAAGCATAGGCTATCATATCAGCTTCTCCATATCTATTTGGTGGAGTGATTGTTCTTCTTGTTCTGTCTCTTGCCAACTGATAATCCTCCAAATTTTCTTCTTGAACCTGTTCTCTGTCTGCATTCATGTCATCCATCTCAGTTACCTCATCACTTGATCTCATTTCTTCTCCATGCTCCACCTCAAACAATGCAGCTTCCCTCCTAATCTCAGCATAATTTGGATTATCCATATAAGGCATCTTGTCTTCAATGAAGGTGACATCTCTACTAATAATAGCTCTCTAATTCCCAGATTCCAAGCACCACAGTCTATATCCCTTCACACCTATTGGATATCCTAACAACACACATCTTAGTGCCATTGGTCTTAGCTTGTCTTGCCTTATATGTGCAAATGCCAAGCAACCAAATATCTTCAAATATGAATAACTAGGAGATCTGCCACTCTACATCTCATATGGTGCTTTGAAACCAATAGCAGAGGATGGACATTTATTGATCAAATGACATGCAGTATTGACTACTTCTGCCCAAAATTTCACTGGCATTCCTGAGCTGGTTAACATGCATCTTACCCTTTCTAGAATAGTGCGGTTCATTCTCTCAATGACACCATTCTGTTGAGGGTTAGCAGGAACAGTCCTATATTTCCTTATACCCTTGGACTTGTAGAAACTTTCAAACTCTTCAGACAGAAATTCCAATCCATTATCAGTCCTTAGGTATTTTACATTTAATCTTAGCTCATTCTCCACTTCTGCACACCATTCTTGAAATCTTGAGAATGTGTCAGACTTGTTCTTCAGAATGTACACCCACAGCTTCCTTGAATAATCATCTGTCAGTGACAAGAAGTATCTACCATCACTGATCGAACTTACTCTTGCAGGCCCTCACAGATCACTATGCACATATTCTAATGGATTCTTAGAGATAGATCTACCAGTAGGGAATGGAGATTTAGTGCTTTTACCAAGTATGCAATCTTTACATATTTTCAACTTTGTAGATGCATTAACCTTTAATAGACATTGCTTGCCTAATTCACTAATCCCCTTTTCACCAACATGTGCCATTCTTCTATGCCATAGCTCAACTTCAGACTCTGTACTCACATTGGATTCACCCACCACCACATCAGCAAGCAAATGATACAGCTTCTTGATTCTAATTCCCTTCAGCATCACATTAGCACCCTTTAAGACCTTAACATATCCATTATGACCTCTATATTCATAACCCTTTTCTTCAAGCATGCCAAGTGATACTAGATTTCTTTTAAAACTGGGAACATACCTCACATCCTGCAGAATCCGAATTTGACCTTCATTAGTTCTAAATTTTATGTTGTCAATTCCCTTGATTGCACAGGTTTGTTCATTGCCCATTACCACAGATCCATAAGCTCCATAGTGAATCTGCATAAACCATTCCTTGATGTGGCACATATGAAAAGTGCAGGCTGTATCCAAAATCCACTGATCACCAAGCCCAGATTCCATCACATTCATAGCTTCTGCTTTTTCTACTTCTTGAGAGATATCAGCTGTGTTCTGATCATTTGAAGCTCCACCTTCACCACTAGCTTGTAACCTCTTCCATGAATAGCAATCTCTTCTAATGTGACCAGGCTTCTTACAGTGGTAGCACTTTCTTGAGTCTTCAATCTCTTTTTCCTGCTTTCCATTCTTTGACTTATACAGATGGTACTTCTTCTTGCCTCCATTGTAAGGCTTCTTGAACTTCCCATCTTTCTTGAACTTTCCTTTTACATTCATGGCTTCTGATGAATGTTCTTTCTTCACTCCAACAGATTTCTGCAATTCTTTTGCCTTAATTGCAGACTGCACCTCTTCCAAAGAGATTTTATGTTCTCTGCCATATAACATGGCATCTCTTAGATGATCATATGAACTCGACAAGGCATTCAATAAGAGGATTGCCTTATCCTCATCTCCCAGTTGTACCTTAATGTTCTCTAGATCATCAACCGCTCTGTTGAATTGATCTAATTGTTCAAGAACATCTTTTCCATCTTCAATCTTGAAGGAATACAACATCTGCTTCGTATAGAGCCTGTTTGCCAATGATTTCTCCATATACAGGTCTCCTAACTTCTTCCACAAGCCCTCTGCTGTGCTTTCTTTCGAAACTTCCCTCAAGATTTTGTCACTTAGACAAAGGATAATGGTGTTGTATGCCTTCACCTCGATCTCAGCTCTCATTTGCATTTCCTTAGCAGATTCTCCTTCCTCTATCTTCGCTTCTTCATTCTTCCCTTTGTTATCTTTGGGAAGTGGTTTGAGGAATTCGCCCAAACCTTGTTGGGTGAGGAGAGCTTTCATCTTGATATGCCACAGGCCAAAGTCGTTTTTGCCGGTGAATTTCTCAGCCTCAAATCTCGTCGCCATCGTTGTAACTTGCTTTCTCCTTCAAGCTTCTGCAATCAACTAACTCAAAGTCACGAAGATCTCGTAGATCGTGTTCCTACAGACGGTGCCAAATGTAATTCTTATTCAGAATCGCACAAGAAAATAACAGCTGAATTGCAGAAGCATACAACAAGATTACTGTAAACTTTCAGCTAAGAACAAATCAATGGAACAGTAAAACAATAAACCCAAATCAGCTAAGAACGCAATGCTTAACGTGGTTCAGATCATGAAGATCCTACGTCCACGGAGGGGAGAATTAGACTTTGTATTACTGCTCAATCGAAGAAGAAGATTACAGACTAATGAATGAAGAAATTCTCATCTACTCTCATTCTATCTGATTTTTCTATCTACTTCTCTCTCTTCATACTCAACTATGACTCGAGGTTGTTACAACTGAATCAACACTCTTAACTAATACATCAAGGAACTCTTGATCACAGCCATACAATAATAGACGCACAAGATTGAATCTACACTAAGATTGTTGAGCTAGCATATGATTGATAACCAACTCGAGCAGACCTTCTCTTCCATGCAGACTGATCCCTTAACTTCTCATTATTTGCTGAATGATCCTCATTCCAATTTGACAAGTTGTGATATACTCCCTCCGTCCAATTTCAATGTACCCACTTACCACAAATTTTTTGTCCAATTTGTATGTACCCACTTTAATATTTTTACCCTTCTACCCTCATTCTCTCA
This sequence comes from Schizonepeta tenuifolia, assembly GCA_029490685.1. Classification (NCBI taxonomy): domain Eukaryota; kingdom Viridiplantae; phylum Streptophyta; class Magnoliopsida; order Lamiales; family Lamiaceae; genus Schizonepeta; species Schizonepeta tenuifolia. The sequence goes on from CM055956.1 coordinate 89,354,771, forward strand.
TCCTATTTTCTACCCTTTGCCATTATGGACCCACACTTACCAACTAACTTATCTAATTAAGCAGACTAATTAAACAGGCTAATAACCCAACCCAACCCAAAATCGAGACCCACTATTGGGGCCTTCTCTCATTTTTCTGCAAACAACTCTCTCTATTCTCTCATTTCCCCCAAACCCAAACCCTAGATCTAAGCTTCCATCTTCTTCCCCGCCGCTGCTCCCCCAAAATCGAAGCTGCTACTCTTCTTCGATTTGCCCCCTCTTCGCTATGAAGTTTCACTTCCCTGATTCCCCTAATTTTCATCTGACATTCATGGGTTCCGATGATGAATCTGAAGGTGATTCGCCTCTTTTCATCGATGATATACCCCGTCCACCAGGGTACGAAACCCCCTCAAATTTTGATGATTTGGTGCCGGAGTCTGTCGAGACTGTCGTTGCCCAGATGGTGAAACCTCCGCACGAATCTGTCATTGCCCTACGTGGATCTGACGAGGCTGTCGTTGCCCTTGGTGCTGATGAGGATTCTATATCCATGAAGAAGGGCTTGGATCCATATCAGCTCTACCGCCTAGCCGCGATGAACTATGAATTTGAAACGGACACCGAATCGGATACTACTCAGGTTCTTCCTTTCAATTCTGTATCTCGTTTAAGGCTGGTGATGCCTGGTTAATATGGGTGGGCTGGTGATGATTTGATGTTTATGTTCGATGGTACTGATACATATATACTCTTGTTCTTGTTCTTGTTGCCTTAAATGCTGCAAATGATGCAATTGAAACTGCTGGTGCAATTTGTGACACTGATACAGATACTACTCTTGTTCTTGTTGCCTTAAATGCTGCAAATGATGCAATTTCTGACTATGATACCCCTACTACTCTTGTTCTTGTTGCCTTGAATGCTGCAAATGATGCAATTGATCATGCTTGTGCTATATGTGACTATGATACAGATACTACTCTTGTTCTTGTTGCCTTGATTGCTGCAAATGATGCAATTGATCCTGCTGATGCTATATGTGACTATGATACAGATACTACTCTTGTTCTTAAGCTGCATCCCACCCATTGTTTTAGGTCTTTTATGTGGTTTATTATGATGCCTTTGCTGTGATTTAAGGGTGGTGATTATATGATGATTATGTGAGAGAAGGGTTAATCTGATTTGTGCCTTGTTCTTGTTGTCTTGAATGCTGGAAATGATGCAATTTTACTGCTGAATGTCTCAAAATGATTATAGGCAAAAACTTTCACATTGTTTAGTTTACATTCCAAACAACCAAAAAACAAAAACTTTCACATTGTTTGTTCATGTAAACAGACAAAAAACATCTGCCTTGGACTTCCCTCCATTAATCTTGTAATACCACCTGCTCCAATGCCTCTGTTAGGTCATCTAGATTGTAGAATCTGTTTTCTACATTTTCATGGCAGTTTAAGTGATCCAAGCTTTCTCTAACAAGTTGTTCATCAACTTCAATACAGTCAGGCAAGATGCCTTGTCTCTGCATATGGTCTTTTCCTGTATGAGGAATCTTGTAGTTGTTCCCTCCTTTCTGCCTCATGATTTCTTGATAGCAGCCCTGTAGTGTTAAGAAAATCTTGTTTAACTTCTCTGGTGGGTACTTCTCATATGCCTCTTTGACATTATGCAACAACTCTTCAACATTGTGGGCAGGTTTTTGATCTTTCAGTGTCTGTATGCTTCTAAAAAACCCTAGGTCATTCACATTAGTGTCTGGACTATTGGCAGGTTGGTTTATCAGTTGGATATGGAATCCATCTGATCTTGCAATTGCTTAAAAGTCTTCATCACTGTCTAGAATGTGGGGTTTGGCATTATCTTGTTGAATGTAAATGTGTTTGCCTAGAATCTCAGCTGGTCACTTGGCTTTAATTGTGGGCACCATCTGCATGATTAAATGATAAGGAATCAGATACTACTCTTGTGATTATACTGCTGCAAATGATGCAATTGTTCCTGCTGATGCAATTTGTGCCTTCTATGTATGCTGTAAATGGTAAGTGTGTGATTTTGAGACAAGTATACAGATACTACTCTTGTGATTATGCTGCTACAAATGATGCAATTGCTCCTGCTGATGCAATTTGTGCCTTCTATGTATGCTGTAAATGGTAAGTGTGTGATTTTGAGACAAGTATACAGATACTACTCTTGTGATTATGCTGCTGCAAATGATGCAATTGATCCTGCTGATGCAATTTGTGAGTTCTATTGCTATAATAATTCTGACCTCAGTGAGTAGTTGCTCTTTCATGACTGGCCTTGTAACCTGCTGCATTGCTTTGGTTTCAAGGGTACCCTTGTCTCTGTTCTTTGAATTCCTTTGTGATGCCTCCTCTGTGATGAATGGAAATATTCCAAATTTGCCATCAAAGATCACATTTCCCTCAGTGTCTATGATTGGCCTTGAAACTGCACAGTTGAACATGATTTTGTGGATGAATCTCTTTGACTTGCATTTCCTATGTGGTTCTATCTCACCTGCACAAAGGTAGTACCTATCTTTTGTCTTTGTAAGGTAGAACCATTTCTCATCTACATGCACTGTGTTGTGCATTTTCTGAAACTTGATTTTCCCACCCACTATGATGCTTTCAAGTTGTTTAAGGCTCCAATTGAGTCTGCACAACTGATTTTCTGGGGTAAGGAATGGTTTTATGGCATTAGTATGTGCCTTGAGCTTGTTATCTTTGTACCAGAGGTGAACTAAACTCTTACTAACTCCTAGATTAGCTGCCAAGAGCCTCAATGATGTTCTCTGTAAAACTGAGAGGTTTTTCACCTTATTCTCATCAAACTCCTTCCTTTTTTTGCGCACTGACCCAAACTTACTGTTGTTGATACTTACAGGAATTCCAAGAAGTTGTTGAGCGGCAGCCTTCTTCCAAATCTTCCAAATAGTCTTCAAGCAAACATGAAACTCCTCTGCAGCAGCTTTCTTTGCTCCCCAATGCAGTTTTCCATGGCTGCTGCGCTGGAGAAGCCATTGGGCTATGGTGTTTTGCTCGGTGGTTGTTAAATCTTTGGGGCCTTTTGTTGGCTGCACCATCTTAGCAGCTTTCAGTATTTATAGTTTTTGGTAGTTGTAAACTGCTCAATGCAGTGATTAATGGCTGTATTTATAAGACTTTTAGTGGGTAGGTTGCTTTCAAATTTCCCTCCCTTGTGTTTTTGGTCACATCATTGTACTTGTATCATTTGTTTATTCAATGAAAGTTTAATTTTGCCTCCTATAGTTTCATCTTTCCCTCCATTTCGTGTGAATCTGCTCCTTCATTCCTTTTCATTTATGCTGAAGTTTATTGTTATTTAATCGAGCAGGAAAAAAAAATTTAGGAGCAAGAAAAAAAAATCCAGTTTATTGTCCATTAATTGAGCAGGAAAGAAAAAAATTAATGATAAAAAAATCGATTGCAAGCAAAAAATAAAAAAATCGAAACAGTGGTCATTTTAATGACCAATTCAGTAAAGGCTATACACACAAGGCAAGACTTGCTTTTCTTAATGACAAATTAAGATGCTAATTGTATCCATTAACACTACCCCTCAATTACACCTTTATTCCTTCTCTCACCTACTTTATCAGCTTTATTAAAACCCGTGCCAGTACCCAAATGGGTACATTGAAATTGGACGGAGGGAGTACTACTATGTTATTATGAGAAAACCATTATTATACTATTAAAATATTATCGTTTCAAGTGTGGGTGTGCTGCACGAATTTTCGACTCTCAATTATTGTGAAGGAACGAGGAATGGCAAACAAAGCAATCCGCCATCCACCACCAAATCATGCCCCGTCACAAACGCCGCCTCATCCGACGCTAGGAACGCCGCTGCCTCCGCCACGTGCTCCGCGGTCAGCGCCACCCCTTTCAAGCTAGTAAACCTCCCAAAAACACTCTCCACATCACCGGCCGTCCGGAGCCCCATTGTTCCGGCGAGCGGCGTCGCCACCGCCCCTGGCGACACGCAGTTAACCCTAATCCCGTGGGCCCCCAGCTGCATGTTCGCCGCCCGCACCAGCCCCAACACCGCCTGCTTCGACATCACATAGTCTGTCATGTTGCTCCCGCCCTTCGTCGCCGCCACACTGGCGGTGCAGATAATAGCGCCTCTCGTTCCCATCTCCACCATCTTACGCGCCGCCTGCTTCACGCACGCGGCCGCGCCGCGCGTGTTGACACGCATGACGCGGTCCAACTGCAAGAGGTCGAGGTCGAGCACAGTCTGAGCGGAGTTGCTGACGGTGCCGGCGTTGCTGAACATTATGTCGACGCCGCCGTAGGTGGTGGCTGTCCATTCTACCATCGACTTGACCTGCTCCTCGTCGGCGACGTCGCAGTGGACGTAGCTGCACCGCTGCTGGCCGATGGATTCTGCGACGGAGCGGCCCTTCTCTGACTGGACATCGGCGATCACCACCGCGCGTGCGCCGCGGTCGGCGAAGAGGCGGGCGGTGGCCTCGCCGATACCGCTGGCGCCGCCGGTTACAATGGCTACTTTGCCTTCGAGCTTCTTCATGTTCATGATGAGGTTGTTTGTCATTTTTGGAATATGATCGTATTAGTATTTCTTTTAGATGATGATAGTTATGATATTATTATATAGATAGAGAGAGAGATAAATAATGATAGTGGATTTGATTTGGGTATTCTCGTAGCGATTGAGCTCCTCTTTTTATAAGAGTGAAAAATATACCTATAATTATTTAATTAATAAAAACAAATTAAAATACATCCACAAGCGATGCACTTTCGGGTCGGCATGTACACCGTGAGGTCCAGCGCCGCTCTCAATTTCCTTAAGTAAAAAAACGAAAATTAATTGAAAACTACGTACCACTTTTTCGATGAAATAGACAAATTTATCCCTAATGAAAAACTTAAAAGAAAACAAGAAAAATGAATCTCTTGCCTCTATCCCGTATGTCAATAATTACCACTCGTGTCTTTAAAGTCCTCATATTCCTATTTGAAAAGTATGATTTACTCAACATATTAAAACACTTAAACAAGATTTAAATTAACGTCGAACATCTTTTAATTAGGTAAAAATGCACTATAATTTTGTAACAATTAAAAAATAAATACATATATATTTCATGATAGGAAATATGAAAGTGAATGATTTGGTCTCAACTCGAATTGGAATATTCCTCTAAAAAAACTCGAATTGGAATAGTATGCATCAATTGGCAGCGCAATTTAGAAAATGGAAAAAAGAAGAAACTGAAATGGTAACGTGCATGGCTACAAAATTTTTGGGGCAAAATACATTGAAATACATTACGTACTTTTGCTACTTCGTTTATTTTGCTCATAATTTTTCAATTTTTTCAAAAAAAATCCACTAACTTGTAATTTTATTTAAATTTTTCTTAATGTTAAATTTCACTCAAATTAAATCTGACGTTGCGCTTATATGTCAGTTTAAATGACACATAATTGAAGTTTATCATTTTATCTTTTAGATATTTATTGTTGATGTCATCCTTCCAGTAATCTCCATTTTGTTGTGCCACCTCCAAGTATAGAGTGACTAGTCAGCATCTTTATTCAAAAGCTGTGACTTCAACAAATTCTGCGACCACCAGTACTAATATTCCAACCCAAGAAAGCAATGCCAATGTGATATATAGCTTTTGATCTAATTGCGACTACTACATTTTGTAGGGTTTCCTTTGTCAATGATATGTCATGCTGGGACATGTACTTATTTTGAAAAAATATATATATATTGTAATCTTATTATGGAAGACCCGTGTAATCTAATTTTCTGATGAAATACAAAGTTTGACTATTACTCTAAGACTAGCTCACATTTTTAATGCTTTTTATTCTTTATTTTTGTTTGTAGCAGAGTGAAAATATGATTCAGAAAGCAAATGGAAACATCTAAAAATTTCACCACAAGATTCGTGAATTTGGAAGAATCCATATTTTAATTGTAGTTTAGGTACGAACGACATCGTATGCAGTTTCTATAAACTAATGTTGAATTTAGAGGAAAGAAAGGTTGGCACACGCTCAGATGCCACCACATAAGAAAAGTTTGTTGGATCTAGGAGCAACATTTATGTATTTTTATGCATTCTTACTGAAGGAGAGAAGTTTATTGGATCTAGGAGAAACTGGAGTGACAATCGCATGGAGAGAGTACGTCAACAATTACTAATACAAATCAATGACGACTTATTTGTGTCTTAAAATATTTCGAGATGTTTGTTGATTATAGGAGAAAATACTAGGGGGGCATTTGAACATTCATGGAAGAGTAATAGAGAGAAAGATCGTCAACATGTTAAAACACTTAACGAGAATTAAATTGATGAGGAACAAATCCAATGTTTTTCTAATCTATACTTATATAAAAAAGTTTTGTTTTACACAATTTGAAATCGCCCAAAATATCCTTACTATAATATTTTAGTATAATATATTATTAGTTACAAGAAATACAAATTTACCTTATTGATAATTAATTACTTACCTTATGACATGATTTGAAAGAAAATCAAATTTATCTTATTGATATTACTTGATATATCATCCGTCCATATAAAATAAAAACAGAGATTTGATATTGTGCTTATGATTTTTTAACCAAAATCGTGTCTAATTTATAAAAAAAAAAATAGAGCTTTGATATTTTTAATTATTTATAAAAAATTGAATTTTGTAATATAGAATGACGTTTTATTTGTCTAAAGTTAAAGGGGGAAAACATATTTAATATTTCATTATCATTCTTTTAGGTTTTTATAACAAAATTTCTTTCGTTTGAATTTTCATATTTTAGTTTTGCGTCATTTTTTTCTTAATTCTTGCAACTCAAAGCCGTTTTCAATCTTCCAAGAGATTCCACATAATTTTGAGGTTCAACCAATCCGCATTTAACTTATTTAATCTTATCAAGGTAATTTTATCTTTTTCACTTTCACTTTTTACAAAAAATTAGCGCTAATTTTTTTTTCCATATTCCCATTCATGAATCATGATTCATCAAAAGATATATTATATTGCATATTTCAAAACGTATCCTGCATATTCGTGATGAACCATATTAAGGTAATTTCTCTATGCATACTTGTGTAGTATACTTATCTATTTATTTATTTATTAAGAAATATATTCATCCATTACTATTACTCTTAATATGAGTTAGGCTTATACGATTATTTGTTCTTTTTATTCTAGATAAAAACATCATGAAACCAGCTTCCTAATGCAAAGAGAGCAGTGATGTCTATGAAGGAGTTAATTTTTTTTCTTGTACAATATACATTCGACAAAAAATCACCAAATTTCTTTTCAGGAAACTTCACTTATTTTGTATAGTGACAATTTATTAGTACTTTTATAATGACAGTGAAAGAATAACTGAATTAAAATGTAAATAATAGTTATTATATTTGGCATACATGAGAAAAAAATGAGAGTGCTCTTTACAATTAAATATTTTTATTATTTTTTATTTTTCCATTAATGATAGAATATTAATTTTTGGGAAATTGCAAAAAAAATTAATAAAAAAAGATTATATAAATTATAAATATTAGTAATTTATTATAAACTAAATATAAATTAATTCGTCATTATTTATTTAGTATAATCATTGTTTTAACGTGTGAGTGCATGTTACTTATACTAGTTATGTGAAATAGACTATAGTAACAATTAAAAAAAATAGAAAATATATATATATTTCATTATAGGAATTAGAAATATGAAATTGAATGAAGAAAGATAGTATTTCATCAATTGGCGGCGCAATAACCTTTGTTTTGCCGGCGGCATTAATTCATGTGGCTACAAATTTTAAACGAGTGTCCTAGAAATAGAAGGATGAAGAATAGTGTTTTGTAAATTTTCTATATTAGGAGTCACTACTGACCTAAATAATTAACGACGATATTTCTTGCTATCAGAAAATGACTTAGAAAATGCAAGCTTAAAGCTAGATTTTGGCTCCAAAAAAACAAAATTACACAGAATTACGCAAACTTAAATCACCTACTACTGGGTGCATATTATTAGCTCGTCCATTAAAAATTTGATATCTACACCAAAAAAAGGACTCATGTAGCCTTTAAATCTATATTAATATACTAATTCCCTAATTTAAATGTAGATATATAGTCCCTTCTTAATTTGAGATTATTATTAAAAAGGAATAAATGAAAATTACAAGAAAAGGGAAATAACAAACGAAAAAAAGAAAGCTATCTAAGGGGCTAATTAAAAAGAAAGAAAAGAAAAAAGGAAAAAGATAATCTAGCCGTCTCTGCCACCGAGACGACTAGAAAGCTAAGTTAAGACCCGATTCTTCATCATGTACCTTTAAAGCATTGTCATCTTCAGAATCTTTTCCAGATAACACATGCTTACTCCTAGTATCATAGATGTTAGTAGGAATCTTCGGCTTCCTATTTCTCTTCCCCTTCTGCTGGAAGGGAGGTTCTTCCACATAATATGACTCCTTATACGGAGAAAAAGGACATGTATGATCCACCTTAGAATGCGTATAGTACTGAAATCCAGCTACCTTACATCTCCTCTGTTGCGTCTTAGGTGATGGGGTAGCGCCCCCTTCATTTGTAACTAAATTATCCGGAGATTCAGGAGAGGCACCCGAAAAGTCCTCTTCCAAATTGTTATCCCGTTGGTAGGAAACCATTTAAGCAACACCACCTTCTCCCTCCACCTGCTGCCCCTGCTGTTCCGGAGGAGGCTCTATTTCTATCTCCTCTACATCCTACTCATCACTGTCATGGCCATCAGTTGCAGCGAGCTCCTCAAGGAGACGCGCTTCCTGATCTAGAACCAAATTCCTTACTTCGTCAGAATAAATGAGCTGTCGTCGCCCTCCAGACTCCAACTCAGCATCATTAGACAGCATCTCAAACCTATTCGAAGTTGCAGGAGCATCCCCCGCCTTTTTCCCTTGCCGGTTTCCCTTAAAGGCACCCTCGACCCACTGTTTTGTAGATTGATTTCCGACCTCTTTTAGATCACCATCTTTTCTTGCTTTCTTTTCTCCCTGCTGAATTCCAGGCCATTCCACCAAAGTAGAATCTGAAGTCTGGTCCTGACGAGCTTCACCCTTCCTGCCAACTTCTACCCACTTATGTTGTTTCATTGGCGGTTTTTCGTCCACCTTCTTTTGAATCTGGCGGCAGTTGGGAATTTTATGCCCAACAATCTGGCAATTTGAGCAGGAAAAATGGCAAATTTTCATACTCAAATCTATAGTGAAGGACTTGGAACCACGATCGAGTGCCTTCATTCCACTCAATTTGTCTACATTTTCTTAAGTATCCACTCAATTTGTCTACTTTCAAATAAGGAAATAATTAGTGTGTAGCCCTTCGATTACTTAATATATTACTTAATATATTAATAAAATTTAATATAGGACAGTATAACAAAGGGAAAGGGGTCAAATAAGCCCTTCATATTTACCTCAAAGTACAAATAAACCCTTCATGTTTATTTGGGTACAAATACACCCTTAATGTTACTTAAAATTAACATCCATGCCCCTTCTAACTATAATCAAGTCAATAGTTAGATTTTTTCATCAACTTGAACATTTCTGAACTAATATAATTTATATTTATAATTATTTTACTCAACAAAAGATCTCGACTAAAAGTTAGAATTATTTTAGTGTTAATATATCTATATAAAGTTATAAACTAGTAAGTAAAATATTAATAAGATCAATATATATAAATATATATTAACATATGAATTAGCTTGGATCGAGTTTTCATAACATCAATGCAGTTGAGGATGTTATGAAAACTCGATCCAAGCTAATTCATATGTTAACATATTGAGGATGGTATCCTTGGGGATGGCCTAGTGGTAAAAGTGAGCGTCTGAGACTGAGAGGTCTCATATTCGAACCTCATGAAGCACCTCTATAGGTCGAGTCTGTCACATCTGTACTTAGAAAGTATGGTTTACCTGCCCTGTGTGGTTTGCAGGCTACTGCACAAGGGACGGGGGTTTACCCAGTGCGCACCGAAGGTAACGGCTACAGGTTTCCACGATATAAAAAAAAATGCAGTTGAGGATGATTTCAATTTGTTATTAAGTTGGAACCAAACTAATCAAATTATATAAATTTAATTTCACAATTAATTTATAAAATGCAACAATTAAATTATAATAAATTAATACTGTGATATTGTTCACTGTTAATTTATGTATATTTCCTAATGCTAATTCTTAAGTTTCAACGGTATTTTTTTAAGATGAAAATATATTAAAAAATGTTAAACAATTCGATTAAAATAATAATTAGAGTTATATCTAAACTGGATGAGTACTACCAATAGTGAGTTTCTCCCCCGCAAGCACTACTGTGGTTTGATTTGGTTCTAATTATTATTTATTTAGCTAGTTTGTAACTTTATATAAATAAATTAATAGTAAAATAATTATAAATATAATATATATTAGGTTCCAAAATTTTCCACTTAATAAAAATTTACTATTGACTTGATTTATACTTGGAAGGGGGCATGAATGTTAATTTGAATTAACATTAAGGGTGCATTTACACCCAAAAAAATATGAAGCATTAATTTGTACCTTAAGGTAAACATGGAGGGCATATTTGAACCTTTTCCCTATAACAAATTAAGATATTATTTGTCAATTGTTTTTTTATTTTTTATTTTAAGTAATAGTACTCATTATAAATTCAAAATTTTCAAAGCTCTCTTTCTTCTCAAAACTGATGTTGGACAAAAACTGTTTACTTTTGAAACATATTGTCTTGTGATTTTGTATGAGAATTGAGGTGATTCTTTTTCATATCAAATATCTATTTGTCTTACAATGATTTAATGAAGAAAAATAAATTGAAGATTGTCTATAAAATGAAGATGCACTAAATATCCTTAATTTTTATGAGTTCAACATAAAATTATAAAAAAAATAGAAGTTATTCTGTTGGCACTGAATCGGCCCCTTTACACATTCTACGTTTTTCAATGGAGACGTTTAATCAAACAATTTGAAACAGTGTGTTTAGGATTATTTAAATGTGTTTGAAATTTATATACTCATACTTATTTTAAACCCGATTAAAAAATTAATCATTTGTATTCCTTTCTAGAAAAATCCGTATAGTAACCCGTCGGTTGAGAATTGACTTGTCTACCACCACGGTTCCTGGTCGGAACCGGCCCGTTATAAGTGCATAATTTACGAAACTCATTTATAATTTATATAGATCCAAAATTTAATAAAAAAAATTGATTATACTATTCGTTATCATCATTAATTGTATAGTAATATTCAGAATTATAATATGAATAATTCAAAGTCGAAAATCCAACTACAAATAACGTAAAAATTAATTTATGGATGACCGAATCTAGATTTTAGAAATGCATAAAAAAATGCATCAAATGAAAAATTAAAAATAAATAAGTATAAATAATAGAGATGTGCCATGGTAGATGCTGAGTTGAGGAACCCATCTGTTGGGAATTGTTGCCCCGTCTTTACCTAATTCATTGGAAAAATTAAAAATTAACTACTCCCTCTGTAATTGATCAAATGTCCAACTTACCACTTTTCACTGTAATTGATCAAATGTCCTGTTTCACTTTATGGACTTATATACCCTTAAAAATACTCACTTATTTACACCCTTTACCATTACCTTTACCGAACCCATTTAATTAACCTACACTAATTATCACCCTAATCCAACACTAATGGCCCAACACTAAATTAACAAAATAAAACGCAACCCATATTTGTCTGATCCACAGACCCAACCTAAATCCTATCCTAAAAACCCTAATTCCATTATTGTGCTCTCACAACCTGAATCGTCGTCTCTCCCTCAAACTCTCATTTCTCTCACTCGATTAATTCTCTCCCTCAATCTCTCATTTCTCTGTTGTGATTCTCTCCCTCAATCTCTCATTTCTTTATTGCGATTCTCTCCCTCATTCTCCCGTTTCTCTGTTGCGATTCAATATATGTTCTTCTTTGTGATGGCCGCTGCATATGAATCGGATTCTCCTACTCCGATGGCCGTTGCATATCATTTTGATTCTCCTACTCCGACTGTCGTTGCATCTGTGTTGGATTCTCTTACTCCAGCGGAGGCTGCATCTGATAGTCCCGATACGAGTTCTGGTGTATGGGGGGGGGGGAATACACCAGATAGAAAATTTTAAAACAACTCTCGAAAATATCTCAACCGAGTAAAAACACTCAGCTGGATTCACAACTGAGTAAGAGTACTCAGCTGGAAGAGTGGTGTTGTGCGGAATGTGGTGGATAAAAACTAACTCGTATAAAATCAACTCACGCTTAAATGCAAGGTCAGTCAATAACCAAGTCAGTTAAAATGCAAAGATGGAGTTTTGTATGCTGGTTAGTTGGTCAGTTGAATATGCAATAAGTAACTGAATAATAAACACAAACACACAAAGATTTACGTGGTTCGGAGAGAACTCCTACGTCCACGGAGAGTTGTGAGTCAACACAACTCAGTCCAAGTTCTTCTGGACAAAAACCACAAAGCTTACGCGGGCTTTGCAGCCTTTAAGATAAGTTTACGGGTACTTATCAACCTTACAGATAAGTTTACGGGTACTTATCAACCTATCTACTCAATTCCGGGAAGAGTAGGGTCCTAACAACCTTTTTTAAGGGTGTGTGTGAAGGGTGGGGTTTCCATCTACTAGCTCGAATAAGAAAGTGAGCTAGGATCTAACACTCTATGAACTCTCAACTAGTGATGTTCTCAAGGTTGGATCGAAAAACATCAATACAGAATCTAACACTCTAGAACTATCAACTAGTGATGTTCTTAGAGGATAACAGCAGTTTTGCTTGAGTGTAGTTTTTCGTTCTTTATCTCGTTCTTTAATCTCTTCTCGCACTTGTCTGTCTCGTTATTCTTGGTGAATGAATGAAGGCCTCTATTTATAGGCGGAGAGAATCAACTAGCCGTTGGATGAGCCGTTGATCTCTGTTCTTTGAAAGCGATGGCTTGTCTCTCATCTCTGCACACTTTCCGGATTTGGCAACTGTGTGCTTCTGCTTTCCATCTGAGACAGCCTTGTGTTGGGCCAAATGAGGTAATGACAGAGAGTCAAACCTTCACGTGACTTCCTTATTTGAATTTCAAATCTCAACATTAGTCTTTCAACATTGGATGGTCGGTTGAGAAATTTGATCTTCATCTGATTTGTCTTCAGCTGATGTTCTATCTGAATGCTATCTTTATCTGACAATTTGTCTGAAGGACAGTTGAACTCTCAGCTGCTTTGAACTTCAAGTTGTTGATCTTCTCAGTTCGAGTCCTTCAACTGATGTTCTGAATCTTGAACGCTCAGCTGTCTTTCTGATGTTCTGAATCTGATCAGTTGTCTCGAACGCTCAGATGACTTTCTTCCATCTGATGCTCTCTTACATCTTCTCCTTTGAGCGCTCAGTTGTCTTTCTTACAACTGATGTTCTATCCGAGTGAAGCTATGTTGTCGTCTTCAGCTGGAGACCTGTAAAGATAAAATCTTAACATTGCTCAAACAGCGAGCCTAAAAGCTAATATTAGGAAATGACAACATCTACTCGATTGGGGTCAGTTGGTTTTGGAATCAATCAAAACTTTAATAAATTTCCCAACAGCATCTAATTCGGCATCTCTCTACCAATCAGAGACGCTAGATCTCCCCATCCCCATGGATTGCTTCCATCACGACTTCTTGTCTGAGTTTGGGGTTGATACTGTGGTGCCGAAAACTCCACTACTCGGATTCGATGACTTCGATGATATGTATCTCACTTGGGAGGAATGGCAGGAGAAATAGATCTCTAGGGGTTTGCTGATCCCTGCCTCAAATCGTAAGATTAGGGCTTTTCTGCCTTAATCAGGTGACTCTTCCCATTGCTCTGTTTTCTGATGAATTCATGCTTTTCTTTGGCTGGTGATGCCTTAATTGCGGGTGTTGGCTGGTGATGCCTTAATTTGTGCAAGTTTATCTCTGTTTTCCGATTCATTCATGCTTTTATTTGGCTGGTGATGCCTTAATTGCGGGTGTTGGCTGGTGATGCCTTAATTTGTGTAAGTTTATCTCTGATTTCTGATGAATTCATGTTTGAAAGCATGGTTTCTGGTGAATGCATGCTCTGTGCTGGTTTCTGGTGAATGCATGCTCTGTGCTGGTTTCTGATGAATTCATGCTTTATGATTTATGATATTGAAAGCATGGTTTCTGGTGAACGCATGCTGTGTGCTGGTTTGATATGTGATGGATGAATTCATGCTCTCTGATGGTTTGATATGTGATGGATGAATTAATACCAGTGACGACAAATTCATACTTTTAATTGTCTAAGGTTTTTAATGAATGATGCTACACTTGATTGGTGATTTTGAACTGATACTACACTTGGGAGTTGTTACTGTGATGCCTTATTTGTGCAAAGTATGTTAATTGTTGTCTTGAGAGTTGTTTGTTGCATCCTATTAATGCCACCACTGGTCAAGATAATTGTGCTAGTTTTGGAGGCATGTATAGGATATTTATGAGTGTTGTGCAACTGCTTGCTTCCAAGTGTGCCACATTGTTTTGGGATCCACCTTGAAGACCTCACATGCCTTTTTTTTTGCCCCATAGTTCAGTTGGCAGTCCTCGCTGTTTTGGAGGAGCCACTGCGCCATTTTATTGTGTTCTTCATCACTCAAATTGGACCTCTTTTGCCCAAACAACATAGCTGCAAATTTGTTGTATTTAAGAAGTGTTAGAATGTTTAGTTTTTTTTGCAAAATGAAGCTGTATTTATTGAGGTTAGAATGTGGTAGGTGTACTTTTATTTCCCTCCAAGTTTAAGGTGAGAAATTTGAATTTTAGTATGTAAATTTTGAATTTGGCACCAAAACTGATTTCCATTTAATGCAATTATTGTTTAGCAGTTTTTAAGGAAGAAAAATTCATGTCTTAGATTTAATTTGTGTTTCTGCAATTCAGTTTTTCATTTAATGCAATTTTATTTTTTATTAATTCCAGATTTAATTTTAGTTCTAAGGCATTAAAAAAAATCAACAAACACACACTCTCAATTAAATTAATTTTCGATGCAGTATGGATGAAATAAGGGAAGAGAGAGTTTTAATACACAAGAATTAATTGAATTAAAAGTCAAGATTAACACTACCCCTCAAGTCTTTTTACACTACTGTATTCCACTTTACCAACTTTCTTAAACTCGCGCAGAACAGTAACTGAGGCATTTCTTAAAACTATTAGACTATTTCAAATTTTAATTAGGTCAACCAATAAATTAGCCAAATAATTTTAGAACCATTATTCGGCAACCTAATAAATTGGCCAAATTAAATTAAAGTAAAGTAAAAAAATATATAGTTATTTATTCGGCCGACTAATAAAAAACTTGGCTAAATAAAATTGGTGGTGCAAAAGATGAGAAAATAAATATTGATTCTAGATATTTATAGGCTTTTCAATTGGTGAAGTTCTATTAAAAAATCGATGTGAGACACAAAATTTTAGTAGATATTTCAATCTATTATTTTATATTTAAATATTCAAATAATTGATAATTTAGATAAATATGAATGGAAGAATTTGTGGGGTGCCACGTAAGATTTTTGCAAAGCTATAATCGTTTTTCTTTTAGTAATATAATAATAATAATTGAGAAAATTGAAGAATTTAGATAAATCTGAATGGAAGGAGTAGACGGAGTGCCATAACTATATATTTGACCATTTATTTATTGGTCAAATTGAATTATCGGTGCAAAAATATTATATATACAAAACTATAACTATTTATTTGACCAACTAATTAATTGGACAAATTAAATTGGTGCAAGATGTAGATTGCAAAGGATGAGAAAATATACATTAATTTTAGGTATTTATAAATTTTCCAACAGATTAAATTTTATTAGAAAAATGACCTAGATATAAGAATTTATACTAAATAATAAAATATAGAGAAAACATGAGATACCAAATTAATTATAAGATTAAATAGACACATTGAGTAAAACAGAGGAAGTAATAGGCAAACTAAAATTTAACTATAGTATTTTTGTTATTTTAACTTTTAGTGAATCCTCCTCTAAAAAAATACTTTTTTTAAGCTAAAATTCATCAAAATTGAGATAAAATTATCTATTTTGCATTGGAATAGTATTATACTATTGTTTAGAGGTGGACTCTAGTGAAGCTTGTCCTACCGTGCAATCGGATCATGTTAAATTCGAGCATGCAGCTTAATCAAGTTGGCAGATTTATGTAGAAGTTATTGTCTGATTGAAATGTTACAAGTTGTGTTGAATGAGAACGGTGTTTCTGTTATTCAGTCTGAGCTAGAATGATGTGAAGCAAGTTGGAACATATTCGTAAGATTCTTTCCATATTTATGCGGAAATTGCGGAGATCTTTTCCTTATCCTTTCCTGACGCGGAGAAGATCTTTTATCCAGCGGATATTCTTTATTATTCCACAAGGCATATCTCCAAAGGAAGTTTCTACCTACAAGGAAACTAGGAAAAATTGGTGCAGATAAGATCTAGGTTTCTCAAGACCTATATATATCGACACCTACATCATCTGGAGGTTGCCGCTGTTTTAGCTATATAGCTAGTATACTTACATGAGTGAGTATGTTTCATATTGTACTTGAGAGTGTTTGTTTCATATAAAAATACTTAGGAGAGAGGTGAGCGTCGGGTTGTTACTCGAACTTAGATTATTTGAGTGTGTCTTAAACAATCGTTAGTTCACGCTAGATTGTGAAGCGTGCGAGTGAAAGAGCTTCATACAGTTGACGAACTATATGAGCAAGAGCCTACAACTGCAACTTACAATAATGGATTGATTCTCTCTTGGGTAGATGGCCCCCAGACATATGTTGACCAACAGAACTAGGTTACCATTCCTTTGCGTTCTTTACTTAGCATATTTGTTATTGTGCTAATCTCTGTGCTACGTAATACAGTAACAGATACTTCCTTCGTCCCGCCGAATACGGCCTACTTCATATGGGCACAGACACTAAGAAAAATGGTATTGGATATAAAGAAAGTGTTTAGTGTAGTGTGAATGTAATATTTTATAATGCTAATAAAGTTATAGATGGGATGGTTAAGTGTGTAGTGGGAGTAAGTTAGTGGTGTATAGATGGGATGGTGAACCATGTATATAAACTAATTATTTCCTTTAAAAAAACAGGTCAAGTATAAAGGAACGTCCCAAACTGAAAAACAGATCATATTCAATGGGACGGAGGGAGTACAATTTATACACATAAATTGTTGGTTTAATTTTTTCAGATCGAATGTCACTTTTTTCACGATAATTATGACAAGATCTTTGTGACCAATTCCAGCTTGTACCGTGTAGTCAATTGCATTCAAATCTCTGCAATATTGTTGAAATCTATTAATTTAAAATACATTTAGTTACTATTTCCGCTGGTTTTGAAAAGAATTATTTCATTTGCCGCCATTTAGTATAGTGCGGGGGCCGTATATAGATTTTAAAAAAAAGTAGATAAATATTTAGTAGAAATATTTTAATCATTCAAAACACTTTAAAATGGTAGAACTAAAATGACAGAACCTACTCATTTTTTCTAACTTTTTACTCATATTATTAATTCTATAATTTTAGTATCCAACACTACAAACACAATGAATGGGTCCCTCCGTTCACGAAATGATGCCCTATTTGATATCCGGCATGGAGATTAAGAAAGCTTATAAAGTTATTTTGAGTGAGGTAAGTTAAAAAGTAGAGGTAGTGAGATAATGACAAAAAAATAGTGGTAACAAAAAAGAGGTATCATTGATTAAAAAGTAGGAATAAAGTTGTTAGGATGACAAAAAAATAGAAATAAAGTTGATGTGAGGTAGGGTCATCAATGACAAGTTGTGGTAATTTTAATAAAGTAACGAGAGTATGTTGGTAAAATAACAAAACATGGCATCATTTAATGAACACAAATAAGGAATGAAACAGGGCATCATTTCATGAACGGAGGGAGCAACATTTTTGACATATGATATCGTTATTTTTCCCACTTTTAATATTTCAACCCTCCATTATCGTTGTTTTTATTTTTAATTTGCAAATTTAACTTAATAATTGCTTATTATATGGTTGTTAATTATCCATAATTATTAGGGGTATATAATTTTTTGAGCTTGAATTTTTAATAGATAATTAGGTATTTGTTATAAACTAGATAGAAACTAGAGAGTAGAGAAGAGAATCTGAATCAAGTGTGTTCAATATGAAGGTCAAAGGCCTCTATTTATACAAGTAGAAAGCTAGGGTTTTATGGTAGATTTCTTGGTCAACATACATAAGATATATCTAGAAAACATATTTACAACACTTCCCGTTGATTGACCAATACCTAAAACAAAAATGTTGCCTCATTAAAACCTTGCTAGAAAAACCCCATGGGACAAAACCTAGTCGAAGGAAAAAGAGTACAACTGTTTCCCCTGAACATGATATCATTGTAGATCTTTGAGTCGGTGCATGTCGATCCAGTGTACCAATTAAATTTAAATCATCAACATAAACTGCTATGATTGCAAATCCACTTTTGGTTTTCTTAATAAAAACATAAGGGCAAATATCATCATTCTCGTCAAAAGAGACTCGCTCAGTCTATTATACCATATACGACCAGACTGTTTCAACCCATACAACATTTTTTGTTGTTTAATTGAATACATGCTTTTAGGTTTTGACTGCAATCCTTGAGGCATTTTAAATCCTTCAGGGATTTTCATATATATGTCATTATCTAATAACCTATATAGATATGCAATCACTATATCCATAAGGCGCATATCAAGTCTTTGTGTCACAGCCAGACTAATCAAAAATCTGAAAGTAATGGCGTCCATTACTGGAGAGTATGTTTCCTCATAATCAATTATTGGTTGACCTTGTGCGACGAGTCTTGCTCTATATCTCGTAACTTCATTTTTCTCATTTCTCTTTCTAACAAAAATCCATCTGTATCCCACAGGGATTTCAGATTCCGGAGTTCGAACTATAGGTCCAAATACTTTTCGGTTACCACAGGAGTTCAATTCCCTTTCTATAATTTCATTTTATTTTGGCCAATCAGTTCTCTGTTTGCATTCTGCAACAGATTTTGGTTCAGGATCCTCATTTAAAATTTGAAGAGCTATATGAAAGGCAAATTTATCATCCACAATGATATTTTCTCTCTCTAGTATCTGATTAGAATATAAATAATTTATTGAGATCTCATAATTTTCAGATACTTGTAATTTTTCAGGAATTACGTCACTTTCAATTGGTTGATTAGTCATTTTCGTCATAATTGGTTTCCATCTTGCCTCTTTCTTTTTCTAGGCATAGAATCTTTGGAACCAACTGATCGACCATGTTTTTGACGAATTTTAGACTCATTTGCTGCCAAAGCTATTTGTTCTTCAGGGAGACATCAATTTTAGTCGGAGTATTTGCAGCATGTATGAGAGATTGTGTCTCTTTTCTTGTATCTACAAAAGCATCAGGAATTTGATTTGCAATCTTTTGCAAATGAATGATCTTTTCAACTTCTTGTTCACATTGATTTGTTCTAGAATCAAAATGTGACAAGTTTTTCTCATTCCAAGTGATTTCCTTATGTTTTTCTAGATGTAGATTTGTTCCACCTAATGTTGGAAATATCATTTCATCAAAATGACAATCTGCAAAACATGCAGTAAATAAGTCACTCGTTAAAGGTTCAATATACCTTATAATCGAGGGTGAATAAAATCTAACATATATCTCAAGCCTTCGTTGGGGACCATTTTTGTTCGTTGTGGGGGTGCAATTGGGACTTGAACCGCGCAACCGAAAGTACGTAAATGAGAAACATGAGGTTCTCGACCAAAAATTATTTGTATTGGGGAGTATTCATGATTTGTTGATGGCCTTTGGGAGTTTCGATTTCATAAGCAATGGTCTAGCAATAAGTTGAAGTTGTTTAATAAATAACTCTGCTAAGCCATTTTGAGTATGAACATGAACAACTTAATATTCAATCTCAATTCTGATAGCCATACAATAATTTTCAAATGTTTGAGATGTAAATTCACTAGCATTATCAAGATGAATTCTTTGAATTGAGTTGTCTGGGAATTGAACTCTTAATTTTATAATTTGAGCAAGTAGTCTAGCAAATGTTGCATTTCTAATAGAAAACAAACATACATGTGATCATCTAGAAGAAGCATCAATAAATATAATAAAGTATCGAAACGGTCCACATGGTGGATGTATAGGTCCACAAATATCTTCTTGAATTCTTTCTAGGAAAGATGGAGATTCAGTATTAACCTTCGTATATGAAGGTCTAATGATGAATCCCAAGGATCGTCGTTGGTGCAAGATCCGGTTCGTGTTTCCGTGGGTCCAGTTACACGAGCTCGAGCCAAGAAGTTTAAGGAGGACTTGGCAGGCTTGGTTCGAGAAGTCTGGGATCAAGAGTTGATGAAGAAGTCCATTGGCGAGGGCGAATTGGACAGCCCATGTTTTGTCAGTATTATTATGTGCGAGTGGGCTTAAGTTTGAAGACTTAATTTATTTGTTTATTTTCATTTTAGGCTTTTATTTAGTCGAATTATTAGTTGGGTTATTATATAAGCCCGTCCATTAGCACTTTTCTTTCTAGACTAGGTTTATGATTTTCGCCCTATAAGTACTTGTTGTTGGACGCCGTTTTATATTACCTTTTGATTAATATAATTGCGAGTTTATTCTCTCTTGAGAGTTTTCGAATTCCTCTTGGTTTTGCCAAGTCGAGTTCATCTATCAGCGAATCAGCGAGTCAATCATCCTTCGTTTGTGTGTCATTCATCGTCCCCGAATTGTTGTGTCATCTTATCGTTGGGTTTAAGGAAACTTCTGTACGCCTAATTCACTTCGAGAGATAGATCAAGAGGTTTTGGGATCTCCATAGCTCGATTTTCAGTTCGAGTCTTCTGTCTGTGATCATATCATCTAATGACTAACTTGCCTTGCGCACACGCATCACATGTGAATTCATTTGCAGAAAGAACCTTTTGATTCTTTATGGTGTGCCCATATGAATTATTGATTATTCGGTGCATCATAGTTGCTCCAGGATGTCCAAACCTATCATGCCAAAGCTTAAAGCTTTTTGTGTCATTGAACCTAAGGTTCACGGCATGGTTTGTCTCAATTACTTTTATAAATGTGTAATATATTCCAGAAGACAGTGTTGCTAATTTTTCTTTTGTTAGTTTATAGCCTGAAACAAAAGAATTTATGCAAAGATATTCATTGCTACCTTCCACAATTGTCTCGATGTGGTATCCATTATTGCGGATATCCTTGAAACTTATAAATTTCTTTTAAACTTACTAGAGTACAGGGCATTTTCAATATCTAATTTAGTATCATTTGGTAAAATGATACAAGCTCTTCCGGAGCCTTCAATGATGTTTGATGCACCTAGTATTGTGTTAACATTATCCTCAGCTAATGTCAACTTAAGAAAATACTTTTTCTTTTGAAAAATTGTGTGTGTAATGGTACTATCAGCAAGACAAATATCACAAGATTCCATTTGAGCTCCAGATTACATGAGTCAAGAATCCAGAAAGCTTTTCTTCTACTATCGAAGGAAAGAATCGAGAGAGGTAGAACAATCGTGTTGATAACGTGTTATAAACGAGATAGAAACTAGAGAGTAGAGAAGAGAATATGAATCAAGTGTGTTCAATATGAAGGCCAAAGGCCTCTACTTTTATAAGTAGGAAGCTAGAGTTTTAGGGTAGATTTCTTGGTCAACACACATAAAATATATTTAGAAGACATATTTACAACACTATTATTATATAATAAGAATTTTAGTTTTATAGTACTACTAAAATAGTGCAAGTAATTGTGGGACAAAAATCAACCACGCGGAGCAATTGACGTGATTAAAGAGGATTAAGGGTGACTAAGATAAAAATGAGTAAATAGATGATAATTAAATAACTAATCTCAATAGTGATTAATTAGCTATAATTAAGATTTATTAATCTAATTAGAGTATACAAAGCTCTAATAGCATTAACTACTGAATACTACTCCCTCCGTCTACCACTTAATATGGTGCAGGGAGCGTGCACAGGTTTTAAAAAAAAAGTAAATAAATGTTTAATTCTCCCTCCGTCTCTGATATATCTTCTTAGGAGGGAGTGGCACGGGAATTAAGAAAAAATATTGATGAGTTGATTGTGGGTGGATAAAAGGTGGTTGAGTATGTATTGAGTGGAGAAAGGGTCCCATATTGAAGGAGTGATATATTAATTAATTGAGATAGTGGTGAGTGATATATTAATTAATTGAGATAGTGGTGGGTCATATGTGATAGTTTAGGTAAATAAGTTAATAAAATAAGGGTAGGGAGTAATCATATAATGTCCAAAAATATTTAGAAAGATATATGGAGGACATCCAAAAAATGAAAGATAGGAAGATATATCAGGGACGGATGGACTAGAATATTTTAAGTGGAGATAGAGACCAATGTGTTGTTAATATATTGAACTTTTAAGGGTAAAAAATAAAAAACATATTTTAAAAAAGAAACATCATACTTGTAACAAAAAAGTAACACGACCGCACCAACCGTTTAATGTGTTCTACCGCATCCGAAACCTCTCACGTAGCATTATTAAGCAACATTATGTGCACCTTGTCTTACATCTACGAGACCGAAAAACAACTTAACACCATTCATTAAATAAAATACAAAAAAGGTGCCGGAGAAAAATGCAAATTCACACTTGAGTGAATGCAATTAACATTCCTACAAACAGTAGTATCATAAAATCCACAAGTCAATGGATAGTATATTTACGCAGCAACAAAAAATGTGACAGTTTCAACAAAACTGCAACAATTGATCAACATTTATCTGAATGTGACTCGTAGAACTCACTGAGGCATGGTGACATGACTTCTTGCTCCAAGAACTGCAGCACCTGCTGCATCGAGGGCCGCTCGTCTGGATTTGCATCCGTGCATCTTGCTGCTATCTCCACGAGCACCTCCACAGTCTCCACCTCTGCGTCTCTGCATCTCTTGTCTACTATGTCCTCTACTCGACTCTGTGTGTTCATCTGGATCATTGAGTTAGTTCTTGTTAGCGCCAACGCGAGAGAGAGAGAGAGAGAGAGGTGAAAACAACATTTTAATGATCAATTTACATGCAGACAACATACCCAGCCAACCACATTTAATCCCCTCTGCACGAATGTGGGATCCGTTGGTCTTTTACCGGTTACGAGCTCTAGCAGCAGCACGCCAAAGCTGTACACGTCTGACTTCTCTGTGGCTCTACCGCTCTGCAAGTACTCTGCATCGCAAACATCTCAAGTTTGATTTAACTGAAAATTAAACAATGTAGAAATCTTGTAACCGTGCAAGCTTTGGAACGAACCTGGAGCAAGATAGCCGAATGTGCCAGCAACCACAGTTGTGACATGGGCATCCTCGTCTACGAGTAGTTTAGCAAGCCCGAAGTCTGAAACATGAGGCTCGAGGTTCTCATCAAGGAGAATATTGCTCGACTTTATATCACGATGAACTATCTTTGGGGAGCAGTCGTGGTGCAGGTATGCAACTCCTCTAGCAGAACCAATAGCTATTCTCAAACGAGCATTCCAGTTCAGCAAACGCTCTTCTGACATATTGTCTGATCACAAATTTCACATGAGTCACATTATAGTAAAACAAAATTAAAAAAGAAAAATCATATTTTCATTGGATTCGAAAAAAGAACTCCATACCATGCAAGAAATAGTCCAAGCTGCCCTTAGCTAAGTAGTCATATATAAGAAGTTTTGCTGTAGGAAGCCGACAGTAACCTCTTAGGTTTACTAGATTTATATGCTTGACGCTACCTAAGATCTCTAACTCTCTCTCGAATACTTGATCTGAACCTTCTCTTGTCCGGTCAATCTTTTTGACAGCAAAAGTTCCGCAATCATTCATAACCATTCTATATACAGTTCCAAACCCTCCAGCTCCAACAACGTCTTCCTCATCAAGAGACTCGATTTTCTCAACAAGTTCGCACGAAGGGTATGGAAGATCACCATGGAAGGTGATGAGTTTGGCTCCTATTACATAAAAATACATAACGAGTTAAAAACTAAGAGATTGAAAGACTTAAGGATTATGCATAGATTTAGAAGAGGCATTGTTCTAACTTGCATCCTGATGGACTTGTTTTTTCACTTCTGTGTATTTCTTTGCAGCCCTCTCCTTCTTCGTCAGCAGCCAAATCACAAGAAAAGCAAGAAGGGAGATAATCCCAAAGCATAACATGGATAGTGCACCAATCACGATGCCTTTGATATAGTGAGAGGATCGCTTATGCACTGTAGAATCGAGAAAAATTTAAAGTCAATACTTCCAATGATATAGGATAGCCATAAACCACTTAAAATCTGAAATAGTTTCAAAATGCAATACCTGTTGCTTCATCACTTGCGGCATGAGGCAATACGGCAGGAAAACCAAGAGAAGTTCGACAAGGCTTGTTTACTTGTTGGCCACACAGATCTAAATTACCAATAAACCTAAGCATAAGCATAGAACTTTAGAACAGTATCTAAATATTGACGAAAACAAGAGAGAGAGCAGAAATTAGCACATAACTGAATATCGGAAGGCAGGAAACATAGCCGTGAACATTCAGCCACTACCACATATATGAAGTTCTACTAGCAAGTTAAGAAGCAAATCAAAGTGACTATAATATAATTGAAAAACCAAAATAGTAGGCCATCCAGCCGAAAAACAATTCTCAGGTCTAAAATGACTATTTCAATCAAAAAAATCTACAGTTTAGCACTATTGCACTTGAAAGGCTGGTACGAAATGTCTGTAACTCCTAAATACCATCCAACAACTTTTTTGGTATAATAACATAGAGGATATGTTACAAAGCAACAAATGAAAACAGAAATTCCAAAATTCCAAGTGTTAAATATTAATGCGATGGATTACATACGTAGTTGATCAAGAGATAGGAACTTACGATTTGCTCCCAAACTTGCTTAGAACTCCAACATCCGGGACTTCACCAGACAAGAAGTTTGATGACAAATTTCTAGAAAGATGCATTAACAATTTCATGCATTAGTATGATAAAATACAACTTAAACACAACTGACTAGAGAAAGAGTGGTAAGCTGGTATGTGTGGTAGAATACTAGAATGTAATTTAACTTACAGATAGGATAGACGTGTTAAACGGCCTAGAGAAGAAGGTATAGCTCCTTTCAATGTATTGCTCGACAAATCCCTATACATTAACAAACATATATCACCAAAATAAGTCATTAAATAAACAGACACTACAAGCTGCAGAGAAATATGTATTGATCTTACAATATAGTCAACATAGAAAGGTTTCCAATAGTCGAAGGTACTCCTCCTTGAAAATAGTTAGCTCTAAGATACCTACACATTTTCACAAAGTATCTTATTACCTTTACCTCATAAAAATACAAAATTATTTCAAGTACGAATTAGGCAAACAGCAGAAAAGGGATTCCACATTTCCCCTTACAGAGCTCTGAGCTCAGAACACTGTGCAATCTCATTAGGAATGAATCCATGAAGACTATTCTGATGAAGTGCCCTGAATTTATTAAAAAAAAAATCAGAACTTTTAGAAAATTAAACAAAGTATTAAACTTTCATTAAAACAGGAGAAGAGGACTAAACCCTAAACCCTAAACTAAAAATATAACATGACAAGAAGAGGACTTACAGTCTTTGTAATTTATTGAGTTTACAAATGCTAGGGGGTATAATCCCTCCAAGCTGCATGTATGGCAGGTTGCTAAAGGCACAAAATCAAATTTTTATCAAAATTTGGTATGACCCAAAGTGGATTAATTAAAACTAGATGAATAAATAAAAATGTGAGAACAAAAATCAGAATTAGACATACATAGATATCACTCTTTGCTCTTGTGGGCTGCAAAGAATACCAGTCCAATTACAGGGAGATTCATCAATATCTTTCCAGTTACTCAGAAAGTTCTTACTGTCATTCAAACTGGACTTCACTTCCAACAGTGCAAGACCTAATGAGAGAGAGATAGAGAGCTTTCAAAACACCAAATGAAACAAGATTACATGGTCTTACTGGACAAATTGAGCATAAAGAGTACTTTTTATTAAGATTTTTGCTAAGCTGTAACACAAACACCATACCATCTGGAGTGAGAGCGCGAGACGAATCCTGCAAAAGGGATGTTGCCAAAGCTGCTAGGAACACCAAAACTGGAACACCCATTTTCATTTCTGGCCTTCAATGGGAATTTCTTTAAAATACAGCTCCAAGAAAAGATTTTTATTTTATATATATATATATATATTTTTTCCCTTCTGCCACTACTTTCCGGTAAGAATTTGAATGTAAAGAGAAAAGAGGAAAGGTAATTTATGATGAAAAGGTGGAAGCTTGGCAACAATGGTAGGGTTGCGGGAGTGGGTACTAGTATAATTACAAATGTGCTTACTTCAAAAATCCATAATTATTACTTTTACATGAAGAACCTACTACGGTTTCTCAAGCTCAAACTCAAACAGAGCACTCTCTCTCTCTCTTCTCACAGTATCTGTTGAAGTCCGTAGTAAGATTCACTTCGTAAACGGTATGGGAATCTGTGCAGCGACGCATAGCCGTTGGGCGTGGAGTTTAAAAGATTTGGTAATATGAATACTCTCAAACGGAGCGCGTGAGATACATACACCAATCGGGAATGTTTGTTGACAACTGGGATAATCAACGTGGACACAGAAACGGAGAGAGTGGCATTATTTTTTAACATGTGGCGCGTGAGATTCCGGTTATCTCGAAGACCATAAAAGTCCAATATTGCACTGCCCGAGTCTGAACTTATCACAGACATTTTGAAGAAAATGGTTCGCAAATTTGCTGGCATTTTCACGCGGGCAAAACAAATTTAAAAAGTTGTAAACAACTTGGTTTAAATTAAAAAAAAAAAAAAAAAAAAAAAAGGAGAGTTGCAACAACTTTGTATGCACTCATATAATGTTTCATTATTTTGAGATGTTTTTTTAGAAAAAAGAAAAGGGGATATCTATTTTTTTTTGCCATATTGATTTATTCACAAAATATGATATACCACTGTATTACTTCTTTCCGTCTTTAATAATCGTCCTAGGCAAATTCTCCTATGAGAATGTGAGACTGGGTTTGACCCGGTTCGGATCCGACTTGATCCGGTCAAACGTTGACTTTTTTTATATTATAATTTTCTTTCAATTTTTTTTTGTCAGGTCATATGCACTACAAAGTGTACAACACTCTATGTTATATGCACACAGAAGAGTATTGATATGCACCAACTTTTTTCATTTGTTTTTTTCGATTTTGTTTTTTAAATTTCCAAATTTATTTAGCACTCTTTTTTTTTTGCTTTCTTTATTTTGTTTGCTGCTTCTTCTTTGGTCAAAATTCGAACGAGGGGAGCTGAAGGCCTCGAAGCGAGCCGAAAAATCCAAATTGTTGTCCGACGATTATCTTTATATTAATAATCGGTGCGAAGTCGGAGCCGTAAAATGGATATCAACACCCTTCAGCGTGCATATCAACATAAAGCACAGTGCATATGAATATATGGTGAATTACATATTAGTTTATTGCAAAAAAAAAAAAATGGACGCGTGCACAACATGCGTTGCGCGGCAGTGCACTCGCCATGTGCTGCCAGTGAGACGTGAGAGTCTAACTCATTGTCCTATTTAACATAAATTGTCTCCGAATGAACGTCCTCCCGTCTTGGAGGTGGCGAGTGAAACAGTGTCAAATTTTTCATTTTGTCATTATTGATACAAATTCTTTGCTTTTCTTGATATGCAATTCTGATGTGTGGATAGAAAAACTTGTACAGAGACAGAATAAATACTATAATAAGGTTCAATCAGAACAAAATCTACATATGTGCCAAATCAACAAGAGTGTTTGCTCCTTAAATTTGAGTGATATAAATCTCAACATCATCATCGGATTTATGATGAGGAAAATACGTTATCCCCACGTTAGGATTCACCGGTTCCCATTTGCCCAAAAAAAAAAAATACACTCATTCCCTAATGATACACTCTTCATGTAGCCCAAATATGTAGGTATATGGAAGCCCAGATGCAAAATATATCCAAACAAGCCCATGCAAAATGTTAGATAGCCCATTAGCCCATTAGGTTTTGATAGTTAGCTATAAAAGTATTGTAACTTGTTTGTTGAGAATTATTGAATGAATTGTCTATCTTCTTTATTATGTTCTTTCTTTTGGAGTCTAAATTCACTCGAAGAATTCCGCCATTGATATAAGCTCGTATCACCTAACATGATCTCAACTGATAAATTAATATAATCTACTTCAAAATATTAGACTACCTGCAGTGGTAGTGTCTCTAAGGGGTGTCTTTAAGGATTTTTTGGAGATAGAGACAGTGAGCTACAGTGGGGCTGTCTCTAAGGGTTGTCTCTAAGGATTTTCTGAATTTCTATTTTGCATTATTTTTAATAAGAAAAGTTGAAATTTTCATTAATTTAAACAGATAAATAGTACAATACATTAATTGAAATAAAACAAATAAAAACATTACATTAATTGAAATAAAAAAAAAAAAAAAAAAAACATCCTACTCGTCAACTGCTCCAAATCGGCTCCAAAGATGCTCGATCAAATCATTTGTGAGCCGATGGTGCCTCCTCACATCTCTTAATGCGGCGTCCCGTTTGATGAAATTCTTCCATGATTGTGGGTAGGGGACATGAGTAACATTACTCATGTCCCAAGAACAGATGCTTGTGCATTCGAAAACGCCGGCGAAAAAAAATTGGCCCGTACGTTGGGTTGTCGTTGAAATAGTCGGCCATCAACTGCTACAGGGCCGCCTCCCGATCGCGGTTTACGACCGTCCTCTTCTCCTTCTTTTTTTTCTTTTTGGCGATGAGCCGAGCCGCAGCAGCTTGGAGGTTGGTCACCATCGACATAACCTCGTCGTCGGTGCCATGGGAAGAGTAGCCGGTTGAGGAGTCGGACGACGAAGACATTTTTTTTTTTTGCAAGAAATTTGAGCGAAAATTAGAGAGAAAAAGAGGAGGAAGATGAATTTGGTGTGGAATAATTTGTGGTATGGAGGTTGATATTTATAGGGATGAATTGCAAAAAAAAAAAAAAAAAAGAAAAATCGGCTATATAGCCATTTGAATTTTTGCCCGTTGAATTTTTACCGTTTCTGCCATTTTTTTTTTTTTTGGCGCGTGCAGTGCACGCGTCTGTTAAAAAAAATAATAAATAAAAAATCGGAAACGCGTGGCCTTCACGCTCCATCTCGAGACTGTCTCGTCGCGACGAGACGGTCTCGAGCTCCGCCCTCCCGCATCGGGGTGTCTCGTCGGCCGGGGTGTCTCGAGACCGGCGACGAGACACCCGTTGTGGCTCGTCTTAGTTACATGTACCCTACAACTAGATGATGAAGTAGAATAGTAACTTGTAATCGAGCAAACAGATTCTTAGCCACCTAAGTATGATTTCAGTGTGGTGCTTGATGCTCGAAACTAAGAGTTAATATTTCACTTCAACAACACACGAAACAAGCCTTTCATCTCATCTATTTCTTCTTACATTTCATGTATTCGGATTGAAGCACATGGAATCCTCGAAATATCCTGGATTCGTAGTCAGCACACCACCTTCCAACCTTTCGAGATTTTATGTCCTGTTTCCAAAAACAATCTTGGTAGCAGTCTGGAAGATGAATGTTGGTATGTTGGCCATTCTTATTACTTCTTCCACCACCTAATCACATTTGCAAAAAATTAGAGTCAATTAGCTTACAAAACTCACATATCTTACTACTTGCTTGACTTTCACCTCTCAAGATTATATTCTTAGCTTGTTCGGATTGTTCATTCGAAACTTGTTTCAAGACGTTATTAATTAATTTCTCACATTTCAAATTATTGCCCATATTGTTTTCGTGCATGGACTAATGTTTTTATTTCATACATGAGGCGAGCGGAGCCATGAATGCCTGCCTGTATAAAATGGATCGGGTCAACCCAGCCTACTCAATCAGGTCCGGCCCAAGAAAATAAATGGGATAGAAAGGCTCATATTCAACTTATCCAACACGGCCCAAGAACCTCTAGAGGCCCACTCCCAATAGGCGTTTCACATAATCCACCTTACGCGTGGGAGTGATGCTATAATGTAAGGTATTCATCCAATATGTGATTTTATTAATTTTAATTAATTAAATTTTAAAAATAAACTATTAACCGTACCAAAAAAAATTCTTAAGTAATATTTTCAGTAAAATGTATCTGTAAATGTTGATTAATTGGAAAATGAGACTAATATTTTTTGAAAATATGTGGTAAATATTTGTAAGGAGTTGAATGGGTCATGTCCCAAATTAAAAATAGTACACTCTTCCGAGGCATACGAAAAATGAAATTAAAGGTATTAGGTATACTCTTTAGGAACGGATGGAATATCGTTATCGAATCAATATGCGAATCAAAGTCAAAGAATGAAAATGACTAATATTAATAAAAAAGAAAAAGAAGAGCTGTTCAATTTAGTTTTCTAATTTCTAGCATGTCACTCATGTTATGCATGGGGATAGCTTAATAAATACTTCAGTTTATCATGTAACTGCATGTACGACAAGACATACTAATTTTAATTAATGCTCTTAGTTTTTACGCAGTCTAAAATGACAGCTATGAATGTATATCAAATAACAATATATTTTAATTTAGGGTAAATCTATTTGGATCAATTTGATCCGGATCAAGAAGGTTAAAAATGTCCAATTTCAATAAAACAATATATATATATATATATGATAATGAAGCTCAAATTAATTGGTAAGACGTTCCCCATTCAATTTTAAGATCGGTGGTTCGAGGCATGTGTGTGTGTTTTGAAATTAAAAAAATTGTATATACAGTATATACGCAAGGGTGGGCTAGGATAACGTGGACCGTGTTCAAAATTTTTTGCCCTTATTTAAAGTTTTCTGCGAAATTAGGTGATAAACAAATAAAATCGTAAGACAATTAATTACTTTAAAATTATAAATAAATTATTTTCAACATAAATATTAAAAAACAATACTATATAGTAAAAAATTTATAAGAGTTTATTTTTCTTTTATTTTTTGGGGAAAATTTTTAAAGGGTTAGGAAATATTGAGCTTAACGTTTTATTTGAAGGTATAAAATTTTTAAAGAATTTATGTGCACTAAGGTGATGGTTGGTATGCTGAAATGTAATGAGAATGGAATGATCATTACTGTCTCTCTTCCTAATCCCATGGCTGGTAAATTTTTTTCGTAAGGAATGCTAATCTCATGAGTATGAGTTTAGTTATTCCTTCTCTCCCTCATGGTATTAGTTATTCCACATCTTCAGAAATGAACAATTATTATTATTATTATTATTATTATTATTATTATTATACAAAATAATTCTAATATTTATAATTTAATAATATTAAATAATAATATATTACAATTTTAATATTATAATAATTATGTTATTATAAATACTAATATTTATTATTTTTATTATTATATATTATTATTGTTATTATTGTAGTTAGTATAAAAATTAATATTATTATTATTATTGTTATTAATATTATTATACATATAAATTATTAAAATAATAAATAATATTAAAATAATAATTTATTATTTATTTATTTAATATTACAATTATTTTAAAACTAATTATAGTAATTATGAAAAAAATAATTAAAAATTTTCATTTCATTCATTGTGTATACCAACCATAGGAATATCATTCTTCATTTCATTCCATTACCAAGGTCATTTCATTCTCACTTTATTTCATTCATGCATATCAACCATCACCTAAGAGTATTCATGAATATTTGTGATCAAACTGCACTTCAATTGTAACAAATGGATTAGAGGTGACTTAATCAGTGAACAATTGAACTTTAATTGCATCAACTGCATGAGGGATGAACAAATAATTGAAAATTGAATATTACAAACAAACCAAATTGAAATATTAAATTAAATTTGGATTTTCAGCTAGTTTCAAAAAGTTCTTCCAACATATTTCTAAAATGGAATGAAAAATACTGCTTCGCCCTGAAAAATCTTCATATCTTCCCTTTTTGGACCGTCCCAAAAAATCTTCTTAGTAATTTTGGGACAATAGTGCACAACAAATTATTCCCCCTACCTTACCTTATCAATTTATTTATTAAAAATCTACATATGGTTCATCAGTATCTCAATTAATTAATACTACTATATCATTATCCTTAATGTGAGAATGACCATTTTAATTTTCCACTCGTAACACATTCAACCACCTTTTTCCTAATTTCTGTGTGAATGTGTCACTCCCTCTTAAGTATTTGGGAGATGGAGGGAGTATTTTAATTAAAATAAATTATCAAAAAAAAATGTTAAAAATGCAAACTCGCAATTAATGAATTTTTTTTGCAAACTTAAATATGAATTTATTGAATTAATATATATATATATATATATACCTTCTGAATATTAGAGGTGGATGCAACATATTTTAAAATATTGAATAGTGACTTTAAACTTTACATTTTTCTATTCTTAATATTATAGTGATAATTTGAGATTCAAAGTGAAATTCAACTAATTCGAGTGATGGTTTATTTTAGATTTTAAGCATAAGAAACTAATACTAAAATTCATGCACGTATGAGAATATGGATGGTTGTTCGTTGAATTTACACGAGAGTAGTATAGTCAATGCTCTCTTTGAAAATTCCAACATTTAATGAAATTTTTGTTCGCAATAATATTATTAAAATTATGAGAGGAAAAACGTATAAGGATAGGAATGTCTTTTCATATTAAATTTTGACTATTTAATGCATTTGATCCAGATCAAATTCATCCAAATAGCATCACCCATTTATTTAATTATATATTTTGGTATACTTTAGATAAAATATGTGTGATTGAACTACTCAACATATATTATAATAGATTTATGGAAATAATTTACACATAGGTTTTATTTAGTAATTAAGACATTTGCTTTATCTTAAATTACGAGATCAGAACTTCATCTTGTATTTTGTTTCAATATTACTCGCTGCAAGTATAATAAAATATTTATAAAGTCAAAATTTATTACAATAAAATTATTCGGTCACACGGTAGTCAGCCATACGCGTAAGAAAAAGGAAAGTTGACTGTAAAAATAGAAATAATCACATTCCCCCTAGGGTTTATGCTTCCCCAATTATGGTATATTTACATTTTCAAAACCTATATTACTATTTTTAACTTGTGTGACCGACCACAGTATTTATTAAATCAATTTAATTTATTTAATTATATTTTTGGTATACTTTAGATAAAATATGTGTGATTGAACTACTCAACATATATTATAATAGATATATGGAAATAATTTACACATAGGTTTTATTTAGTAATTAGTACATTTGCTTTATCTTAAATTACGAGATCAGAACTTCATCTTGTATTTTGTTTCAATATTACTCGCTGCAAGTATACTAAAATATTTATAAAGTCATAATTTATTACAATAAAGTTATTCGGTCACACGGTAGTCAGCCATACGCGTAAGAAAAAGGAAAGTTGACTGTAAAAATAGAAATAATCACATTCCCCCTAGGTTTATGCTTCCCCAATTATGGTATATTTACATTTTCAAAACCTATATTACTATTTTTAACTTGTGTGACCGACCACAGTATTTATTAAATCAATTTATTTTCTCAACCTCAAATATTTTTGTGCTCAAATATCTAAAGTTAAGTTATATCTTATCAACACATATATACAGTTTAATTTGTTGAGTATCATAATCATAAATACATATATAACTATCACACGATTCGCCAAAAACACAAATAGATTTGTTCGCGAATAAAATCCTCTAATTAAAAAAAAAAAAGGGAAAAATAGTGGTACCATCTATATATATATATATAAAAAAAAAAAGTTAGGAGAGAGAAAAAATTGTAAATTAATTTTGGAGGGAAAATTGACAGATCGGTATATTAAGATTTAATTAAACTAAATTAATTAATAAATGTTTAGTTCATCTTTGTGTGTTTTTCGTGTGATTATTTGTGTGCGTTGAGTATGTTTTTATTCGTCTTTTTATTACAAGTCATGGTTTATGTGTGGTGTTTGGTGTTGTGCTGTGCGTAGGCACAAAAGTGGCGGAAGAGGCAAGAAACGTCGAAAGAAATGCGGAAAAAGAAGCGAAAATCGGTGAAGAGGAGGAAGATAGGATTTCCACTGGAGCGGGAGTGCCGCCGGCGCGGGAGTTATTCTCGCAGAAGGAACTCCGCCGGCGCGGGAGTCCCGCCGGCGCGGGAGTTATTCTGGCAGAAGGAACTCCGCCGGCGCGGAGTTGATTTGCGCGACAAGTGTTCCGCCGGCACGGGAGAGCCGCCGGTGCAGGGCGACGGTTAATTTGCACTAGATATACGTTTTGGGCAGTTTTTGGACGGTAACACTCACTCTTCTCTTCAGTTTTTAGTGTAGAAAAATTGCAGAAACTCTGTAGAATTAGGATTTGTTTATTTCCTTGTTTAAAACACTTTGGATTTGGCTTTAGTTTGTTGCATCGTTGATCGTTTACGACTTCTGAATACTTTGTAAGATTTCCATTTCGTTTATGCATCATTAACCTTTTGTTTATTGTATTTTATTTTCAGTATGATGAACTAAGCATTTTGGTCTAGGATTAGGGATGTTCAAGTCGGGATAATCGTTAATTATTATGTGTACATGCTTGTTGATTGAATTGGTTTGTATGTGATCGAACTTTTGGCCAAAGTTAGATCGTTTTAAATAATGAATGAGATCGATAGAAGAATTCGTTATTTGATGTAGGTTTAATAAACGTTAGGTTTAATCGGAGACGCGTTATCTAACTAGGATCGGCTTGTAGAATTCTTTAACTAAGAATTGTTGTATGAATACGAAAGTTAGTATTTCAATTCTTTGTTGAAAGTGATTATATAAAGTGATCCGTTGCATGTGCTTTAATAGTTGTTCGTATTATTTTGAGGCGACGAAATCTCTTATCCTAGATTGTTTTAACTCGATTTCTATATTTGAACTTTATTTTCGTCTAGTTTTAGTTTCAATCGACATAACCTCATTGGATTAGAATGTTAAGAATGTTTTTATTTTCTTGTGCAAAAAGCATGAATTAATTGCCCTGCAAAGCTTTCCTTGAGATTCGACTCGAGTTAACTTATCGTACTACATAGGATCTCGTTCTCTTGCGAGCAACTAATAGGAAGTACCATTTAGTTGATTCAATAAATATAAAATATCAATTCCCCACGTGGCCACGTTAAATCAGTAAAATGATAAATAAATTAACCCACTACTCACACTATATAGATAACTCACAACTACCATTAAACAATTAAATACAAAAAAAAAATGCCGGAATCAGTACCCCACTACTCTGATAGTATAACACACACTAAAAACGTATACAAACATTACAATAAATTACAAAACAAACATTACAATAAATAAAAAAAATCCTACTACAAATTTTCTGAAAACTACAACTAATCATTTACAAGTATCTGCTTAATTTGTTGCCTCATGTACCAAACCTGCAAAAGAAAGATTAATAGAATTGACATTCATAAATATTAATATTAAAATCATAAAGAAATATACAGCTAAAAAAGTATACATCTGTGAATTACAACTCTTTTTTTAAACGTGTACTAAACAATAAGGATAGTTAATAATAATTAATTATATTAATTAACCACTAACACACACCATCATAGTAAATTACCCACTAACACACATTCATATACTCATCATGTTATCATGTATTCATATACTATAAATAAAAGATAATAATTAGACTTAGCCGCACCACCTACAACTTCTCTTTCACTAATTTCTTCTCAATTCACAAAAAAAGCACCTTTTTCGGTTTGGTGAAGCAATTGTAGCTCGAAAAAGTAGCTTCGCCATGAAAATGAGATTGACTAGAAGCTATGACAAACCATATTTTGGTGGTAATGGAGTTGAAACTCACGAAGGAGTCTTTCATGATTCTGAGGTAATTATTAAATTGTTTTTATAATATTTCTATTTCAATTTATTTTTACAACAAATTTCTAATGACTAACATTTATTTTATCATAAGGAAATAAGGTTCACACCAACGTCCAACACTCGGCCCTATAAAAAATAAGGCCTTTACTTGAAGAAGGGAACATCTATGCTATCAACAACTTCATAGTTGCTGATAACAATTTGCCTCTCAAAACAGCAAACTGTCCATTCAAAATTCTAATCTGCAAACATACACAAGTTGCCAAGGTTGAAGATGAGGAGTTTCCATTGAAAATCTTCAATTTTAAGACTATTGATGAAATAGCTACAATATATGATTCGCAGAAATATGAACTGTTAGGTAAATATTGAATTTTACTTTTTATTTCTTACATCTCTTATGATGAACCTAATTCTGCATTTTCTATATTTATGTAGATGTTATCGGAATTGTTGTTTCAAGTTACCCACCACAAGCCAAGGAAATCAAAGGAAAGAAATCAAAGATAATGGATGTTCTAATAGAAGATCTAGAGTAATAAATTTATTTGATATTCATTAACTTAAATAGTTACATAAATTTCTTATAATTTTAGCTCTTAATGCAGGAACAAGACACTATCTTGCACACTGTGGGACCAATATGTTGATGACTTATATGAATATATAAGTGTGAACATGATGAATCAATTTGTGTCGTACTACAATATTGTCGAGCAATCATATTTAGAGGTAAAAAATTATGAGTGTTTTGTATTTTTTATGGTAGAAATGCAAAATAGTTAAATTATATAATTGTTGTAGGGGAAGTGAAGATAACAAGCACTTATCATGCTACTAAAATAGTGCTGGATGAAAATCTGAAAGAAATCAAAGAAATGAAGGAAAGGTAACGATAAAGTTTGAACAATATAAAACAATTTGTCATTATAAATTATTCATATTAACAACATCTTTTTTTTTTTAAACTAAAGCTACTGCATATCAAAAAAGGAAAGGAAAAGTTCACTGAAAACACTTGCAGCTCCCACCCCACGCATAATAGAAGACGAAATTAATGATAGTGTGTCGTCTCTAAAGATGATATCAGAACTGCCAAATTCAGAGGTTTATATACACTGATTATTGAACATTTTTGTACTAATGTTCAATTTTGTCATATCCAAATATTAATTATCTTTTCAGCAAGAAATGTATTGGGTATATGGAAAAATTTGTGAGGTCAAAACAATTGGTGCATGAGCATATCTTGCTTGCAAGATTTGTTTGACCAAACTAAAAAAGAACAAGGATAACTTTTTTTGTGAAAAGTGCCAAAGTTTTGAAGTATCTAGCAAATTGAGGTAAATTAATTTTGTAAAATATGCATCGTTTGAAACTTAGACAACTAACATATTATGGGAAAACAGGTATAGGTTGAGGGTTGTCATAGCTGATGATTCTGGGAGCACAAATTTTATTGTGTGGGATAGGGAATGCATGCAACTTATAGGGAAAAATACCACAGAATTGAGTGTCGCAAGCTTATATGTTTTAATAACCATTTTATATAATAAATCTATTTTGTTGTATGACACTAACAGATTGTGATTACCTAACATAGGAAGCTGGAGGTTATGACATGCCATTCGATATTGATTCAATTACAAACAAAGCAGCTCTATTCAAGATCAATATATAGTATGGAGAAACAATAATGAAAAGGGTTATCTAATTTATAGACGTAGAGATAATGGACGGACAATCATGAAGAATGTTGTGCCTTTGGACAATAGATATGTCGTTTCACACAATTGTTATCTTCTAATGAAATATGGAGCACACATAAATGTCGAATGGTGCAATCAATCACGATCGATCAAATATTTGTTCAAATACATTAATAAAGGAAATGATCGTGTTACCGCGTTTTTCTATAAGAGCACGAATGATGAACAAATGGGGAAGAATGTCGATAAAGTGAATATGTATTATGATTGCAGATACATATCATCTTGTGAGGCTGCTTGGCGGATATTTGGATTTGAAATTCAGTATAGATATCCTCCTGTTGAAAGGCTAAGTTTTCATTTTCCGAATGAGCAAAATATAATATTCTCTTATTCCGATGCAATTGATGATGTGTTGAGTGAACCGTCAGTTGGAGAAAACATGTTCTTAAAGTTGTTTGAAGTAAATAAGAAATATTCAGAAGCAAAAGAACTTACATACGCGGAATTTCCAACTAAGTTTGTTTGGAAACAAGATGAGAGGGAATGGAAGCAAAGAGCAGATAAAAGAACATCAATCGGAAGAGTATTTTATGTGGCTCCTGGCAGTGGAGAGTTGTATTATGAGAGATGTTTGATCAACATATTACGTGATCAACATCATCCAGGTAACATTTATTATATTTTTTATGTTATATTTTTTTAACATACTTTCTTCTGAAATTTTAATTTTTAAAATTAAAATTGCAGAACTACAATTGACTCAAGATCAAATTAAGAGTTATGCTCTTGTTGAAATTGAGAAACTATTGACATGTTTTGGTAGGAGTTTGCGAGAATATGAAGGTATTCCTTATCCGAGTAATGAGTATTTTCTATTTGATAAAAATAGATTAATCAGTGATGAAATGAGATACGATCGTAAAGCTCTAACAGAGGAACATACTAAGCTTACAGACGAGCAGCGTTGTGTTTATGATACTGTTATGAATGCAGTAGGTTCAAGTTCTGAAGGAATGTTTTTCATATATGGATATGGAGGCACTGGTAAAACCTTCATATGGAAAACACTCTCTGTGGCTCTTAGATCAAAAGAAGAAATTGTTTTAAATGTTGCTTCAAGTGGTATTTCATCTTTGTTATTACCTGGTTGAAGAACAACTCATTCACGATTCAAAATTCCTCTAAATGTTAATGAAGATTCCACTTACAACATTAAATAAGGAACTCCTCTTGCAGAACTTATTGTTAGGTGCAGACTTATAATTTGGGATGAGGCTCCAATGATTCATAAATATTGTTTTGAAGCTTTAGATCGAAGTCTACGAGATATAATGCGCTCGGTCAATCCATCAAGTGCATATACCCCTTTTGGAGGCAAGACAATTGTCTTTGGAAGAGATTTCAGACAAATATTGCCTATCATTCCAAAAGGAAGTAGACAAGATATTGTTTTTACAACAATAAATTCTTCATATCTTTGGAGAGATTGTAAAGTTTTACGATTGACAAAAAATATGAGGCTTCAAAACATGGGTTCGAATAATGAAGTTATGGAATTAGAAGAGTTCTCTAAGTGGATTGCCGACATAGGTGATGGAAAAATTGGAGGTCCAAATGATGGTTAAGCAAGTATATTGATATTCTGGAAGATATTTTGATAAAATGGTCTGGGAATCCTATTGAGTGCATAGTTAACGATACATATCCATTATATTGTGCTGACAATGCACACACAAGTTATCTACAGGAAAGAGCAATACTTGCACCAACTCTTAATGTAGTTGAATCTGTGAATCAACACATGATTTCTATGAATAAGAGTGAAGGTGTGTTATATAGGAGCTCTAATTCAATGTGCAAGTCGGATTCAAGTACTGATTTGTTGCAACAGATACATACTCCTGAATTCCTGAATAGTATCAAATGTTCGGGAGTTCCAAATCATGAAGTATATTTAAAGGTGGGAACTCCTGTTATGTTGTTAAGAAACATCAACCATGCAAACAGATTGTGTAACGACACTCGATTGATGATAACAAGACTTGGTAATCATATTTTGAAAGCAAAAATCCTTACAAGAGAAAATGCAGATCAAAAGGCATTGATTCCAAGATTGTCTTTGACTCCGACTGATTCGAGATTGCCTTTCAAGTTTGAGCGACGTCAGTTTTCGTTAATTGTCTATTATGCAATGACGATCAACAAAAGTCAAGGGCAATCACTTTCTCATGTTGGTTTGTTCTTGCCGAGACCAGTTTATACAAATGGAAAATTGTATGTCGCTGTATCAAGAGTACGAAGTCGTGATGGACTTAAAGTTTTGATTTACGATTACGGTAGAAATGATGATACTACCACCATAAATGTTATAAGGAAATATTCCAGAATATATAATTGTATGTAATTTTTGGAGTTATGAATACCTTCTGAATTACTTTTAATATTTTATATTTTTTCGTTTAATTTTAAATTTTATATTTATAGTTCCCGTGCATCGCACGGGTGGCGGTACTAGTTTTTGTTATAGCAAAAGAATGTTTTTTATAAACATATAAAAAAACATTATCTGGTTCCCTAAACTGCCCTCCACAGCTCCACTATAGGAGGAATGCACACGAGTAATACACATATCTGTTCTAGCATTTGATCAGGGTCCTATCTTTTTTTTTTTTTCATATGACATCTCTTTTTTTATTGTAACAACGGAACAGTATGTGACATTCCTTGATTTCTTCATAATTTATCATTAATTAAATCGGCCCGACTGTATATTTTTTAATAGGGATAATTGTCTGTAAATCCTCAACCTTTCCTAAAATTCGGAAATTGTACATGACTTTTTCATTTTCGCACTAAAAACCATCACTTGCCGTCTTTTTTCTGATTTTGCACTTCCGGTCGATTTCCCCCAATTAATTTCTGACGTGGCTTATCGGAACTCCACGCTGGACTGAACGGTGCGGCAAACTAAACGACGTAGTCCCCTCTAAGCCTAAACGACGTCGTTTTAAAGCATTTTCCAAATAATAGATAAAAATAATTAACAAAATCGAAAACATTACCCTCCCTCCTCATTTCTTCCCGCGACGATTGAGAGAGTGAAACCAAACCCCAAAAATTGAGAGAAAGAGAGAACACGGCGACGATAGGGCTTATGCACAGAAATACGGTGGAATCACTTTCCCGTTCGAATTGCTGGAGTTAGAAAGAGAGAATCCGAACGTGGTGGATTAGAAGAAATTGATGGACAGTAAGTACACAAACTTTTCGTGTTTTTAGTTAATTTGTTGCGCAAGTAGGGTTTTTTTTATGTTGAGCCATTTATTTGTTATTTGCAGAGATTTATTTGGGCTTTATATTCACCATGGTGGTGAATTTGTTAAGTTGGATGATGATCTTGTGTATATGAATGTGTATAATCTGGGCATATTTGATTTAGACAGAAAAAAATTTGATTTGGGGCGTCTTAGTGCAGCAGTTCAGTTTGTGGGTTATGGTTCATGGTCTGCATTGCACTTTAGATATCCTAGGTCTCACATTTTTAAGCTTATAGAAGGGGAAGAGGATGTGAGAGAGATGTTGAGCATTGTATCTGAAAGGAGTAGGGTGATTAGTGTGTATGTTAATGGAGGGGTTGATGATGGATCTGGTAGACTTCAGACACGGTTGAGTCATAATTTGCCAAGCTTTGTCTGTAGTGGTGGTAGAATAGAAGAAGATGGGCAGGTTGTTGATGAAGAAGATGATTTTGAAGATGATGGTGGGGTAGTGACTCAGGGAGATACTGATGGTTCAGGGTTAGAGAATGATGATGATTTAGTTTCAGAGGATGACTTAGAGAATGATGATTACTTAGATAATGCAAGTTAGGGGGCAGTTGATGCAACTAGGAGTGAACTTGAGAATGGTTCAGAGGATGAGAATGATGATGGGCTGGATGATGAAGACTTAGAAAGTAATGATCCTGAATACTTAGAAGCTAGGAGAAATCTGAGGGAGACTGAGGCAGAGGAATTACATAGACTCATTGATGAGTTTGTTCTACCAGAAGACATTGATGATTACTTAGATGATCATGAGCCTGAATGTGAAGACCCTGATGGTGATTTAAATTCAGAGTCTACAGATGAAGATGAGGGGTTTGTGAGGCCTGTGATACCTAAGGTGGTTTATGACCCTACTTGTGATCACAAGAACCTTCAACTCTGTCTTGGTATGAGGTTTGAAGATGGGAGGCAGTGTAGGAGGGCATTAACTCAATTCTGTATTGAAAATGGAAAATTTGTTCA
Organism: Schizonepeta tenuifolia; assembly: GCA_029490685.1. Taxonomy (NCBI): domain Eukaryota; kingdom Viridiplantae; phylum Streptophyta; class Magnoliopsida; order Lamiales; family Lamiaceae; genus Schizonepeta; species Schizonepeta tenuifolia. The sequence continues at coordinate 89,397,037 of CM055956.1, forward strand.
GTTTAGGAAGGTGAGTAAGACACAGTGTTTAGCCAAGTGCTTTCTACCATGCAAGTGGAAGGTATATGGTAGTGTTGTGAGCAGGGATAGGACTTTTATAATCAAGACTTATTATGGTAATCACACATGTCCTAGACATGTCAGCAACAAGCTTCTTACTGCCAAGTGGATTGCAGAGAGGTTCTTGAATGTGTGGAGAAACAAGCCTTTGTACTCAATTGCTGATTTGAGGCATGATATAAATGAAAGGTGGGGTTATGACATACCCAAGGACAGGTTGTATAATGCCAAAGCTATTGCCTTAGAGATGTTAAGGGGTACAGTTGAGGTACATTATGGTTTGCTTAGGAGATACTTGGCTGAATTGAGGAGGACAGATCCTGATGGTAGATTTGAGTTGCTGTTAGGGGAAGACCATGTGTTCAAGGGGTTGTATATTGGGTTTAGCTCACTGGTGAGGGGTTTCAAGGAGAGTTGCAGGCCTATAATTGGCCTTGATGGGTGTCACCTGAAGACCTACTTAGGTGGAGTTCTGCTTTGTGCTGTTGCCAAAGATGGAAATGATCAAATGTTTCCCATAGCTTGGGCAGCAGTTGAGACAGAGAATGAAGAATGCTGGGCTTGGTTTCTGAGGCAGTTCATTTATGACATTGGCATTGACAATGGAGATGGATACTCTTTCATCTGTGACCAACAAAAGGTGATGCAGTCTATTCATTTTTTTGAATTATGTTTTCATTCCTATCTTGTGTGGCTAATATTTTCTGCATTAGGGCTTGGAGAATGCAGTGAAGGCACTTGCACCAAATGTGGAGCACAGAAATTGCTCAAGGCATATATATATGAACTGGAAGAAAGAGCATAAGGGATCCACACTGAAAAACCTGTTTCTCTATGCCACAAGAAGCACTTATGAGCAGCAGCTGAAGGACTATCTCCAGGAGATGCAGAAAGAAAGCATGGTTGCCTACCAGGATTTCATGAGCAGAGACATAAAAAAAATTCTGTAAGGCATTTCTATCCACTTCTGTGCGTAGTGACATGATAACTAATAACATAGCTGAATGCTTCAATGGTTGGATTTTGAGAGCTAGAGGAAAATATGTTATCCACATGTGTGAAGAGATTAGGACTAAAATGATGGGGAGGCAAGTGAAAAGAAGGGATGAATTAGTGAGAGTAACAGATACAATCTGCCCTAACATTAGGAAGGAGGGATGAATTAGTCCACTCTGTCTATGGTGCTGGATCAAGTCAAGGGGCCTCATCTTCTCAACAGAATTAGGCTGCTATAAGTGAAACATCTCATCCCTTTTTGTCATTTTGTGTGATTCTTGGATGCTACTGTGAAGCTTGGATGCTACTGTGAATTTGTAAAGTTGGATTGTCAACTCTGTCTTGGATGTCATTTTGTGTAATTGTCAAGTGCATATGCTACTGTGAATCTTCAAGTAGGATTGAATCTTCATTTTTTTTGTAATTCTCAAGTGGAGATGCTACTGTGAACTGCAATGTTTAAATGAAGATGTTATGCTTTTTAAGCTATTGTCATTTTACCTCAATTTTGCTAGTCTTACAATTATGGTTTGAAAGTGAAACATGTTGATTGCATTACAGGATAAACTGACTAACAAATAGCACAAAATACTGAGGTAGTCATGCCCATAAATCATTTCATACAACAAAACATCTCAGCTACATTCACATCATCTCAGCTACAATTCACATCATCTCAGCTACATTCATCAAACTAAATTGCTACATTAAGAACAAGAAAACATCTCACTAGTGATAGAGATCATCTCAGCTACATTCATCAACCTAAATTGCTCAAGAACCAGGCCACAACAAGAAAAACTACCAACAGATACACTTTTATAAGTTTCCTTTCAAGCTTCTTAATTTTAATCTCTTGCCCCTCAAACAACACCTTCAAGTCTTCGTTCTCGGCAGTCTTTATCTCAAATAAGCTCATCAATTCCTCATATCTAGCCTCCATTGCAGCCTCCATCTTTTCATACTTTCTTTCATCCATTAATTTGTAGGACTTCAACTGCTCAAGAGCATTATCCCTTTCAAGCTTTATCTTGTTCAAGACTAACTTATAGTATGAATCCAGTTCAGGATCTACCCATAGCAAGAAATTGCAATTGTCCCACTACAATGAAAATTAACAGAATTTTGAGAAATAAAAAGTAACTACATAGAAAAAAAAAATTGAATGTGTTACCTTCCTGCGAGAGCAACAATAAAACCTCCTCTCTGGATTAGCTTGAGTACGAGAAGTGTCGACAATGGCAGGAATTTTATGCCCACAACATATTGTGTTGGTGCTTGCACCTCTTAAGCTTGAGGACGCATTCGATTCAGTTGACATGCTCTGCTCAGCTCTGCTCTGCCGTCGCTCTCTCTCTCTCTCTCTCTCTCTCTCCCTCTATCTCTCTCTCTCCCTCTCTCGCGTTCTCTGGATTCTATGGTAAGCTCTTCGTCTACAAACACTATATGAACCCTAATTGCAGCAATGTAGCACCAAATGGGGTAAATCGAAAAGCATTTGGAAAATGCTTTAAAACGACGTCGTTTAGGCTTAGAGGGGACGACGTCGTTTAGTTTGCCGCACCGTTCAGTCCAGCGTGGAGTTCCGATAAGCCACGTCAGAAATTAATTGGGGGAAATCGACCGGAAGTGCAAAATCAGAAAAAAACGGCAGGTGATGGTTTTTAGTGCGAAAATGAAAAAGTCATGTACAATTTCCGAAATTGAGAAAAGGTTGAGGATTTACAGACAATTATCCCTTTTTAATATTAGCTCCTCGTTAAAATTCTTAAGATAATAAGTACCTCTCTATCTCTCTAGTATATATAGATCCATTGATGAACAATTTATATCATAATCAACACTATCAGCAAAAATACATCGTCTAGCTAAGCTAGTTAATTTTCAAGAAATGGCTGCAAACAATTTTCAAAAGAAGCTCCAAGGCAAAGTAGCCATTGTAACAGGCGGCGCCAGCGGCATCGGCGAGACCACCGCCTGCCTCTTCGCCAACCACAGCGCACGCGCGGTGGTGATCGCCGATGTCCAGTTGGAGAAGGGCCGCTCCGTGGCGGAATCCATCGGCCCGCAGCGGTGCAGCTACATCCACTGCGACGTCACCGACGAGGATCAGGCCAAGTCGATGGTAGACTGGACCGCCATCACCTACGGCGGCGTCGACATAATGTTCAGCAACGCCGGCATCGCCCCCAGCAGCTCCGCTCAGACCGTCATGGACCTCGACCTCTCGCAGTTCGATCGCGTCAACACGCGCGGCGCGTAAGATGGTGGAGCTGGGAACGAGGGGCGCCATCATCTGCAACGGCAGTGCGGCGGCGGCGAAGGGCGGACACAACTTGACGGACTATGTGATGTCGAAGCACGCGGTGTTGGCGCTGGTGCGATCAGCGAGGATGCAGCTGGGGCCCCACGGGATTAGGGATAACTGCGTGTCACCGGGGGCGGTGATGACTCCGCTCACCGAAAAGATGGGGTTCGCGACGGCCGGTGATATGGAGAGTATTTTTGGGCGGTTCACTAGCTTGAAAGTCGTGGTGCTGACGGCGGAGGCGGTGGCGTTTCTGGCTTCCGATGAGGCGGCTTTAGTGACGGGGCATGATTTGGCGGTGGATGGTGGCCTGCTTTGTTTGCCATTTCCTCGCCCCTTCAGAATAACCTATAACAAATCGCACAAACAGCTAGTAATTAATAAAATAAGAAATCATCATATCAAATTTCAAAACGTATTCATTAATATTCGTTGGGAGCCGCTACCTTCGTGTGGTTTGGTGTAATTCTTGTTTGCATTATTATTACTTCAAATCTTCGATTATTATTTGATTTAGATTATCCATCCCTCCAGACTTTTTACACTCTTTCCCTCCCGTTCAACATATCTTATTTCTTTTCAACACGAAAATTAAAAAAAAGAAAAATTAGATATAAATTGTATGTTTAATGTAGTGAATAAAGTGATATAAAGTATTTTTAATTGATAAAATAATATAAAGTTTTTTTTTAATGATATAAAGTTAGTAAAGTAATTTTTTTAATTATTTTCTCAAAAAGAAAAGTAAAACATGTTGAACGGGGCGGAGGGAGTATAAGGTTATTTATAGTTTGTGTCTAAAACATTTACTATCATTTTTTTTTATTTGTGGTCTGCGTTTTACAAAATTTCAAAAATAATTATACTTTATGAATTTGGATAAATAAGATCCGTATTTAGTAGTTATGTGCGTATATCTTTTATATTATATATTTATTTATTTTATTTTATAATATTAAGGATAAAATTATCATTTTTTTTTGGGTTACACACACCAAAAAATTAACTCAACTATTCTCACACTACCATAAAAACTATCAATGATATCCATTTTAATACTCATGAGCTATTGATTTTGTAAAAAAAGACGGCCTCAATTTTTTTATACAAAATCAATACTTAATAATTAAAATAAGTATTATTTAACACCAATAAGCCTGAATACCAAACAAAATTGATCTTATCAATTGGACCCTTCCTGCATAAGATAAAAGTTTAGAAGACCAACAATCTATCTTTGCTAAAATCTTCTGTAAGAGGGGCTGACAATGTAAGATAGAGAGTTTCTTAGAGGACACAGGGACTTCCAAATATTTAAAAGGGAGTTCCCCTTTCACTAAACCGAATTCACTCAGAATCTTTTCTTGCATGAAGCTTGAAACTCTGCCAAAATAGATATTACTTTTGGAAGGATTGACTTTCAGTCCAGAGGCTTCTGAAAACTTAATAAAAGCACACATCAATTGTCTCAAAGATATATCATCACCTCGAGAAAGTAACAATAGATCATTAGCAAAGCTCACATGAATAAGTTTAAACTTCTGAGATCACATAAATAAGTTTAAACTTCTGAAAACTTATTAAAAGCACACATCAATTGTCTCAAAGATATATCATCACCTCGGGAAAGTAACAATAGATCATTAGCAAAGCTCACATGAATAAGTTTGAATAAAGCATTAGTTCTGACATCAAGTAAACAGCGGTGTAGATACTCCATACAAATGACAAATAAATAGGGTGAGATAAGATCTCCTTGTCTCAACCCCCTTCTAGCTTGAAAGCTTTCTGTTACTTCACCATTAATATCAACAGAATATGATACTGTAGTGACACAGGCAAGCACAAACTTAACAAAACAATAAGGGAAACCCAACTCCAACATTAAAAACTTCAGGAAGGGCCATTCAACAGTATCATATGCTTTTTGTATATAAATTTTCACCATACATCTAGGTGAGAAGTGTTTTCTGGTATATCCTCTTATAATCTCATGACTTAAAATGATATTATCAAAAGTTACTCTCCCCTTTATGAAGGCAGACTGATTTTCACTAATAACCTCATCTAAAACCATCTGCATCCTATTAGCCAAGACTTTAGAGATCAGTTTGTAAAGCACATTACAGCAGGCAATGGGCCTAGAGTCTTTAATAGCACTAGCATTGTCAGTTTTAGGAATTAAAGAAATCAGAGCAGTGTTAATGATTTTTGGGAGAAAACCTGTTCTAAAAAACTGAATGATAGCTTCTGTGATTTCCTCTCCAATAATAGGCCAGGTTGTCTTGAAGAAATGAGCATTGAATACATCAAGCCCTGGAGCTTTAAAAGAATTCATATCAGATAATGCTTAAGTGACCTCATGTGCAGAAACCTCACAGCTAAGCTTAAGCTGGTTAGAATGAGATAAGGTGGGATCTTTTGCTATCACTTGCTTATCAAGCATGGGTAGAGAAACAGCTGCACTACCCATCAAACTTTTATAAAAACTCATATCCTCTCCTTTAATCTGACTTTGAGTGAAGCATTTGTCACCAGTGGCAGTAATGGGGAATTTTATTGCCTTAGAGCTTTGTCTAGCCTTAGCATATGCATGAAAATATCTAGTGTTATCATCACCCAACTTGATCCAATCCGCCCTTGTTTTTTTTTTTTGTCAGATACTCTCTTCAACAATACTCTATTTTTCAATATCTCTCAACAATTTGTGTTCCTCTTGAATAAAGTTTTCATTCATTCTATCAGCTACTAATCTTTCTTGAGCTTCACTGAGGTCTTTTCTCAAAGCAGCTAATCTCACTGGAATATTTCTAAAATGGCTAGTGTTAAGTTGTTTAAATGGCTGCCTAAGCTTTCTCAGCTCAAACCACACATTTAGCAACTTGTTGCTATGAAGATAAAGAGGCCAGATATAAGAAATTATAGTTTTATAATCTGGGTGTTCAGTGATAGCATTGATGAACCTAAAAGGAGCTTTAGTACCTCTCTTTTCATCTCCAATTCTCACTATCAATGGGCAATGATCAGAGATGTTTCTATCAAAAATTTCAGCTTGAACATTAGGGAATTATCTACACCATGAAAAGTTCCCAAGACATCTGTCAATAAGGGAGAAAATCCTATCCTTACCCATTTGATTATTACACCATGTGAATGCATTTCCCACCATTCTCAAAAGGGTCAGATTATTATCTCTAATGCACTTCTCAAAATCCCTTGTTTCAATCTCAGTAACTGGATTCCCTTGTAGTCTATCCTCAATGTGGAGAACTGAGTTAAAATCACCCCCAATAAGAAGAGGACCAGTAATTCTAGAGCAAACTGAAGAAAGACACTGCCACAAAGACTTTCTAAGCTCAATAGTATTAAAACGATAAACTGCCACCAAATGGAATGGATTGCCAAGCACAAGGTCTTGAATCTCACAAAGCATTCCTTATTCATGGTTTTCAATCCATGTTACAACAACCTTTCTAGGATCCCAACCAACCCAAATTCGACCATTTGTTGCATGAGAGTAGTTATGCAAGAATTCCCAGTTCTTATTCAACTTTGCAGAAATCTTTAAAAACTTCCCTTCCTTAACTCTTGTTTCCAGAAATACACTTAAATCTAAATGATACTTTAGCAGAAAATGCTTTATTTCCTTTATTTTAAAGGACTTGTTACAGCCCCTCACATTCCAAAAGAGGAGATTCATATTTCAGCATTGGGGAGAGAGTCCCCGCCCCTTACAAGTCCATCAGGTGGTTCCTCTTGATCATTGAGTATCAAAAATGTGTTGCCAATTCTCACAATGTTGGAGCATTCTCCAATACTATAATGAGCAGTTGCTTTCATTGGCACACTCACAGTTCAAACCCAATAAGGACCCAGAACAACTAGAGGCCCGAGCCCAACAAAAAAGGGAAGAAGAATAGAAGAGGAATATTTTTTTAAACTTTCATACATTTTAAGTATTTACAAACTTGAAAAATTTAATTGAAATCATATACTTATTTTTTTTGAAGATGAAAATCTATAAAACTTGAAAATTTTAATTGAAATCATGTACTTATATATTATTATAAATTTATAAATAAGTAAAGTCTCAGACAAGAAGAAAAAACAAATTGTGAGCACCAATGTCAGTAAGGTGTACAATTCGGGCGTGTTCACTTGAAAGTATAAATTTATACCTCCATTTAAAGGTAATGGATGGATAAACAAAAATCTCACCTTTTAAATCATCCATTTTTTTTAAATCTTTGTGGGATAATATCATCACATCTCTCATTTCCACCACCACAAGGAGGAATAACATCATCACATCTCTCACTCCCACCACCACAAGAAAGGATAATATTTATCACTCTAATTTAGGGGGGATAATATTATCCCTCCTTGTGGTCCCGGAAAGGAGAGATTTAAAAAAGAAGTGATGATTTAAAGAGTGAGATTTTTGTTTATCCCTCCATTTACCTCTAAATGGAGGTATAAATTTATATTTCCAAGTGAACACCCTCTTAGAGTAAAATGCAATCTAGAATTTACCTACACCATGTCCACATAATTAAGTTCTTAGCATATTTTATAAACTCACATTTTGTTCCTAGAGGATTTATCTTTTATTTAATATTTTTATCAAAAATCTTAATGAAATATGATTATAAATGTAATACACTACAAAGCACTGACTGAACTACGATGATATTTTCAGTCGTTAAACTTTTTTTTTTTTGTAAATAACATTTATTCAACAAAGCACAAGGGGTGCAACCCAAAACAAGATACAAAGTTTATCAAAAAAGACACATGACAAGTTTATAACAAATCAAGACAACACGATGGATTGCAAATCCAAATCCCCAATCTAAAACAAGCGACTCTAGGATTTAAATTCGACATCCAAAACCAAAAACTCACTTTAATCATCTCTATCAAATCCTCGCATCCGCTCGACACATTCTTGAATACTATCTCGTTCCAATGAATCCAAAGATGCCAAACCACACAAACTCAAAGTGCTTTCCACCACTCTAATGCACTTTTCTTCCTAGCAATTCCCAAGTATTGTTCAAAGTGGCATACAGTTTTCTCATGCCCAACATAATTTATACCAAACCAATTATAGCATTTGGACCAAACTCTATATGTGAATGAGCAAGAAAATAACAAGTGATCAGCCGACTCACCTTGTGACAAACAAAAAGGGCACGCGATATCATCACCCTCGCCTAGCACTCCTCTTTTCAATAAATTTTGTCGAGTCGGAATCCTATTTTGAAGTAGTTTCCAACAAAAAGAAGTTGTTTTGCTCGGAGCAAATCTGCACCACACACTTTTTAGAATTTCATTCGACCAACTTGCATTCCTTGATTTCTTTTTGATCTCTTTGTAGGCTGATTTTGAGGAAAAAACTCCACCGTTTTCTACAGCCCACCTCCAACCATCTTCTTTGTTTGGAATCAGCTTTAACCTGTCAATGAGAGCAATCAAACAAGAAAATAATTCATTCTCCCACTCAAAGAGTTCTCGCCTTCATCTCCACTCCCACGTCCACAAGTTATTTACCCATTTCTCTTTGTCTTTGAGGCAAATATCTTTATCTGTTGCTATTCTAAAGAGTCTGTTAAATCTAATTTGAAGGCTGCATCATCTACCCAAATGTCATGCCAAAAACTTGTATTGCCTCCATCTCCTAATTCCTTTACAATGTTTTCCACAAACCAGTCCACACTCAAAACATGTTTGCAAAGATCCCTCCACCAAATTGAGCCTTTTCTCACTTCCCAAATTCCTATCTCTCCTACAGACCTTCCACCCATTTTTCTTGCCCCATATTTCGATAGTAACACCTTGCACCATAAAGACTCTTTTTCTACCCTCAATCTCCGTCCCCATTTCCCCAACAAACTCTTATTGAACCACTCTACCTGTTTAATCCCTAACCCTCCATCCTCTTTTGAATTACAGATATTATCCCACACAGCCCATGCTATCTTTTTATTCCCTCCCAACTTCTTGCCCCAAAGAAAATCCCTTTGAAGAGAAGTAATTTTCATGATCACCCTCGAAGGAGCGTGGAAAAGAGAAAGGTAGTAAATGGGTAGGTTAGACAATACTGATTTCACTAGAGTAATTCTCCCACCAAAAGAAAGATGTTTATTTTCCCATTTGTTCAATCTTCTACGAATGGTGTCGAGGACGGGCTGCCACATTGCTTCCTTTCTTGGATTCGCCCCTATAGGGACACCAAGATATTTGAAGGGTAGAAAGCCTACTTTGCAGTTCAACTCCACAGCAAACTCCGCCAAATCGATCTCTGCTTTATTAATTCCCACCAAAGTGCTTTTTCGAAAATTCACTTTTAATCCGGACACTAATTCAAAACTCCGAATTATACCTTTGATGCTTTGTATATTTGATTTGGTTGCTTCTCCAAACATGAGGGTGTCGTCTGCAAATTGAAGGTGTGAAATCTCCACTTCATCTTTCCCAACTTTAACTCCAGACAATGAACCATCTTCCTTCGCCTTGCTCACTAATAAGCTCAAACCTTCTGCCGCAATTAGGAACAAAAATGGGGAGAGAGGATCACCTTGGCGCAAACCCTTCTGTAATTTGAATTCCCCAGACGGACTTCCATTGACCAAAACTGAAGCTGATGCCGTTGAAATACACTCTTTTATCCGACTACACCATTTGTCGTTGAAGCCCATTGATTTCATCATATCCAAAAGATATCCCCAGTCAACTGAATCGTACGTTTTCTCCAAGTCGAGTTTCAACAACACACATTTTTTGTTTTTATTTATCACCTCCTCCACCTTCTCGTTAGCAATCAATGCGCTATCCAATATTTGTCTCCCTTTGATAAACGCAGACTGGTTATATGAAATTACTTTGCCTAGGACTTTGCTAATTCTATTAGCTAACAACTTAGCTAATACCTTGTACATGCATTCGATCAGCGAGATAGGTCTAAAATCCTCAATCTTCGTCGGATTAGGGACTTTAGGAATCAGCACGATAAAAGACGGATTCGACCCATTTACTAACCTTCCATTCAGGTGGAATTCTCTCACAAACGATATGAAATCTCCTTTCAGCACTTCCCAGAACTTTTGGATAAATTTAAAATTAAAACCGTCTGGTCCGAGACTTTTCAAACCTTCACAATTCCAAACAGCCCTCCTTATTTCTTCCTCGGTGAAACAAGCTGTCAAGAGTGTATTATCATCCTCACCTAACCTGAGCTTTGGTGAGATTGACAAAATCGGTCTGCGCCAATCAATTGATGAAAAGTGAGTAGCAAAAAATTCTTTGATCCTTTGTTTCACTTCAGCAACGTCTTATTTCCAAATCCCATTAATGTTCAAACCCGAGAAATTCATTCTTTTTATGTTACTCTTGACACAAGCATGAAAGAACCCGGTGTTCGCATCTCCTTCTTTGATCCATTTCAATCTCGCCTTCTGAGCTTGTAGTGATTCTTTCAATTTTAGTGCTCTTTGTAATTCAATCCAATTTTTCTTTCTTGTGGCCAGCTCATCCGTGTTAAACTCAAGTGACTGTTTATTCATCTTCTCATCATCAAAACTCACTGCTGACATCAACTCATTGATCTTGTCTTCAATGTTCCCAAAACTTGCTGCATTCCATTCTTTTAATTTCAACTTCAAAGCCTTTAGTTTCTCTTTAAGGATAAAGCCTTTCCACCCTTGTATCTTTATTTTCTCTCATTCCTATTCCACAAAATTACCAAATTCTGAGTGAGACATCCAGCAATCCAACACTCTAAATGGTTTCGGCCCCCAATTAATGCACTCGTCCTTTATTAGAATCGGGCAGTGATCCGACACACTTCTATCCAAAGCCAGTTGGAACAGATTTGGCCAATTCTTCATCCAACTTTTTGAAAACAAGAATCTGTCAATTCTGCTCGCGCTATTTCCATTACTTCTATACCAGGTGAATTTTCTCCGATTTAACGGCAAATCTATCAATTCTAAATCATGGATGAACTCATCTTCTGCGGCGCATGCTTCTTCAACTTTTTTCTGGTCACCCCGCATCTTTTCGAATTCCCCAATGCCCACACACGGTTTCGGGACTCCAATTTCCGTATCCCAATTTGTTTCTGTCTCCATCTCCGACCACTTTTATGTTCCGGCAGTGTCGTCGTCGTAAGCGTCGTCATCTGACTCATCACGATACATTAACTCAGGACCTCTGATTTTTTCTTCTTTTTCATGGGTGATTGATTCAGTAGGCCAATGTTCCTCCTCCATTCGGACAACAAATTCGATGCTAACAAACCATCCTCTTGCCAAGAATTTTCTAAACTGAAACTTGCATTATTCCAAACGCTGGTCAGGCCTCCAGCACTTCCTCTAGCTTCTTTGAATACCCAACCAATATCAGAACTCCCGAATAATTTTTCACACTCTTTGCTAAGTACGGATTCTGCTTTCGTTTCTTGTAGGCACACGAAATCAATTCCATATTTCTCCACCAGAGTTCTCACTGTAGTCTTTTTTCTCCTCCCTCCCATTCCTCTCAAATTGAAAGATAAAAGCTTCATTTAAGCACAGAGACATTCCCACAATCTTCGTTAACATTCTTCACTTTTTCAAATTACAGTAAATCTCTCAATTCCATCTTAGTAAGTTTACAAAGGACCTCTTGTCGATTGCCTAAACATACCAACCCCAATCTTTCGCCATAAGATAAGTCCCTTACAGCTATATTAGAAAGATTTGAGCTTCTTATCTCTTCGTTGTCACTGCTGGGGCCATTGGAGTTACACATTGCTCGCTTATGAGTTATCAGAAATTTGTCCTTCTTTAGCTGCATTCCACCTCGCTTTGAAATGATTTCACCACCTTCGGTCTGTGGTTCCATATCTTTCACGAACTCTTTCCATTTCTCTATCCCTTTCTTTTTCTCCATCTTTTTCCTCCCTTTTCTGTTGTCGTTCTTCTTTCGATGGCGGATTTGCTGAGATTCATCCATCTTTCTGTTAATTATCGGCTCTAAATTGAACGGGTTAGAAGAATTCAGTTCAGATGTCAGAGGCAAGCTTGAATTTTCATACTCATGAATTTGGGGGTGATTTGCTCCGTTCTTGAAGATGGGAAAGGGAAAACCTGGTGGACCTTCATCGGCATTTATTTCCATGGTTTCCTTAAGGCTTGCAGATTCACTTTCGTTGTTTTGCTCGTTATTACCACTATGGGGTCCAACAAGATTGCAATTAGGCCTATTTTCAAAGACAAATCCAGGCGGTCCATTATCCATGTCCAACTCATTAGCAGACCTTTGTGAATACGTTAGTGGGTCACTACCTTTAGAATTTTCTCTAACTTCCTTAAATGTTTCCATCAGAAAGGCGGCTTCTGCGGCGCATGCTTCTTCAACTTTTTTTTGGTCACCCCGTATCTCTTCGAATTCCCCAACGCCCACACACGATTTCGTGATTCCAATTTCCGTATCCCAATATGTTTCTGTCTCCATCTCCAGCCACTTTTCTGTTCCGGCAGTGTCGTCGTCGTAAGCGTCGTCATCTGACTCATCACGATACATTAACTCAGGACCTCTGATTTTTTCTTCTTTTTCATGGGTGATTGATTCAGTAGGCCAATGTTCCTCTTCCATTCGGACAACAAATTCGATGCCATTAACTTTGACCTTCACAATTCGAGAGATTTTATCGAACATGGTTGTACAAATTTGGATTAGGCCCTTTTCCAAATTGGTTCTTTACTCGTGCACTCTTCTAATCTCTCAAATTTCCCAACAAGGCAGGACAATTGCTGGAAGAATCGTAGGCTCCAGCAATGAAGTGGTATTCGATACACTCCGATGCAAGTTTTCCTGCAGCTTGCGATGTCCCCCTCTTTCCATGGCCTAATAAAGTGAAACCATTGAGATCACCACTTTGATTCCTCTTTCAGTAAGTCATCAATCTCCTCCTCCTTCTTTGATCGAATAAGGACTAAATCACCTCCACGATTTGTAAGGAATATGTTTGGATATCCGATGTCTCTAATGGCTGCCTCGGCTTGAAAGAAATCATCTGGATTTTTTAGACATCCAGTTAAGAACTTTTTTAACCATCCCGTTTCTTCTTCCATCGGTTCGAAGATCATCTCTCCGGATGAAGCTTGGAGCTTTTGATTGATCTGTTCGTCCGTCTTGCCTCGTGCTACTTCTGAGTAGCTTCTTTCATCTTTACTGTATTCGCCAAATCTGATTGGTATGCACTTTCTTCCATCCCCATCTGCTTTGAGTTGAAATCTTGGGATATTTACTCTAATCTTGTATGTTCCAATCCATTGGCCATCCAACTTTTCTTCCATTATCCTCGCATCTCTCACTTGGGAAAATCTGACAAAACCAAATCTTTCTCCAAATTTATCCTTTTTCAAGGGAATATGTAGATCTTTGACCAACCCAAAATTCCTAAACCATTCCAGTACGTATATGTTCTTGTTTCCATTCTTTCGGAAAATTTTTGAAGAAGAATGTAGTGGAATTCTCTCCAATTCTCCTGCAATATTCCTTCACCTTGTACCTCCTCTCTACCTCTCCTCTTGGTTCGTGAATAGTCTTGAAGCTGACATTGAAATCACTATAATGGCTGGGATTTGTGTGTTGAGATTCATGGTGGTGGATGTTACGGCTGGGGTAAGGATGTTTGCCGGTGGTGGTTATGGTGGTAGTGGGAATGGGTTTTCTCTCTCTCCAATACCTCTCTCTCTCTCTCTTCCCATGCTGAAGTAAGTCCTTAGTATGTAGTAACTAGTAATATGTAGAAAATCCTGTTATCTTTTTGTGTAGATAATCATATTTATGACATATGGTCGTTAATCTTTAAAGTGTCGTTTTTCAGTGATTTTTTCGTAATGATATTTTCTCAGCTGCAATGCTTACTTTCAAATATAGAACTATAAAAGTATTGTACAAGTTTACATATCCATGTTAAATAAGAGGCAAAGCGATAGGATTGTTATTATGGCACAAGATTTGGTGTATGGTAGGTCAAACGATATTTTCACCAAAATATATTACTCCTACTAGATTAATTTGAAAATTGCATCAAATTAATTAATATGGACGCGAGATTGCATGACGTAACCGTATCTACCCTAACCCAACTTGATCTGGATGGAGAAAATTTTTATATGGGTATGAATGTAATACACCCACTCTTCATATATTAATATTTTAATAATATGAATTATAATATTAAAATATTATTATATAAGATGTGAACGTACTACATGTACACCCACACAAGAATTTTCAGAGGTCCGATTGGTGTAATAACGTTGTCAATTGCCTAGTTGATAAGGCAAGAGAGATTTAAGTAACAACGGTGTTGGGAAATTTATTAGTATGAGTTTTGATGAATTCCAAAACCAACTGACCCCAACCGAGTAGATGTTGTCAGTTCCTAATGTTAGCTGTTAGGCTTGCTGTTTGAGCAATGTTTAGATTTTATCTTTACAGATCTCCAGCTGAAGACGGTAACATAGCAACACTCGGATACAACCCCGGATGAAAGATCGGATAAGGAACATCAGTTACAAGTCTGCCTAATGAGAGAACTATGCTCCTTGACAGCTGAGAGTTCAAATCAAATGTTCAATTGGAACATCAGCTATAGAATGTCATCCGATAAAGAGAATGTTTCAAGAAGGGGGAAGTTATAAAAGAAATCTCAACATGAAGTTCAAAGTCAACTGAGAGTTCGACGGTTCAGTCAGAACATCGGCTGAAGACCACTCAGATGAAGATCAAGATTTTCAACCGACTAACCGAGGTTGACTGTCAGAAAGGTTTGAATTTGAATTTCAAAAGGAAGTCACATGAGGGTTTGACCGTTCAGTCATTACCCCATTTGACCCAACACAAGGTTGTCTCAGATGGAAAGCAGAAGAACTCATATGCCATATCGGGAAAGTCTGCAGAGATGAGAGACAAGCCATCACTTTCAACGATCAGAGATCAACAGCTCCTCCAACGGCTAGTTGATGTTCTCCGCCTATAAATAGAGACATTCTCTCATTCGAGAGGACAACCAGAGACAGAGACAGAGAAGTGTAATCACAACAGAAACAAGCGCAAGAAAAATCTGCAAAAATCATATTCTAAGAGCATCAGCAGCTGAGAGTTCAAGAGTGATAGAACATTAGTAGCTGAGGGTTCATAGAGTTATAATCTGTCTTATATCTTAGTTTGAGTGTTCATTCGTTCAAGCCATAGATCCAACTCTCATTCGTGATCGAGCTGTAGTTGGAAAATCCACCCACATACACACCTTAAAAAGTATTTGTTAGGATCATACTCTTCCTGTAATTGAGTAGCTAGGTTGTCAAGTACCCGCAAACTTGACATAGGTTGTTAAGTACCCGTAAACTTAACTGTAAAGGTTGATAAGTACCCGTAAACTTATTGCAACGGTTGCACAGCCCAGGTAAGCTGTGTGGAACTGTCCAGAAGAACTTGGACTGAGGTGTGAGGATTCACATCTCCCCGTGGACGTATGAGTTATCTCCGAACCACGTTAAATCTTGTGTGTCTGTGTTTTATTCAGTTCTTATTGCATTTTCATCTGACCAAACTAACCAGCATACAAACTGCATATTTGCATACTCAACTGTTTTGGTTTTTGACCAACCCTGCACTAAAAGCATGAGTTGTTTTAACGAGCTTAATTTCCACCACATTCCGCACTTCATCTCTCTCACAGCTGAGTTCTCCTACTCAGTTGTGATCTCAGCTGAGCCTGTCTTTACTCAATTGAAGTTTCTGGGGGCTAAGTTCTCAAAAGTTGAAAAATCCTAACTGGTGTATTCCCCCTCCCCCCCCATACACCAGTAACTCGTTTCGGGATCATCAAGTGGTATCAGAGCAGTGGTTCAAAAGACTGCTGACTCTGTTTCACAAGGTGTGAATTCGAGAAATTTTCTTCAGTGGTCAACTGAACAGATCTTTTCACTCTAGTGTATATTTGCTCGCATATTTGTCCTGTTTATTGTGTGCAGATGGACGTCAAGGACAAGATCGTCGTCATGTTCTCAGTAGTCAATTATATATCATGGAGAACTCAAATGAAGAAGATCCTTCTATCAAAGCATCATAGGATGCAACAAGTTCTCACTTCCGGACCAATCATCATCAAAGATAAAATAGTACGCACCCCCACAAATCCCAACGATGGAGATACAGTGGTGGAGTATGTGGAGAAACAGCCGGAAGACTACACTCCAGAGGAGGCCAAGGTGAGCCAGTTGGATATCTGGGCTCAGAGCACAATAATGTCCACAGTTGGACAAGATTATCTGCCTTGGATAGAGGAGTGTGAGACTGCAAAAGAGATGTGGGACATCCTGGCATCGTTCTCACATGCATGTCAAGATTTCGACAACTTCAGTCTGCGACCTGATGAGACTATCGATCAGCTAGAACTCCGGTTTATGGACATCATCAGAAGAATCCAGTCCATCCAAAGAGGAAAATACACACTAAGAGAAATCAATCTCAAAGTGTTGCAAGCTCTACCGGCTGAGTGGGATACTTTCACCAATATCCACGAGAGTCGAGCTGACCTTGGTAAAATGGGAACTGAAAGATTGTTCTCAATCTTAAAAGGAAATGAGTATAAGGTCAACAGGAGGAGATCGCAGTCATCAGGTCAGACAAGTAGAATTGAGGATGTTGGCTCAGCCTCAAAGTCAGTTGCTCTCCGAGCTGACTACTCGAAATCGAGATCATCGAGGCCAACCAGATCGGCTGACACGACTGCAAAGGAGCCAAGCAAAGAGGAACTGCAACAGAACATTGCAGCTCTGTCAAAGAAGCTAGCCGACATGGACACTCGGTTTGGGAAATACAAACGATTCTACAAATCAAACCGAACTCGAGACAGCTCAAAGCCTGTCACCAACGGTTGCTTTGAATGTGGAAAGGAAGGTCATTTCAAGGCTGACTGCCCAGATCTATCGAAGAAAGAGAGAGATGCATTAAGGGCCAAACAAGCTGGAAAGAACAAGGCCATGGTTGCAGAAGAAGCAGCTGACGATATGGATATCTTCACTGACACCGAAGATGAAGATGAGCTGACTTCTACCAACAACATCATCAGTCAGGATCAATACCTCATGACACTTGGAACCAACCAAGATGATATTGAGGTACAATCTAATCCTGCTCAGTTAAACTCTTCCAATACTTCTAACATGCAGGAATCTCTGAAAGATGAGCTGGAACCCTCCTGGAGTGATTTTCAAGAACTCAGTGAGGAGCTGCATCACCAATCGGTTGAGTTTAAGGGTCTTCAAGTTCAGTTTGCCAAACTTGAAGATTCCTTAACCGAAAAGGACGATCTGATCAAAAGCCAAACCGAGGAGATTGAGAATCTCAAGAGTCAACTAAACGAGGCTAAGGCTCCAGCTGATGAGGAGTTGACAAAGCAGAACAAGGAACAGCAAGACCAGTTGAAAAATCAAGAGGCTCAGATCGAACAACTGATAAAGAAGTCAGATGGACAAACCGAGCAGATAACTGTACTCGTCAAGGAGTTGCAAACTGAGAAGGACAATCTAATCAAGCTGTATCAGTCATCCAAGATCATAGAGAATCTTATCAGTTATAGTAGACAGATGGATGACGTGTCAGGACTCGGCTATGATGTTGTCAAGGATACTGGGATTCCACCAGCAACCTTCATCGAAGTTGTAGAAGTCACAGCTGTCGAGCCAGACACAGCTGAGTTTCCAGAAGCTAATTCAACCTCCACCTCTCAGTAAGCTCAACCGACCAATAGGATTACAACTGAGAAGGGAAAAAGGAGTAGCAGATGTAGGACAAAATGTTCCATCGGTTGGGATATCAACCGAGGGGGAATATTCCAAAAGTCACTCGAGGAATCAGAGGCGTCGAAGGCACAACCACAACCGAACTCAGAATCAGAACCGACCTCTGCATCAACCTCAAAGTCAACATCAGAAGGAATGGAACCGACCTCAGAATAGACATGGGCTCAATCATCTGAATCAACAGCGGTTCCAACATCAGTTCGATCAAAGGTTCCAACCGAGTCAACCAATGAGGAACTGGTCGAACAACTGGAGATATTCATGCCATAATATAAATCATCAACAGGTCATGAACAGCTACAGACAACCCACAGGAAGTTGGAATCAGAATCAGCCTCAAAGATTCCAACATGGCGTCCGACCTCACAGACAAATTCAACAGGATAAAAATCGCCATCAAAACAGGGGGAAAGCCTCACCTCCTAAAGCTCAACATGGGAGAAATCCAACTCCTCCCAAGAAACAGAACATCTCTATTAACAACAAGCCTAAGGATAACCGAGGTGTTGTTATAGTTGATAATGAAGGAAAAGTGATCTGGAATGATAAATCCATCCGAGTATACAGGGAAAAGCGACGCACAGTTCCAGTGAGAACTGGTTCTAACCCTCTAGGACCCAACTGAAATTGGGGACCTAAGCTAGTTTCTCTTTGCAGGTACAGGAGAAACAGCTGAGGAAGAAGAAGGCGTCTGCAACAATATGGGTGATGGATAGTGAATGCTCGAAACACATGACAAATTTGAAGGATTTGCTCGGAAGTTTCGTGGAAAAAGAAGGACCCTCAGTTACTTTTGGTGATAACTCAAAAGGTTACACCAGAGGTTACGGTACCCTTGAAACCAATCATATCTCAATTTCAAATGTCTCTTATGTTGATGGATTGAAGCATAACTTGCTATCCATCAGCCAATTCTGTGATAATGGTTTCTCTGTCAAGTTTGATGCACAGGGTTGCAGGGTTAAAGATGTCGGATCAAAGCAGGTGATATTGTTTGGAAATCGATCACCAACAGGGAATGTATATTACGCTGACTGGAACAGCAGCCTCCCTGACACCTGCCTGTTATCAAAGAGTAGTTATGATGTGAGCTGGTTGTGGCACAAAAGGCTCAACCATCTGAACTTCAAGACGATGAACCGACTCGCCAGACAAGAACATGCAAGAGGCGTACCAAACAGAGTGTTTTCAACAACACACATCTGCAGTGCATGCCAGCTGGGAAAGCTCGCTAGATCCTCCTTCCGGTTGAAGTCAACTCCCTCAACCGACCGAGTGTTACAGTTGATCCATATGGATCTCTTCGGGCCAGTTACACCAAAGAGCATAAATGTCAACGAATATACATTGGTTGTAACTGATGATTACTCGAGGTACACGTGGACCATTTTCATGCGTCACAAGAGTGAAACCCAAGATGAGCTGCCCAAGTTGATGGATCGGATATCGAACCAACAAGAGATGAAGATCATTTCTATCCGATCAGATCGTGGAACTGAGTTTCTAAATGAAACTATCATCGAGTATTGCGAGAAAAATGGAATTACCCATCAGACATCAGCCGCGTGTACTCCGCAACAAAATGGAGTAGCTGAGCGAAGGAACAGAACGCTGAAGGATTCAGCCACATCCATGTTAGCCAGCTCAGCTCTACCAAAGAGATTTTGGGCTGAAGCGATCAACACTGCATGCTACACTCAAAACCGGTCTCTTCTAACCAAGCGGTTGGGAAAGACACCATATGAGCAATGGAGACGCAGAAAGCCAGATATTTCTTATTTTCGCGTTTTTGGTTCTAAGTGTTATATTCACAACAATGGGAAGACTCAGTTGAAAACTTTTGATGCCAAAGATTCGAAGAGCATATTTCTTGGATATGCTGCTCGAATCAAGGCATACAGAGTTTTCAACAACAGCTCTCGTGTTGTGGAAATAACACCTCATGTTAGTTTTGATGAATCTACCTTTGAGTGCAGGGAACAGGTTAAAGGACAACAAGCAGATCCAGCTGTTCCACCAGTTCTCACCAGATCGCAAGCTCTAAGGGAAAAGAACCTAGCTGAACCACTGGTTTGGGCAACTGAGGATGAGGATCCATACTCCTCTGAAGATGAATGCAAAGACCCCAGCTCATCCCAAGGGGGAACTTCAGCTGATGCTCCTCCAACTGCATCAGCATCCGAAGCCCAACCGAGTCCAGTTCAAACTAATGTCAATGTTGAGGATCCAGACTCAACAGCTGATCAATCACCTGCTCTAAAGACTCCAACTTAGATTTCAGAACAACCACAGTTGGAAGAAGAAGGAAGACGCAACCGAAGATGGTATGAAGTCCATTCCACTGACAACATCATCGGCGACCCAACCGAGGGTGTGCGTACACGGAGTCGAGTTGCAAATTCCGAATCAACTGAAGAAAACTCCAACACTTATGCTCAATATGCTGAGGAGTTGGCAATTCTAGAGGAGTTCGAGCAAGCTAGAGATGTTGCCATGATTTTTGCTTTGTAGCTGATGTACCAGAATCGAAGAATGTTGGGGAAGCTCTCAACTGTGTTCACTGGACAACAGCCATGCAAGAAGAACTGAATGAGTTTCTACGCAACTGTGTATGGGAGTTGGTAGAAAGACCAAATGGTGTCAAGGTGATTGGATTGAAGTGGATTTTCAAAAATAAGAGAGACGCCATTAGATTCATTGTGAGGAATAAAGCAAGGTTGGTAGCTGCCAACAAGAAGGAATCGACTTTGAAGACTCTTTCGCGCCTGTTGCAAGGTTGGAAGCCATCCAAATCTTTCTAGCTTATGCCGCACATCACAAGTTCAAAGTGTATCAGATGGATGTGAAGTGTGCATTCCTCAATGGAGATATCAAGGAAGATGTATATGTTGAACAGCCTCCTGGTTTTGAGACTGGAGATGGAAGAGTGTACAAGCTGAAGAAAGCTATTTATGGTCTAAAGCAAGCGCCAAGGGCCTGGTATGACGCTCTTTGTGGTTTTCTACTGTACTCGGGGTTCAAACGAGGATCAGTTGACAAAACTCTGTTCACCATCAAAGTTGGAGAAGATATACTTGTAGTGCAAATCTACGTCGATGACATCATTTTCGGTTCCAAGTCAGAGGAAATGTGCAAAAAGTTTTCCGATCTCATGAAGGAGAAGTTCGAGATGTCAATGATGGGCGAGATGAATTATTTCCTTGGATTACAAGTGAAGCAGTCACCTGAAGGGATTTTCATCAACCAGTCCAAGTATACAAAGGAGCTCATCACCAAGTTCGGATTGCAGACAAGTAAGACGACAAGGATCCTGATGAATACGAACTGGAAGATCGAACCCGGAGCTGAGGGAAAGCTCGTGAATGCCAGCAAATATAGAGGGATCATTGGTTCGCTGCTCTACCTAACTGCCAGCCGGCCAGACATATCATACGCAGTTAGAGTGTGTGCTCGATTCCAAGTTCAACCAAGAGAAGCACACATGTTGGCAGCAAAGAACATCATCAAGTATCTGAAGGGAACTATTAATGTTGGATTGTGGTATCCAACTGACGACAATATCCAACTGACCGGATACTCAGATGCGGACCTAGCAGGAGATCGGTTGGACAGGAAGTCTACCTCTGGACACTGTCAATTCATGGGAAGTAAGATGGTTTCATGGTTCTCCAAGAAACAAGCATGTGTTGCTACTTCTACAACCGAGTCAGAGTATATGGCTGCCGGAAGCTGTTGCATGCAAGTGTTGTGGCTGAAGCAACAGCTGAGAGACTATGAAGTCGCAACTGGACAGGTTCCAATTCATTGTGATAGCTCGAGTGCCATAGCTATCTCTCTGAATCCTGTTCACCACTCTCGGACAAAGCATATCGACATTCGTCATCATTTCATCCGAGATCTTATTGAGAAGAAGGATGTGTCCATGGAGAAGATTCCAACTGAGATTCAGAGAGCTGATATCTTCACCAAACCTCTACCTGAAGCCCGGTTCAAGATGTTATGTGATCTTCTTGGACTATTGGATCCATCAGATGAAGAGTCATCCGAGCTGATGAGGATCTATCCAAGCTGAAGAGTCAGATATCCATCTGAGGGGGAAGCTCAGATGAAGGGGGAATCTCAGATACGGATTGCCAACTGAAGACATCAAACATCAGCTGAACAAATGAACTCGAGTCAGCTGATGGTATGCTGCAACAATGGATCAGACGTCAGCTGAACAGACGAACTCGAGTTAGCTGATGGTATGTGGCAACTGAGGAACTCAACTGAGGTATACAGCTGATCTCGACATCAGCTGGCAGGTATCATTTATGACTGAAGGTGTTATGATATTAAATGAGAATGTTTGAAATAAATTCAAACATTCCTGAACATGTCAGCTAAACTAAACAAGCCATCATATCACATTTAATGTAAAGTCTGGCTGAACTCCTATAGCCTTACTTTATAGTGCGACTGGATTGACACCTTAAACTATTCACCTTCTCACTCGCGCGTGGAGCATCAGTCAAAATTACCCAACAGTCACGTAATCTCAGTCGTTGATGGATTCGCGCCATTTAACCTCAGCCGTTGATCTCATCCGAGTCAAATACCTCTATAAGATGGCAAATCAGGAAGTGATCCTTACCTTCTCTTTTCGTGCATATCCTTACTAACTATTCATCATCTTCTCCGAATTTGTCTCACCATTTCCAGTAACACATTTTCTTTCTTCTTTGCATATATATATTCTGAGATGGCACCTAAATCAAAAGCTTCAAAGAAGATGGTCTCCGCAGAACCAGCTACATTCCAGGAATCCTTCGACATGATGATGTCAAAGATTCATTTTGAACAAATTCTTTCCAGGGATGCCCTGACCTCGCCGGAACTCGCTCCAGTCGCCGCCATTCTTTCCGACCACAGTCTGCTAAACTGGGCAACCCTCTCTCCATCCAAGCTGCTCAGGAAGCAGGTCGTACATTTCTACAGGAATCTGCAACGCGATGCAGACCTGGGCCTTGTCACGACTATCCCGTGCAAGCAACGAAATAGCACTTCCCGTTCGATGGAAGGCACCGCCGTCGAAATCAGAGTGTCCAAGGAACTGGAGAAGATCATCCCCAGAAATCGTGAAGCCATAGATGTGATGGGGAATTTCACGGACAAGGAAGCTGATGCATTCCTGCAAACAATCCTTCTTATCCCCGAACAATTGAAGGGGAGTATGCAGAGGACAAAACAGAAGCCGGAGCACCGACTACTGTTTGACGTCATTTCAAAGTGCGCCTTCGCGTACGGAGGAGCGTTCGGTGATATTAGCAAACCGAAGCTCAAGCAGCAGAAGGCCCTGAAGGAACACCACAAAATCGACTGGCTGGGCTATCTTGAAAGCCAGCTGTTGATGGAGAAGCTGAAAATATCTGAGACAGTGACTGAGTCCGGGGAGCAACTGTTGAGTGTCAAGGGGACACTCAACTTCGGCACAAAAATTTCTGCCCTGATCCTCCAAGCTACAAAGGGACAGAAGCTGACCTGGGAAGCGAGTGAGGACCCTCCGTTCAGCAAGCTGATGTTGTTCCCTACAGCCAAAAAGGCTAAGGATGTTGTGGACGCAGTCTACACACCCAAGGGAGCCTCCAAGCCAGCTGTGGAGTCGGCCTCAGCAGCTCGCCGCCCTTCAAGGTCCAAGCCTGCGAAGCGCCAGCTGGAGGAGGTGGCTGAGGAAGAGGAAGATGAAGAAGAAGAAGAGGAGGAACCTCTCTAGAAGAGGCCCAGAATTCGAATAATCCAGCCAGCAGCTCAACCGGCTGCATCTGGCCCGGTGGCAGTGATACCAGCTGAGAAAACAGCTGAGGAGAAGGAGTCAACCGAATCAAGCCAGTCGGTTGATCCAGCTGGATTTTTGCTTCAACCCCGTCAGCAGGAGACACTGGCTGAAGAAAAGGAGATCAATGTGAAAGATTCCAGCTCGTCTTCAGATGACTCTTCTTCATCTGAGGAATCCCACGACAGTCCGACTGGAGCTGATGCCAGCCAGGTAATCCCACCTGTGTCTGAGGAAACACTTGAGCCAGCCCACTCACCACCCAAAGAGGATCCAGTTCTCTCAACTGGTCCTCAGTCAGATATCCCGAGCCTCTCGCTCGATACCGACATTGAGACCGTTCCTTTGGCCAACGTCGATGACACCCTCGAACCCATTGCCTTCGATATAGACCCCCCACATATTGATGAAGAAGCAAACCGCCAGGCGATCTTGGCTGAATACGAAGGCAGGCTAGACTACTGCTTTCGCAAGCTGATAGGCATGTTCCCCGAGGCCAACTCAATGCCCATCTTCGCCATGTTCGGGACGGAACTGCTCTATCAGTTCAGTGTGATTTTCAGCTACTGGTACGTTAAGGAGGAAACCCTCAGAATCCATGGTTGGGACAGATTGAAGGTTGAAGAATCCAACCTGAGGGTGTACTTCGACTACCAGAACCTGGAGGTAGCCTACAACCAGAAGGTGGCTGTGCTCCGTCGTCGTCTGGATAAGAGCCTACAAGAAGGGACAGACACCAGGGAGCTGTGCGACAATCCTGGAGCTGTTCAATTTCTTGATCATATGTTGGCCAAGAATGCCAACTACATGGAGGATGTCGACGCAGCTGAAGAGGCGGCCAAGAGGGAAGAAGAAAATCTAAAACAATACCTGGCCAGCCGAACTGCCCTGGTTGTTGCGGAAACAACTGCCCAGCCACAACAACAACAACTGCCTGGACCCTCTGATCAGCCAGCGCTCTCAACAGATGCTATCTGTGAGATGATCTCTGAGAGGGTCAACTAGCTGAGGCAGGAGCTGTTGTCCAAGATCAAGCTCAACAAGGAGGAGGACGCTGACAGGATGAATCAGCTGGTGGCAGAGAATGCAAGCTTGAACAATCAGCTGGAACAACTCTCCTCCTCCCTACAGCAAAAGCTTAAAGACCTCTCCACTTCTACCAGCTCGGAGGTCAAGGATTTGAAGAAGGTGGTTCAGGGACTCAGCTCGGACTTCAATGTCTTCAAGTCCGTTGCTGAATATGATCTGGCAAAGTCCCAGCAGACTCAAGACCAGGAGTGGATGTCTCAGTTCGCAAATTTCCGAGCTGAGTTCGTCACCCTCCATAAAGATGTCTCTGCGACCTTTGCTGCCCTAAAGAAGGCTGAACAGGAACGCCAGGACCTGGAGTTGGCCAAGAAGGTGGAAGAGAAGGATGTTGTCGACGAACTCTTTTCCCGAGTTCAACAGGCTGAAGCCAAGCTGACCTCCCTGGATGGCACTGTTGCCACCCTTTTGGATGATGCCAAAAAGAGGGAAGACAAGGAGCCAGCAGCTATTGCTGGAAAGGAAAAAGGTGTTCTTCAGCAGGGGGAAGGAGTTCAGTAGGAAGAAGGAGTTACAGCTGAAGGTGAAGGAGCAGCTGAAGGATCGCAGCAGGAACTGGAAATCTCCCACGACCTCGTAGTCGAGCTTACAGCTGAGCTCGATGCCGATCTTGACGGGATATCTGTTGAAGACTGCATCGAAGCTGCCAAAGCTATGGGGCAGTCCAAGGAGAAGTACTTGAATCTCTCTTGGATCAAGAAATTCGTTGCTGATCAGGCCAAGAAGGTGGCCAAGTTCGAGAAGGAACTGGCCAAGGTTGAGAAGAATGTTGATAGGAATAAAGCCAGCCGGAGCGTGCGATGAATAAACAAGCACCAGATGAAGGCTGAGGCTAGGAAGAAGACGCAGCAGCTGTAGAAGAGTGCCCCGCTCCCGTCTCGGTTCCCACACGTTGACAAGTGGATGAATGCTGAGTGGAACAATGACTGGGAGCAGTTCAAGCTTGAATTCATTAATGACTTTTACTACAGGAAGGTCTACTCAACTGAAGACCCAAGGCAAGCCTTCAAGGAAGCCTTGTGGGAGCTCAGATCTGGAGATCCTGGAATGTTTAGTCAGTTTAAAAGGGCCATGCTGAAAGCTCAGCTCGATCCCAACACCATTCCAGTTCCGCAGAAGCTCAGATATCGCCCTCAGATGATCAAAGGCACAAGTACTCCGAACAGAAATGCGACCATGGCTGAGGCGAGACAAGTCTGCAAAGAACATGGTGTCAACACTGGGATCGAGTCACCTGCAAAGAAAGAGATCTTTGACCGTATCTTCAGCAAGTACGGTCAACAATATTTTTGAGCTGATAAAGTTTTGAGATGTTGTAGTTTTTGATCAACTGATGTATCTTTATCTGGTTTGTACTTTTTGCTGTAATCATCAGTTGTAAGGAAAACTTCAAGTATATATAAGATTCACCTTGATGAACAATCCCTCAATGTCCAAGCTCTGAATCACAAAGTCTTTTAAATACCATGTTATAACTATGTTAACCCTTTGATGTTTTATCTTATAGACTGTCTAGAATTTCAGCTGAAATTTTAGATAAGTTAGTGAGGTTTAGATCAATAGTGGTTTAAAGTTGTAAGTGGTTTTGGCATCATCAAAAAGGGGGAAATTGTTGGGAAATTTATTAGTATGAGTTTTGATGAATTCCAAAACCAACTGACCCCAACCGAGTAGATGTTGTCAGTTCCTAATGTTAGCTGTTAGGCTTGCTGTTTGAGCAATGTTTAGATTTTATCTTTACAGATCTCCAGCTGAAGACGGTAACATAGCAACACTCGGATACAACCCCGGATGAAAGATCGGATAAGGAGCATCAGTTACAAGTCTGCCTGATGAGAGAACTATGCTCCTTGACAGTTGAGAGTTCAAATCAAATGTTCAATTGGAACATCAGCTATAGAATGTCATCCGATAAAGAGAATGTTTCAAGAAGGGGGAAGTTATAAAAGAAATCTCAACATGAAGTTCAAAGTCAACTGAGAGTTCGATGGTTCAGTCAGAACATCGGCTGAAGACCACTCAGATGAAGATCAAGATTTTCAACCGACTAACCGAGGTTGACTGTCAGAAAGGTTTGAATTTGAATTTCAAAAGGAAGTCACATGAGGGTTTGACCGTTCAGTCATTACCCCATTTGACCCAACACAAGGTTGTCTCAGATGGAAAGCAGAAGAACTCATATGCCATATCGGGAAAGTCTGCAGAGATGAGAGACAAGCCATCACTTTCAACGATCAGAGATCAACAGCTCCTCCAACGGCTAGTTGATGTTCTCCGCCTATAAATAGAGACATTCTCTCATTCGAGAGGACAACCAGAGACAGAGACAGAGAAGTGTAATCACAACAGAAACAAGCGCAAGAAAAATCTGCAAAAATCATATTCTAAGAGCATCAGCAGCTGAGAGTTCAAGAGTGATAGAACATTAGTAGCTGAAGGTTCATAGAGTTATAATCTGTCTTATATCTTAGTTTGAGTGTTCATTCGTTCAAGCCATAGATCCAGCTCTCATTTGTGATCGAGCTGTAGTTGGAAAACCCACCCACATACACACCTTAAAAAGTGTTTGTTAGGATCATACTCTTCCTGTAATTGAGTAGCTAGGTTGTCAAGTACCCGCAAACTTGACATAGGTTGTTAAGTACCCGTAAACTTAACTGTAAAGGTTGATAAGTACCCGTAAACTTATTGACTGTCAGAAAGGTTTGAATTTGAATTTCAAAAGGAAGTCACATGAGGGTTTGACTGTTCAGTCATTACCCCATTTGACCTAACACAAGGTTGTCTCAGATGGAAAGCAGAAGAACTCAGATGCCATATCGGGAAAGTCTGCAGAGATGAGAGACAAGCCATCGCTTTCAACGATCAGAGATCAACAGCTCCTCCAACGGCTAGTTGATGCTCTCCGCCTATAAATAGAGGCATTCTCTCATTCGAGAGGACAACCAGAGACAGAGACAGAGAAGTGTAATCACAAGAGAAACAAGCGCAAGAAAAATCTGCAAAAATCATATTCTAAGAGCTCCTCCAACGGCTAGTTGATGCTCTCCGCCTATAAATAGAGGCATTCTCTCATTCGAGAGGCATTCTCTCATTCGAGAGGACAACCAGAGACAGAGACAGAGAAGTGTAATCACAAGAGAAACAAGCGCAAGAAAAATCTGCAAAAATCATATTCTAAGAGCATCAGCAGCTGAGAGTTCAAGAGTGATAGAACATTAGTATCTGAGGGTTCATAGAGTTATAATTTGTCTTATATCTTAGTTTGAGTGTTCATTCGTTCAAGCCATAGATCCAGCTCTCATTCGTGATCGAGCTGTAGTTGGAAAACCCACCCATATACACACCTTAAAAAGTGTTTGTTAGGATCATACTCTTCCTGTAATTGAGTAGCTAGGTTGTCAAGTACCCGCAAACTTGACATAGGTTGTTAAGTACCCGTAAACTTAACTGTAAAGGTTGATAAGTACCCGTAAACTTATTGCAACGGTTGCACAGTCCGGGTAAGCTGTGTGGAACTGTCCAGAAGAACTTGGATTGAGATGTGAGGATTCACATCTCCCCGTGGACGTAGGAGTTATCTCCGAACCACGTTAAATCTTGTGTGTCTGTGTTTTATTCAGTTCTTATTGCATTATCATCTGACCAAACTAACCAGCATACAAACTGCATATTTGCATACTCAACTGTTTTGGTTTTTGACCAACCCTGCACTAAAAGCGTGAGTTTTTTTAACGAGCTTAATTTCCACAACATTCTGCACTTCACCTCTCTCACAGTTTTTTTAACGAGCTTAATTTCCACAACATTCTGCACTTCACCTCTCTCACAGCTGAGTTCTCCTACTCAGTTGTGATCTCAGCTGAATCTGTCTTTACTCAGTTGAAGTTTTTGGGGGCTAAGTTCTCAAAAGTTGAAAAATCCTAACTGGTGTATTCCCCCCATACACAAGTAACTCGTTTCGGGACCATCAATCGGTCTTAGTGTTGATTTTTGTCGTTCGAAATAATATTTCTAATAATTATATAGATGATGCAATGAATTAGCTTGAGTAAACTGTATCAAATTTATCCATTACATTACATTCAATAATTTATGGGACCACGTGTCGACTGTGCAGTTTAACTTTCTGCTAACAATATTAAATTTCTCCACGTCATCCAAAAACGAAGGCAAATCTCCGGTAACAAAAAATACAAATGACGATGATGTCCTTATTAATTGAAATAATTTAATCTCCATAAACTCTATAGTACGTATTGTTTGTTGGAATTATTTTATTTGGAGCACAATCAATAAAGTGATAACATTATTTTTGAAGAAAAACTATGATTTCAAATAGTATGTAATTATAACATCAACTAAAATGATGTAATTGACAGCAGTGCAAATGTGTGAACATTCTACACTAATTAGTAATTTGATTGAAAATATGGAATTTTTATACGCTTTCACATTAGCTATTTATTTCCAGACATAATGGATGCTTCTATTGTGTTTTCTTTCTGCCTAACTTTAATTTTTATACTTAAATGGCATTGATTAACTACAAAAGATATTATGATATTGTACTATACAACTTCTCCTGTCTCTATATCAATCGTGGGCTGGGATGATTAGGGGGTATGGGTATCTGCACAAAATATATTTTCTAGAAAGTGATTATTTGCAATGACTACTACTTGCAGTCAATAGTATTACTGACTTAAAGTGATTAATATACACATATGCATCACTACAACAAAAGTGTCTAGTTGTAATATTATCGTACAAGAAAATTGTCATAATATTTGTTGCTCCATATCTTTACATACAAAAAATTTATAAACGTTCACACATGCATCTATATACTTTTCCTAAATATAAAATATAATTAAATTATGTGTTCTTATTTTTGTGAAAGCCGTAATAGCTACCCATTAGATGATGTCACAATTTTATTTCATTGAATAATTTTGTTAGAACTATGAGACTCATAAAAGTCACAGCTGAAACATCTTTTCGTAGTGCAAATTTAATTGTGTTACTTACATATAAACTGGTCAAAATTTTAAAGTTTGACAAATATGCATACGCGTTTGCGTTAACCCGTATTAAACAATTCTTTATCTAAATTTATCAATATTGGATTTTGTACATTTATATTTTACTTTTAAGTTGGATCTTGGAAATTTTATTTCATTGATACAAATATGTGGCCAAATTCCGATAAGTTCAAGTACATGGAAAAATCGTAGATACGAATTTAATCTGACATTACTTTCTCTACCCTTTTTTTTTTTTTTTTTTTAAATCCGGAGATTACGCCATTTAAATGTTACCGAAAGAGGCCTTTTTTCCCACTCTAGTTGAAAAGAATAGAAGATATTATACATAATATACTTATGTTTCTTTTCTTCTCTTTCTAAATATCATACCTACCCTTTTGTCACATGATAATTCTCTCACTAAGATATATTTATTTAAATAATTATAGAAATATGTAAAAGACTATGGGGCCGGTAGAAAATAGATAAGAGCACTAGATAAATCAAAAATGGACAACTCAGTCACAATTGGACCACCGCACTGCTCACACCATGCGTATTAGGATAACTCGCATCATCACTCAATGTGCGCACAAATAAAATTCGTAACATACAAATTTCTCAAGAGATATAAATTACACTTGAAAAATTACACATAACAGGCTCGATCTATAAATGGTCACAGTTGAGACTTCAGCCTTCTTATTTCAAGAAGATCCACATCTCTTTTCTCCATTCCCCCTTTTTCTTTTTTTTTCTTTTTTGAATGTTACCATTTCTTTTATTTTATATTTCTCCAACATCAGGTGCATGGCATGCTATTATTTACATAAATATGATAATCATGGATAGTTTGGTGGGTTGAATGACTAAAATAACCCTTAAGATTCCGTAATAATAACGTGCAGTATATCAGAATAGTATTCACTATATTATAAGAAGCAGATCCTTATGGAATCATGAAGACGAAAGATGGAGTATATATATTTTATGAACACAAGTTAATTTAATTAAGTTGAGAGTTGTCTTAGGCCCATGAGAGACGACGAATGTACATGCATATAAAACATGTGGTAGCGTTTTTAATTTATAATATTTATTACTACTATTCTTTTAAATTGAAAAAAAAAAACACTTTAATTTCTTTGAATTATTTGTAGATGCTACAATACTAGAAAAACGAAGTGTAAGTAATTATGACCTGAGTTTTTAAATGAAGTACAATTATATTTAAACATCATTTTACATAGACAATGACGGGAATAATATTATTATTAGAAAAATGCTGAAAGCATCTCAAATTAGATTATTGTAAATGGAGCCAACAAAGAATTTATACAATTAATTAGAAGGGTAAAAGTGTATACAATTATTAAATTTATATATTTTAAAGTTGTTGCTAGAATTTGTATTTTTATCCTATATAATTACTATTATCCCATTCCTCACGTATTGTAAATGGAGCCAACAAAGAATTTATTTTTATCAGTATGTCCGACCTGACCGACATGATTAAGGATTGCAATGGTAACAATGAAGGGATTGAAATTTAACCATATGTCTAATTTGACCGACATAATTTTAGAGCAATGGTAACAAGCTAGGGATTTCTTATCTAACAAGTAAAATAAAAAATTACGGATTGTTGTTATTTTATTTATTTTAAGAACAAGTAGGTAAACGTAAACATCTGCTCATGTTTCTTACTGAAAATTGACAAGATTAGTCTTCCCGATGACTGTTTACATATATAATGACTCGAAAAAACGCAGTCTGAACAGTTAATACATCGAATCATTTATTTTCTACACGAAATTTCATTTTGTTTTAATGTGGTTATAAATTATAACCACATTGCAACAAAATGTTGACCAAGTGCGATACGATTTAGTAAAGTAATAAAATGATAAAGTTTGGATTATATATCAATATACATGTTAATTTGATACAATGAATTTTAGCATAAAATTACCCAATAAACATACGCAACAAAGAAATTAACGTGATAATACAGATTTTCCATGTATAAGCTATCTAGTCGCATATTTTTTTCATCTCGACTTTACCCAATACTTTTAAAATACAATACGAAAATAAGAAATCATAAATTTTATTATAATCATACGTGTCTAGAATATCCAATTCTCGGTTGCACTAGCTCCCGTATTTTACAGTGCAGTGATGAAATAAAACACGAGATGCGGATCTCAACATCGGAACCAAAACTACCTCTTTCCCCTAATTCAGTTTTGTCTGAACTCTGTAGATTAATCATGAATCGTCATCATGCCAAATCAAATCTCCAAACTGTGTCATTTTCTCTCATCGCTTGCAATTTTTGTCGCTCTGACAAAATTCCACAATTAAATTTTTGACAAAAACTCATGTGCTCCCTCCACCCATTCTCTCTCTCTATAAATTACTGAATTTTATCTTTTTTGCTACAGAAAATGTGCCCTACCTAAGACAAAGACAACCATCAAAGGTTTTATTATATATACAGTATATATATGTAATAAATTAATTGCTCACGCATTTAAACTACTGCTCTTTTCCTCTTCTCCCGTTAATTTCTGCACACAGCTAGCTGCAGTGAAGAAATATGGCAGAAAATGAGAGAGAAAATGGCGATGGATCTCAGATTAATCACAAAATTGATGACAAAATTATGGTGCCAGATGATGATGACGAGGAGCCTCAGATTAATTACAGAGGAATCAGAGCTATGCCCTATATAATTGGTAATATTTTTTTGATCTTTTTTCATTTTTTTTTCATGTTAATCGGATCCAATTATCAAGATTATGTGTTTTGATTTAGGTTTACATTTATTCTGCAAATTTTTTTTAAAAAAAAATTAGGAAACGAGACATTTGAGAAGCTTGGAGCAATAGGGACACTAGCAAATCTTCAGGTATACTTAACCACCGTTTTCAACATGAAGCGTGTTTCCGCAACCACGCTTCTTAGCATCTTCAACGGCACTACCAACTTGGCCACTCTGCTCGGAGCTTTCTTCTCCGACGCTTATTTCGGTCGCTACAAGACTCTTGGGTTCGGTTCCGTCGCTTCCTTCTTGGTAACATTTTCAATTACTTATAAAAAATAAATAATTTTCGTGTTTCAATTCATTAAATACATAATTTATTAATATTTTTTATTTAATAATTAAATGGGGGCCGGCTTGAGCAGGGCCTGTCAGTGATAACACTGACGGCCGTGTTCAAGAGGTTGCACCCGCCGCATTGCGCCGCGGAGGCGGACCATTGCATCGGGCCGACCCCGTGGCAGATGGCGTTTCTGCTGTCCGGGTTCGGGCTGATGATTGTGGGGGCCGGCGCAATACGGCCGTGCAACCTGGCGTTCGGTGCAGACCAGTTCAACCCGAAGACGGAGTCCGGGAAGAGGGGGATCGATAGCTTCTTCAACTGGTACTTCTTCACTCTGACGTTCGCGCAGATGGTGTCGGTGACGCTTGTCGTCTACGTGCAGTCCGACATCAGCTGGCCGATCGGACTCGCCATTCCCACACTGTTCATGCTGATTTCGTGCTTCCTCTTCTTCGTGGGGACTAAGATTTATGTAATAGTGAAGCCGGAGGGGAGTTTTCTGACCAGTTTGGCGCAGGTGGTGGCGGTCTCCGTCAGGAAGCGGCGGCTGAAGCGGCCGCAGCAGCCGTGGCTCAGCCTCTTCAATTACATGCCGCCTAAGTCTATCAACTCTAAGCTGCCGTATACCGATCAGTTCAGGTGTGTATTTTTTGTTTTATTTTTATTTTTAGGTTACGTATTTAATTTTTGCTTTCTTGAGATTAATCGATCTAAAAATTGGGGAATCTTGTATCAAGAAATTACTAAATCTGCCAAATGAATCTAATCTTTTTTCCTTTTTTTTTTAACATAAACATAAAGTTCTTGCGAGGATAATAAATACTATTTTTTTTGGTATTTTATTGCGGAACTGGCCCCACATCATGTACCAACCCATATCACTATTTTCTCCATGTCGGTCCCACACACGTTAGTAGTTGCATGAAAGTTTCTCTTATCTTCCATTAATAAGTATATGATATCCTTAAAATATACATATAATTCAAATAAAAAATTTGATATAGAAGGTAAATTACAATAACCAATTACCCATTTACACCAGAACTCAATCAAGTGTTGGCAAAATCCTCACCAACCTCACTTTCTCCACTGAAATGTGTGTTTGCTAACAACTTTCGAACAGTCACATCTTTTGATAAATTCTAACCAATTTTGTACACAATCTCATTAGTATAATGTATATAAACGAGTATATCAAAATGATCGAATAAAGAGTTTCCGTTTGAAATTCATCTATGAGACTATGATGTCATGAGATATTCTTTTCCATGATACGTAATGAATATCATGCGTATAGATTAAATCTCACACCCTGAATAAATGTGATTTAATCACATTTATATATAAAAACAATTAATTGAATATGATAAACTATAGTTTCATTTCCATATTTGTTAGGGTACGCTCGGAGACCAACTTATTCCACGTTGTCTCCTCATTGGGCAAACAAAAATGATTAATATAATTGAGACAACAATAACAACACGTTTCATCGAGCAACTAACTTAACTAGAGAAGAACAAAACATGAAGAAATCGAATTTTGACACCTAATCCAGTTCTAGCATTATCTATCAAATATAATAAATCATATTTTAGTTTAGGGTTAATTGCACTTAAATTCATAACGTTTGACCAAAGTTTTAAATTGCATTGCACACATTTTAAAATTATGTTTCTAATATACACAACATTTCAATTTTCGGCAATTTTACTTCGGTGTTCGTTTTCGCTCAAATTAAATCCCGCATGGCACCCAGACTTGTCATGCTGGACTTGTTGGACGGCCAACACGACAATGGCGTTTTAGTGCATGAAGGAAACGACATTGTTTTAAAGAAAGGAACATTGCGTTATCCATTGTGAAGAGCATAAAACGATGTCCTTTGCTTCGTGCACTAAACCGACGTCGTTGCGTTGGCTGTCCGGTGAGTCCAGTGTGGCAAGTCTGGGTGCCACGCGGGATTCAATTTGGGCGAAAAACGAGCACCGGAGTAAAATTGTCGAAAATTGAAGTTTATTATTCAGATTACGATATATAATTATTTTCATATATACTGTTTGTAATATTCTTAGTTAACACATAATTACGAGAGTTTCTGTAATCAGGGTGTATCTTTGTAAGCTTCAATTTTAGTAATAAATATTAATAAAAGTTCATTACATAGGAGTGTGTTATAATAATTTATTTTCAAAATATATACTATCATAAAAATAATGAATTTAAGACACAAAAATATTTGCCATCATCATGCATGAATAACACAAGCTAGCATGCAGATTTCTTGACAAGGCGGCGATCATAACTCCCGACGACAAAGTCAACCCCGACGGCTCCGCCGCGAACCAGTGGCGGCTGTGCAGCTTGCAGCAAGTGGAGGAGGCGAAGTGCGTGTTGCGCGTGATCCCGATATGGGCCGCCGCCATCATCTACCACGTCGGCGAGAAGCAGCAGTACATAGTCTTCCAAGCCATGCAATCCGACCGCCACCTTGGCGGCAGAGGCCGCTTCCAGATCCCTCCGGCCACCTACAGCATCTTCTCCATGCTCACCCTCACCCTGTGGGTCCCCATCTACGACCGCGCCGTCGTCCCCTTCCTCCGCCGCCTCACCGGCAAGCCCGGCGGCATCACCGTCCTCCAGCGCATCGGCATCGGCATCTTCCTCACCATCGTCGAGTCCCTCGTGGCGGCCTTCGTGGAGGAGCGCCGCCGCTCCCTCGCCATCACCCAGCCGGCGGCGCACTCGCACCGCGGCGCCGTGTCGTCAATGTCGGCAATGTGGCTGGTACCGCAACTGTTCCTGGCCGGCCTCGCCGAGTCGTTCTCGGCGATCGGGCAGGTGGAGTTCTTCTACAAGCAGTTCCCGGAGAATATGAGGAGCATCGCCGGATCTTTCTTCTTCCTGGGCTCCGCCGCCGCCAATTATCTCAACGGGCTGCTGATATCGGTGGTGCACCGCACGACGGAGCGGTCGCCGTCGGGAAACTGGCTGCCGGAGGATTTGAATAAAGGGAGGTTGGATTACTTCTACTTCCTCGTGACGGGGCTTTGTGTTTTGAATTTTTGTTATTTTGTTGTGATTGCCAAGTGGTATAATTATAAAGGGAGTGTTGACATGGAGGGGAGTGAGAAAATTGATATAGATTTGGATTCAAGAAGTGTGTGACAACCAAAAAAGAAAAAATCTTTTTTTTTTTAATATATAGGTCGAGTGGAATTTGTACCACAAAATTGTAGTATTATGGAAATATGATTGATGTACTAAGAAGTACTTGTGCTATATATTTGGTACTAATTGATTAGAGTTTCGTATATTAAGTAAATCAAATTCGTTGGAAGGAGGGATACAAATGATTCTTCAAAGTTTAAATTCTACATTAAGCTCAAGCCCGTACCGTCCGGCCCAAGTTCAAATTAAGTTGAAGCATTTAATTCCTTCCAACCCACTAGTTTTTTTTTTTTTTTTTTAATCTTTTTAAGTGAAAATGGAATTCTCGTTAAGACTACTAGAGATACTCAGGAACGAACTATGTACAAGATTGGACTAAAAGCATGGCTAGAGAACATAAAAATAAAAATAACAACTACAGTTTCATAAGAATACAAACAATAGGATTTGAACTCTAATAATGAAGTGAAAATAGAATTATGAATTGCTTTATCCAATAGCATACAAATTTCTACTGTTTAGAGAGATAAAATAATAAGGTAAATTTATCTTTAATAATGAAAAACACAATTTTTATATCTTATTTGATAAGTGTGATATATATATATATATGTGGAGTGATTCCCATACAAAAAGATCTTAAAGTGAGAATTAAGAATTAATCTCAACCATTGATCTTATCTACATGAAGGTCAAGATTTAGCTTGGTTAAAGCGGGTCAAACCCGGGTCAACCCGTTGATTGACTTTTTTTTTTTTAAACTGTCACACAAGATGCACAACTTCACATATTCAGATGCACCAATTCACATATTCGGATGCACAACTAAGTGTATTGAGATGCACAAGATTTTAAGTTTTTTTTTTATGTTTTTTTTTCGTTTTTTTTTAAGGTTAGGTCATATGCACCACACTATATAATGAGATGCACCACTAAGTGCATTAAGATGCACTAGTTTTGTTTTCGTTTTTTAATTTTCGTAAAACATTGTGCATCTAGTTACAATATGTGGTGCATCTAGTTATACTGTGTGGTGCATCTAGTTACGCATTATGGTGCATCCAATTTTTTTTTTCAGTTTTTTTTACAAATTCGGTGCATCTCACTACACATAGTGGTGCATCTCATTACATATAGTGGTGCATCCGAATATGTGAAGTGGTGCATCTTGGGTGACTGTTTTAAAAAAAAATTGAAAAAAAAAATTGAAAATCTTGTGCATCTAAATGCACTTAGTGGTGCATCTAGTTATATAGAGTGGTGCATCCGAACATGTGAAGTTGTGCATCTTGGGTGACAGTTTAAAAAAAAATATCGAAAAAAAAATCGAAAAAAAAATACTGAAAATCTTGTGCATATAAATGCACTTAGTGGTGCATCTAGTTATATAGAGTGGTGCATCCGAATATGTGAAGTTGTGCATCTTGGGTGACAGTTTATTAAAAAAAAAAAAAGTCAACGGGTTGACCCAGGTTTGACCCGCTTTGACTTGGTCAAATCTTAACCCTTCATCACCAATAGATCTATGGTGGAGATCTATTCTCATTTCTTAGGATAAGATCTATTCTCATATGATCTATTTCCTATATATATATATATATATACATGGATGCATTTTAGTGAAAAAATCTCTTTATCCTAAAAAATGAGAATTAATCTCAACCATACATCTATGAATGATGGATGGTCTAGATTTAATCTTGGTCAACCTGAGTCAATTCGGGTCAAATCGAGTCAACCCGTTGACCTTTTTTTCGATTTTTTTTAAGGTTAGGCCATATGCATCACACCATATATTCATATGCACCACACTATATAATAAGATGCACCACTAAGTGCATTAAGATGCAACAAATTTATTTATTTTTATTTTTTTTTATTTATTTTTTTTTTTTTTTACGGTCAGGCCATATGCACCACATCATATATTCATATGCACCACACTATATAATGAGATGCACCACTAAGTGCATTGAGATGCATATGATTTTTTTACAGATTTTTTCCCCAACTCCGCCTTCGGCTCCGATTTTACGGCTCTGCCTTCGCTCCGATTACTAATATAAGGATAATCATCAGGCAACAATTTGAATTTTTTGGCTCGCTCCGAGGCCTTCAGCTACCCTCGCTCGAATCTTGATCAAAGAAGAAGTGGCAAACAAACTAAAAAGAGGCAAACAAAAAAAACGGGGGCAAATAATTTTGAAAATAAAAAAAAATAGAAAAAAAACCGAAAAAAAATAAAAAATAATGTTGCATCTCAATGCACTTAGTGGTGCATCTCATTATATGGTGTGGTGCATATGGCCTGATCGTTAAAACAAATGTTGCATCTCAATGCATTTAGTGGTGCATATGAATGCATGGTGCGGTGCATATAGTCTGACCATAAAAAAAAAAGTCAACGGGTTAACCCGGTTTGACCAGGTCCAATCTTGACCATCTATCCCTTCTAAATCAATGGATGAGATCAATTCTCATTTTTTAGGTTAAGGAGTATTTTTATATGAACATAACTCTATATATATAGGGATAGTTCTTGTAAGAACCATCTTTTAGGTAGAAATTAGGATCCAATATTAAATGTTGATTGAGTCAAAATAAATGGTTGAAATTTAATCTTAAATTAATATGATAAAATTGAAATATTAATAATAAAATACTGCATCTAATCGAATAAGGCCACTAAAATAAATTTGATCAATTCTAATAATATATAGGCTGACAAAATCCGGCGAGATTTAAGGGTTTCAGAAGGTAAGTTCTAATTCAAATTTAAATGAATTCTTTATTGATTTTTGTTTTCTTATTTTGCTCTATTTTTTATTATAAAAAATTGCAGCATATTTACGTAAATAAAAATGAGCATTTTTGTTGTAAAAAATAACTAAATATAATAAACATTACAGTAACATAATATAAGCAATAGGATAAAAGATAATAAGCATTAAGTTGACATCAATATAAGCATATAAGATTGTCTGCAGTGGGTCTCCATAGGTGTCTCGAGACACCCAATCTATGGAGACAGTCCAGTGCAGCATTTACTGTCTCGAGACTGTCTTCTTGCAACGAGACAGTCTCGAGACAGTGATATATTGATAAAATTAATATTCAAAATTAATAAACTAATTAGATGGAAACACTCCATACAGATAGTCTCACTGCAACTAACTGTCTCTATCTCCATCACACCCATAGAGATATTTCATAGAGACATTACCACTGCGGATAATCTAAGCATTATGATGATACAATGTATAAACAATAAACAAGAAAATAATATTAAGTAATATGTAACATCAATATAAGCAATAACCTAACGATTAATAAGCATTAATATGACATCAATATAAAGAATAATACAAAAACAAATATGAATGAGTAATTGGCTATGATATAATAAGCAACAGAATAAGCATAAATAAGCATTTCTCCAATTGATAATAAGAAGGAAAAACACAACATAAAATTACAATTTTTAAGCATCCTATAATTTATATTAAGCAAATTAAAAAAAAAAAAAAAGACATACTACGCATAAACAAGCATATCGTGAATTGATAATAAGCAAATAAAATATTAGGATAAAAAAAATTGAAGTAAACATAAATAAGCATATTTGCAAATGATGATAAGCAAATCAAACTATAAAAATATATTAAAATATAAATTGATAAGCATATCTTGATAATAAAAAATAAAACGTATATAATATAATGCAGGAAAATAAATATAAATAAGCATTTTTTCAATTGATAATAATAAATAATAAATAAATATGTAAAGCAGGAAAATACATATATCATTAAGCATCTCTCAATTTTTAGGTGAGATTAATGAAACAGTAGTTGAGAATGGTGAGATAAAATTATTTAATTTGTGAATTGTGGGCAGACAGTTATAAAGTATCAATCTAGCCTTTTAATTGTGCAAACACGAAAATATATATACAAAATCAGTGGCAAATTATTGTCACGGATCTAAATAAATCAATGATAGAAATGGATCCTAGTTAATAGGCATAGATTTATAAGATTTTGAGGGTGGTGATAAATTTAAGATTAATGAGCAGATTTTTGTATTCAATAAAAATAGGGTTTTATGGTAATAGACCACAATATAAATCTTTCCAAGATTTGTTCGTTTCTAATTTTTCTAATACGGTCAATGTTTTTTTTTTTTTGACATCTATTTTACAACTTTTATTATTATTCGTCTGCAATTTTATTAGATTTTCAAATGCAGTTTATGCATAATTCATTTCTATATATTATGTTTTTATATTGATTCGTTAAAATGATTCACTATTTTTTTGGTGCAATTCGTTGTATTTTATTATATTTCATATTGTTTTCTTTAGTACAATTCAATATTTTGTTGGTACATTGTATTTCATTTGCTGCTTTTTATTATATTTTTATATTGTTTTCTTTAGTATGCTTCATTGTTTTTTTGGTGTAATTAATTATGCATTTTAATTTTTGATATTCTCATTATATTTTTAGTATGAAAATGAACTACACACAAAAAAATACAATGATTGTGCTAAAAAAACAATATGAAAATATAATAAAAAAACAATTAATTTCTCCAAAAAAAAACAATAAATCATACTAAAAAAAGCAATATGATAATATAATAAAATACAATGAATAATGCATAAATAGAGTGTGAAAATGAAATTAAAAAACAATGAAATATGCCATTTATAGAATAAACTTGTTAATTGTGATATATATTTTTAGAATAAACGCTCCTTATATTATTAGTTATACTTAAATATGATATACAGTACATAGTTCTTTGCTAGCTCTTTCATTTATTTTAAGATTTGAATAGATATTACAGTTCGTACCATAATATAGATAATAATGTAGTACTGCCTAATACGTGTATTGCATGTGCAAGCACATCGCAAATGAAATTCTAGCAGTCTAGCTTGATTCCTAGACGTGACAAATGATTCTCATTGAAAACATTAATTAATTAATACCGCGAAATCGTCAAACCTTGCAACACATACTCTCATTTCTTATGGCAATAATTGAATTTTACTACTAAAAAGTGATAAAATTGGTTCATTGAGATATTCCTCATAATAATATAAACATTTTCTGGTACAGGAAATTATGAATGCGCTGTTAATTAATTCTACCTATAAATTACTAACATTTTCTTAATTGACTAGGCTATTATTATTATTATTATTATTATTATTATTATTATTATTATTATTATTATTATTATTATTATTATGTTTCTTTTTTTAGTTGAGGGGAGGAGGGGAATGGAGATTGATCCCACTAGATGACTAGACTATATGTTTGTGGTAGGCATTGAGAACTCCAATTGAAAAAAACATATGATACGATTATGGAGATTCTTTTTAGAAGTTCAATATGTAATAGAGACATGTATAATGCGAAATACATGATCATACAATAATTTTTCTAAGAATCCATGTACCCGCCAACATTCCACTAATTTTTGGATAATAATGATAAAACATTAGATTCTTCAAAGGGATCAGCCAGGGATTATTTGATAGGATTATGATTCTTAATTTCCACGATCAGTGCAACCCAACATGATGGATCATATTCTATTTCGAAAATAAAAAACTAATTATGGAACATATCACATTAATTACATTTCAATATTATGATGTGCTGTTAAAAGCCTTAA
Organism: Schizonepeta tenuifolia; assembly: GCA_029490685.1. Lineage (NCBI taxonomy): Eukaryota > Viridiplantae > Streptophyta > Magnoliopsida > Lamiales > Lamiaceae > Schizonepeta > Schizonepeta tenuifolia. The sequence goes on from CM055956.1 coordinate 89,439,162, forward strand.
TTATTCAGTGATCTTAGATGACTTCAAAAAGAGTATAATCGTGTTCATGATATTTGGGAATTGAGAATGAGCTTAAATTATAAAACTTCTAGTTTTATTCTTCGCACTAATACACGTACCAGTTCGCATATATCTAGCTAGTTAGTACATATATATTGGAATTATATATATAGATATAGGGAGTGATTCTCGTACAAAGGAATCTTAAAATGAGAATTAGAAATTAATCTCAACCATTGATTTTATCTACATGAAGGGTTAAGATTTAGCTTGGCCAAAGCGGGTCAAACCCGGGTCAACCCGCTGACTTCTTTCTTTTTTTTAAACTGTCACACAAGATGCACAACTTCACATATTCAGATGCACCAATTCACATATTCGGATGCACAACTAAGTGTATTGAGATACACAAGATTTTAAGTTTTTTTTTATGTTTTTTTTTTTTCGTTTTTTTTTTTTTAAGATTAGGTCATATGCACCACATCATGTATTCATATGCACCACACTATATAATGAGATGCACCACTAAGTGCATTAAGATGCACTAGTTTTGTTTTCGTTTTTTTTTATTTTTGTAAAACATTGTGCATCTAGTTACACTATGTGGTTCATCTAGTTACACTGTGTGGTGCATCTAGTTACGCATTGTGGTGCATCCAATTTTTTTTCAGTTTTTTATTTTTTTTTTTTTATAAATTCGGTGCATCTCACTACACATAGTGGTGCATCTCATTATGTATACTGGTGCATCCGAATATGTGAAGTTGTGCAACTTGGGTGACAGTTTTAAAAAAAAAAAAATCGAAAAAAAAATCTGAAAATCTTGTGCATCTAAATGCACTTAGTGGTGCATCTAGTTATATAGAGTGGTGCATCCGAATATGTGAAGTTGTGCATCTTGGGTGACAGTTTATTAAAAAAAAAATCGAAAATTAAAAAAAAAAAAGTTAACGGGTTGACCCAGGTTTGACCCGCTTTGACTTGGTCAAATCTTGACCCTCCATCACCCATAGATCTATGGTGGAGATCTATTCTCATTTCTTAGGATAATATTTATTCTCATATGATCTATTTCATATATATATATATATATATATATATATATATATATAGAGTTATGTTTATATAAAAACCCTCCTTATCCTAAAAAATGAGAATTAATCTCAACCACACATCTTTGCATGATGGATGGTCAAGATTTGATCCTGGTCAACCCGGGTCAACCCTGGTCAACCCAGGTCAACCCGTTGACTTTTTTTCATTTTTTTTCAATTTTTTTTTTTTACGGTCAGACCATATGCACCGCACCATGCATTCATATGCACCACACCATACAACGAGATGCACCACTAAGTGCATTGAGATGCAACATAATTTCGACTTCTTTTTTGTCAATCCATATGCACTGTGTGGTGCATATGAATGCACGGTGTGGTGCATATGGCCTGACAGTATAGAAAAAAAAATTCGAAAAAAATTAAATTAAATTTGGTGCATCTCAATGCACTTAATGGTGCATCTCATCACACTATGTGGTGCATATGAATGCACGGTGTGGTGCATATGGCCTGACAGTAAAAAAAAAAAAAAAAAACGAAAAAAATTCGAAAAAAAAGTCAACGGGTTGTCCCGGATTGACCAGGGTTGACCCGCTTTGACCAGGATTAAATCTTGACCATCGGTTGAGATTAATTCTCATTTTTTAGGATAAGGGAACTTTTCACTAGATTGCAACTATATATATATATATATATATATTAGAGATCAAATAAATATAGATTCATATGTGTTAAATAGAAATAAATTTGATACGTTTATTTATTAGATCAAGGGTGTAGATTAATGGGGTCTTTTTAATTTATTTAGTTTGTTAGTACCGTTTTTTTTTTCAATCAATACAAATAATAGGGGCTAAATTGTACTTATCTCAATATTATTAATTAGTCCACCTTATTTTGTGAGACACGTATTTCTACCAACTAAAACTAAATGAATTGTTGCTTCTGTTGTGGGATTGTTAAGCAAATAAGTAATTATTTTCAATTTTTAAGTTTCACGTCAGCGAATCCAATATAATAAATTTAATATTTTATTTTCATTTTATCACATCAGATGAATTAAAAGATAAAAACGCATAAATAAGTTTAAGAAATGTTATAAAGCAATAATAAACGTAATATGCAATAAAATTGTTATTAAAATGCAATAAGTAATACAAAAGAAAACAATAATAAATATACCATAAAAAAGAAAAATGCTTCAACAATTTTGCTAAAACAAATAAAAAGCATTATAAATCAACAATAAACATAAGATGCAATAAAAAAGTTGTCAGAATGCAATAAGTAATAAAAAAAATTACAACAACTATAATATGCAGTAAGTAAGAAAAATACATTAATAATTTGCTACAAATAATAAATCAGTAATGAACTTATATATGCAATAAAAAGTTTATTAGAATGCAATAAGTACTACAAAAAAATACAATAAAAATCTAAAGTAAAAAAAGAAAAATGCTGTAGAACCCCGAAAATTCGAGCCTAAAAATTTCGTTGTAAGTATATAAAAATTTAATTAGAGTTAATCAGATAATAGAACGGTCACTTATTCCCGATAAATTTTATACGTCTAAATCATAAAAATTTAGACGTCATATGCATTGCATAGCACGAGCATTCATATTTTATTATTCGAGTGAAATATGTCGATATTATTATCGCCTATGCAATAATGTGATTAATTAGAAATAATTAATCAAAAAGATAAATTATATATATATAATATAAATATGAAGCGTTTGTTTATTTAATTTTGTAAAAGAATTAATTTATAGAATAATATGGATATTGGTCTCGTTAAGACCGAAATGATTAATTCTATTCGTATGCTCGATCAAAACTTTGATCCGATTAATAAATATCATATTACGGAACAAAAATTGAAATACTATATAAAAGGAAATTATATAATATAATAATGAATATTATATATGTAAGAATGCGGCGTGTGGCGTGTAGATGGGTGTGTCGTGTGTTTAATTAGAGTTTTTTTTTATTTCTTTAATTGATTAAATTTTGCTTAGATTTTTTTCTGTATCATAATCATTATCCATTTTTTATTCTCCAAAAGGTTGCAGATGAAACTTTTCACCATCTCTGCAAATCACTTTCTCCTCAAGTCCTAACCCCTTCTTCTTCTACCACCATCTACCACCATCTACCACCATCTATCACCATCGGAGCCACCACCACCACCACCATCTAGTAAAGCCGGAGAAACGGGCAGCCGTGAGGGAGGAAGGAGAAGGAGAGAGAACCGAGAGTAAGAGAGAAAGGAGGAGAAGAAGGCTAGATATAAAGTCTAAACCCTTGTTTCTCTTATTTCTTTCTTCTTTTCAATATCTTAGAAGCATGTTTAGGGAAAGAAAATGGTGGAACCTTTGATCTTGGTGTGAAGAAGATGATGTTTATATGATTTCATAGTGTAGTGATGGCAAATATGATTTTGTGTGGTCTTGATGCTTGTTGTAAAGTTATACTCGATTATATGCATTCTAGGAAGAGCATGACTTAGGAATGTATGTTCTTCATAATCATATGGTTGCTATGGATGATATGTGAGTGTGTTTAAGGCTGAAAACCGAGTATATTGCTGCTGTGTTGGTGTTTTGAGTTTGAATAAACGAAGCTTGGAATGAATCGTGTGCAACGTATGAAACTGCACTGCTCTGATTTATCCGTTTGGATATGATAGGTTTCGAATTTGAATCTCAAATTTTTATATGTTGTAGATAAGCATGTTAGGATGGTTATGTAAATTTTTCAGAATTTTTCGTTGAAGCATGTAATTTTGGAGGATTTAATACTCTACTGCTCTTGTTTGAAAATCTAATCCGTGCAGAAAAATGTATAAGTATTTTTCTCCTTTGATTCGTAACTTTTGAAGACTTAGCCTTTTGGAAATTGAAACTAGACATCCTAAGGATTTTAAGTTGATATTTCTCGTCCCTTGAGGCCAAATGAACGATTTTATATTGAATTTTCAAGTAAACTGTTGTGCAGTAGAACTTCATTTTTAGGCAGATTCACTGATCTGCAAACGAGGCTCAATTAGGACAAGTAAAACCTTATAATTTTGAAGTGTAACAACTTCTGGAAACTCTATTATGTGTTAGGAGCATGCCATAAAAATTTCAAGCCTTTTTGATCTCGTTTACTATTTTAATTAGAATTTACAACATCAAAGTGTCATGATGAAAAAAATTGCAGAAATATGTTTATTATCAATTAATGCCTAAATTCGATTTTATTGCTAATAAAATACATATGTGAGCCTCAAGAATGTACTAAGTAAATTATTTCCAAAATGACATGATGGAGTATGAGTTGTTGGAAATTATTTCATGTGTTACAATAGCTAATTAATTAGATTTGAGCTAAGTTGTCTTGGACCAAAATAAATATAATGAATTGGACTTGGGCCAATGGGCCAAAGTTTTCAGATTTGTATGTACTTGGGCCAACTTAATAAATTGTGTGTGTGGGCTATGTGGGTCGAGCTCGAATTAAAATATTGTGGACTTTTGAATTGATTTCGGTTGGGCCCGGATTTATTTTAAAAATTGGCTATATTCTTTAAAATTGAAGGAGCCTAGGGTTATTAAACTCAATGCTTTCAAAGTGTGATATGCATGCTAAATGTTTTATGTTCAATTGCTTGTAGTTTACCTATGTTGAAAGTTTTATAATACGATCGGCCTTGTGCTCTGTACAGGCCAAGGTAGTGTACACATGAAGTTATGACGGTTCGGTTGGAGGGAGTGACTCCCCTCTAATTGAACCGGGTGGTAACCCAAGAATGTGAGATGCTCTATGGTTCGAACCGTTAACTGTTTTAAAAACTTATGTGAAGGATATTTTTACCAAAGTAACCCCCTTCCATAAGAATGAAGCATGCTATATCTTTTGAAAAATTGTTATCAAAATGGGGAACGGAATCCACTGAGTGCTTTTGTACTCAGCCCCCTGCATTATTTTCCCTAATGCAGGTTGATCAATGTGGATGCGAAGGAAGGGGATGTCGATATCGCTATTGTCCGTTGTTCGTTTTCAAGTACTTGTCGTGTCGTTCTTTATGACCATTGTTGTGTCTTCAATAAGGCTTATGCCACCAAACTCATGTTACCTCTTATGTCCTAATCATCTACTTGTAGATGGTTATCTTTTGAAACGCTTCCACAGTGCAGGGTCGGTGTCCTCATACATCGACCTCAGTTATGTTATGCTAGGGCATCGATTTTGAACAATTACCCACTTTTCCTTTATTATCTCAAACACTTGTCATTTCGATTTTTTTTTTCAATAAATAACTATTTGTTATCATTTATGAATCATGATTATATGGTTTCACCCCACCCACTGCGTGGGGCTCGGACGGATCTGCATAGGCCGGGTCGCGGGTTGTCACAAATGCGTTAATAAATTTGCTACAAACAAATAAGAAGCATAATTAAGCACTAAATATGCAATAAAAATTAGTTAAAAATGCAACAAGTAATACACAAACAAAATATATAAGATAGACCGAAATATAAAATTTATTAATTTAATATGATCTCTTTGCTTAAATTTTGGAAAGATATTTTAAGTTTCCTTACAAACGTGTAAATCTTCAAGATATATACTTTATGTTTTTTTACTACAAAACCCCTTTTAATATTAATCAACCTAATTTGTTTGTTAATCTCTAATTAATCACAACCATTGAAATCTTTCAAATTTGTTGTGTGAATTTATTTTTAATTAACCCAGGGGGAAATATTTCTATTATAACAATCCCATATATATATATATATATATATATATATATATATTAGTAATACGTGATGCGTGGAACCCTTTATTAAGTTATTTAAATGGAAACCGTTTATTAAGTTATAAATCCAGTCATTTTGTAACTCAACCACATGCATGAACTTGAAATGAAGAACCATGCATATACCAACATTTAAATACAAAATTATTATTTCGATGTGTGTATATATATACAAACATCCCGTGCATATTAAGTGATAAAACCGAAATCAGTAATAATAAGGGGAAACATACCACTAATTAATTAATAATATAATAATGCAACTTAGTTGACTAACAAAATTATTGATAAAATAAGATTTTATTCTCCAGCTACAAGGTTTTATACAAATCATATCATAAACAATCAACCAGTAGGTGAAAACAAACACCATTTATAGCAGCCCCATCAGTGTGTCTGTGTGGACAATATATAATACGGCCTCCGTCCAGAAAGATAAGAAGAAGAAAAAAAAGCAGCTGACAAGTGTGTGTAGTGTGTGAGAAAGAAATATGGAGAAGAGAGAGAAAGAAACCAGAGAGGTGAAGGTGAAAACACCATCTCCAACGTCCGTCGAAGAATTAGATGACGAACCTGAGATCAACTACAGAGGCCTCAAGACCATGCCTTTTATCATGGGTAATTAATTAAGCTAGCCCAATCAACATTTCTGCTTGTTAATTATATATAAATTAATTAAAAAAAATATACTTATATATTATTACAGGAAACGAAACCTTCGAAAAACTGGGAGCAATCGGCACTCTCTCAAACCTTCAAATATATCTTACCACAGTCTTCAACATGAAACGCATTTCCGCAACTTCTCTTCTCAACGTCTTCAACGGCACCACCAACCTCGCCACCTTAGTCGGAGCTTACCTTAGCGACACCTACTTCGGCCGCTACAAGACCCTCGGCTACGGCTCCATCGCCTCCTTACTCGTAAAAATAGCTAAACCCTTCACAGACTCACATTGGGCTTAATTAGAGACCTGTCAAAAAATAAAATTGTGTGTGCACTGCAGGGTTTGGTGGTGGTGAGTCTCACGGCGGTGTTTAAGAAGCTTCACCCGCCGCACTGCCAGCAGCCGGGCGACGCACGCTGCGTGGGCCCGGATGCTGGTCAGATGGCCTTCCTGCTGCTCGGCTTCGGCCTAATGGTTATCGGAGCCGGCGGCATTAGGCCGTGCAACTTGGCGTTCGGGGCCGATCAGTTCAATCCCAAGACGGAATCTGGGAAGAGGGGGATCGACAGTTTCTTCAACTGGTACTATTTCACGGTGACGTTCGCCGAGATCGTGTCGGTGACGGCCGTCGTCTACGTGCAGTCCAACGTCAGCTGGTCGATCGGATTAGCCATTCCGGCGATCTTCATGTTTCTGTCGTGTTTCTTGTATTTCGTCGCCTCGGAGATGTATGTGAAGGTGATGCCGGAGGGCAGCCCCATTACCAGCTTGGTTCAGGTGGCGGTGGCCGCCGTCAATAAAAGGCGGCTGGAGTTGCCGGAGCGGCCGTGGCTTAGCTTGTTCAGCTATACGCCGCCCAAGTCTCTCAATTCTAAGCTGCCTTATACTGATCAGTTCAGGTATATACTTTTTCTTCCTTTTGTTGATATTTAAATAATACTGTACATATTTTTTCTTTAATTAATGTGTTAATTGGTGAGAAAATTGTTGCTTGTGAAATTAAAATATGGGATGAAGTATGCCATTTCAAGTATAATTAATTTTTAGTGATGAACTGGAGTTTAGACCATAAATTCCTTTCTTGTTTTCACTTCTAATTTATTTTACAAAATCAGATACTCCAATTTGTCGGCTTTTATAGTTAAATTTTATATAAACTTTGTCTTTAAATAATTGTCTCATTTCATATATCTAGAATAAAATGGAATCAAATTTTAAATTTTACTCATGTCATCAAAATAAAGTTTTTTTTATTTTTTGAATTTTATATGCGAATTAAAGATAAAGAAAATAAACTATCATTTCCTATGATGTATAAGTTTTGACGACTACTGCGTCATGTTCTCACTTCAACTAATAATATAATAATAATGATAGTAGTAGCATTAATGTAGGGCAGATCCTAATGCAGTTGAAAAAATTCGTTAGAAAAGGAAAAACGAGTTGAATAAATCTTAAACAAGCAAAGTAAGACATATAGGTGTTGGGGGGTCACTTTATAATTAGAAAAATCGCAAAGGACCAACTATGTTTTAGGGGAATAATAAAGGATGCAAAAAGACCAACCATATAATCATTACATACATAAATTTTTATTTTATGCTCACCTCCTATTACAAACCTTAATTTTTAAAATTTTGACTAGGTTGTGGTTGTAAGAGTTTTTTTTTTTTTTTTTAATAAGAGTTTGGAGAAGCTCCATTTGCATATAAATTAGTAGTACTTTCTACGTCCCGTTCAATATGACCTAGTTTCTTTCGACATGACGACTAAAGCGTTTTTTAGTCAATGAAGTGCTAATAAAATGCATTTTTAACTTAAATTAAGTAAGTTTTAATTCTTTTCATAAAAGAAAACAGACAATATTGAATGAGACGGTCTAAAAAGAAAAACAAAGGTAGGGAGTAAGTACATTTTTTCATGACCTATTCAAACTGTACCCATCATGCATTATTGCACATCAGTTTGCAATTGACTTTGCTATGCAATTTGCTAATACAAGATTCTTTTTATTATTTTGCTGATCCTGACGTTTTAAATAAAGGTAAAAAGTTCAAAAATGAAAAATCCAATGATCGTAGTTATATATATATAAAAAATAAAAATAAAAAAGGCTCTAAAGTTCTTAAAAATTAAGATATTGTAACATGACACGTTTGTTTTCTTTTATTTACTCCAATTCTTTTCGTCTTGTTCTTCCACCACTAGAGATATAGTCCCACTTATTTGAGAAGCCCTTGCCTCCACTCGATCCCAGAGATGGAGAGAGAGTAAATATGTATTGATTTATTAATTTTGAAAATGCGCCACTATTTAGTTTTAAGTGATCCCAATCATTGTTTCAAAGATGACGGCATTATTTATTTCATTTTATAGCATTATCATAAGAAATCTCTTAACTAATGATTTCATATTGGTCTGTTATGTCAAAAGTAGCTCCATAGTCATTACTTCCAACAATTTCGACTTAGAAAATATGTTTTCTAATTATCCAACATTGCAAATGTCACATTTTCTCAATTTAATTTACCATATATAATGAACACTCACCTATCCACTACTAACCTACCCATGACACATTTTTATAAAGTTTCACGTGTTCACTATTGTCGAAGTTATTTTGCTTCAAATTTTGATACCCTCGTGTACAAATGGTAGCATGAGGCAAGCCATCTGATAATGTTTATGATCATGTATCTTTATTTTTAGTGTCTCACTTGTATGGTAAAAGTTTTAATTTTTGTATTTCTGGGATTTTACAACTAAGAAATATATGTTTGATTATTCCATGATTAAGATAACAATCCTTTAATTTTTAGTTATAAATGGTAGGTGAGCACAGGTTTTAGGAAAGTTGGTAAAGTTATTTTGAGTGAGATAAAGGTCCTACTAGTTGAGAGTGGTAAAAGTGAATTGAAGTTAGAATTATTGTGAGTGTAATAAGGGTCCACTTGTTGTGAGTGAAAAAGGTAAAATATAGTTAAAATTGTTGTGAATTTGATAAGAGTCCCACTTTTTATGAGTGGAAAATTTAAAATTAGAATGAAAGTCATTGTAAATGAAGTAAGGTCTCACTTGATGTCATTGAAAAAAGTGAAATATGACTCTTTTCTATGAACAAAAAAAATGTGGGTGAATAGATTTCTTTTTCGTAGACGGAAGGAGTAGTATCTCTTCTTCAATCTCTTATATTTTAGTTTAATTTTGCGATCGATTTTCTAATGACTAGAGTAGATATTAAAAAAATCAATAAAGCTATTCGGTTACACGGTGACCAGCCACACACGTAAAAAAAAGTTGTCTGTAATAATAAAAATAAGCACATTTCCTCTTAGGGTTTATGCTTTCTCAATTAAGATATACTCCCTCCGTCCACGAATCAAATCCCAACTTACCCACATTTTTTTGTCCATGAATCAAATCTCTACTTACATTTTTTATACAACCATACCCTCCTATTTTTCTTTTATTTACTATCCTTTGTCATTGGTGGTCCCACCTCACAACAACTTTATTCTTACTTTTTGATCATCACAACAACTTTATTCCCACTTTTTGGTCAATACCACCTCTTTTTTGTCAATACCACATCTTTTTTGTCATTACCATTGTTTTTTTGTCATTATCCTACTACCCCTACATTCTAACTTTTACCCCACTCAAAACAACTTTATCAGCTTTCTTATTTTCCATGTCGGAACCCAAATGGGGATATGATTCATGGACGGAGGGAATATTTACATTTTCAAAACGTATATTATCATTTTTAACTTGCGTGGTCGGTCACAGTATGTCTAAATAGCACTATCCTAAAAAATTTAAGTTTCTAGTTATAGTAAATGTTAGTTGAAGTCCAATATAGTACTCCCTCTGTTCCGCGAAAAATGAACCACTTTCCTTTTCGGGCTGTCCAACGAAAGATGAGTCATTTCTGTTTTGAGAAATAATTAATTGCATTCACATGGCTTTTACATTTGCATTCACACTGTTTTTTTACATTCTTTATTATTTATTTACGTTATTTTTACATTTTTTATCAATAAAATATTCCACTAAATACACCCACTACTATTTCTTTTTAGTCTCCGTACCCAAACCAAAGGACTCATCTTTGGTGGGACGGAGGGAGTAGTTCAATACTAGTAGTATTTATTATTTCTGTAATAAATATTAACAAAATCACGAAAATATTGAGACAGATTGATTATCCGAAGGGCGATTAATACCTAAATGTAGTCACTCACATGCACGCTCTACTTGTCTCTCTCTCTAGATTCCTGGACAAAGCTGCAATAATAACTCCAGAAGACAAGATGAAGCTGCCAGAAGGCTCGGCCGCAGATCCATGGCGTCTCTGCAGCATGCAGCAAGTCGAAGAAGCCAAATGCGTCCTCCGCGTCATCCCCGTCTCCCTCACCGCCGTCATCTACCACATCGGCGCCCAGCAGCAGTACATCGTCTTCCAAGCCATCCAATCCGACCGCCGCCTCCCCGGCACCGCCTTCCACATCCCGGCCGCCTCCTACGTCATCTTCGCCATGCTCACCATCACCCTGTGGGTCCCGCTCTACGACCGCCTCGTCGTCCCCCTCGCGCGGCGGATCCGGAGAGGAGGCGGAGGCATCACCGTCCTCCAGAGGATTGGCGTCGGCATCTTCATCACCATCGTCGAGTCCGTCGTCGGGGCGCTGGTCGAGCAGCGGCGGCGGTCGGCCGCGCTCGGCGGCGGCGCCCTCATGTCGGCCATGTGGCTCGTGCCGCAGCTGGTGCTGGGCGGCCTCGCGGAGGCGTTCAACGCCATCGGGCAGCTCGAGTTTTACTACAAGCAGTTCCCGGAGAACATGCGGAGCGTCGCCGGCGCGTTCTTCTTCTGCGGGAACGCGGTCTCGAACTACGCATATAGCTTCTTGATCAACACCGTGCATCGGATGACGGCGAAGGACTCGACCGGGAACTGGCTGCCGGAGGATTTGAACGAGGGGAGGCTGGATTATTTCTATTATCTGGTTGCAGCCTTGTGTGCTTTGAATTTCTGCTATTTTCTTCTGTGTGCTAGCTGGTTTAGATACAAGGGAACTGTAGAGTCCACCACTTCTACTTCTTTCGAAATGGAGGCCAAGAAAGTAGTAGATCGCCATTCTGCATGATTATGAGAGAGAGAGAGAGAGAGAGAGAGAGAGAGAGAGAGAGAGAGTGGCAGCATGAAAAGAAATTCAAGAATATTCTCCCTACTCTGTTATTCCATGTACAAATGTTGAAGGTTTTGGAAACAGAAACAAACAGTTGCTGCAAAATATTTTTTCAAATTTATGAACATCGATCCACTTCCTAAAAGTAGCGAGCAACTGAAATATTACAGAGCAGAATACAATGATTCTGAAAGGAGAGTTGTAAACCGCGACAAATAAGTCGACTCAAAGATGGCAAAATGTAGAGGTTAATTATCGATCTTGTCATACAGTATAGGCTTGCTGAATCGTGTCTATATCCAGACCTTTCAACCTCACGACTGATTCCACGTGACCTTTGAGCGTATGCAGCTCCCTTAACCTGCACGCAATGTATTATTATTCATCATATCAAAAAATGGCATATTCTCAAGCATAATTTTGGCTTCTCTGTTAAACAAATTCCTCTCATTTAGATAAGACCAAACACGAAAAACCATTACCTAGCAATCTCAGCTCTCCTCTTTGCTTCCTCGGCCAACTGATTGAGTTCCGAGAAATTGTTGGTTTCACTAAACAATTTGGTGTCGGGGACTTGCAATCCGTGAAGGGTCCTTTGCGCGTGTGCCCATTTGAGCTCCCGTTGCTCTTTCCCGAAATCCTTTTTCCTGGTGAAAGCAATCTGCAATAGGCAAACCCCATTAGAGAAAACCAAAGATAAATCAACACTTGTGGAGTTCAAATATTTACCCTTTGCTCAAGAACAAGGTCCCAAGCCCTTCCACTAAGAGCGTAACGGGTCAACACTTTGATGATATCGAGAGGGATATAGAAAATGATGTTATAAAGCCAGATTACCCCCGCCCAACCCCATCCAATCCCTTCGATTGCTGCAAAGCTCCAGTTTGCATACACTGCGATCAACGTGGCCACCTGTTCCCATTAAGAACCAAAATCAAGGTTTATTCCAACGGGAAAATTCCATAAAAATAAGTTTACTAACCAGTTGTGCAACAATAAATGCTGCTACAAGCAACAAACCGGGGCGCTCCACATATGACCAGCTTCGGGATCTTGTAACGAATATCAAGGCCTGACTGATAGTGCTCACTTGAAGGTATATCGCTGAAGCAAGCTTTCTGAAGTCATCATGTGCAGTCTTCTCGAGGGTCGGCACCCCAAATATCCTCTACCAATATAAAGTACGTTCGATGAGTTAAGTAAGATCACCATAATTTCTAAGAATAGCTTGGCAACATCAACATACCGGAAAGAAATCTGTTTTATATGCTGCCCAAAAGAATATGACTGTCATCATTGCCAAGTAACCACCAAGGATGACTCCAGTTGCAAAGATCTCGGAAAGCTTCCAGCTGTCGGGAAGAGGAGATGGTTTCACTCTATCTTTCGATATGGTCATGATGGTACCTTCAGCATCAGAGTTTTACAAGAAGTGTCAGCGGATGCAGTAAATGGATACATATTTACAAATGCATGTATTAATGTGTGGGGAGAGAGAGAGAGAGAGAGAGAGAGAGAGAGAGAGAGAGAGAGAGAGAGAGCAAACCATCATTGAGAATTGCAATGATAAGCACCATAAAAGGAGGAAAGTCAAACTCCCATATCAGGGCTAACAGCATGAAGCCAAGCTGATTCAAAAAAAAAAAAGTCGGGAAAGGCCTTAGAATATAGTCTTCAAGATTAAAAAAAAATGGAAGAGATCTAAAAAAGGAACGAACAGTTTGTAACATACCACAATACGGATTGTTATAGAAACAGCATAAATCTGCCAAAATTAGGGAACATTGATGAGCTCAATTATCATGTAAGAACGCCAGAATAGCCCATAAACAGAATCTGTTTCTTTACTGCTGAAGTAATAAGAGAATAGGCAAGTACCGTGTAATTTTTCATCCTCTGGAAGATCGCCCGACTAGTTAAAACAGCACTAATGATGACACTGAGGCCAGGTTCTGTAAGTACAATATCAGAAGCACTACGAGCTGCATCAGTCGCATCAGCAACAGCAATTCCAATATCAGCCTTCTTCAGAGCAGGAGCATCGTTTACTCCATCCCCAGTCATACCACATATATGTTTCCTGGCTTGCAGCCGCTTAACTATTTCATATTTGTGCTCTGGCCAATATCCAAAACAAGCATTTAAGTAATAGATTCGTATTTGTAACCTGTTTAATATGATGAATAAACAGGAAAATAAATACCAGGGAAGACACCAGCAAAACCATCGGCTTTCTCTATGAGTTCATCAATTGGTAGAGAAGCAATTGATTCATCTTTGTTCTGTCCCAACAAAGCCGACGAAGGATACATGTTAGTTCCCATCCCCAACCGTCGTCCTGTTTCCTTTCCTATTGCAAGCTGATCCCCTGTCAAACCGCATCATCAAGCCATTATGATTCAAGAATACACCATACTAAACATCCACAAGAAGAAACTTAGTGTAGAAAGATACGCATGGAACCAATGACCAAACAAGTACAACTTGATTACAACGAGGGAAAGTTGGATTTCTCTGAGAGAAGCGGGGAGCAGATTCAACTGGATATATCAATCCAACCTAAAGCTTAGACTCAGGATTTCAAGTAACCGAGGAAACCGCGTAAGGAATAGACTTAAGTACTACATTGTATAATGAGTTAACTTGCGATCTTGACAGTCTCAGCAAAACTAGGCAGTGCTCAACCCCACCACCACAACCCCCCACCCAAAAAAAAAAACAAAACAAAAGAACTCACAGTTTAACAGAAAAGGTCTCTTTTTAAACTAAAGGTGTTCTACCAGTTATCATTTTAACATTCACTCCAAGATTTAGTGCCCTTCTTATAGTTTCCGCACTGTCGTGCCTGGGTGGATCAAAAAGAGGCATGAGACCAATGAATTGCCACGGGCCTCCAGGACTGTCTTTTGTTTTCTCCGGAAGTTCCTGCAAGAAACGAGCAGCGATTGCACCTCAAGCTACAGTACGGGTATCATATTTCAATAAAATCTACTAAAATGAGGCAAATCCATACACCTCTTCAATATGTGAAATATTAATGCACACCATAATGCAAATGAATACCTGATATGCCACTGCAAGCGATCTTAAACCACGTTCAGCAAACTTGTCGATCACAGCATGAACCCTTCGTTCTATCTCAGACTTGTTGTGTGCAAGGTTTAGAATCTGGGAGCATGCAACTTTTAGCATTACCATCATAGGAAAAAAAAAATGCAGTCTATGTAAGTCAATGCGTCTGTGTTGCCATTTTCCCTCACTGCGAGAGAGACTAAGGACTGTACCTGCTCCGGTGCACCTTTACTGACCCTGTGCCATTTTCCCTCACTATCTATGTAAGTCAATGCAGTCCGTTTGTCGGTGGGATTAAAAGGAAGGAAGTGTACTTCTCGAATGCCAGCACGTGCCTGTTCATAGTATTGTTTTAGTCAAGCTCGAAAGCTGCAGCAACTATGAAACCAGTATATTGCATTACAAGGCATATAAAGCGTAAAAAAACCTACCTCCTTCGGGTCAGCCAACATTCCAACTATAGCTGCATCTATTGCATCTTGATTTTCTGTTCGAGATGCTCGAGCAGCCATTAGAACGACAGTATCTGGATCAATGCCTTTGGCAAAAACCTATGCACAAGAGTTGACAGAGAGCCAAAGTTTCAATCTCAATAATCGGATTAATGAAGGCATAAATACTTATCAGAAAGGGAAAAATCACCGACCTCGATGATATTCTTGTCAACGGTAAGCTTATTTAATGTCAGAGTCCCGGTTTTATCACTGCATAGAACATCCATACCGGCCATCTCCTCTATAGCAGTCATTCTCTTTGTGATAGCTCCCTACACGGACAAAAATCCCATTACATGCTGCAATCACCACATTTAATCAACATTCTGATCAGAATAACCAGACCTGCTGAGCTAAACGATGAGAACCAATGGCCATCGTAACTGAAAGAACAGTCGGCATGGCAATTGGAATTCCACCAATAAGCAGCACTAGAAGATTGTCAATCCCGGGACGATATTTCCTATGTTGAATAGGGTACATGACGATGATCTCTATAATCATCCCAATAGCAATAGAGCATATGCAAAAGTTTCCAATTGCAGTTAAAACCTGACCAATACAAAAATAATTTAGAAATTCGTATTCTCCATAATGTATATACGCTGAGTATTCGGAATAACTATCAAGAACTTAAGAACATGCCTTCTGGAAGTGCCCCACTTGATTAGTAGAATCAACAAGGTGTGCAGCCTTCCCAAAAAAGGTGTGGACCCCCGTTGCAATAACAATAGCCTCGAGCTCTCCCTGTTTGCAGGTGGAACCAGAGTAGATGCCATCTCCTGGCCCCTTCGTCACAGGAAGGGACTCGCCCGTCAAAGCAGACTGTATAATCACATCATGATCCCAGTTAAGAAACAAAAGTCTAGCTTAGCATGAATTCACACAGACTAGGATAGAGGATACACACCTGATCGATTTTCAGTGGATCACCCTCCAGCAAACGAGCATCAGCAGGGACGATATCTCCTAGTTTAATGCTGATAATATCACCAGGCACTAATATGGCTGCCTCTTCCTCGCTCCACCTTTCATCTCTAAGAACCTTCATACAACCACCATTGATCAAATATTCTCCAAAAGTAAACAAGATACTTATCAGAAAATCAAAAACAAAATAGTACTTTCGCTTTTGGAGCAAGACTGGCCATGAGAGCAGCTGCTGCATTTCCAGCATTGTTCTCCTCGATAAAACTGATTGTTGAGTTTATCACAAGCAGAGTGATGATACCCACAAAGTCCTGCCAGTCCGGAGGCTTGCCCTGCCAAAATGTAATCAAGGATCAATCTTTTCTCTCCAAAAACAGAAACAAGGTAGAACGAACTGAGTTGAGAATCGCCATCCTTACTCCTCCATTAGCAAGGGCTATAGCCATGATGGCTGCAGCTTCCATAACCCATGAAAGAGGGTTCCACATAAACCCCAAAAACTTGAGTAATTTGCTTTCCTGAGACAATTACAAAGTAATGCATTTTACATAATGACACAAAGTAATCCATTGATTCAAATTAAGAGAGAGAAACACCAGCAGTCAAGATTCACACTTAATAAACACCAAAATTTCGAGAAACAATACCTCATTTGAAGACAAATGGAGGCAAAGAAAAAGGATAACGAGATGAGTTCAGACAGAAAAGAGTCCGTGAACTACATTACTTCACAAACATCAAATACACAAGTTGCACGTACAAAAAAACAAAACGAAAGATAGAAACTTTTCATTAAAATCAGAATTGAAACGAAGGAAACAGAGAACACAATGTGCAGTTAGGAATAAAAAGTAAAATAAAAAACCTTCTTCTCCTCGAGCTTGTTGTATCCAAAAATGACCAATCTCTCCTCAGCAGCCGCGGTTGTGAGACCAGCTCTGGTGCATCTTAGATTCTCAAACACTTCCTCAATGGGAATGTTCTCCTACAAAACACACAGGCAAATCATCAGCCCACAACTCAAAACAAAAGAAGTTGGCACATCCCCACAATCAAGAAAAACTTGAATTTCAGTTATCAGATCCATTACCAAATCCACAGTTTCCTTCAATACAGCATCAAGAACTTCAGGCTTTTCCTCCCCCATCTTTAAAAATTCAGAAAAGTTTAATCTTTTACCAAAATCCCTCTCTTCAAGATCAACAACTATTCAAGAACCACCATGAACAAGAAGGTGTTGATGCAGTAGGCGTAAATTTGTTGGGAGTTGTGAATAAATTAAGCGGCAGCCCAGGTGAAAAAACAACTCAAAACTTGAACAGAATAAGCAAATAAGATTACAAGTGAAACAATGAGGCTCACCCACCAACACCAAATCTATAAAAAGAGTGAAACCGCTGTTAGCAGTTACAGTAGAAGCATAACCTTTGTCTTTTGCATTTCCCATTTTATATGAGTGTGTTAAAGAACATGACTTTCTTTTTTTAAAAAGAAAAAATATAGGAATAGTATATTTTTTTAAATTCACTTTCTTTGTTTTGGGGGGTTTAGCTTTTAGGTACTTGAACCATCAAGCTTCAAGCATCAATATTTGTACCTTACTTATTTCAATACATAAAGTATTTGCAGGAAATAAAGATGAAATTTTTCGATGCGTTTTTTTAATTATTTACTTTTCTGGTGAAAGATAGTTTTAGAATTTAAAGATTGAATCTTTTTCAAATTTATGATATGTTGGTAGAAAGATAAAAGCTGATGCAAAGCCAAGAACCACAAAACTGCACATGGCCTCTCGCTATCAACCCTATTCCTTAATTTCCTTTATTTTTTATATTTTTTCTATTTCGTATGGAGTGTGATCCAATATCCATGCTTCATCTAATTAGAGAAACAATCTTTTCCACGACATCAAAAAAAAAATAAAGAGAAACAATCTTTTCCATAATTCCTAGTCCAAATAAACCGTGATTATTTTGTTAATTGGCATGATAAAGAAAATTTAAATAAAATCCTAATTCCTATTCATTTTCTTTCATGCAATTTACACATATTGCGCTTGGATATATCATAGTAATAGGGGTTTGGTTCAAAACCGGTCAATAATAACTATAAATCTAAAATGATCAATATACCAAAAAAAAAAAAAAAATGGAGTTTTACATAGAATCTCTTCCCATTCTATTATACTCATGTTATTTGTTATAGCAGCATAGAACTATCGTATCTGAGTTTTCAACAACAGAAGAAATCAGTCCTAAGCTGATGTATTTATTATATAGACCCCCAATCTTAGACTTAACAACTGTCCTCAGATCTCTCTCTCTCTCTCTATCTCTCCATTTTTAAAATTACTATTATTCACATTTTAAAGGGTTCCATTTTCCTGCTGAAAAAGATGCCTGAATCATGGGAACCATGTTTTGGAGGGTGGTGTGCACAACTATAATTTTTTTTTTCCCACGAAAATTTGACACTCAAGATCTGTTTGCCTCCATGGAAAATAGAGAAAAATCAAAGAGTTTAAGAAATACATTGTTATTTTTATAACATATTTTGATAAATGTAAGACTCTCTCTTTTCCCTCAATATTTGTTGAAACAATTAGGAATTTGATCATCTAACTCCATTTAAGCCAATTATTGATTACTTGATTATGTTGTAGTTTTCTAAATACCCATAATTGTTAACAATGTGGGCTAACTTGCAGCTACTATCACTAATGAACTCAAGTGAAGTCAAGTGGGGGCTCGCCACCAACAATAAAAATTAAAAAAATATTAAAAAAAAAAATCAACATAATTTTTGGTGAATAGCTGGAAAAGTAGGAGACATTTGAAGATGGCCTCATATTTTCTGCTTTCATCCCTAGCTGCTATTAAAGTGTGCAATGTGTATCATCTATCTCCTGTGCTAATGAATAGCAAGTGAACTACAAATGAAGGATAATCGGGCTACGAAAATCTTATTTGATGGACTACACTCATTAGTTGCTGGTAGGAATCACAAACTAGATTGTTTGGTTGCAACCTTGTTCTTGATTAGGCACTATTTGTATATTGGGGGTTATTTGCTTATAAAAAATATAACTTCAAACATCAATTAAGATTCATTTTGATATTGGGAGAATTGAAAACGACAGTAGGGTTGGCAAATCATTCGTGTCGTGTCGTTATCGTGTCGATTTGATAACGATATGATTTGTTAAGGTCAAACACGAACACGACATGTTAAGGACTTCTCGACCTGAACACGAACAACACGAAACGTATAAAACACAACATGAACATGATATCTTTTGTGTTGACAAAACACGATAGGATTAAAATCTAATTTTATCCCTAGAAAATAAAATAACATAAAAAAATAGTTGCAAAAAATAATAACAATAAAAAATGAAAACTAAAAAACATAGTACTAATTTTTATCGAGTTACATGAATCCGACTTATATCCGACACGAACACGACACGATAACTTAATGTCATATCATGTCGACATGATAACGACACGAACACGACCCATTAATTTTGTGCGTATTCGTATCGGATTATCCGTGTCGAAAATTGTCACCCTTAATATATTTAGAGCTTCAACGCTCCGCTTATTTTTAAAGCTTCAACCCTGAAGATTCAAGTATCAATTTGGGATTCCTATTGATCTCGAAAGAATTTCGATTTTATTTTTAGAACTTGACGCAAAATACGGAATTAAAATCATTAATTTCAGAAACCTACACGTCAACCAAAAAATCTTTGACAAAAGATATATTCATTCTCAAAGTTTTCATTAAAATATTTCATGATCTAGTCATAATCTATAGTATTATTTACTTTAACTAAATTATTAATGTACAGGTACGGTGGTTTAGACTTTAGAAAGTAACCTAATCAACTTCTCAAAAAAAAAGTGACCTAATTTAATTCTAGATAGGAATAGGATAGACATACGTGCTCACCATTTATTAAAGTCACTGAATTTTTAATTTATTGTATCTTTGTTAATAATGGAAACCTTCTTTCAGTATAATTCAAATCGTAATTGAATTTTACGTGCATTATCAATCTTGTGAGTTTGAATACAACGTTTTTTTTTTTTTCCTTTCTTTTTTTCCTCTCTGTAGTTTTGATTTCTTTTTGAGATTTTATTAAGAAAAGGTATAAATCTGTTTTCTCTTGTCACCGAAAAGCATCTAAAAGCCAAATCCATTCCAATTCTTTAAAGCAAAATAAAATATTATTTTACAATGAACGCTATACGTTTTGTGTATCCTGTTCATTCCTTGGGAGTACTCTTTATGTTTTACAGATATTTATACTCTTTAATCTGCTTTTCGAGATTCCATTTCGTGAAGAAAAAGAAAATGTTAAATAAACTCAATCCACCCGCTACAAAACTGCAAAGTTCACGTAAATCTATGTCATACTTTTTTAAAAAAAAAATTCTCTATTCCGTTCAACTTAATTTGTATTCTATTTATAGCGTCCCACATAGTATGCGTGTCTCCTTTTTTTGGACAAAAAATATTTTATTATCAACAATAAAATATTTAATATCAGCTAAATTAAACACATCATTTATATTTAATCTCTCTTTTTTTAGTCTCTTTGTACCGAAAAAAATTAGGCCAATTTCAACAGGATGGAGAAAGTATAATTTAAGAAAAAAAGTTCTAAATTAAGTTAAAAGTATATGCTATGATATAAATGCATTACGATCTTAGTTATTTAGTGGGAGAAGTGTTACTTGTTTCAATTTACAAATGTTTCTTTCCTTATCAATAACCTATTCTTGTTTCTAGGTGAAGACAACATCATGTTACTTTCAAAAGTAAAAAGTCTAGAAGATGAAATGTTATTATTAATATTGATGTGTATAAGTCTTTGTGGTTTGCTAGCTTTAGGTGAGAAAAAAATGTTCATGAATTTGAAACATACAACTATATAAATAAGCACTAGTAAATAATCCGTGGAAAAATCGACGTGAATTATTTTAGGTTATAATTTATGTATACATAAAAGGTAATCAAATAAAATATATTTGTTAAAACATAAATTTATATTAAATCTACACAAAAAAGTTTATTTTATAACACGAAATCCATCAACCATAATTTTACTAAGTTGAATATTTTAACATGATCAAAATTCTTCTTTCTTTGATCTATCCGACCGACTTATCGATTTAGGCTAATTAATATCCCTAATCTTAATCAAAAAGGTGGGAAATGTATACTTAATTATTTTTAGGCTAATTAACATCCCTAATATTAGTCAAAATGGTGGGAAATGTATACTTAATTATTTTATTCTTTTTATCAGTTTTCATTACTTAGCTTTGAGGCTTCAGCTAAGATATCTTCAAGAAAGCTCAAAATAAAAGTTTTAGGAAGAATTAAAAAAAAAATGAAGAAAAAGTTGTATAGCATATCGATTGGTTCTCAAAATTCTTAACCATATAAAGAATCAATTGGTATTTATAGGAATTCACATTAACAATTTTTCTATTGGCCTCTTCAAATGCTTAGTTGTTTTTCAATTAAATTTTGTGTATTACTTCTCTACACACTCTCATGTTAAACTTGATAAAAAAAATGTAACTTTACTTTCTATACACGTCTTCTTTCATTAATAAAAAGGGGTTAATTTATTTTAAAATCACAAAGAATTCTCAAATAGAATCTGACCAATCAGTGACAGATCCAAATAGATACATGAGGGTACAGTTTTACCCCCCAAAAAAATAAAAATATTTAGTACTAGTATACATGTATATTGATTAATTGTCTTCATTTTTATTTGAACCTCCAATATAAACAACAACAATAACAACAACAACAACAACAACAACAATAATAATAATAATAATAATAATAATAATAATAATAATAATAATAATAATAATAACTAACTAACTAAACCCTATAAATAAGTCCAATAAATAAGCTTATTTCAGTTTATATACAATTAAAACATATTGAATTGACCATACATATAGTAAAGTTGCAAGTTCAACGTAAATAAAAGGAAAACCATGGGCGCGCCACGTAGTGCGAACATGAACTTCGTTACAGAATTATATTAGAGCAGATTCATAATTCTGTAGACTTGATTCATAATATAATTAGAATATACTATAGTATTATTTTATAAATTAATAATATCGAAAATATGAGGAAAAAGATAAATAGGAATACATTATTGTACGTGGGCGCTTTAGGTAGTGCGAACATAAATTTCGTTATTATATATACTAATCATTACACTTTTATAGGGGAGAGTACGAATAAGAAGAATTACATCCCTAGGTGTTAACTAAGAACCGATCTAATCCGGTCATCTAACTTAATCAACGGTTATAATTAATGTAACTAACAGCCTTTTTTTTTTCAGATCTTTAATGCTAAGAATTGATTGTAACTTAATACCCCTCAAAAAAAAAAAAAATCCTGAATTCACGGGAGTCTAATTATTATAATGTCTAGTGCTCAAGTTAGGATGCGCCTTACTTACTAAAAATGTCTTGTTTATTTTTGGACCATAAATTAAGAATAATGGTTTAAAAGATGAGGAAATGTTGCAAACTAACACTTTTTTTAAACAAAAAATGTAAAATATCACCTCCAGTTTTTTTGTTTTAAAATAATACTTTGAGTTTTAAAATATCTATTATTCCCTTAATGAGTATACAAGAAGACTAATTTTCATTTGAATCACACACGAAGACTAATTTCTTGTATGAATTTTCGACGAAATTTATCGGCAAAAAAATTCCGACCATCAATTCCGGCGAAAATTTGAATCATACACGAAGTCTAACTTCATGTACGCATTATACACGGAAAATTCCAGCGAAAAATTCCGGCGAAATTTTCGGCAAAAATTCGAATCATACACGAAGCCTAACTTCATGTATGCATCATACACGAAGACTAATATTCGTGTATGCATCATACACGAAGACTGACTTTCATGTATGCATCATACACGAAACCTAATTAGATTCATGCATGCATCATACACGAAAATTTTTGCCTCCAAAAATTTCAAATTTGTATCATACATGAAGATAAGTTTTTATATATGATACATACACGAAGATAAGTTTTCATGTATGATGCATACATGAAGTTAGGCTTCATATATGATTCAAATTTTTGCCGGCAATCGCACCACCGCGCCATTGTCGGCGTTGGAAAATTTTACCGTCGGAGATTCATACAAGAAGTTAATCTTCGTGTATGATACAAATTAAATGCAACCTTCTTGTATACATGAAGGGCATAAAAGTTCTAAACAAATTCAAATGGCTATCTTGAATTTTTATTTTTTTTTTGTGTAAAATTACATAATTTATTTTTTGTCTTTGAGAATGACTATTTTAAATTCTCTCTCTTAAAAGATAATAGGTGGTATAGCAAACATATTTTTGTGAGAGAAGATAATTTTTATATTTGAAAACATGACACTTATTTTCATTAGGATAATCTAATAAAGAAGACTGAATGCTCATTCTGAAAAAGGGGAGTATATATTTTAAATTATAATTAGAAATTATTCCAATCTTTTGTTGGGGGGGCGGGGACGATAAGGTTGGGGAGGTACAATTCATGTGCATGTAACACAAAATTAATGGGGTGGGACACAATCATATATTCATATTTGCCACAAAAATAAATTGTTGTCCCTTTTGAGAGTACATCCTCCGTACAAGGCCGTAACACCTTCCTTATGTTTCATGCCATCACTTCAAATTTCCGAAAAAGAAAAGACCCTTAGCGAAAAAGGAAAATAAAAGTAACCAATTAGAAAAGAATTAAATCAACTTTATGGATTTTGGCATGTTACGTGCTGTTCAAATACATGCACGGGACACAATTATATTAATTAATAATTTATATAGTAATTATATTCTGGCCATCATATGATATTTGCGATTTGGCAATGTTGGTACGTAAAGTCTACGTAAAGTATAATTTATTGGTAGTACTATAATTTATGGATAAACTCGATTGAAACTATCGTAAGCAGCAAATACAAGGCAAAGATGAAACTTTTGATATTTTGTAGTAGTATTTGGGAGTTATGAATTTCAAATATGTTGCAATAAAACCGCATATCCATACAGAGATAATAATAATAATAATAATAATAATAATAATAATAATAATAATAATAATAATAATAATAATAATAATACGATTTTCATTCATTTCATGAATAGTATGAAATTTAAGAAAATAAAAATAAAAATACAAAGTTTCCAAAATCTATCTTGCATATATAGAATGGCATAAATTTATAATCTATAACCGTTTCCTAATACAGTATTAGCGAAATTGTTCAAGTGTCTGTTCCTTAATGGTTGGATGCATAACCGCACAAATAGCCTTAAATTGTGTGGAGCATTTTATCTAGCAAGTAGACTTTGTAATATCGTCCTCATTAATCATATTAATTTTTTTCAAGGGTTTGTGCCTACTTTAATTATTTCTTGGAATTGAATTAATTAAACAATGTATCTAGCTACTTCTGTTTGGTACGTACAGTTGGTACGTACCTTAATGGGCACATTTATAGCACTTTACACTCTTGACAAACGTTTTTCATTTTGTTGATAATTAACATATTACCTCCACAAAAAAAAAAAAAAAAGATAATTAACATATACTTTTTTTAATAACAACATATATAGGTCGGTTATGTACTTATTATGTGAATCGTAACGTTTTCCAGTTGTAAATTTTTGCGATTTGACCATATAAATGTCAATTATCAAAGTCGTATTGTTTTCGAAAAGACGATTGTCGCAAAAGTTACACGATTTATTTATTGAGAATGAGCCTGCATAAAATAAGAGTTAAGTAGAACATTAGCAAATTCAAATTACTATTTATATCGTTGATAGCAAAAATAATGGGAAACAAAAATAAGTTTTATTTCATAGGTCAAATGAGCAAAATAATTGTATCAACTATCATTAATGTTTCTCTTTAAAAAAAAAAAAAAAAAAAAAAAAAAAAAAAAAAAAAAAAAACTATCATTAATGTTTAGGGTGAGAGACCGAAGTTCGATTTCCATTTCCCTCCCTCAATTTTTAAAAAAGAAAAGAAAAAAAAAAATCAATGATTTCTTAAAAGAGAAAATAAAATTGACCTTTGCGTAGGAAGATACCCTTTTTCTGTTATCTTTTCACTTATCTCTTCAAGTTCAAGTTGACCGTATTTAGTTATTTTTATTTATCATGTTTTTATCTCTTAAAAAAAATATTTTGCATCTATCTAGAACATATTGATTTGACGAAATCACACAATTATCTACGTGTTTCAATCTTATTCATTTAACAAGCATAAATATATGGTTCAATTTTTTGGGGTAATTGCCAAATAAATCCCGATCTTTTGTCAAATTCTGATTTTAACCTTCACCTTTTAAATCTGCCTACAAAATACCATCTTTCGTCTTTTCTAATTTTTTCCATGGCGAAATATTTTGGTCAAGTAAGAAGAAGTCATCTCTTTGATAACCCACTGACTAATAATCTTGGATTACCCCAAACGAGAATGATACACAATGAAATCGAAAGAGAAAGAAGGGGAAATAGAAGAGAAAATAGGGCAATTTCTGCAAAAAAAAAAAAAAATGAGATGTAATCGCTGAATCATATTATTATATTTTACATGAAACGGCGATATTTAGTGTTTAAACTATGTCGTTTCATTAGTCGCGGCAATTCGCCATGTCGACATTTCCGTCCAACTCAACATGAATTGGGGGAAATATTATTACTAGGGGGGAAATTAGAAAAACAAAAGATAAGATATTTATAAGCAGATTTAATAATTGAGCGTTAAAATCAAAATTTGACAATAAATCGGAATTTATTTAGTATCTAACCCTTGTCTTAGTATTTTATTTTACCCCATAAAGAAATGATGCGTATGGTCAATATCGAAAAATGAGAGATGCTATATGATTTAATTGGAGTAGCTTTACTTAGTTTGGCAGATGAAAAAGAAGTAGTAGTAATGTACTGTAGAAATAACAGGATAGCAAAATCCAACGTCCACATATTTCTTGTATTGGAGTGTTGACTGTTGACGTGTTTGTTTGCCTAGCCCAATTAATTTTATGTCTCACACTAATTTGGCTTCTACCCACCTCAACAAATTTCTACTTTTATTTTATGGCTCAAGAAAACACAACACGCATCAGGTATATGTGTACGCAAGATTAAACCAGAATTAGTTTTTTAGGGGAGTTTAATTATTGTGATATTATGTGATGTTTCTATTCTTTTGTGGGCCTGAGAAAATTTACATCTCATTCGATTTTTTTTTATGTTTTTCTTTAATATCACCTTTCCATACTTGAACCATGAGGAATTGATGTTATAAGTTTATAAGAAATATGTTGATTTGTGATTTTTTGTTCATGTATAATTTTTTTTAAAAAGTTTGGAGCCTCACCAAGGGTTGGCCATGGTTCGGACTTCCGTCCTTGTGTGTACATAATAACTTGCAAAATAAACAAGAAATATAAATTAAATTAAATGTGAATTTTGAAGGGAATTTAAATAAATAAAAATTCAAAATATGTTTTTATTGAGAGAGAGAGATAGAGAGAGAGAGAGAGAGCAGTTGAAGTAAGGCCAAATGAACTTTCGTGCAATATCATTTTTGAAGAAGTCGATGGTGAAAAATTTAAGACACGTTGACAACTGATATCTACCCTTTAGGAAGTAGAAAAACTGTATTTATTTTGAAAACAGTATAAAGAAAAACAACAAAACCTATTGGCTAACACGATGTTACACAAATGTTTGGGAATTCAACTGCCATGTCATACATAGTACGACAACCAAAAGTTTGTTCAAATCATGGACCGACGTACAAAAATAATTATGAAGGTGATAAAATTAAATTTTTGATGAAGCGCTATGCTCAATCAATTTTTTTTAAATACAAAATGAAAGGCAAATAATTACTATTTGTTGGAGGTAATTGAGCAGATGCCAACACCCCCTGTAATCGTCACTGCGAATTTGTATATATTGTATAAACATAAAAGACAAGTAAATAAATAAATAATTTAGTTAGAAACCTTCTTCCAAATTAACCATGAAAGCTTAAAAAAATTCACACGTTTAGTTAACCTATCCACCATTTTTTTCTCTTACCTACTTGAGGGGGTCTGCTTTGACATTTTCGATAGGGAATTAAATGAAATGAAACTGAATTAAATACTATATAGATGATAGGCCTCTTCCCTTCTAGTAAAAGATAAGCCCCCGTCATGAGGTTAATGCCCGAGCCAAAGGTCACGGGTTCGAGTCCTCCGTCATGCGGTATTTAAATTTCTTTGTAATATTGTTTAAAAAAAAAAAAGATAAGCCGCCGTGTGCGTGTGTTAGTCTAGTGGTAGAGTAGTTAATGTCCGGGCCTAATTTCGTCTAAGTGCTTACAAAAGTATATCAAAATTAAAATTTGGGCAGCGCCTAATTGCGTAGATGAAGCTGCCTAACACACAACTACACAAATGCATTTAGTTATTTGAAATTTAGAGCTTTCTATTTACAAAGGATATTTTCACCTGCGATTCCGAAGAACCTAAACCTACTCCGGATTTAATTAATGAAACAAAACACACTTGTGTGCATTACCAACCTTAATAGTAAGCGGTCCTTTAAATACCAACCGAGAATCGCCCAAGTATATATTAGAAATAAAAAAATGTATGCGGGCCTCATATTTTGAACTTACTACTTTTTAAGTGGGCCGAGCTTATCAATTTTCCTTCATTTATTGGATTTATCAAACTTATACAAATAAATACGCACTAGTTTATGTATGTTGTAGTACACGAGTTGGAGGCTCATGCTCATTCATTTCCTCCATTGTAGTAAATCTGTCACACTGCCAACAAAACAGGGTCATTACAAATAGAAAATAAGTAAAAGAAATCTGGTGCTTGGTTTTTTTTTTACTTAAATTAAATGGGAACACAACTAATTTTGTTTTAAATTAAATCTAGTTTATTGACATTTTGAATTTCTTAAATCTAACAAAAAATTATACTGAAATTTTCAGTTATAATTTGATTATGCTCACCCTAAAAAGAATTTTGAGTTTTGAATTTATATACGACCCAAAATTAACTTACTTTTACTCACAACATCCACACCAACCATAATGGAATCTTCTTTCAAGGGCATAATGCAGCATGACGGATCCAAAATTTTGAAATTAGGGGTACGAAATATTACGGTATTTGAAGAATTGGCTGGGGGGTTGCAGGGGGCTTGGCCCCCGAGATTTTTTTTAGTTATCCAATAATAAATATGATTTAAAATGCACACAATTAGATAAAATGTAAATAAAGAAATATTCATAGAGTTCAAAAAGAATTACTACTACCTCTAGTCCCCAAGTCTCTTCCTAGGAGGAAGTGGCACGGGTATTAAGGAAAATGTTGTTGAGTTAGTTATGAGTAGAGAAAAAATGATTGAATTTGTTGTGAGTGAAAAAAGGGTCCCACATTGAGGGTAGTGATATATTAATTAATTGAGATAGTGGTGGCCCATATGTGGTATTTTAGGTAAATAAGTTGATAAAGTAAGGGTAAGAGATAATAATTTGTTGTGAGGTAGTGTCCAAAAGTAGCTAAGAAGAAACTTGGGGACCATCCCAAAAAGAAAAGATAGGAAAAGACTTGGGGACCGGAGGTAGTATATTTTAGGATAATTACAACTCAAGAGTCGAGCCCCAGCCGACAAGTCTTCATTTTCAGGAATCGATCTATGACATCTTCATCAGAAACTTGCATGAACATTTTTTTCTCAATGAAAGTTACTAAACAATCATTTAACAACTGATCGCCCATGCTGTTTCGCAACTTATTTTTGATATAGATCATCCCCGAAAATACTCTTTCCACACCTGCAGTAGCTACTGGGAGAATTAACACCAACTTGATCAACAAATAAATCGTCGGATAAGTCACATGCTTTTTAGTTTCTACAAGCATCACCGAAAGAGTACCAAGATCATTCAAATTCCCAAATCTTTCATCCTTTTACAAATCTTCAATAAATATATTAAGTTGGTATTCAAGAGACATCACATCAATATCTGAAAATTCAAATCTAACTCTTAGCTATTTGCATATTTTCAATAATATATGAAATTGATATTCAAGAATCAGAAAATCAATACCTGAAAATTCCGATGGATAAAATGTGGCAAGCTTCAGTATTTTATCCTTGTCCTAAGAAGAAAAGCCATCTCAAATCTATCCGGTTTATTCCGATGGATAAAATGTGGCAAGCTTAAGTATAAAAAATATGAACAATAGATTTCTCTTTCGAGTCTCGTAAATTCACATATTTTTCATAAGCAATATTATAAGCACTTTTAACCCCACCAACATGCTTCTCAAATCTATCCGATTTATTCCATGGTCTAAATCCCCCCGAAACAAATGCATCTCCTCCCACATTCAATCTACCATCATTCTTGAATAAGTAACAAACAAAACAAAATGCCGCATCTTTTTCAATACTATATTCAAGCCAATCATGTTTTTTAAACCAAGAAACACTAATTCTACGCATACCTCCTACATCTCTTCGAGGAAAGTCATGAATTTTTGGTTGACAAGGCTTCCTAAGAATATATGCTCTCCTCACCAGTCACCGCATTTCTTTGATTTGGAGCATAATCCATTATGTCTTTTCTTTTTCCTGAATCATGTGGAAGAAGTTCCACATCATATAACAATTCTTCCTCTTGTGATGGTTCGCTAAAAGCACTTGAATTGTTCAATTCCACAACATTTTCTTGAGGTTTCAATTTCTTTTGCATATATCACTGAAGGTCGGGTTGCTTCCTCATTGTCTTTGATTTCTCTGAGTTTTGTATTGCATCCCCCATTTCCTAATTGAATTAGTAATACAAATTAATAGTATGTTAATCAATAATTGCAAGCAGCCAAACTCTAACTAAATCTAATAATCTAATTGCATCAAAAAAGCCCATATTAAATCAAGAAATCTAACTGAATTACGAAGCCACTGGTACGAGCCCTAATTGAATCACAATCCTCAATTCCAACAAATATTGATTTATTTTTTAATTAATAAACAAATAACATATTATCGAAAAAAAACTAATAAAGAAATAAGAACAATAAAAGTAAAACACTTACCTGGGACTGTGAGTGTTACGCGAGTAGAAGAAGATGGCGATAGGAATTAGGAATGGTGGGGTTGTTGTTTGTTGATTTTTCAATTGCAGGAAATGGAATGGTGGCTTGGTGGGGTGGGGTGGGGTATATTTTAATTTATTTTTGAATTTCTTTTACATATAATATTATATACATATATATAGTAAAAAAATTTTTTTGGGGGGACGGCAGGGGTGGAAATCAGTTCGGTTACGTGTTAATCGCACCAATAATCGAAATAATCGATAACCGTTTAACACGTTTTTTTCCTACCGATAACCGAACCGTAATTATTCTCGGTTAACTAATAACCGCTGCGGTTATTTCGGTTCGGTTTTCGGTTAACCTATTTTAACCGAATATAATTATGAAAAGTAAAAACAAAGAATAAAACATAAAATTGTTATGCAAGCCACAAAATATAAATCCAACGAATCCGATAACACACACTTATATTTGGAGTTATATTCTATCATTTACATCAAAAATCTTCAAATTGTTATATGTGAATGTGAATATGTGATCATGAAATAAGAGTTCAAACTTCAATCAAAATAAACATGGATTCGAATTTTCTAAGAATTTGTTAGTACACAACACACACTTAAATTTATAAGAGTATTGTCCATTATAAATAAATATATAGGATGCAACAGATTTTATCCAAAATTGTATTATTGTTGAAATATACGATACCTAATTAATTGCATTGCATTATAGTATATGATTGATTATGTTAAAACATAAAACTAGTATTAGTAAATAATACTCCCTCCGTCCCCAATTGAGTGCCTTGTTTGGCCTTCAAAAAGTGTCCCGGATTCAATGCCATACTCTGCTTTTTGGACATTATTACCCTTGATGGCCCCACCTCGCAATAACTTAATTCCTACCTTTTTATCTTCCAACAACTTTATTCTTACTTTTTGGTCAATACTACTACCTTTTTGTCATTACCACTATTTTTTTGTCAATACCACTACCCTTACATTTTAACTTTATCAACTTTCTTAATCTGTGTGAAAAACATGAAATGGGGCACTGAAATGGGGACGGGGGGAGTAACAATATTATGCTATGAAAGTAGAGTACTACATAAAATATATTAATAGTAATATTAAGATATAAGATGAGAGTACCACTTGTAATATATTAGTAATAATATTGTATTTAATATATGAATTAAGAATCTGGTTAATTCGGATATTATCGGTTTAATCGTTCGGTTATCGGTTATTCACTAATTTTATTACCGATAACCGAACCGATAACCGTAATATGCGGTTTTCGGTTAAATCGGTTATTAACCGATTAACCGAAACCGAATTTTCATCCCTACCCCTTGCTCCAACGTGGATCCGCCAGTGCGTGCATGGTCACCCATAAAACATGATTATAATTTCTGATTTCAATTTTTTTTCTCTGCGAATCATATATATTGGGCAGTCAATTTCGAAACACTGTATTGGAAGACTATATATCCTTTAATTTACTTACCCTTGCATTCTTGTACAATAATAATAATAATAATAATAATAATAATAATAATAATAATAATAATAATAATAATCAACAACCGGAGTACGTGTCCGCGATGAAAACATTTGTAATGAACCTAATAATTTGATAATGTTGTCATTCATTCGATTGGGTGGGGGGGGGGGGTAAGTTATTGACTGGTTGATATACAAACTTATACTCCCTCCGTCCCTGATATATCTTCCTAAAAGGGAATGGCACGGAGATTAAGAAAAAATGTTGATGAGTTAATTGTGAGTGGATAAAAGGTGGTTGAGTTTGTATTGAGTGGAGAAAAGGCCCCACATTGAAGGAGTGATATATTAATTAATTGAGATAGTGGTGAGTGATATATTAATTAATTTAAATAGTGGTGGATCATATGTGGTATTTTAGGTAAATAAGTTGATAAAGTAAAGATAGAGAGTAATAATTTGTTATGGTATGATGTCCAAAAATAGCTAGGAAGATATATGGGGGACACCCCAAAAACAAAAGATAGGAAGATATATTAGGGACGGGGGGAGTATAACATTAAAAATTACTGTGAATCGATATCTTGTTATTCTAATATATGCTCTGCTGAAAACTTGTTAGGCAATCCAATCGATCCGCTCAAGCATGAGCTAGCTTTTTGTTTCTGTTGACTGATTTGTTACAACTCAACCCTCAACCTCAACAACAACAACAATTAGCACTACTACTTATATATAATACCTCATCCTCCTCCTTTCTCTAAATTAGTTAATGCTGTTGATTGGGCATATATTAAGAGCATATACAACGGGTGGCGAAGGGGGGTGTCGATCGGTGGTGTCGAAAGAGATCGACCCACCCCCCACTCGACACACCCTGTGTCGACGCCGGAGTGGGGGATCGACACCCCCCTGTGTCGAAGGGGGTGGCGATGGCGGTGTCGTTAGCTCGACTCCGCCACGTTGCGAAATGGGGACACGTGGCGTGTCCCCATTGGTCATTTAATTATTATTATTATTATTTTTTTTAATTTTCTGATTTTAAAAAAAGCAACGGATTTAAATTTTTGTCTCCAACGTATACATTTGATTTTTCAACGGTTATATCCCATTTTTTTCCTATATATATCCCTTCATCTCATTCATTCTCCACACAAATTTCTTTCTTCATCCATTCTCCTCTACAAAAAAAATTACTCTTTCAAATTTATTTTGTGCAAAAAAATGACTGACGACCAGTTCAATTCGTGGTACTCGCAAACTTTTGGTTCAATCCCACCGAACCAATCTCCAAATCCGGCGAATCCACCTCCCAATCCGGCGAATCCAAGCTCCCAATTATCCTCTTCTCCCGGTTTCGGCCAATACTCGGCCTCTACAGGGTTTGGTGCTTTTTCGCAGACGTCGGGTTTCTCCCAATTTTCCCCGTCGTCGGGTTTCTCCCAATTCCCTCCGGCGACTGGGTACTCGCAGTTCTCACAGCCGCAGGGGTACGGCCAATTCCCCCCGTCGGTTGAATTCTCGCAGACGTCGGGTTTCTCCCAAGCGGACGAAGATAAATGAATCCGGCGAGTATACTTCGTCTGCCAGCGGCAACGCATCCACCACATCTGCGAGCGATGCAAATACTCTGCAGGTTCGACCCGAAGGAGTGAAAGCGGCGAAAGCGGCGAAGAAGGGGAGGAAGGGCAAAAATGCGCTACGGGAGCAGGCGGCAGAAGAGTTGACATCCCTCAACAAGCAATCGAGGGAGGAGTGGGCGTTCAATATCTATATTGCCGACACGTCGAATATGAGTCCCGAGCAAAAGGCGAGGTACGAAAATGTTCGCCGCAAACTTGCAAGGGAATTCAATTGGGAGGAGTAGTTGTCCTAATTTTTTTTTAAATTATTGTAATGTTGCAGTTTTTAATTATTGTAATTTTTTTAATTAGTGTATGTTGTAGTTTTTTTTAAATTCAATAAAATTGTTATTTATTAATTTCTGAATTTAATTAAGTTAGTTTTTATAATATTTATTACAAATAAAAAAAAAACAACAAAATAAAATCTATTCAATCATTAAAATCACGTTTTCCAGTACTTAGACCTAGGTCTTACTCAACCCCATTGTAGTGGAAAAATCAACCTATGTCTAACTCAACACCACCAATCATTAAAATCAGGCTTCCCAGTGCTTAGACCTAGGTCTAACAAGACCCTTGTAGTACATGCTCTAATGGATGACACATTGATCAGCTTGTAAACTAAAACACTAATTGCATTACCAGCCCTAATTAACAACCTATTTCCTTTTTCCCATTTGATTAGGTTCAACATAAACATCATTTCAAATTAAATAGACAACAATTGATTGCTCAATAGAATTGAAATTGCTAAATTTCGATTGTTCCAATACAATTTATTTATGATTTCATTGTATTTACAATTTTCAATCACAAAATCAACAACCATGCATGTACCAATTTTAACTATTAAAATAAATTTGAATCAATTTATCCAGAACTAGCAAGAAATATGGTCACCGAGCTCCGTCACCTTATTCTCAAATCATTAAGCGATGTATTCCATAACGCAACAATACAAAGAAAAATCCCAACCCGTCAGTAGCTTCGCACTTTCTAAGAGCAACCTTTTCCATCAATGACCTTATTTTACTCAAAGGATGACTACATACTATCTAAGGGCAGCCTATTCTGACGATGCCCTTATTGTTTTTTTTTACTCAAAGGACCAAATTCGCACTTGGTGTTAGGTAGTTCTTTCTGTGACCCCTATTTATTATTCAAATGTAGCTTTCACACTAACTCGAGGCAGCCCTCTCCCTCTGCCCATGACCATTGTCGGTGGCTTAATTCACACCAAAGAATAGACAACTCTCTTCCTTTGCCCATGACACATGAATGGTGGCTTAATTCACACCATAGAATAGACAACCTTTTCCGTCAAAGGTTGTACCCAAGTTTCATTTGGGTTGCAAAATGACATACATCATCTTTTTTAGACATATCAAACAAGATTATGGAGCTAGGAAATTATTTTTATTGCTTAGTCGAGATAAACTAACTCAAATTAATAATCAGGTAAAACGAGTAGTCATGTAGAGTTACTTGAGCACCCGAGCTTTACATAGTGGGAAAAATTTTTGGCCTCAAACGAGCCACCGATACTCCCCTTACTTGTGGGCCAGATTCTCAACTCTACCCTCTGGGGAAGAGACACCAACAAGTAGATTTTAAATTTGGGTGAAGTTGCTTTCAGTGGGATTTGAACAAAGGACCTCGGCATTATCCTAAGGCTTTGATACCATGATAGGATCTATCTCATCTAAAAGTTCAAACTGTTAAAGAGGTAGGAATCAGTCCATTTATTATATTCCCAATATTCTTCAACTCCATCACAACAACTTCTTATCTTCAGTTGACCTAGTAGTACTCCATGAATTCTAGGGTTTGGACTTGGCTCAACCTCTTCCTCTACATGTCCAAAATCTCCATCTCCAAGTCAGCCGTCGGTACCGGAACAAAGTGCACTTCACTTGCCACCTACCATGCCCTAAGCATAGACGGAAATATTGGAGAAGAATCTGGGAGAGCCTCTCCTGCTCCCGCCTCCTCGTAATCGTAGAAAGAAAAGTTCATTCTCGAGCTCATGTTTGAGTCTATTGCATACTTTTTTTGATACAGCACATCATCCTCCTTAAATCGCCGTCTTCCCAACTCCGTCCCAGCAAGCTCTCCAGCTCTATCGAAGACTGAGAGAGAAGATTAGGGTAGGAAAAAAATAATTTGAGAAGGTAATTTCCGGAACTCAGAACGGCACATGTACTAATAAGGAAACCGAATTGGGCCGACTTATGATGATAGGGGACTTGAATGAGTAAGTTAATTAACATAATCCCAATTTTCAAAATTTCTAATAAAAATAAAAATAATAATAAATATTACTCCCTCTGTCCTGCTCATTTTGTCTCCCTTTCCTTAAATGGATGTCCCACTCATTTTGTCTACATACAATTATAGACATAATGAGTGGTTGTAAGAGTTTCTCTCTCATCCCCTTCAAATTTCATCCATTAGTTTATTAAACAAACAACTTTCCTTAATCTCCGTGCCTATAGTAAGGAGACAAAATGAGCGAGACGGAGGGAGTAGTATATTTAATTCTTATATCCCTTAAATTTAGAATTTAAAATAATAGTCATAAAAATGGATCAGACGGTTAAATGATTAAAATAAAGTAATTTATTCTCGTCCGCGGTCCGCGAATATTGCGATCTTATTATTATATTCATCTGTCTGTAAAGAGATGAGTCTCTTTTCCACTCAACAAACATCTACTACTAATATACTCTTAAAACCCGTGCTATAAACTTCACACCACAATTTGCGTAAATAGATTGAGCATAACACTATCATCTTGGTGTGTAATTTGATATGCATATTGTATGTTTTTATAGAATTATTAGTACGTGCGGCAGTACCTGAAAGAACTTGATATAGTTAACTAAGTTAAATATCTACGCATAAAAAAATTAGGGCAAAAAGTTAAGGTAATCATTTTATAAATGGTTAATTTGGTGTAAAACCATAAAGAATTCCCGAATTCCGGTTTTACCCATAAACTTTTTATTTGCATCTAAAACCATAAACTTTCATTATTTGCGAAATTTTCCCCGAAATCGAATTCTGGCCAAATCTGTAATGATGTGGCGCTGGAAATTGCTGACATGTACTTTTTGTTTAAGAGTTAATTTTGTATAAAACCATAAAGAATTCCAAAATTCTGGTTTTTCCCATAAACTTTTTAATTTTGTTTCTAAATTCATAAACTTTCATTTTTTTTTTCATTATTTTTAAAATAAATTTATTTTGCCTTGTTAATTACTAAACCAAGGTGTATTTATGTTTTCAGTGTTAATTTGTATCTTATAATACACTTAAAATAATTGTATAAATAATTATTTATTCTTGTTAAAGGAAAGGCCTAGAAAGGCTTAATTGTATTGATTAAGAAGCAAAAACATCAACTAGTGTTCTATTGTGCAATCTGATTAAGTAACAAAGTCGAACTAACCAAGAACTTTCCACAACTTAAAACACGATTCACATAATAAGGTCTGCAGAAACACAAAATGGAGTACATTCATCAATTATAAAATAGGCAGATTGAATAGGGAAGTCAGTTGTTCTGCTAAGTACAAAAAAGGTAGATTGAGTAGATTCAATTCCTACTTTCTGTGTCGATA
Source organism: Schizonepeta tenuifolia (assembly GCA_029490685.1). Classification (NCBI taxonomy): domain Eukaryota; kingdom Viridiplantae; phylum Streptophyta; class Magnoliopsida; order Lamiales; family Lamiaceae; genus Schizonepeta; species Schizonepeta tenuifolia. The sequence continues at coordinate 89,476,351 of CM055956.1, forward strand.
AGTAAGTTGTGCTATGTGATCTAGTTTTTCTTGCAATCGACGACTCTTCTTTCTGGAATCTTGGATTGACAAACTGGACTTTTCTCTTACCCTTGGATGGCATCTATAAGGAAAAATATCAAATTTTAACATTAGAAAACTATACATGTACTTGAATAGTGATTGTTTAGGTTGTACCCTAGCACAGATGTTTTCGGTCTCTAGAAACGTAATAACACCGTATCCTTTTCTGGCTATAGCTCTTTCTTTCGCAACATCCTTTGCATTAGCAGCAAATATGGTGGTAATTGAACTCTGTGAAGTAGGAGCTTTCGGTTTAGTAGGTCTGCCTGTTTTCTTCTGTTAAACAAGTAAGAGTTCATGTTAGTAACTGTATACATTCTTATGAATAAAATAAAGTCAACATTAAACCAACTTTTCTATTGGAGGCTTCTCAAACTGAGTTGATATGCCTCTACAGCATGCTCTCCAGAATATCTTACAGAGAGTTTCTCCTTTATGATATTTTTTCCAGTTACAGAATACATGTCTAGCACAGTTTCTGTGGTCTGCATGCAAATGGTGCAAGTCAACTCACAACATTGATCAAACCCTGCAAGCAATGACACAATTTAGGTGACATGATAAATAATTATTTTATAGATTTCAGGGTTAAACTATTACCTTCTGTTGATCTCTTATGAAAGTAAAACCATTTCCATCACGGATGCCAAGTTCTTTAGGTAGAATCTCCAAGAACCAAGACTAATTTTCTCCATTTTCAGCTTCAACTACAGCCCAAGCCCCTGGGTACATTTGATCGTTTCCATCCTTCCCAATAACACTCAGCAAAACCCCACCCAAATATGTCTTTAGGAAAGCACCATCTAGCCCCAATATTGGTCTACATCCTTTCATAGATCATTTTCTTAATGAACTAAAGCCTATGTACAGACCTCGAAAAATACCCCCTTCACCTAACAACAATGTACCTCCTCATAAATGAATAATGCTTCTCAATCGATCCTCTCAACTCTTCTCCAGCAAGTGCTCTTGCATTATACAACCTCCATTTAGTAACATAAGCGTTATATCTATGAAGCAGATCCTCCTTCAAATCATTAACAGACATATCAGGCCTCACCCTAAAAATATTCAAATACTGTTTGACAATTCAAGTAGAGGTACGTACACAATTTGTTGGACATCTTTCTTGGGCATTTATTGTGATTTCCTCTGATACTTCTAATAGTAAACACAATAGACCCTTTGATTATACTCCCATAGCATCTCCACGTACATGGTGGACTGCATTTAGCCTCCATCTGAGATTTACTTACCCATTTAAAACGAAGATGCCACCCATTCAAAATGACACAAGTTGTGACTGCATCTCTAGCTTGATATCCACTCTCAAATCTCATACCAAGCACAACAACTAACTGACTGTGATTACACTTTGGGTCATAAGTAACCTTTTTTCTTCTAATTTTAACATCTTCAAATTCACCCTCAGTTGATGATGAATTGACATCACCATCTGACTCATCGTACTCTGATAGAGGCTCATTATCCTTAATGTTATCACTCTCTACAATCCCAACTAACTTAGAGTCACCCACATACTTATCAAACACTTCCACAGGAATTTTATCAAATTTTATCATCTTCTTTGAGGTTACATACTCATCATCATCCTCGGCTAGTTCAGTATCACTTAAATCATCATCAGTTAAATCTTCCTCAGAGGGACAATAATACAATTCTGACTCTGAACTCCAATCTATGTCCACCTCCCCAACAATTGGATATCCTCATTAATGTTGTACAGCTCTATATCTTTACTCTCTCCCACATTCTTACCATGGTCAACATAAATAGAGAGTACTCTGTTATCCATTGATAAATGCTTGAGCATTATCATGACATCATTGTCATCTTTCAAAGGTAAGTACACTTCAGAGTTAGGAACTTTAAACCACTACCCTTCCCATGATACATAACCCAAACTCATAACCTCATCCCTTAGGTCAAAATATCCAAATCTATCTTCATCAAACCTCAATTTTAAAACAAAGTTACCCCCAACATAAATTTCATGCCTCGCGTTACAAGAAAATTTACCTCCATGATGTATATCTATGGCAAAAATGTCACTGCAATAAAAATAATTTCGAAAATATCAGATTCCAATATGACAGATAGTGTTTGTCGAGACTTTTACTCAAAAAACTAAAAGCCTAGCTAATTCTTCTTCCAAAGCATTAAAAAAAAACCCATCTTCAAATATATTGAATATCTAACAATGACAAAAAAAAAAACAAAAAAGGTTAAAAATGGGGACCTACTTGTCGTCCATTGTTGCAGCAAAGTCGTGGACCACCAGGCTTCTCAAACTGACAAAATACTGCAAAATACGTGCTTCAATGAGTTCTAATCCCACTACTAAAAATCGCAGAGAAACTATGGAAGAATTTGAGCATTACCTCTCCGATGACCTTTTGAAATTTCAGCGAGAAAAGAAAGAATGTGCTAACAAAACCTTTAGACTACTCAAGAAGTCGTATATATTCAATTAAGGTTGAAGAAAATAAAGGAAACATGTGGCATTCTTATTTCAATTAAACGAATTAACATGTACATTGAAATCAATTAAATAATCGCATTAAATAATGATATAATCTCTTAATGACACATCATTATTATTTAATAATTTAAAAAAACAGTAATTTCCGGCACCACATCATTACCGATTTGGCCAGAATTTGATTTCGGGGGAAATTTAGAAAATAATGAAAGTTTATAATTTTAGACGTAAAATAAAAACTTTATGGGAAAAACCGAAATTTAAAAATTCTTTATGATTTTACACCAAATTAACCTTTTTATAAAAGTAAAGATAAATTCTAACTATTAATTAAAAGATAAATACTAACTAATTAAAATTTAAAAAAATTACTTTCTTGCCCTTATTTTTCTTTATTATATCATCTTATATGAATACACACACGACCGGGGACAGAGCTATGGTTCCTAGGGGGGGATTTTTTTAATTTTTTTTACTACTAATATATATATAATTACTTTGTGTAGCATGTAATATATTCTATATAATTTAACATTTCTTTAATTCTTTTTACAATGAAATAACTTGTTTAAGTTTTGTTTGTTGTCACATCTATAGTTGAAAGGGTATTTTTTTGCAACAAAAATCATGTTGAATCATTTACGCAATTGAAAAGGAGATTAATGAATAAATGATAGTTTGATTGTATTGAAAAAGAGGTTTCTGATAGTGTCGAAAATGAATCAATCATACAAATATTTAAATCAATGAAAATTCGTAGGTTTCAATTGTAATAGACTTCGATTATTATGTAGTAAAACTTGTTAATGTATTTGATGGTCCCGAAACGAGTGCTGGTGTATGGGAGGGGGGGGGGGAGGGGGAATACACCAGATGCAACTTTTTAAAACAACCCCCTAAAAATTATCTCAACCGAGTAAGGAAGCTCAGTTGGAAGTGATGTGCTGTGCGGAATGTGGTGGAAATTAACTCGTTAAAATTAACTCACGCTTTTATGCACGGTTGGTCAAGAACCAAGACAGTTGAGAATGCTAAGATGCAGTTTGTATGCTGGTTAGTTGGTCAGTTGAATATGCAGGAAATAACTGAGAAAAAAAAACCCAAGCACACAGAAATTTACTTGGTTCGGAGAAACCTCCTACGTCCACGGGGAGTTGTGAGACCACACAACTCTGTCCAAGTTCTTCTGGATAAATCACTCAGCTTACGCGGGCTGAGCAACCGTTAAGGATAAGTTTGCGGGTACTTATCAACCTTACAGTTTAGTTTTCGGGTACTAAACAACCTATCTACTCAGTTGCAGAAAGAGTAGGATCCTAAAACCTTTTTAGGTGAAAGAAAATGGGGTTCCAACTAAAAGCTCGAACAAGAAGTGAGCTATGATCTAACACTCTACGAACTCTCACTAAGTGATGTTCTCAAGGTTCGATCTAAAGACACAGAAACTAACTCTAGAACTCTCAACAAGTGATGTTCTAAGAGATTGAATGCAGTTCAGCTTGTGAAGGGTTTAGTTCTTTCTTTCGCTCTTTCGTTTCTTCTCGCGTATGTGTCTTGTATTTGTCTTCTGATTGAAGGCCTCTATTTATAGGCGGAGAGAATCAACTAGCCGTTAGAGGAGCTGTTGATCTCTGTTCTTTGAAAGCGATGGCTTGTCTCTCATCTCTGCAGACTTTCCGGATTTGGCAACTGCGTGCTTCTGCTTTCCATCTGAGACAACCTTGTGTTGGGCCAAATGGGGTAATGACTAAACGGTCAAACCCTCACGTGACTTCCTTTTTGAAATTCAAATTTAAGCCTTTGTTCGTCAATCTGGTCAGACGGTTGAGAAGCTTGATCTTTATCTGAGTGGTCTTCAGCTGATGTTCTATCTGAGTGCAGTCTTCAACTGACATTCTATCTGAAGATGTACAGTTGAACTTCTCAGCTGACTTTGAACTTCATGTCAATACTTCTTCCTTTTTGGAACAACTTCTTTAAGTCATTTCCCTTAGTTGGATGGCATTTTGTGACTGATGTTCTAACTGAACAGTTGGCTTGAACTCTCAGTTGTCTTGCTTACAACTAATGTTCCTCATCCGATTTTCCATCTGGTGTTCTATATGAGTGAAGTCAGGTTGCCTTCTTCAGCTGGAGTCCTGTAAAGATAAAATCTTAACTTTGCTCAAACAGCGAGCCTAACTGCTAACAGTAGGAACTGGAAATATCTACTCGGTTGGGGTCAGTTGGTTTTGGAATTCATCAAAACTCTTACTAACAAATTTCCCAACAATTTTTCCCTTTTTGATGATACCAAAACCACTTACAACTTTAAACCACTACTGATCTAAACCTTACTAACTTATCCAAAATCTCAGCTGAAATTCTAGACAAGATAAAACATCAAAGGGTTAGCACAGTTATAACATGGTATTTAAAAGACTTTGCGATTCAGGGCTTGGACAATGAGATATTGTTCATCAAGGTGAATCGAATATATATACTTGAAGTTTTCATTACAACTGATGATTACACAGATAAGCACAAAACAGTTAGATTACATCAGTTGCTTAATAAACTAATTCAGCTCAAAACTTCTGGCCGTACTTGCTGAAGATACGGACAAAGATCTCTCTCTTTGCAGCTGAGTCGATCCCAGAATCAACTCCATGTTCTCTGCACACTTGTCTTGCTTCAGCCATGAGTATCCGTCTGTCGGGAGTACTTGTGCCTGAGATGAACGGAGGGCGATATGTGACTTTCTTGGGAGCAGGGACGGTGTTCAAGTCATATCCAGCTGTGATCATGGCTCGTTTAAATTGACTGAACATCCCCGGATCCCCAGTATGCAGCTCGGTCAATGCTTCTCTGAAAGCTATATGTGGATCCTCAGTTGTATAGACTTTTCTGTAGTAGAAGTCATTCACAAATTCTTGTTTGAATGACTCCCAGTCTTCATTCCATTCAACTGGCATCCACTTGTCAACGTGCTTGAACCGAGATTGGAGCTTGGACTTCCCTTGCAGCTGTTGTTGCCTCTTTCTTGCCTCAACCTTTGCTTGATGTTTGTTGATTCTTCTTCGGCTACAGCTGGCAATGTTCCTGTCCAAATTTCTAGCAATCTTGTCCAGCTCCTCCTCAAACTTCTTGACACCTTTGGCTTGGCCAGCTGCGAACTTCTTAATCCAAGCTGGATTCAAGTAGTCCTTTTCTGATGCACCTATAGCTTTGGCAGCAGCAATTGTCTCTTCGGTTGTGATACCGTCGAGACCAGCTTCGATTTCTGCTGCCAATTCAGCTACGAGAGTGGAGATTTCAACTTCCTACTCCATTTCTTTTCCAGCTGCATCTGTCCCCTTCAGCTGAGATTCTCCTTGTCCAGCAGCCACTTCCCCCTTTTTCCTCTGAGCCTCTTCCCCCTGCCTCTCAACTCCTGCTGGCTTCTTACCTTCCCCCTTTTTGGCATCAGCAAGAAGGGTTGCCAGTGAGCCATCCAGAGAGGTAAGTTTTGCTTCAGCCTGTTGGACTCGAGAGAAGAGTTCATCCACAGCATCCTGTCCTCCAACCTTCTTCGCCAGTTCTAGATCTTGGTGCTCTTGATCAGCTTTCTTCATGGCTTCGAAGGTTGCAGAGACTTCTCTTTGAAAGGCGACAAACTCAGCTCGATGTTGTTCGAACTGAGTCGTCCACTCTTGGTCTTGTGTCTGCTGGGATTTGACAAGGTTGGAGTTGGCGACGGTTTTGTACACATTCAACTCAGAACTGAGTTCACGAACAGTTTTCTTCAGCTCATTGTTGGTTGTGCTGGTGGAGGATGAGAATTCTTCCAGCTTCAATTTCAGAGCATCTTCCATCAGTTGCCTCTGCTTCTCAGCCTGAACCTCAATCACCAGCTGCTGCTCTTCATGGTTCTGCTGGATGGTTGAGAGCACCTCAATTCGCAGCTGGTTCACCCTCTCAGTTATCAGCTCACAAATTTTTTCAGAGGAGAGTGCTGGCTGAGCTGAGGGGGCTGGTTGTTCGATTGCTGGGGCTGATTGTTCGACCGGGGGGGTAGTACAGTAACCATGGCTTAACGATTTGCCAGGTACTGTTGGAATGCAGCCTCTTCCTGCTGAGCTGCTGCTTCAGCTGTATCAATCTCATCCACGAACTCAGCACTCTTGGCCAGCATAGTGTCCAGAAAGGTAGGGGTGTGCAAACCCTGAATCGGACCAAAAAAACCGACCGAACCGAGTAGTTTTGGTCGGTTCGGTTGAAAAACCGAGATGGTTCGGTCGGTTCGGTTGAAAAACCGAATATGGGTCGGTCGGGTAGCGGTTCAACCACATACCATCGGTCGGCTACCCGAACCGACCGAACCCCATTAAGTGTTAATTTAATTTTTATTTTTATTAAACATTTTCGGATTTTCCCTTCCCAACCCAGCAAACCCTAGTTTCCAACTCATTTCTTCTGTCATTCTCGCACGCCGCTCCCCCTATCTCTCAATCTCATCAACTCATCACGCGATTCACTCTCCAGTCTTCTCGTTAGTCGTCATTCCAATCTCCATTCTCCGGCCGTCCATCTCCGCCACCGGCTGTCCGGACTCCGGCGCTGCTTCTCGTCACTCCAGTCTCCCTTCTCGCCGCCGGTAAGTACATCCTTTTTCGTTTCTATTTTCTACATCCTTTTCCCTTCTCACCAAATGTTAACATTGGGGCAACTTATCCTCTCTCATAGCCCTGGACAATGGGGACTCACTAATACTCTGATCCATCTTCGCTTTATTTTTTGGAGATTAATTTCTTCTCCACATCTCCTAACTTAACTGCTGTTTAACAGATAAGATCTCAGCACCTGTCTCGTCACCAGATTTAGAGCTAAATTTATTTGTATAATGATTATAACTATACCACTATGAGCTACGTCCATAATAGTAATAGTACATAATGTATAATGATTAAGTAGTAGTAATAATTTCTACCTACCCATCATATATATTTAAATAAGGTTAACGACTGTTATAAAATATGACTAGTTGTACAGTACACTAGAAATAAAATAAAAATGTATATATACGAGATTTTGAGCCATAATTTTATGTTTCTGACTTTCTTGACAACATGACAGGTAGTGGTTTGTTAAGAAAGAGTTGATTAACTATATAGGAGTATTTAATTATACTTACCAGTATGTGATTATTTGTGGTGATTTACTGAATTTGCAGATTTATAGTAATTGTATATATGTTTATTGATTTGCAGGTTATGGCTGAAAATGAAACTCAAAAGGAAGGAGAAATGCCGCCCCCTCCGCCTCCGCCTCCACCTGGGCCCTCTACAAATGAGACTACTCCATCTTCTTCGAAAGAAGTAAGCTCAAAATCAAAAAAACCAGCCGCTGGTGGGAGGCCTAAATCCGAGGCGTTGGGATCATTTTACGAAGTTTATACACACAGATGGTAGGCAGAAGGCAAAGTGCAACTATTGTTCTACTTCCTACTACTGTGACACCAAAACAAACGGTACGACTAACCTCAACACTCATATGAATAAATGCAAAAATCATCCTAATAATAGTTCAGATAAAAGACAATCACAATTGTCTTTGCAACCGATACTTGAGGAAGGAGGTGATGAGTCTGTTGTAGTAGGTAGCTTGAGTTCGTGGAGATTTGATCAACAATTTTGTAGGATCAAATTGGTTGAAATGATTATTAAAGATGAACTACCTTTTAAAATTGTGGAGGGTGAAGGGTTTAGGGAATTTGTGGTTGCATTACAAAATAAGTTCAAAATTCCTTCACGGTAGACTATATCACGTGATGTTTTTAAGGTGTTTGAGAATGAAAAAGTGGTGTTGATGGAGTATTTTAAAAATTCTGGTCAAAGTGTTTGTATTACTACAGACACTTGGACATCTTTGCAAAGGATTAACTATATGTGCATCACTGCCCATTGGATTGACGAGGATTGGAAATTGACAAAAAAAAATCATCAATTTTTGTACTATTGAGAGTCATAAGGGTGAGGATGTTGGTAGACAAATTGATGCTTGTTTGCGTGAGTGGGGGATTAAGAGAGTGTTTTCTGTGACTGTTGATAATGCTTCTTCGAATGACACTGCTCTTGTTGCATTGAAAAATAAATTGACTCTTCGTAGTTGTTGTGTTGTGGGTGGAAGATATCTTCATATGAGATGTGTTGCTCATATAGTTAATTTGGTTGTGCAAGATGGCATTAAAGAGATTGATTTATCTGTTAAAAAGATTAGGGAAGCTGTTAGATTTGTTAGGCAATCTCCTGCTAGACTTGTTAGATTTAAAGAATGTTGTGTGGAAGAAAATGTTGATTCCAAGAGTCTATTGTGTTTGGATACGCCTACTAGATGGAATTCAACTTATTTGATGTTGAATGTTGCTTGTAATTTTGAGAGAGTTTTTTTATCTCAATGAGTCGAAAGATCCCTTTTATCGGGTTGATCTTTCCAATGGTGCTCCCAACGCTTTAGATTGGGAGAATGCAAGAAAGATGAGTCAAGTGTTGAGAACTTTCTTTGATTTGACTAATAGGGTTTCTGGATCTTTGTATGTCACTTCAAACAATTTCTTGCATGAGATTTCCAATATGTATTGTTTGTTGAAAGAATGGGTGAAAAATTCGACACTTGAGGTGAGGGAAATAGGGGTGAAGATGAAGGAGAATTTGACAAGTATTGGGGTGATCCGAAAAAAATGAACAAGATTATCTTTTTTAGTGTTATCGTTGACCCTCGATACAAGTATGAAGTTGTTGAATTCATTCTTATGCAATTGTATGGAGAAAAAGATGGTGGAGAATTGGCAAAGAGTGTGAAAACGGAGATCTACCAATTGTATGAGGGTTATAGGCTATTGAGTTCATCGGGAAGTAATGCGACAACACAAGGTGAAATTCCTTTAGGAGGTGTTAGCACTTCATCTTCTCCTTATGTTTTGCTTGAGATGTACAAAAAATAAAAGCTTCAAGGAGGTGATATAATGTCTAATGATTTGGATGTTTATCTATCCGAGAAAGATAGGGGGCTTGATAATTCCAAGAATTTTGACATTCTTAATTGGTGGAAGCTTAATGAACCAAGGCTACCTACTCTTGCCCTTCTAGCTCGTGATTTGCTTTTGGTGCCTATTTCTACGGTAGCATCGGAGTCGGCTTTTAGCACCGGGGGAAGGGTCCTTGATGCTTTTAGGAGTTCGTTGACTCCTAAAATTGTTGAAAGTCTTATTTGTACTCAAGATTGGATAAGGAAAAACAAGCAACCCGTTTCACTTGAAGAAGATTTGGAGGGCATTCAAAAGCATGAAGAAGGTCTTTCTAACTTAATAACTTGTTACTTGTGATTAATTTCTTAATTTCTTTATTTAAATTGTAATTGTTTAACCATTTGTTCTTTTTTCTTTTGTAGCTTTGAGAAGTCTTGGCATTGGTGAAGATGTGATTGATGATCCCATGGAGACTTAAAGCTAAAGGATGAAGAATTGAAGGGAATCAAGGGAATGAAAATGGAATGGAAAACTTATTTGTTTTGGACTTGACATATTGTACTAAGATTTCTTTATTTGTTTTTGTTGGATTGTTGTGTTGTTTTATTGGATATTGGTAATGTATGTGACTATGTTGGATGTTGTGTGTTTGATTGGATTGTAATGAGTTTATAGACTCTACTTTGAATTTCGTTGGAGTAAATTAGGATGAAAACAGGGGCTGAAAACAGGTTTAATGGGGGCTGAAAACAGGTTTAATGGGGGCTGAAAACAAGTTTTTTTTTTAACTATCGGTCTTGAAAACCGACCGGAACCGACCGACCCGTTTCGGTTCGGGTCGGTTCGGTCTATGGCAGAATTTTCGGTTGGGTCGGTTGATTATAATAGTGTTCGGTCGGTTGGTCAGTTCGGCCGATTTGGTTCGGTCGGTCGACCGACCGATGCACACCCCTACAGAAAGGCTACAACTCCTGCATTGTTGCACAGTTCCCTTGAGTCTGTCCCTTCAGCCTTGCTGAGATCGAATCTGCGACTCAAAACAGCAACCTTGTTCTTGTATGCAACCTCAAGGTTGGAGTAGTCGAAGTACTCTCGCAGGCGTGACTCATCAGCCTTGAGGTGGTCCCAGCCATAGATGCGGAGGGTGTCTTCCTTGACATACCAGTAGCTGAAGATGATGCTAAACTGGTATATCAGCTCCGTGCCAAACATGGCGAAGATCGGCATGTTGCGAGCTTCAGGAAATATCCCAACGAGCTTCTTGAAGCAATAGGCCAGCTTGCCTTCATGCTCAGCTACGACCGCTTGACGATCTTCTTCTTCATTGATGGGGGAGGGTTCAATGTCATAGACATATGGTTCAAAAGGTTCTTCAACATTGGCCAAAGAACTGGTAGCAATGTCGGCATCGAGCGTGAGGCTCGGAATATTTGTCTGAGGATCAGTTGTGAGAATCTGATCCCCTTTGGTTGGTGATTGGGCTGGCTGGTCAGTTGGACTGGGTTGGGAGCCGGTCGAGGTTGGGATTCCTTGGACGGTACCAGCTCCGGTTGGGGGAGAGGGTAAACTGTGTTCTGACTCCTCAGATGAAGACGAGCTATCTGAGGATGAGCTCGACTCATCTACATCTGTTTCCTTCCCTTCAACCATCGACTCTGGATCCCGAGGAGCAATGATATACGCAGTTGGGTCAACCGACGGACTCGACTCAGTTGACTTCTCAACTGGTGTATCCTCCGCTGGCAACTTCTCAGCTGGTTGCGCAGCTGGCTGCTTGAACCGTATCTTCTGTCTCTTCTTCAGTGGTTCCTCCTCCACTTCTTCTTCTTCTTCTTCTTCCGACACATCCCTCAGTCGGCGAGCAGTAGTTGATCTTGTCGTTCGGCCGACTGTTGGAGGTGGTTGTGACTCTAACTGCTCCTTAGCTGTGTCTGCTTCCACAGCTGGCTTCCCAGCTTCCTTCTTCTCTTTGGGAGTGTACACAGCCGACAACACGTTCTGAGCCTTTTTGGCTGTGGGGAACAGCAGCATCTTCTTGAGAGGCGTCTCCTCGCTGTCTTCCCAAGTTAAATTCTGATCCTCGGTGGCACGGAGGATCAGAGCAGAGATCTTGGTGCCGAAGTTGAGTGAACCTTTCACACTCAACAACCGCTCTCTGGACTCAGTAGTGATCTCGGAGATCTTCTGTTGCTCCAATATCAACTGGTGTTCGAAGTACTGAAGCCAGTTGACCTCGTGTTTCTCCTCCAGAGCCTTCTGCTGCTTCAGTTTGGGGCGGCTGATATCCCCAAAGGCTCCACTGTATCCAAATGCACACTTGGAAATAACATCAAACAGAAGTCGATGTTGAGGCTTCAACTTTGTCCTTTGCGTGCTACTCTTCATCTTTTCTGGGATGATCAGGGCCTGCTGAAGGAATTCATCCGCTTCTTTATCAGTGAAGTTGTGGACGATGTGTGTAGCCTGAAGATTTCTTGGGATGATTTTGGCTAGTTCTTCGGACACAAGTATCTCGACGGCTGAATCTTGGATTGATCGGGAGACGCCGTCGCGTTGTTTGCAGGAGACGTTTGAAACGAGTCCAACTCCCGACTTGTGATGTATATTCAAATAAAACTCTCCGACTTGCTTCCGTAGCAGGAGGGAGGGAGTGAGAGATGCCCAGTGAAGAAGGCCATGCTCAGAGAGAAGACCGGCGAGGGGAGAAAGCTCCGGTGACTTCAGTGCGTCTGTCTAAAGGATCTGTTCAAAATGTATCTTCGACAACATCATATCAAATGATTCCTGGAATGTGGCTGGTTCTTTAGATACCATCTTCTTGGAGGTTTTGGGTGCCATTATGATTTGCAGTGAAGTATATATATATGCAAAGAAGGAAAGAGAATATTAGCCAAATATGGAGAGACATAATTGAAGAAGATGATGAACAGTTGTATTGATATGCACGAACGAGGAAAGTAGGAGATTTCTTCCTGATTTTTCTCCTTATATAGGTTTTTGACTTGGTAGAGATCGACGGCTGGGGTTAAATGGCGCGAATCCATCAACGGCTGAGATTACGCGACTGTTGACTATCTTTGACTTGACGTCACGAACCGAGTTCCAACCAGCGCGTGAGAAGGTGTACAGTTTTCATGTCAGCCCAGTCGCGCTATAAAGTAGGCTATTGATGTTCAGCCGTACTTTACATTTAATGCGACATGATGGCTATTTTTAATGTAAATGACATGTTAAGGAATGTTTGAATTTATTTCAAACATTCTCATTTAAGATCATAACACCTTCATCCATAAATGATACTTGCCAGCTGATGTCAAAATCAGCTGTATACCTCAGTTGCCGCATACCATCAGCTGACTCGAGTTCGTCTGTTCAGCTGACGTCTGATTCCTTCGGTTGACAATCTGCATCTGAGATTCCCCCTTCATCTGAGCTTCCCCCTCAGATGGATATCTATCTCTTCACCTCAGTTGACTCCTCATCTGATGGATCCAACAATCCAAGGAGGTCACATAGCATCTTGAACCGTGCTTCAGCTAGAGGTTTGGTGAAGATATCAGCTCTCTGAATCTCAGTTGGAATCTTCTCCATGGATACATCCTTCTTCTCAATATGATCTCGGATAAAATGATGTCGGATATCAATATGCTTCGTCCGAGAATGGTGAACAGGATTCAAAGAGATAGCTATGGCACTTGAGCTATCACAATGAATGGGAACCTGTCCAGTTGCGACTTCATAATCTCTCAGCTGTTGCTTCAGCCACAATACTTGCATACAACAGCTTCCGGCAGCCATATATTCTGACTCGGTTGTAGAAGTGGAAACACATGCTTGTTTCTTGGAGAACCACGAAACTAGCTTGCTTCCCATGAATTGACAGTGTCCCGAAGTGGACTTCTTGTCCAGCCGATCTCCGGCTAAATCCGCATCGGAGTATCCGGTCAGTTGGATACCACAGTCCAACATTGACTGTACCCTTCAGATACTTGATGATGTTCTTTGCTGCCAACATGTGTGCTTCCCTTGGTTAAACTTGGAACCGGGCACACACTCCAACTGCGTAAGATATGTCTGGCCGACTGGCGGTTAGATATAACAAAGAACCGATGATCCCTCTATACTTACTGGCATCCACGAGCTTTCCCTCAGTTCTAGGTTCAATCTTCCAGTAAGTATTCATCGGGATCCTTGTTGTCTTACTTGTTTGCAATCCGAACTTGGTGATGAGCTCCTTTGTATACTTGGACTGATTGATGAATATCCCTTCTGGTGACTGCTTCACTTGAAGTCCAAGAAAATAGTTCATCTCCCCCATCATTGACATCTCGAACTTCTCCTTCATGAGATTTGAAAATTTTTCACACAGTTCCTCCGACTTAGAACCGAATATGATGTCGTCGACGTAGATTTGCACAACAAGTATATCTTCTCCAACTTTGATGGTGAACAGTGTTTTGTCAACTGACCCTCGTTTGAACCCCGAGTTCAGAAGAAAACCACAAAGAGTGTCATACCAAGCCCTTGGTGCTTGCTTTAGTCCATACATAGCTTTGTTCAACTTGTACACTCTTCCATCTCCAGTTTCAAAACCGGGAGGCTGTTCAACATAAACATCTTCCTTGATATCACCGTTGAGGAAGGCACACTTCACATCTATCTGATATACCTTGAACTTGTGATGTGTGGCATAGGCTAGAAAGATTCGGATGGCTTCCAGCCTTGCAACTGGTGCGAAGGAATCTTCGAAGTCAATTCCTTCTTATTGGCAATATCCTTGAGCTACCAACCTTGCTTTGTTCCTCACGATGAATCCAATGGCGTCTCTCTTGTTCTTGAAAATCCATTTTAATCCAATGACTTTGACATCATTTGGTCTTTCTACCAACTCCCAAACACAGTTGCATAGAAATTCATTCAGTTCTTCTTGCATGGCTGTTGTCCAGTGAACACAGTTGAGAGCTTCCACAACATTCTTTGGTTCTGGCACATCAGCTACAAAGCAAGAAATCATGGCAATATCTCCAGCTTGCTCGAACTCTTCTAGAACTGCCAACTCCTCAGCATATTGAGCGTAAGTGTTGGAATCTTCCTCAATTGGATCTGGATTTGCAACTCGGCTCCTTGTACGCACACCCTCGGTTGGATCACCGATGATGTTGTCAGTGGAATGATCTTCATACCATCTTCGATTGCGTCTTCCTTCTTCTTCTAACTGTGGTTGTTCCGTGATCTGAGCTGGAGGAGATGTTGGACTCTTCTGAGCTGGTGATTTATCAGTTGTTGAGTCTGGATCCTCAACAATGATAACATTTCGAGCCGGGCTCGGTTGGGCTTCAGATGCTGATGCAGTTGGAGAGGCATCAGCTGGAGTTCCCCCTTGAGATGAACTGGGGTCCTCGCATTCATCTTCAAAGGAGTATAGATCCTCATCCTCAGTTGCCCAAACCACTGGTTCAGCTAGATTCTTTTGCCTTAGAATCTGAGATCTTGTGAGGGCTGGTGGAACTTGTGGATCAGCCTGTTGTCCTTTAGCCTGTTCCCTGCACTCAAAAGTAGATTCATCAAAACTAACATGAGGTGTTATTTCCACAACACGAGAGCTATTGTTGAAAACTCTATAAGCCTTGATCCGAGCAGCATATTCGAGAAATATGCCTTTCGAAGCTTTGGCATCAAAAGTTTTCAACTGAGTCTTCCCATTGTTGTGAATATAATACTTAGAACCAAAAACGCGAAAATAAGAAATATCTGGCTTCCTGCGTCTCCATAGCTCGTATGGTGTCTTTCCCAACCGCTTGGTTAGAAGAGACCGGTTTTGGGTGTAGCATGCTGTGTTGATGGCCTCAGTCCAAAATCTCTTTGGCATAGCTGAGCTTGTCAGCATGGATGTAGCTGCATCTTTCAGTGTTCGGTTTCTTCGCTCAGCTGCTCCATTCTGTTGCGGAGTACGCGCTGCTGATGTTTGATGTGTAATTTCATGCTTCTCGCAGTACTCGATGATGGTTTCATTTAGAAACTCAGTTCCACGATCTGATCGGATAGAAATGATCTTCATCTCTTATTGGTTCGATATCCGATCCATCAGCTTGGGTAGCTCATCTTGGGTTTCACTCTTGTGGCGCATGAAGATGGTCCACGTATATCTTGAGTAGTCATCAGTTACAACCAGGGTGTACTCGTTGCCATTTATGCTCTTTGGTGTAACTGGCCCGAAGAGATCCATGTGGATCAGCTGTAACACTCGGTCGGTTGAGGGAGTTGACTTCAACCGGAAGGAGGATCTAGCGAGCTTTCCCAATTGGCATGCACTGCAGATGTGTGTTGTTGAAAACACTCGGTTTGGAATGCCCTTTGCATGTTCTTGTCTGACAAGTCGGTTCATAGTCTTGAAGTTCAGATGGTTGAGCCTTTTGTGCCACAGCCAGCTCATATCTGAACTGTTCTTTGATAACAGGCAGGTGTCAGGAAGACTGCTGTTCCAATCAGCGTAGTAGACATTCCCGGTTGGCGATCGATTTCCCAACAATATCATCTGCTTTGATCCGACATTTTTAACCCTCCAACCCTGTGCATCAAACTTGACAGAGAAACCATTATCACAGAATTGGCTGATGGAGAGCAAGTTATGCTTCAATCCATCAACATAAGAAACATTAGAGATCGAAACATGATTGGTTTCAAGTGTACCGTAACCTCTGGTGTAACCTTTTGAGTTGTCACCAAAGGTAACTGATGGACCTTCTTTTTCCACGAAACTTCCAAGCAAATCCTTCAGATTCGTCATGTGTTTCAAGCATCCACTATCCATCACCCACATTGTTGTCGACGCTTTATTCTTCCTCAGCTGTTTCTCCTGTACCTGCAAAGAGAAACTCGCTTAGGTCCCCAATTTCAATTGGGTCCTGGAGGGTTAGAACCAGTTCCCCCTGGAACTGTGCGTCACTTTTCCCTTGTATACTCGGATGGATTTATCATTCCAGATCACTTTTCCTTCATCATCCATTATAACAACACCACGGTTATCCTTAGGCTTGTTGTTAGTAGTGATGTTTTGTTTCTTGGGATGAGTTGGATTTCTCCCATTCTGAGCTTTCGAAGGAGAGGCTTTCCCCCTGTTTTGATGGCGATTCTTATCCTGTTGGATTCGACGTTGAGGTCGGACGCCTTGTTGGAATCTTTGTGGCTGATTCTGATTCCAACTCCCTGAATGTTGTCTGTAACTGTTCATGCCCTGTTGGTGGTTCATGCTGTTCGACCTGTTCCTTATCGGTTGACTCGGTTGGAACCTTTGGTTGAAGTGATGATGGAACCATTGTTGATTTAGATGATTGGATCCTTGTCGGTTCTGCGGTCGGTTCCATTCTTTCTGATGTTGACTCTGAGGTTGATGCAGAGGTCGGTTCTGATTCTGAGTTCGGTTGCGATTATGTCTTCGACGCCTCTGATTCCTCTTCTAACTTTTGGAACATTCCCCCTCGGTTGATGTCCCAACCGATGGAACATTCTGTCCTCCATCTACTACTCTTTTTCCCTTCTCAGTTGTAGTTCCCTTGGTCGGTTGAGCTTGCTGAGAGGTGGAGGTTGAATTACTTTGTGGTGACTCAGATTCCACTGTGTTAGGTTCGACAACCTTGACCTCAACAGCTTTGATGAAGGTTGCTGGAGGAATTCCACTATCTTTAATCACATCATAACCGAGTCCTGGCACGTCATCCATCTGTCTACTGTAACTGATAAGATTCTCGATGATCTTGGATGACTGATACAGCTTGATTAGATTGTCCTTCTCAGTTTGCAACTCCTTGAGGAGGACAGTTATCTGCTCGGTTTGCCCATCAGACTTCTTTATCAGCTGGTCGATCTGAGTCTCTTGATTTTTCAACTGATCTTGCTGCTCCTTGATCTGCTTCGTCAACTCCTCATCAGTTGGAGCCTTAGCCTCATTCAGTTGACTCTTGAGATTCTCAATCTCCTCGGTTTGGCTCTTGATCAGACGTCCTTTTCGGTTAAGGAATCTTCAAGTTTGGTGAACTGAGCTTGAAGACTCTTAAACTCAACCGATTGCTAATGCAGTTCCTCACTGAGTTCTTGAAAATCACTCCAGGAGGGTTCCAACTCTTCATCCAGTGATTCCTGCATATTAGAAAAATTGGAAGAATTTAACTTAGCAGGATTAGAGTGTACCACAGTATCATCTTGATCAGTTCCAAGTGCCATGAGGCATTGATCCTGATTGTTAGCGTTGTTGGTGAAAGTCAGCTCATCTTCATCTTCAGTGTCAGTGAAGATGTCCATGTCGTCAGCTGTTTTTTCTGCAACCATGGCCTTGTTCTTTCCAGCTTGCTTGGCCCTCAACGCTTCTCTATCTTTCTTCGAGAGGTCTGGACAATCTGCTTTGAAATGTCCTTCCTTGCCGCATTCAAAAAGCAATCGTTGTTCACAGGCTTTGAATTGTCTCGAGTTCGGTTAGATTTGTAGAATCTCTTGTATTTGCCGAACCGAGTGTCCATGTCAGCTAGCTTCTTTGACAGGGCGGCTATGTTCTGTTGCAATTCCTCTCTGCTCGGCTCCTTAGCAGCTGTGTCGGCAGATCTTGTTGGCCTCGATGTTCTCGATTTGGAGTAGTTAGCTCGAAGTGCAACTGACTTTGAGGCTGAACCAACATCCTTGAGTCGACTCGTCTGAACCGAGGACTGAGATTTTCGTCGGTTCACCTTGTACTCATTTCCCTTTAGTATTGAGAACAATCTTTCAGTTCCCATCTCACCCAGGTCAGCTCGGCTTTCGTGGATGTTGGTGAAGGTATCCCACTCGGCCGGTAGAGCTTGTAACACTTTGAGATTGATTTCTCTCAATGTGTATTTTCCTCTTCGGATGGACTGGATTCTTCTGATGATGTCCATAAACCGGAGCTCTAGCTGATCAATTGTTTCATCTGTTCTCAAACAAAAGTTGTCGAAGTCTTGGCATGCATGTGAGAACTTGTTCTCCTTCGTCTCGTCGTTTCCTTCACTCAGCGATGCCAAGATATCCCACATCTCTTTGGCAGTTTCGCACTCTTCTATCCAAGGAAGGTAATCTTGTCCAACAGTTGACATGATCGTGCTCTGAGCCCAGATGTCCAACTGGCTCACCTTGGCTTCCTCTGGAGTGTAGTCTTCCGGCTGTTTCTCCACAAACTCCACAACTGTATCCCCATCGTTGGTATATGTAGGAGTGCGAGCGATTCTCTCTTTGATGATGATCGGTCCGGACGAGAGTACTTGTTGCATCCTATGATGCTTCGACAGTAATCTTCTTCATCTGTGTCCTCCAGGATGTATAATTTACTACCGAGAACATGACCACGATCTTTTCCTTGACGTCCATCTGCACACAACAACAGAACAAATATGCGAGCAAATATGCATTAGCGTGAAAAATAGATCTGTTCAGTTGACCACTGAAGAAACTTTCTCGAATTCACACCTTGTGAAACAGAGTCAGCAGTCTTTTGAACCACTGCTCTGATACCACTTGATGGTCCCGAAACGAGTTCTGGTGTATGGGGGGGGGGGGGAATACACCAGATGCAACTTTTTAAAACAACTCCCTAAAAATTATCTCAACCGAGTAAGGAAGCTCAGTTGGAAGTGATGTTCTGTGCGGAATGTGGTGGAAATTAACTCGTTAAAATTAACTCATGCTTTTATGCACGGTTGGTCAAGAACCAAGACAGTTGAGAATGCTAAGATGCAGTTTGTATGCTGGTTAGTTGGTCAGTTGAATATGCAGGAAATAAATGAGAAAAAAAAACTCAAGTACACAGAAATTTACGTGGTTCGGAGAAACCTCCTACGTCCACGGGGAGTTGTGAGACCACACAACTCTGTCCAAGTTCTTCTGGACAAACCACTCAGCTTACGCGGGCTGAGCAACCGTTAAGGATAAATTTGCGGGTACTTATCAACCTTACAGTTTAATTTTCGGGTACTAAACAACCTATCTACTCAGTTGCAGGAAGAGTAGGATCCTAAAACCTTTTTAGGTGAAAGAAAATGGGATTCCAACTAAAAGCTCGAACAAGAAGTGAGCTATGATCTAACACTCTACGAACTCTCACTAAGTGATGTTCTCAAGGTTCGATCTAAAGACACAGAAACTAACTCTAGAACTCTCAACAAGTGATGTTCTAAGAGATTGAATGCAGTTCAGCTTGTGAAGGATTTAGTTCTTTCTTTTGCTCTTTCGTTTCTTCTCGCGTATGTGTCTTGTATTTGTCTTCTGAATGAAGGCCTCTATTTATAGGCGGAGAGAATCAACTAGCCGTTGGAGGAGCTGTTGATCTCTGTTCTTTGAAAGCGATGGCTTGTCTCTCATCTCTGCAGACTTTCCGGATTTGGCAACTGCATGCTTCTGCTTTCCATCTGAGACAACCTTGTGTTGGGCCAAAGGGGGTAATGACTGAACGGTCAAACCCTCATGTGACTTCCTTTTTGAAATTCAAATTTAAGCCTTTGTTCGTCAACCTTGATCAGACGGTTGAGAAGCTTGATCTTTATCTGAGTGGTCTTCAGCTGATGTTCTATCTGAGTGCAGTCTTCAACTGACATTCTGTCTGAAGATGTATAGTTGAACTTCTCAGCTAACTTTGAACTTCATGTCAATACTTCTTCCTTTTTGGAACAACTTCTTTAAGTCTTTTCACTTAGTCGGATGGCATTTTGTGACTGATGTTCTAACTGAACAGTTGGCTTGAACTCTCAGTTGTCTTGCTTACAACTGATGTTCCTCATCCGATTTTTCATCTGGGGTTCTATATGAGTGAAGTCAGGTTGCCGTCTTCAGCTGGAGTCCTGTAAAGATAAAATCTTAACTTTGCTCAAACAGCGAGCCTAACTGCTAACAGTAGGAACTGGCAACATCTACTCGGTTGGGGTCAGTTGGTTTTAGAATTCATCAAAACTCTTACTAACAAATTTCCCAACAGTATTTTATCATTATAGTTATTGTTGGAAATGGTTTATAGTTAACCATTAATTGAGGATAAATATTTTTAATTAACTATTTATTATTTGATTAAAATATTTATTGGATGTTAATCTACGTCGTGAGTAGATCAACATGGTATATTTAATATCTCTAAACCGATTTTCGGTGAGTGAGATATTGTATGCTAAAGGTTGTATGTTGAAGTAGTAACTAACAGGTTATTAATTATAATAAATGTTAGTTGTCCCACATCGGTTATATGTGGATGATTTGACTAGCGTTTAAGGCTATGTCTGTATGGGCTTAATAACTTGTTGGATTGGTGTGTATGGGTGTCCTCGCACGCGCGCACACACACACGCGCCCGCCGCCGCCGTCACCGTCTGTCCGGACGGGCGGGTTGGGCTCGGGCCTGGGACTTGGACTTGGACTTGGACTTGGATCTTGGCAATTGGTGCTTTGGGCTGGTGTTTGGGCCTTATCTTTTTGGACCAACTCTACAAGCCCACTTCAATTAAATGTTGAGCCCAATCCGTCAGCCTAATTGATGAAGCCCATTGGCCCATGTCTCTTGGCTGTTGTAACCGCCGGAGACTCTTCACATCCGACAACCCTTGGCGTCTGAAACCGCCGGCCATCATGGCAGAATTGATGGCGACGGGTCCCTTCACTTGATCGAGAGTTGCCTATATATAAGAGCATCTTCATTTGCAGAATTCACTAAACAATCTGCATTCTCTCCTCTCATAGCATATCATACACTTTCGAGTTCAGTCTTTATTCTTGTTCAGTTCGCCGGAGCTCGGTTCTGTTTGTGGTGCTACTATAGCCAGACATTAAGATCGTTTTAACCTTTGGGGATGAGCCGCCTTACCGTGAGCACTACCGGGGCGTATTCTCGTCTTGCAGACAGAAGTTTCACTTCAGACGATCTGGTTTATCTAAATCTTTGTTCTTCAGTTTCGTTGTAATCTCAAATTCTGTTGTTGTTAATTTCATCAATAAAGTTCTGAATATTCATTGATATACACGTACTAGTATCCGATTGCTAACAATCACAAGACGAGAATAACGAAAGTTACTTGTTCGTGTGGTTCCTCAAATTGAAGTCCAACCCTGAAACTCTGCTGAAAAGATGTCTACCAATCCGAGTACCGGCGCTGTCACTCTTTCCTCCACCATTTCTGGAACCATTGGCTCATCGAGCTCAACTATGGCTCCAATCCAACCTGCTGCTCGGCTTATGCCTATCGCCAAGAAACCTCCTGTTTTCTCGGGCTCTGATTTCAAAAGATGGTTCAAGGCCACAAGCCACCTAACCAAATGCAATATTGTCTATTGAGGACTGAACTTTGCATTTGCATTCATTTTGCATTGGCATCTCACTCACGTGGGGGATTGTTGAAAATGGTTTATAGTTAACCATTAATTGAGGATAAATATTGTTAATTTATTATTTATTATTTGATTAAAATATTTATTGGATGTTAATCTACTTCGTGAGTAAATCAATGTGGTATATTTAATATCTCTAAACCGATTTCCGGTGAGTGAGATATTGTATGCTAAAGGTTGTATGTTGAAGTAGTAACTAACATGTTATTAATTATAATAAATGTTAGTTGTCCCACATCGGTTATATGTGGATGATTTGACTAGTATTTAAGGCTATGTCTGTATGGGCTTAATAACTTGTTGGGTTGGTGTGTATGGGTGTCCTCGCGAGCGCACACACACATGCGCGCGCGCCCGCCGCCGCCACCGACGACGCTACCTTCCGTCCGGACGGGCAGGTCGGGCTCGGGCCTGGGCCTAGGACTTGGACTTGGACTTGTACTTGGACTTGGACTTGGATCTTGGTAATTGGTGCTTTGGGCTGGTGTTTGGGCCTTATCTTTTTGGACCAACTCCACAAGCCCACTTCATTTAATTGTTGAGCCCAATCCGTAAGCCCAGTTGATGAAGCCCATTGGCCCATGTTTCCTGGCTGTTGTAACTGCCGGAGACTCTTCACATCCGGCAACCCTTGGCGTCTGAAACCGCCGGCCATCATGGAAGAATTGATGGCGACGAGTCCCTTCACTTGATCGAGAGCTGCCTATATATAGGAGCATCTTCATTTGCAGAATTCACTAAACAGTCTGCATTTTCTCCTCTCATAGCATATCATACACTTTCGAGTTCAGTCTTCGTTCTTGTTCAGTTTGCCGGAGCTCGGTTCTGTTTGTGGTGCTACTACAGCCGAGACGTTAAGATCGTTTTAACCTTCGGGGACGAGCCGCCTTACCGTGAGCACTATCAGGGCGTATTTTCGTCTTTCGGGCATAAGTTCCACTTCGGACGATCTGGTTTATCTAAATCTTTGTTCTTCACTTTTGTTGTAATCTTAAATTCTGTTGTTGTCAATTTCATCAAATATTTATTGATATACACGTACAAGTACCCGATTGCTAACAATTATTTTAATTTGTGTCCCCCCAATAAGAAAATTCTTGATCCGTCACTGTACACGACAACATACACGAACCATTTTAATTATGACATTTTTCTCTATTAAAACACACACAGACACACATAACACACACTCACACAGAAGCACACACGCGCACACACTCAGAACAACATACATACAGACACACACACACACACACACATACACACACACACACAATACACACACAACAAACATAGAATTTCTCTCTCTCTCTCTCTCTCTCTCTCTCTCTCTAACACACAAACACACCTCATTCACCAGAGAATAAATTAGAATAAAAAATTATCTATCAACGCATCATCACTTTAGCCACAAAGTTGCAGGACCACGAAATTCTTTGCAGATTCTGACAAAAATCGACATCTCGTCTTTGGTGAGCTCATAGCCGGCATGGAGCTTCAATCGAGTGAGGTTCCTGTACCATCAAGATATTAGAATCAACCTATTTTTGTTGACGATGTTAGCAAATCTGCAATCTACTATCGCATTCGACGATGCTAGAGTGAGATGCGGTGGCGGCTTTGCCCCTCCACCGTGAGCCAACGACGGCAAACAACAAATGCGTGCTTGCTCTCGTCGGAGGAAAACGACTGGAAAATGTACGTTAGGAACCACAGTCGGCGTTCTAATCAACGGTTGAATCTAGGACCGACAACGGCAGTGAGACGACGGCAGTGGATTTGTAGTATCTGGCTGCGGAGAATGTTTGGCCATCGATGACAGAGATGAAAGTGGGTTTGCAGATGGTGAGGATGAGATGACTAATTTTAGATTGAATCTAAATTGCTGAAGAAAAAAATGTACGTATTTCATTATTTCATGTATGATGTATGTATTCATGTATGTATGTATGTGTTCATGTATGGATTTATGTATGTATTCATATTTTTATGTAGGGTCATCGTGCAAATACTGTTGAAAAATTGGTTTGAAAATCATTATTTATTGCGGTTAATTAGCATTAAATAATGAAGGATTATTTTAATTATCGAATAAATAATCGGAATATATTCATGTTCTCAAAACCATTATTTGGTGACTAAGAAATGATATGTTCGAGTGGTGTGTTGGAAATGAATTTGTTGTCGACAAATTCATTAATCCACAATGAAAAAACGAGCTTGAGCTTGAACCGTAATTGGTGTCGAATTGAGCTTTGAATTTGATTAGTTTGGGCTTAATAATTATTAGCCAAATACTCAAATTAATAAAATGGGCTTGACCCATTTGTTTATATATCAAACAAATTAATCATTTGTTTGTTAAGTAATTGGCCCAAATCTTCATTACACATATTCTATTTGTTTGGTATTTGAAAGTCACACATGACTTTTGAATTCATGAAACCGCCCCGACCATGAATGGATTTTTAATCAATTTGATAAAAAAATCTATTCGTAACAACCAAATTGAATTTGGTGGCTTTTAAATCCAATAACAGCTATATTTTTGAATAGCTTGGAACGGACGAAACAACCAGTAAAGGTTGTGAATGTGGTTTAATTCCAATAACTCCCATATGTGTGAAGACCAGCCTATAAATAGTGGGTTTAGGATCATGGCATTTTACTGAACTCATTGAATCAATCTTTCATGTAAAATTACATTTCATTCTTATATCCAGCTCAGTTCTTGATCCTAATTCTGTTCGTCGGAGCTCGCCGAACTTGTGGTGCTACATCCGTCGAGATGAAGCCATTTTACCTTTGGGGAAGGATCGCCAAAACAGAGAGCACTACCGGAGCAAATTTCTTCTTGCGAGCAGAGATTCTATCTCGACTTGGCTACAAATCTTTGAGTTTGTTTCTTATTTCGTGTAATTTTGATCTACTATTTTGTTGTTCTAATTATTTTATTTCTAGTCAAGTTTCTTCTATTTTTCCATTGTAAAAGTTTAAATGAGCAACAAGTTTGTTACAATCGCAAGAAGAGATTCTGTGCTGCTGCCCGTTCCAGCTTGAAGATCGATTCTGGACTTTTAATATTGACTTAAAAACTATCGAAACTTTAATACCTTTGCTGTGAGGATGTCTAGCACCAACGTATCCATCGCTTCCGCCACGATTGGCTCCTTAGCTTCCGCCACCATTGGCTCCACCGCTTCTGCCACCATTGGCTCTACCACCTCTGCTACGATTGGATCAACCATGTCTTCCCTGAATGGGTCCTCATTTACTCATCTGTTTGGGCAAATAGGCGGCTAGTCCTCCACCATGGCCCCGCTGCAAATGTCGAGGATATTGGGGCTAGCCGAGAAACTCCTATTTTCTCGGGCAAATGCTTCAAGTTTTGGCAAAATAAAATGTTGTTCTACCTCACCACAGTGGGGTTTGCTGGCTTCTTGATTGAAGATAAGCCGGTGACACCAAGCAAAGAGGAGATGAACTTTGAAGTTCGTTCCGGCTTTGATAATTCGTGCCAAGGAGATTATCTTTGTCGTAACACTATCCTAACGTACTTGGATGGTGGTCTCTACAAGGAGTTCGGTGTCCACACGACTTCAAAAGAGTTGTGGGAGGCTCTCGGAAAGAAATACCAAGTTGATGAGGCAAGCACTAAAAAGTTCATCGTAGCCAAATGGTTGGACTACAAGATGGTCGATTCTCGACCTGTGATGGAACAAGTGGAAGAGTTTCAAGCTCTTGCACACGATGTTCAAGCCGAAGGGATGCCCTTGGCCGATGCGCTCTCTGTAGCGGTTATGATTGAGAAGTTGCCTCCAAGTTGGAGGAACTTTCAAAGTCATTTAAAGCACAAGCGCTCGGAAATATCCGTAGAGACCTTGGTGTCAAAGCTTCAAGTGGAAGCTCAAGTTAGAAGCCGTGATCAATGGGCCGAAGCTCAAATGGAGGCTAAGGCAAACTTGACCGAACCAACTAATGGTTTTTCTCACAAGCGCTCCCGTGCTAATGACAAGGGCAAGGGGAAGCAAGTCGCTCAACTGCCAAAGTTTAAGGGCGACTGCTACAATTGTGATAAACCTGGCCACATGGCAAAGGATTGTTGAAAGCCGAAGAAGAAGAAGGCTAAAAACAATGTCAACAACATCAAGAAAGACTTCGATGAGTAGGACAAAGATGATCTAGTTGCCTAAATTTGATTTTGCT
Source organism: Schizonepeta tenuifolia (assembly GCA_029490685.1). Taxonomy (NCBI): domain Eukaryota; kingdom Viridiplantae; phylum Streptophyta; class Magnoliopsida; order Lamiales; family Lamiaceae; genus Schizonepeta; species Schizonepeta tenuifolia. The sequence continues at coordinate 89,502,477 of CM055956.1, forward strand.
GTAATAGTTTCTCGGTAGGGGTTATACCTCCGAAAAACTTTTCAAGTTTTTTTGTAGAAAGACTTGTAAGCCTCATAAAACAAGTGCTAATAAAATGACTTGTCTATGTGCAAGATTGAAAATGACCAAGTTGAGTTTTCATGTTGTAGAACATGTCAATGAATATCCTTTTTGAGATGGTGATAACTTGGTTGTGGGGGTATTTATCAAATACACTTTTATTGAATGAATCTTTATACATGTTGTCAACAAAGTTGTACAAATTGTTAGACATGATGTTATATACCTCAAAGTGTGGGGGTTGACATCTTTGTCAAGACATTTGATCTCTTTGTGAGATTATTGCTATTAACCGTATAAAGTCAATAGATAACTTAACGGATCCACTAATCAAGAGGTTAAATTGAGATCAAGTGGTCTAATTTGCTAGGGGAATGGAATTTTAAAAAAATCCACGTCTTAAGGATGATTAGAGTGGAACCCAACCATAATGACTGGAGGATCCCAAGAACTTGCTTCAATAGGACAACTAAGCTATAAGAATCCGTGTAAAACACTCGGAAGATTTTATCTTCACCTATTCCCTGGAAAGCATTGAGTGTTTGGAAACCTGCACGTGGTGAGGTTAAGTCTATGACTTTTAATGATTCTTGAGTATCTCGAAGAGGACAAGTATAGCAGGATACTTGAGAATAAGAATCACCTATGTAAGTGTGATGTGTGGCCGCATCAAAAGACGCACTTATGAATCCAAAGGGGTGTTCTAGGGCCTGTAATGGTTACAAACGTGAGAACGAATGAGGGTTGAGACAATATTGTATCAATATTGTTGTCTCAGAATACACCAAAGAGGGCTAGTTCGAGGTGTAATAAGTCCACTAGGCCACCGGTATACTTGATGATATTGACTATGGTAGGTTCAAGGCCACAAGCCACCTTTCCAAATGCAATAGTATCTCTTAGAAGGATTGAGCTAAGCGTCTGCATACATTTGCATATGGCTTTCTTACTCATGTGGGGGATTGTTGGAAATAATGGTTTGAAAATCATTATTTATGGCGGTTAATTATTTAATTATTGAGAATTAAATAATGAAGGATTATTTTAATTATCGAGTAAATAATCGGAATATATTCATGTTCTCAAAACTATTATTTGGTGAGTAAGAAATGATATGTTCGACTGGTGTGTTGGAAATAAATTTGTTGTCGACAAATTCATTAATATACAATGAAGAAACGAGCTTGAGCTTGAACTGTAATTGGTGTCGAATTGAGCTTTGAATTTGATTAGTTTGAGCATAACAATTATTAGCCAAATACTCAAATTAATAAAATGGGCTTGACCCATTTGTTTATATATCAAACAAATTAATCATTTGTTTGTTAAGTAATTGGCCCAAATCGTCATTACACATATTCTATTTGTTTGGTATTTGAAAGTCACACGTGACTTTTGAATTAATGAAACCGTCGCCGTCCATGAATGGATTTTTAATCAATTTAATTAAAAAATCAATTCGTAACAACCAAAATGAATTTGGTGGCTTTTAAATCTAATAACAACTATCTTTTTGAATAGCTTGGAATGGACAAAACAACCAGTAAAGGTTGTGAATGTGGTTTAATTCCAATAACTCCCATATGTTTTAAGAGCAACCTATAAATAGTGGGTTTAGGAGCATGACATTGAACTCATTGCATTAATCTTTCACATAAAATTACATTTCATTCTTATATCCAACTCAGTTTTTCTAATTCCGTTCGTCGGAGCTCGCCGGACTTGTGTTGCTACATCGGTCGAGACGAAGCCGTTTTACCTTTGGGGAAGGATCGCCAAAATCGAGAGCACTACCGGGGCGAATTTCTTCTTGCGGACAGAGATTCTATCTCGACTCGGCTAAATCTTTGAGTTTGTTTCTTATTTCGTATAATTTCGATATCCTGTTTTGTTGTTCTAATTATTTTATTTCTAGTCCAGTTTCTTCTATTTTTTCATTGTAAAAGTTTGAACGAGCACCCGATTTGTTACAAATACACCCCCAACGTAATGAGAGAAATACAAATACACCCTCAACGAAAGGGTAGGGGATGTCAGCCCCTTAACGTTCCAATAAATAGTGCAAATAACCCATCTAACTACGGGAATTACTAACACGGTTAACAAAAATTCTATTTTTGTTTTTTATTTTTCTAGGTCTTCTACTGCTCTCTCTATCCCCTCTATCTCTCTTCCTACATCTCGTACACATTCTCTCTCTCCATGAGTGAGTTCCACGCACAATATATCACACCCGTAACTCTATCTTAGACGACATCTCCCATGCAAATCTCAACAAACCACACAAATCTCACCTCACTTGTTTAATATCTAATCCTACAACAAGCTCTTTGATATGTTGTTGTGATAATGAATACATCGTCCCAAACGACACAAACACTACATAATAATATAGCTATTATTCTTGAGCCATGTTAGGCACTTGGACAACCGAATTAATTTTCATGCTTCATCGTCCCCTGGTCGAACCACTTGTTCTGCAAAAAGCAGTGCTTCCTACACGACCGCAAAATGGAGGCTCTTCAGCGACCGCATCGCATCGTCGCTCGCCGCCTTCAAATCTGCCTCATTTTCCCTATACGCAGCAAATGCAGCAGTTGCTCGTAGGAGCTCGACGGTAGCACGATATATCTTATTTTTGCCATGAATTCAAGTCAATGAAATACCACGTCAGCGACGAATACACCATCGAAATATCAATAAACTCTTAGTTTCCGACGGTGAGACCACCATTGCTCAGCCATTGCTTCTTAACATCGCCACATTTTAACCACAATTCATAAAAGTAGCCATCCGATTCTTATTGGGTGCGGAAGCAATAATGGGAAATTTTGAAGTAATTTTTTAGGATAGAACTTTACTTGAATAGGTGCAACACACGTACTCGTTACAATTGATTTTCCTGACTTTACTCTTGATGATTTACAAATACAAAATGACTCATACTTAAAAGATCTAGAGACACTTGATAGGAAATAGATACATATGACCTTTGATATGGGGTTTATCATCATGGGCCATAACTCTCCATCAGTAATGGATCGACCAGTTAGTGAAGAAGCCCAAGCAAAGCTCAAACCTTGGGGAAAAGGCCCAGGCCTTGATATCTACCTCTAAATTGCCAGTTTTACCCCTAAATATCTCACTCCCTATTTAAAGGCATTTTCGACTTGAGCTTAAGGTAATATTTTCTTATCATTTTTTGTCTTATCTCTTTTTCCTTCGTTCTCTATCTTCTCCTTCACGCAACTGACTTGAGCACCGGAGGGTATTCCTCGGGAAAACCCCCCGGAGTGAGACTTCTTTTGCAGGAGTCACAGATTTTGAGATTCACCAAGGCGGAAAAGAAGTTAGCTCATCAAAGCAAACTCCAAATTCTGTTTTCCAATTTCTTTTTCATAGTTAAAATTCCCTTGTTGATGGGGAAATTTTGAAGTAATTTTTTAGGATAGAATTTTACTTGAATAGGTGCAACACACTTACTCGTTACAATTGATTATCCTGACTTCACTCTTGATGATTTACAAATACAAAATGACTCATACTTGAAAGATCTAGAGACACTTGATATGAAATAGATACATATGACCTTAAAGATACTTCATTGATGATCAACACTTTCAATGTAACTGAGCACTAAATTTGTTTTCCAATGGTCAAGATTCAAATTAAACATTTAACAATTCCCACGCAGGAACTAACGTGCACCTCATTCAGTACCATGAATAGCAAGCACATATTCCTAAACTCATCCCTCTAATTCTCCATGTTTCCACGATCGGCTTGATCAAATCAGCATTCCAGCTGCTCGAGTCATGATACGTCGACAGATCGTGATGGCGATGCAGCGGATGAAGGAGGAGGAGGCATAGATGGAGATGAGCAAATGTATTGTAGGGGGAAAGAGAGTGAGTGTACGAGATAATTGAGAGAGAGGACCCACCAAAAGGAAATTAACGAGAAAGTGGTGGAGAGAGAGGCCCAAAAAAAAAATTCAGAAATCGAATTTTTGTTAACGGTGCTACTAATTCCGGTAGTTAAACGGGTTATTTGCACTACTTAGTGGGACGTTATGGGTCAGAAAACTCTTAACTTTTTGTTGAGGTTGTATTTGAACTTCACTATTTACGTTGAGGGTGTATTTGCACCATAACCCTTTTCATATATGAATATAACTTCACGTATGATTTCCTCCTAGCAACAGCACGTGCCGCCAGCAACTCAATTTCTCAAATTAATAAATAAAAATAAACTCACGATTTTATTATATATCAATTTGAAAAAGCAAATAGAATATTGTTTTCTTCGCCCGCCACAACCCCAACCCCAACCCTAACCCACTCCGCTTTTTTTGTTTTTCTTTGAGGGGACATCGGCCCAAATCCAATGCTACTACTAACGCAATTTATTATATCAATACTACCATGATCCATGAAACATAAGTTTACATCATTGTCATTTTTCCTCCAATAGTTGTTGTGAGTTGTCCAACAGATTATAACATTGACTTGGCAATTGTCCAATAACATTTCCAATGTCATTTATTGTGAATTGTCCTATAAAGACTACACTAATTTACCACCTCATATTTCGTTTGCTTATCTCACTCAAACGTTTGCATTCTGCAAATTTTTCAACTTTGTAAATATGTACTTTGTGGAAGGAGATGCAGCCTTACCATCCAACATCAACTAAAGCTAGACAACGAGCAAGAATCAAGTTGCTAGATTGTTGTTACATAGCGATTGCACAATTCCTAGAACACATTATTTTTGTAGTGTATTATGTCCCATTATTATTTTTTACAATAATTTTTTTAGCTAAACAAAAATTTATTCAATCACACACGAAAGAGGCAACTCAGCAATGAGATACAAGATTTAACCATAGTAAATTGTTAGATTATTGCAATATATGCTTAATCATAACAAAATTAATTCTTTATTCCATTTGTGTTTTGATGTGGGCTGGAGTAAATCTCATCTAGTCTTTCAAATGAATGTTGAACAAGTTTTAGCTTGAGACGACCAAATATAATTAAGAATCCAATCATTATATATGCTCAAATCTCTCTCTCTCTCTCTCTCTCTCTCTCTATATATATATATATATATATATATATATTCTTTTTCCCTAATTTGTTCTGTTCATTAGCAGTATTTTTATTTTATTTTTTAAAAGCTAGGGTGATCGATTTATTAATAAATTTTCAAATTGTAATGATGATATGTGTGTAGATTTATTGTTAATTAAATCTAGTATATCACTTAGGGTGCGTTTATTTTAATAGTAAAGTTATTATTGGAAAAGTCGGATAAGAAAATATGAATTTTTTTTTATCACATGGTTACTAGAGATGAAAGTATTGGAAAATATTCACACCACTACTCAAAGATAATATTATCCAATATTGGAGTAAAAAGTAGGGGTTTCGCGGTCTAATTTGGTGCGATTTGATATTAAACCTAAACCAAATCGTAAAGTACGGTTTTTGATAATTTTTTGGAACCAAATCGAACTAATTAAGTAGTAAAACCAAACCAAACCTAACCAAACTATAATAATACGGTTTGGTGAGGTTTGGTTTGCGGTTGATCAATTTTTTTTCATTTTCGTCGTAATAGAAATAAAAGGAATTGAATAAAGTTATTGTCATGACCATATACGTTTTTCTCATTTGCTAGAATAAATATACTAGGAGTCTATGATAACATTATTTAGCTAAATAGTAAATCCTAGTACAATAATTTCACATTCTCTACTTTTTCCATCGAAAACAACTTGAATTTGAAAAGGATATAGAAGAAAAGAAAACAAATAGAAATTGGTACCTTGTGTTCAAAGGTGAAGATATGCCACTGTAACAATTAATTGGAAATGTATAATAGATTGTAGGGTTTAATAATTTTAAATTGTACGATTTCATTAATTAAAATTGTATAATACTCAAATACGACATGCAATCAAGAAAATTCATATTTCCTAACATAATAAATAAAATGATAATATTAATATCATTATATCAAATACGGTTTTTCGGTTTACGGTTTGGTTTGGTTTGGTTTGAATTTTCTTAAAAATCAAACCTAAACCATAAACCATAATTTTTGAAAAATATAAACCAAACCATATTTTTGAAATCACAAAATTAAACCAAACCGTAAATTACGGTTTGGTTCGATTTAGTTTACGGTTTAAACCAAACTTTGAACACTCCTAGTAAAAAGGAGTGAAAAAGAGACTGCCCGAGAAAATATTCCACCAGGCTTGGAGAAAATTTTATATCAATGTAAACATGTGGAATTGATGAAAAATGAGTAAAAATATATGTATTTCATCCTTTTCCGCCAAAGTAAACATGCATCCTTAAAGAAAACGTCAAACTATAAGGCGGCTTCTTTCAATCTAAAAGGTAAGAAATGCACCAACAGACATAGAGAGAGGGAGAGAGATGCTCTGAAAAGAAAGTATAGAGCATGTGGCATCCACTGGCGGAGTCAGTATGGAGCAAAGGGGGTACAAGTGTATCCCCAATTTTATTTACTTTTTATTAATGGGTATGTATTATGTTGAAAAATTATATTTGTCATATTATTTGTACCTCTATTTTAGATAAAGAAAGCATGCACTATATAGAAATAGAAAATGCACAATTCATTTTCTTAGTCTACAAACTCTTTATTTAAATCAATCCTAATCACACGATTTATTTCCTAAACTGCCCAACTCATCTGTACATTATATATTTTATTTTTTATATGTCAATTTGTATGTGTTTGTGGGTAGGTGTAGTTTTCTTTTAGAAATTGACGTTTTCTATTGAACTAGCAAAAATTACGTGTGAATATATTTGGAAAAAAAAAATTGAAGGCATAATATTATTGATTGTTAATTATTAACTTCAAGAAAATATTAGCAAAAATATCAATTGTTGCTTCACAATGAAATAATACGGTGCATAATTTATAATAGTATAGATATAGGAAATGACGAGTGAAATACTTAGATAAAAAGAAACGAAAATAACATATCACTTATGATGCGACGAAGGAAATATTTTTTTCGATTACATCCATGTAATTATTTGTGCACCCCCAAATATAAAACTCTGGCTCCGCCACTGCCGGCATCCCCTTATATTTGAAGCATTGCTATTCAAATATTTAAAATGAACACAAAAATAGAGCATTGCTGGAACATATTGATGTATATGCTATAAAATAGGGTAAAATGTGCACATCACTCTTCCTTAGAGGTGCTTTAATGAGATTATAATGAAGCTCTTTTAAAATTTGAAGAATATAAGAATAATGTTTATAAATTGGGTCCCCTCTCCAATATTTCTAACTCCACCACGGATCTTTACAATAGACCATCCACAATGGTGGAAAGACTTTAGTGTCTTCATCTCCAGTGGACTCCAGATAGAAACAATCACCTGCAATGGGACTGTCTTCATAGCGGTCTTCATCTATTTATTTTCTGAAAATTCATTTTGCATTAATTTTAATTAAAAATTCAAAAATTGCATTAATCCGAAAATGGAAAACTATTACTTTTTTATTCGGAATCATATTAAAAATGAAAAACCAAAAATGAAAAAAAGAAAGGGAAAAAAAACTGAAGAAGAAGAAAAATCAAAGAAGAAAAAAAATAAATAAATGAAGAAAAAAAACTGAAGAAGAAGGGAAAAATGAAGAAGAAAAAAAATGAAAAGAATCGAACTTGCAAAGAAAAATCAAAGAAGAAAAAAAACCGAAAAAATGAAAAAAGAAAAAGAAAAAAACTGAAGAAGAAGAGAAAAAAAATGAAAAGAATCGAACCTGGAAAGAAAAATCAAAGAAGAAAAAAATTTCAAAAATTACATTAATTAAAATACAAATCGAAAATTGCATTAATCCGAAAATGGAAAACTTACTTTTTTTTATTCTGAATCATATTAAAAATGAAAAACCAAAAAATGAAAAAAAAAAAGAAAAGAAAAACAAACTGAAGAAGAAGAAAAATCAAAGAAGAAAAAACTGAAGAAGAAGAGAAAAATGAAGAAGAAAAAAAATGAAAAGATTAAACCTGCAAAGAAAAATCAAAGAAGAAAAAAACTGAAAAGATGAAAAAAACGGAAAACAATTGAAGAAGAAGAGAAAAAAATATGAAAAGAATCGAACCTGCAAAGAAAAATCAAAGAAAAAAATACTGAAGAAGAAAGAAAAACTAACGAAGAAGAAAAAAAATAATAATAATCAAAGAAGGAGAAAAAAAAAAGTGTAGAAGAAGAAAAAAAATCTGACGAAGAAGAAAACAAAAATAATAGTATGCCCCCAATATCATTCGAACCTACATCCCAATGCTTCAAAGGCTAAGACTTTACCACTAGGTTAAGTTTTTATTATTCCAAATTACACCACATTCACTTATATATATTAATAATATCGCATTTTTTTAAAGCAGCAAAACGTCTTGTAGTTAAGAGACGGTCTCGATTCCTCTCGAGCTGCAGCGGGGTGTCTCCATCGTTCGGGTGTCTCGAGCCCCCATGGAGACACCCATTGTGGATGGTCTAATGCATCAATATAAAGAATTAGATGTATAAATCCTTACACGGTGGGTTATTATTTGATTTTGAATAGTATGGCATAACAAACATATAAATGCAATGTATTCAACAATATATATAAACTTTATAAAGCACCGTAAAAGAAAAAACAAAAACGAAAACAATATAGCCAGGAGTTTTATTGCCTTGCACAAACAAAAAATATTGCAGGTAATAATTAATTGATAATTCTGAATTTGATTCTACAATTTCTCCAATCAGTGTCGTTGTTGACTTCAATTCTTCTCATTTACGATTTTCCCACTCTCTTAATGCATTACTTTTCATATCTATTGTGCTACACTTTATCCATTACGTACATAACAAATTAAGAATATGAAACATTAATGAAAAACAAATAAATTATTTGAAATATTCATAATGTTCCATTTTTGTCCATTAGGTTTTAGATAATGTATTTTCTCTTTATAATAATGCACAAACAACCTCAAAGCAAAATGCATACTCAATGCATCAATACTAGTAATACATTAGTGCATATGATATCTATTATAGATTTCTACAATAATTAAGTCACTAGATGAAGTTTCACATGTAATGATTGGACGCGTTAGACGATTAAATAGAATGGCATCAAAAATGCATTTGATTTCTTAGGGTTCATTCCAGAATTTCTACTCGTTGCTATACTGAAAAAATATATCAATATTTTTTTGGCCACTTTGGTTCTATACAATCGACAAAATTACATGGATGAATCATTTTTACATACCTACGGAAGTGGTGATCCCTTTCTTGATTTTTATAATACATAGATATAGAATATGGATATTGCATAAAAAAAAATCACAAAAATTTTGCGAAAGAGTAGTAAAATTCCATGGTTCAGTGGTGGTTTTGTGAAATCAATAAAGAAGAAACCAGAAATGAGAAGAATGGAGATTGATAGAAAGAAATCATCTAGAATCACGTAAATGAGTGTTGCATGAGATTTGATATGTTTTTACTATTCTATCCCTTTTCGCCTCAAATTTGGACTATGGATAGATAAAAAGACGAATCCGTGTGAAATTGCTAAATCGATTCATCCATTCATTTGTTTATAATGGGCAGACCTTGATAAAAGTTGTATTGGAAGTGATGGAATCCAAATCGAAATGCATGATAAGTTGATTTCTCAAATATTTTAAAAGTATCAAATTCATATTACCAAAATTTATAGCCGTATGTATGAATGTATAATAAAATATGTAAACTCTAGAATTTTTGGGTTGCAATACTCGCCAATGAGATATGATTTCTAGTGGAAAATTGTTGGTGTTGCATATACAGCCAACTATTAGAATGGATAGAGTTTGTTGCATTCAAAGAGTTTATGAAAATAAGAATATTTCTAGATTGCTTTCGCGTTTCACACGAGCACCATAAAAATATGAAGTGTTTAGAATGCAATGCAAACGCCGATTCTATAAAAAGTTTCGTCCATGTATTTAAAAAATAAAAACAAACGTTAAAATCTAGATGAAGCAATTGGCTGCCTAACACACGAACACATGGGTAAAATCAGAAGGCAATCCAATAAAATGAATTTAATAAATAATAACCAAGCCAAATAATGGAGGCGGATTAAACTTTTATTACACCCATTTTTGGTATTTACACCCAACCCGAATGCTGCAGCAGCATCTGTCAGTACTAATAGTGTGGCTTCTACCGTTCTATGAATCGGGAGGGAGATGGCTCTCATCATGAATTTCCTCCCAAAACCCTCCTGAGTTCGTACTTTTGGGCTTCCGAGAGCCTCTTGGGGTACCTGACGTCGATTTGAATCCTCAAAGTTCCCTTCTTCCTAGGATCCTTCGAAACAGGCATACCTTCACTAGAGACAGAGATTTCATGTCCAGGTTTCACAATCTCTGTTAACGGGACTGTTAAATTCCTGCCGTCTAGTGTGGTAAGCTCAAACGTCTTCCCAGTCAGGGACTCGAGAAGAGTTATCTCCTGCTTCACCACCAAGTCATTCCCTTCCCTCGTATAAACTGGATGAGGCTTTTCATCTACCACGAAAATGAGATCTGCAGGAATTACACCAGGTTCTTCGTTGCCCTTCTCTGGGAACGTAATCTTTGTGCCCTTCTTCCAACCAGGCTTTATGTCAATAGTCAGAATCTCATCCAACACGCGAGTCCTACTAAAAGACAGGAAAATAGAACAAACAAAAATTACAAGTAGATCATTCATTTCTACAAGCGAGAGAGAGAGAGACAGATAGAGAAAGAGAGAAACCAGAGAGCAACATATTAGAATTGGAACAAACACAAAGATGACCAATGTTGTGGTCAATCATGGACTTAACAACATGAATCTTGAACCCCTCAAACACTACAAGAGAACACTGTAAAATTAATCATCATTCATCACTGAGGATGAAGAGAGATATGATAGCAACATATTAATGTCAAGGAATAAGGATCTTGATCAGGGAACTAGAGCTCATACTATTTGGCATTCATTTTCTCAGAGAGAAATCAAATATCAACTCATCTGCATTCAGATTATCTATGTCAGCACTACCTGGTCATGCTACCTAAGCTCCTAAATGACTAACTAAAACGCTGGGAGAAATTTTAGCTCAGTGGACTGATACGCAATAGTCCGAAAACAGAAATATCTACTATGGATAATTTATCATAGCTAAAGTTCGTTTGTCGTTTTTTTTTATTTGCAGAAAATGACATGTTGCTAGTAATTCTGTAATGCTGAGTAATTAGGGCTATAGAATCTAGTGAGAATAAAACAAGTGGAAGGTAGAGGTAGAACAACATTCATTTTCTCAGAGATAGATATCAAACACCAACTCATCCGCAATCAAATTATCTATGCCAACAGTACATGGTCATGCTACCTAAACTAATAAACGACTAATGCCAGGAGAAATTTTAGCTTAGTGAACTGAAACACAATAGTCCCAAAAGAGAATAATCTATTATGAATAAAAAACTTATGCAGTCAGATTGTTGAAACCAAGAAGGGCAAGAATCAATATTCAGTAAAACAAGAGTCAGCTTATCTGGAGATTTTGTCCTCCTACCTAATGTTTGTTATAATTTGTACCTTTGCAGCAAATATGTAAACTGTGTTATAAAAAGCGTGCCCGGGCGCGCCTAGGCGCAGCGCCCAGGCGAGGCGCGGCCCTTGGGCTTTTTTTCCTACCAGGCGCACGTACCTACAGTAGGCGCGGCGAGGCGTGGCGAGGCGCACCGAGGCGCGCCTAGGCGCTGTTTCTCCCGGGCGCGCGCCTTCGGTTTAGGGTTTTTTATTTGAAAATTAAAAATTGAAAATTGAAAAATATAAATACAAGAATTAGAGGTAAGTAGTGATAGTGTGGCTACGAGGGCCAATGATCCTTTTTATAGCACTAGAGACCCCCGTACAGCTAAACCGAACGGTAGATTCAAGGCATAACAACAAATTGCATAGTTGATTTGATCGTACTTTAACTATTTGTGTGTTTTAAGACTTAAGTATTTGGCTATCTGCATTCTAAGTATTTGTGTGTTTTAACTTTAAGTATTTGTGTTTTGAGTAGAAAATATATTATAGGAAATATATTAGATATTTTATATTTTAGGTGCGCCTCGCCTACGAAAAGCCCGCGCCTGCGCCTCAGGCTCTGCGCCTAGGCTCCAGGGCAGTTTGCGCCTCGGTGCGCCTTGCGCCTTTTAAAACCAAGTATGTAAATGTCGAGCAATTAGTGATGTGCTGTAATGATTTCTTGAGGATGAACTGACATGATTATCAAACAACTAAGATGGAAATTCTTTGTTATCAAACCTAAGATTATATCCGCCCTAATATAGATGGTCCTGCCTGCATAGTATGGGGACTCATTTCATATCCAACAATTTAAAGTTTTTAATACATACTAGTAGCTCGTGCAGGATGTGATTCTCTTCAAACAACATCACTAAGAGGATGTTTGGCTGAACTTTTAAGCTCATTAAAACAGCTTATAAGCTGTTCAATATTAAGTATTTAGGAGCTTACAAGCTGTTTTAAGGAGCTTTTAAGCTCAGCCAAACACCCCCTAAATGATACTAGTATTTTGTAGGCTCCCCATTCTTTATCTAAAAAGTTACAACTTATCCCAAAACCACAACTTGCAGCTCACATGCAACATACAGTATCCATTAAAGCAAAACTTGAACAAATTGTCAAACTAATGTAACATAAATGCAGGCTTTTACTGGATATGTTGTCAACTGTGAGCACAATGCATAACGAGAGTACCCTCAGACAATATTGAAATGTCAAAACACATATACAAGCCCAAAAATCACAGCCTTTACCCATCTATTTCCCAACTTAAGAGTTTCATATCCTATAAGCTGCTTGTACCTTACATTTTAAGGGGACCATGTTTTCCAACTTAAATAAGGCACTTGAATCACCAAAAAAGTTTAATTTAAAAGAGAGCTCTTTAACTTCAAAGGATCCACTAATTATCCCAGCTGTAATAGTTCAATGGAGAAAGAAATAAAAGCGAATTAGCAATGAAAGGAAATGCACATACCCATGAGAATCAATAACATTCCTAGAAATCTTCATCTTCTTCGTCGAACCAGTATACAGCTCTTCCAAACTACACATCAACGCATTCTCTACCGGCGATGCCTTCCTCAATCCTCCGGCGCCCGAAGTCTCCCTAGCCCCACCATTCATCGTGGTGCTCCTAAAATACCCATCTCTCCTACCGGCACCACTAGTACTACCACCAGCACCACCGGCATTCCCATTACTATTCTCCCCAAAAATCTCCGCATAAATATCATGAGCATTCCTCGGATTAAATCTGAAATTAGGGTTCGGATGCTGCTGATGATGATTGAAGTGAAATCCCTGGTTGTTCGCCCTCGTACTACGCGGCGGAGGTGGAACTTGGCCCGATTTGAGGCCTTCCTCGCCGTATAGATCGTAGATCTGGCGCTTCTGCGGGTCGCTCAGCACATCGTAGGCCTCCGAAATCTGCTTGAATTTGGCCTCGGCTTCCTGCTTGTTCGCATTCTTGTCGGGATGCCAAATCATCGCCAACCGGCGGTAGGCTCTCTTCAAATCTTCAACGCTGGCGTTGCGGTTAACTTTGAGGATGTTGTAGTAATCCACCCCCATTTTAGGGCTCCAACTTTCCTGCCCCGCCCTGTTTTACTGTATAATTGCGATGTGTGCCTGAGGCAATCGGAGGACTGGAAGGAATGAGGTCGTAAGAGCTCCGGAAAATGCGCGGCGGAGATCGGCGGCGGTTGACGGCGGAAGGAGAATCGACGGTGGTGGGTTGAATTTTGATGGAATTTATTTATGTTGCGAGTTTTAATTTCTCTTGATGGAAAGGAAGGTGACGACGTAGATTAGGGGGAGAGGGGAGGTGGGGTATGCGTAGGATTTAGTGGGTCCATTTCTTCCTGTAGGGCTACTTTTGTCATTTCATATAATAAATTCATTTGAGCTTTGCGAAATTCACCTTTTGGCGGTGTCGAGTGGCGGTGTCGATGGTAATATCGAAGCCACTCGACACCACTTCCACTCGATACCATCGGTGTCGATGCCGTTGTGAAAATTATCGATACCGATATCGATGGGGGAGGTATTGACATCGCTCTCGATCTCACTCTTTCCCTTTATTGGTCTACGTGGCGATAAGTCATTGGTCTGATTTTAATTTTTTTTTTCAGAAATTAACAAAAAAAAATCCTCAATGGTTACAATTTTTCCATCTCCTATAAATACCCCTTCAAACTTATTCATCCTTCACACAAAATTCCATTGTACACCTTCAAACTTCAATTAAAATTCATAAAAAAAAATTCACTCTTTTTTTCCACAAGCTATAAAAAAAATAATGCGTTGGCAGGGTGTGTTTTCCAATCATGAAGAGTAGGAGGAACGACGCCGTCGATGTATCGAGTTGGGTCAGTGAGCCATAGAGTTTTACCAACAAGCATACGGTAAAGATTCGTCGGATGACGAACCGGCTACGAGGACATCGGAATCGTGAGGAGGCCGAACAACACCTCCGACGAGATTATTTTGATGACCACCCTATATGGGGTGATGTTGTCTTCCGCCGGCGATTTCGAATGAGCAAGAAGTTGTTCTTGAGAATAGCTGAAACTCTTGAGAGTCGGGAGCATTATTTTCAGCAACACCCTGATGCCACCGGAAGATTAGGATTTCACGAGTGGGTGAAGTGGACCTTTGCTCTGAGGCAACTCGCCAATGGTGGATCAGCCAATCAGTATGACGAATATCTGCACTGTGGAGATTCAACGGGCAATTTGATTCTCAAAAATTTATGTCGGGCCATTAGATTAGCTTTCAGCGACCACTATTTGAGGCGGCCAAACGCCGATGACATCACCAGGATCACTGCATTGCACGAGAGGACGCACGGCTTTCCCGGGATGCTTGGAAGCATCGATTGTATGCACCGGGCATGGAAGAATTGTTCATCGTCTTGGAGAGGAATGTACACAAGTGGACGAAAGGGTTATCCAACGCTCGTCCTTGAAGTTGTCGCCTCCCAAGATTTGTGGATTTGACATACTTTTTTCGGTGTCGCCGGCTCTCTGAACAACATCAATGTGCTCAATCAGTCCCCCCTCTTCAGCGACGTCCTCAATGAGAGAGCGCCGTCACCTCAATTCACTGCAAACGGCCGCCAACACCACACAGGATATTATCTCGCCGAAGGCATCTATCTGAGGTAGGCCTCTTTGTGAAGATGCTCAATGGGCCAACAGATCCGAAGAGAGCCCGATTCGCTCGGATGCAAGAAGCTGCGCGTAAAGACGTTGAACGGACTTTCGGCGTCCTCCAACCTCGTTGGGCAATTATAAAGGTCCATGCTCGTTTGTGGTTTCGAGAACATTTATGTAACGTCATGTATGCTTGCATCATTCTGCATAACATGATCATTGAAGATGAAGGACCTAGAGCAACTCAATTCAATGTTGAATCGAGCGAATGGGGCGAAAGACACGTGAACAGGGCACCAGTTAATTAAGGTATGCCAGCACCACTCCACCAATATAATGAGAGACAAGCTCGGATTCAGGATGCACGTGCCCACGAACGTCTTATGGATGATCAGATTGAAGAGATTTATGCACGTTTCGGTCGACTCCACTAGTACTTCTTTTTTTTTTCTTAATTATTGTAATTTTATTTCTTAATTATTATATTTTTATTTTATTAATTAGTGCGTGTTTTATTTTTTTAATTGAATAGA
The DNA here is from genome assembly GCA_029490685.1 of Schizonepeta tenuifolia. Taxonomy (NCBI): domain Eukaryota; kingdom Viridiplantae; phylum Streptophyta; class Magnoliopsida; order Lamiales; family Lamiaceae; genus Schizonepeta; species Schizonepeta tenuifolia. The sequence goes on from CM055956.1 coordinate 89,518,376, forward strand.
ATTGGCGTTTCTTAATTTTGAATTTAATTATTAAGTTTTTTTTTATGTTATTTATTACAAATAAAAAAAATAACAAAATAAAATCTACTCAATCATTGCCAATGATTATAGATACTGGTATCTAACTCAATACCCATAGTGGAATTTTGCACCAGTATTTTACTCAACACCACCAATTATTGAAATCACACTTCCAGGCGATAGACCTAGTATCTAACTCAGTACCCGCTGTGGATGCTCTTAAGGCTGTGGGCAGCGACGCTCGCGCGCTGCCCCTGCAAGCACATATGGCGAGCACGCGCCCCACTGCCGAGCACCGAGCTCGCGAGCTCAAGTTCGATGGAGCGAGCTCGCGCTCTCCCAAGCTCGATGCCACGTGGTGACCACTGGTTGGTCGCCGACGTAGCTGTTGTGATCGCCAACGGTCACTATTCAATTTTTTTTAATTCCAAAATTTACACTATATATATCTATCTTCCCCCACCCACAAATCACACACTACACTCTCTATACTCTCTACATTCTTCTCTCTCAAATTTCTTCCCAAAACCGGCGGTCACCTTCTTCGGCCAACCCCTCCTCACCGGCGGTCATCTTTCCATTCAAAAAAAGAAAATGGATCCCAACGCAAATTTCAACTCCAATTCGTCATATGCCGACGATGTCGATCCAAATAGCTCCAACCCATCTCGTCCATCCCCTCGACACAATTTTTATTCTCAAATACCCCAACGAGATTTATTCTCATTAGGGCTGTCAAAATCGGCCCAAAATAACCCGGCTCGACGGGCTACCCCGACTCGCCCGAAGTTTTGGTCGGGCTAGGCTAAGATTTTAAGGGCCCAAAAAATATCAGGCCTACATGACCGGACCCGCTTGGCCCGTCGGGCAACTGGGCTGCAGGCCAAAAAAGCCCGACAGGCTTCGGGCCAAATAGGCTCCGCAGTTGATGTGGGATATTTATGCCATATTTATGTGTTATTACTAGTATTTTATGTTAGTGGCCCAATATCCTAAAGCCCAATTTCCTTTTATTAATTGCAATGGGCTCAATTTCTTAATTTAAAGATAGTTGACCTACCCAAATCCACAATTATACACACCCCATGCCCACAGCCAACTACCCTCAATAGATGTTGATAATTGTCATTTTGCAGAAATCTACGGGTCGGGTTGGCCCAAAAGCCCGTTGGCTCGTGTAGGGTCGGGCTAGGAATCAATTTTAACGGCCCGATGAAATTCCGACCTGGCCTGACTCGGCCCAAAAATGAGCATTTGGCTCGATGGGCCGGGCCCGACGGTTTTGACAGCCCTTATTCTCGTCGCCTCAATCCTTTGCCCCATAATTTTCCACGGCGGGAGCCTACGTTCTTCACTTTCCATCGGGTGCCTTTGCACCATTTCAAGGCTTCGGAGCCGTCAATGTTGCTGCCCCTGCGAACACCAGTTACCCTAGGCACCCCGCACCGTCGCTCGAAGATTTCAACTCGGCAGTGAATTTGGCCGAGGATGCCGATGAGGTTCAAGTCACGTCGTCGGTAAAGAAGAAGGGAAAGAAGGCGGTGACCTCCGGCAATGGTCGTCGTGGTGGCGGTCGTGGTAGTCGTGGTGGCCGTCGGGGAAGTGGTACGGCGGCAGTGGAGTTGGTGGATTCGTCTTCTGAAGAAGAGGATAGGTCGGCGGGATACACCGAGGCCAAGACCGAAGCCTTGGCTCGGTGTTGGGTCGACAAAGAGAACGAAGACGAGCGAAGATGGGAGCTAAACCACTTCGGCGCAGGATTCGGCGGCGGGGAGCACACCGCGGTCCACCACTCCACTTTCCGGCAGCGAATTTAGATCGGAGCACTCTAGTCGGCTCGACCGACCGATGGGTAGAGACAAGATAAAGGCGGCGGCAAGAGGGAAGGGAAAGGTCGGATCAAGCTCGGGAAGCTGTTCGGTAGCGGGAAATGTACGGGAGGAATTTGTTGACGTTGTGAAGAAAATGTCGCATCATATGGAAGAACTTACTAGGCAGCAAGACTATCATATCATCACGAGAAGCACCAACGGTATGGCACCGGCCCAGAAGTTGTTCCACGAGAACTATGTCAAGGAGTTTAAATTGAAATATGGTTGACCCGTTGATGAGGAGTAGTTTTTTTTTTTAATGTAGTATTTTAATTTTATTATAATGTAGTTTAGTGTAATATTCTTATTTTGTATGAAATGATTTTTTTTTAACATTAAACATCTTTTTTAATTAAAAAAAATTGCAACAAATTTCACTTCACAACTTGAGCGCGCGCTGGGCCCACCAAAAAGGGTAGCGAGCGCATATGGCAAGCTCGCTGCTGCTGTGAGCCTACGAATCTTCAATATTGATATTAGAGCATTCACAATAGTGGGTGATATAGCCCTACGGTAATGAATATTTTAATTGTATTTTAGTGGGTCTCGATGATTAATAGTTTTAGGGTGAAAAATCTACAATAGTGGAGCCCTAGCCCTAAGGTGATTATATGATTGATTTGAATTTAATTTTATTTTGTTTTGTTAATAATATTAAGAACAATAAAATACTACCAAATTGTATTGAAACTTTGAAAAATTACAATACAATTAATTATTTAAAAATATAGAATTAAAAATTACATATCAATATCTAAAAACTCGTATTTCTGCTTGAGAAATGTGCACACTTGACGGTGGTGCCTCAATTATTCCGACTCTATATCGCTTGTTTTTCTCGTGTAAATGTCGTAGGCCTGCTTGAAATCCGACGTAGCACACATCATGCCCATTTCTTCAATGAGCATACCGATTTTTTTTTCTATGCATCCACCTTCGGATTGATTTTCCCCTTTCTCTTCTTCGTCGCCTTGATGCCGCTCGGACGGGTTAACATCGAGCACACCTCATTTGTGGATGCAGAGTTGCTAGAATAACTTGTTTAGCCACCGTATGCACTAGTCTTCGAGCGCTTCGATTGGATTGAAGCATCCGGATTGCAAAATTTAGGAATATCATTCACGATCTCTCACGCCTTCCTAAACTTGAACTCCTTTCTTCTGTCGGCCTGATAAGCATCGAAGGCCAGCATGTAGAGTCGAGGTCGCTTTGCACACTTGCATTCTCTCTCTCGAACGCAACGTTGTCCTTGTTGAATTTAGTAATTTCCGTCTTAGCGCATGTCCATGACCGAATGGCTTCTTCACCGCGAGGTGGGGCGGTAGCTATCAACTCGTTGAAATTTTGGGAAATTTTTTCCCAAAATTTATCAATCTTTTGATAGTTTGAATTTACCGCATCAAGATCGATATCAACATCGCACTTGGCAATCCACTCAACTTCATCGGGAGTGTAGTTGCCGCTTTGACTTCCCTGGTTTGTCGAGGCCTTTCCCTTTGTCGGGGCCTTTTCCTTCGTAGTAGCCTTTCTCTTGCATCGACACAGTTCCAGCTCCCGATCCTCTCTTCTCCGTTCTCTTCTTGCTCCTCGGGCACATCGTCGTCATCGTTATTGAGGTTGATCCCTCTAAACTGTTGGTATGCTCCGGGCGGTGTCTGGAAAGATTGATAGCCACCGGACGGCGTGAAAAATTGGTGAAATGGACCTAACGGCGGCGGCGAAGGCGAAGGCGAAGGAGTGAAGTGGCTAAAGCCAGGTGACGACGACTACTGCCCAAATCCACCAAGAGGCTAAGAGTGTTGCCCAAATCCACTACTGATCGACGATGAGAACGGTGGATAACTGCTTCGGGTTGGGTGATTAATTGTCGTGTTGGAATTGGATTGGGCGATCGTTAAGAGGGACGAGGATTTTATTGAAATGATTAATAATTTTGGGAGTACCAATGGTTGAATTCATCATCTTCCATTTTTTAAGAACAAAAATTATTTAGAAGAGGATTTAGAAGGATTTTATAAGTGAGAGTGAAGGAGTAGAAAAGGTGTGAGTGTTGAAGGATGAATGGGAGGTATTTATAGGTTAAATTAAAAAAATAGTCGTTGCTACCTGTTGAGAATTAATATTGTGATGTTATTTTTTGTTTTTTATTTTTTTATCGAATTTATAAAAAAATTGAAAATATGAGAAGCCTCCGCGTGTCCCTCGCCCCTTCGCCCGCGCTCCTCCTCCAATGGGCGTCGCCCGTGCAGGGGTTGGTTGATCGGTGATCGAACGGGCTATCGCCCTTGCCATCGTCCGCCGCTGTGAATGCTCTATTAAATCCTCAAGTTTTTATTCTATTGTATTTTTTATGCCTTAATTTTTTATTATAGCTTCCAAAGTACTTTTCCTATATAATTATATAATTTCCTTCAAAAAAGTATAATTATATGATTAGTAACGAGAGATACTAATATGGGAAAGAGTATCCCCGAGTTAAAAAAAATAGAAAATTTGAAATCTCGTTGTAACACTGCATGTTTGGTAGGTAGTATTAACCCATGTTATATTATTTATATAGGTTTATGTATTGTTTGGTAGGAAATATTATTAATACTAAAGCCCTTATTTAGGGCAAAGCCCGGTTTTGTAATACAAAAATCTCTACTTAAATAATACCACCAGACCTTGGTATTATTTATATCATCTACAGTAGTAACATGTATTAATCTGACAAAAGACTACTTTACCCTCAATTCTCCTAATCTCTTCGTCTTCCTCTCTGTCGAAGACCGACTCCTGCACGATGGAATAAAGGGATTTCAACGAGGAATCCTAATCAGAATCAGAGTGGGATGATTTCTCCGCTGTCCGACGTCATAATGTGGGTGAACAATCTCAGCAGCGAAATACCAGAAGGCATTTGCATCAACGGTGGAAATCTTCAGACTCTGATTCTCAACAACAATTTCATTACCGGAGCTCTGCCCAAGTCTATCGTCAACTGCACCAATCTTATATGCGTGTCACTGTCCAACAACCATCTCTCCGGCGAAATCCCTCGAGATATCGACAACTTAGTCGAGCGGCGAGCCCAGGACGCCGATCCGAAGGCTATCTTACCACCATTAACGTCGGTGATGTTGATGAACCCCAGGCCGCCGACGTTACCAGTCATCTGGTAGAGAGTGGGCGGAGGGGAAGGCGGAGATGGCGGCGCGTACGGTTGGGTGGGTGGTGGATGGCCAGGTGGAATTGCATATTTGTCACCATAAGAGGAGAGAATATCGGTGATGTTGGTGGCAGCGACAAGAGAGAGGAAGAGGAAGGCGACTGAGAGTGGAAGAGGAGAGAGAGAGATGAGGTTTTTTATAGTGTTGTGGGAATATATATGATGGTCTTGTGTGTAATTTCTATGTTAGGGTACGGATAACATGGGAAAAGTATAAGTTAATCTTGATTTTAATATGGTGTACCAAACAACAAACTTTGACTAACATAATTCTTATATTTTCTAACAAACACACAAATACAATAATTTATCATATCATATCCATATTATTTATCTCTATATTATTTATCTCAATATTATTACTATATCCTACCAAACTAGCCCGAAAATTTATATGGCAAAACAAAAGAAAACCTAATACTAATATAGGGACACTTATGTGCATCGAATGTATCCCATACACCCATATTTTATTTGATCCGGTTTAACCGGGTCAACCCATTGACCATTTTTTTTTTAATTTTTAGAACTTTTTTAATTTCAGAAAAATTAAAAACAATTTTTGATTGGGAATTAATGAATTCTAATTGGTAAAATCTAAGGGGATTAAATTAATTAAATTCTAATTGAGGATTAATAAATCCGAATTAAAAATAATTAAGCAAGATTGAATTAATTAAACCCTAACTCAGAAATAATAAAGCCTAAGAAAATTAAATTAATTAAATCCTAATTGGGGATTAGTAAATCCTAGTTGGGTTAATTTTAAAAAAATTTGAAAAAAATAATAATTGGGCATTAAGTGCGGGTCGAGTTCCAAATCAAAAACCCGGTTGTATCCCATATAACTACACAAGTTTTTGCCATATATTGCCAAACAATAGTAAATTGATGGTCTCGGTGGTGTATGTGGGGAATATACCAATAGAGATTTTTGCTTAAAACTTGACTTTAATTTCTCGACAACTGTAAATCTCAGTTGGAGTAGTTACACAGTTAGGTATACAGTTGACTTCTTTGACTGATGGTCAAGTGTATGTTCGCTAACTGAGGTTTTAAGTGTGTTGCGGAAGTTTGGTGGAAAATAGTGTTAACTCGTTTTTATAGAAAATCCGATGCGATGGTTAAATACGCAAAAGCTTTTAGTGCAGTTTGTAAATATGTCGGAGTGTTAGTTCAAAGTTAGTTAATAAACATATACTTAAAGAACAAATAAACACAATGGAATTTTTACGTGGTTCAGAGTTGAACTCCTACGTCCACGATCAGCTTGCTTGTTGCTAATCCACTAAGTTGTTCGCACATACAACTCAAACGTAACCACTTGGTTTTCGAGTACTAAGCAACCTTGTACAGTTGATTTGCAGGTTCAACAAAACCTAACCTCTTTGTTTGTGGGTACAAAGAAACCTAGAACCTTTTAAACTTGGTTAAGATATGGAAAGGGTTTATGGAGGTTTTCCAACTATGAGAATCAACACACAACAAGTGGTGACTCTCTCGTCTAAATCTAAACTCTAGAAAGAGTACGAAGGCTTAGAAATAGTGTGGCTGAAACTCAAAGGCTTAATCAAAGAAAGGTTTTTCATGGAGAGCTAAGGGAGTGACGCTACCGTCGTTTAGTCACGTACAAAATACATTTATAATTCTCCTATTTTCCACTACCAAGATCAGCTAGCAGTAAGTATAGGTAGATTCCACGAGGAGTTGGTGTAGCTTTCTTTTTGGTCACGGGTCATCCAAAGGTTTAGGGGTTTGCACGGACTCGTCTTGGCCAAACAGGAAAATAAATCTAAACTAAAACATAAATAAAAGATAAACACAAACCTGGATTTAGGTGTTGAGTCGATTGCATACACAAGACGTCTTCATTGATGCAAGGATATATGGTACGTATATATGTCAACGGTTATATGCAAACAGCGTCACAGTCCAACTGTCACAATATCACGCCCACAGCCACGATCTGCCCAGCTCGTCCTTACTTCTGAGAATTAAGTGAAATCCCTAAACAATCCTCCTTACCTGCCCAACCCACCCCCCGAGGATCCTACAAAAGGGGTGTAGTATGGATAGGCAGCTTTGGGCACTAGATGAACCCGTTCCGGCCCTATAAGATAGGAGGATCCCGCTCCGACTTTTCACCAGCATCAGCGTACTTCATTCGGCTCCGCCCAAGTTCAACCTGAGATTAGCCGCCTTTAAAGAGCGTGAGGCAAACCTCTCCCGGTCCCCGTTGGTCTAAGTTACCTCCCTTTTAAGGAATCTGCCGCCCTCTAATTGTCCATCTGCAGTATGGTCTCTTGGCACAAACAGACTGCTTTGAAATCATTGCCTAATGCCCCGGGAACACACATACATATAGCTTTTCCCTTGCCCAAATCAACATTACGATTTAATGCTTATGCAGCGTCGTCATCTTGCCCAAACACAGATTTGTATAACTACCTAGGCATAAAGTAAAGAATAAGAAAAGAAAGAACGAAATAGAAAAAGAACTGTAATTAAAATAAATTCGAACGACACCAACATCGCCGACAACAAAGTGCAAAAGTTAGTTTGCCCCCGAAGGGGCAAACTCTCGAACAAAAGAAAGAAAACCCTAGACTAAAAAAGATAAGAAACTAAAAGATTTAAAGATAAAGAAGATACATATAGCTTGCTATCTAGGAGTATTTTTAGATGTGAAATTCGTGGGTCTTGGAGGCTCAGCCCATTAGGTAAGTTGATAGCAGCTAGGTTTGGGCGAGCTGCCAGCTGTCAATCTTTCCAGCAGCTTCTGTTTGACCAAGAGACTTTTCTTATTTAGCAGATTTGATATGGACGAATCTTCATGGATAAAGAAGGAATTAATTCCTTCCTTGTTGGCTACTTGGATAAGGTTGATCTCTTACTTGCTCTGCACTCTTCCCTTGTAAAATTAATCTCTTTCTTTCACCACACTCTTTCTCTATAAGCTGGACTGTCGCAGACCTCCATGCCCAAGACGTGTACTCCTACTTTTCTTATGTGCTCTGCCTTACGCCTTGGCCTTTTTACATCTTCTTGCCCAAATGACTTGATATCGCACGGTACTTGATTTGGTCAGGTTGTGAAGCGAGCAACTTTAGTTCTGAATGTCTGCTTCCTTGGCCAAGCTGCGAGCATCATTTCCTTGCCCAAAGTGCTTCGTATCTACGCCCAAAATGTCTTTTGCGGATTTGGTCATTTCTTGTCCTTTTCTGCCCAGTTTTGTCATGGTTTGTCCTGTAAGTCCCTGCCTTCACAATGTGTCCTCCCAGACACTAAAGACAAACAAAAATACACAAAACGACTCGATCTAGACCTAAAATAAGACTAAAAAATCATATAAAATTTGGTTTCATCAGAGAGCTAAGAAAGCAATAAGCTTGGGGAAAATTTCTATCGCTTGAATGCTTCAATCTTGAGTGTTGTTTGCTCGTAGTAGTTTCAGTGGAATCTATATCTTCATGTTGATAGTGAGCCTCTATTTATAGGCGGAGATGTCGACCTAGCCGTTGGAAAGAGTCATTTGGCCCCTGTCATGAAAGCGATAGGCTCTTCTCATAAGTTTGCAGACTTTTCTAAAATGGCAACTGCAAAGCTTGCTTTCGAACTGCGCAACTTCTTTGTTTGCCCGTCAAACTTTTACGTGATCTTGTGATGTTTGAATTTGAATTCTGATCCAAGTCTTTGCTTCATCTTCTTCTCACTTAAGAATGCCACGGTTTTGATCACAGCTGAAGAGCTAACTCAAGTTCCAGAGTCAACTGATGTATCTTGTGACTTGATCATTTGAATTTCATCTTCAACTTTCTTCTCAATTCGAGATCAATAAAGATGAAATCTTTATGCTTAAGTAGTGACCCTATTTAAAAGACTCTAAGGCACATCTACTCGCTTGAAGTCAGTTGAACTTTGGTATTAATCAAAACTTTACTAATTTTCTCAACATAAATATTACTTTATTCATAAACAACATTATCTGAGCTTGATTTATTAATTGTTTGAAAGTGATGGAATAGCATGATTACTGTAGTTAAAATAGATCTACAAATTTTCTTAATTTGGATATCAGAAGATTATCAGAATGATCTATGGAAATTCTCTATTTGACTCAACTTAAAAAATGAAAAATAAACAATAGAAGTCTTTATATGGAGTATTTGGATATAAATAAAAATGATTTCTCCATACATGGGTTTTCTTTTAATAACACTAGTATTGCGCTCACACGATGCGTGAGAATCGTCTCATCTATTTATTATATAAACGAAAACGACTCTACGTTAAAAAAATCCTATGTGGCACCCCTCATATTCCTCCGTTCCTATTTATTTAAATTCTCAAATTTTCTGAATTTAAAATCAATATTTATCATATTATTATTATATATATTATATGTATATATATGACATGGAAACAAAATCTTAATAAGATCAAATCTTCAAAATCAATATCTATCATATTTAATATATTAAAATATAGGAATTGATGTATAATTTCATACACTTCAATTAATTTACATCTATATATTTGTTGATTAACACGTCTATAATGTATTCTCAATAATGAAAATCATTGTTTAATCCAAGAGTACAATACTATATATATAAATGTAATAGTCAGAATCAATTAGCCATAGAAATATTGTAAATTGTAGTAGATATTAATATTATGTAACAATATACGGAATTTAATGATTCAAGTCTATTGAAAGAAGTAGAGTATTGGTATATGTGTTATAATATTTGTCAGTACAAATTATTATTATATTTAATATTTAAATTATGGTTCTAACTGATCGTTCTTGTGATCTTTCTTTAAGATTTTCAATCTTCTTTTATCGATAAAAGTTATATTTTAAATAAAATTACGCGTGTTCTTGATTATTTAAATAATTTATAAATTTTTAAATAAATTCAAATAATTAACGAATAATATTATACGGGTTAAGAACGATGGCGAATAACACAATTACTTTCTAATTAATTTTTGATTAGATTCGCGGTCGACGGGACGATTCTGTCCTGGAACTACAGGGGTAGACCTAAACTAGTGGTTCAACTTTTTGTTTTATAATTATGTTAATTTCAAGAACGATGGCGAATAACACAATTACTTTCTAATTAAATTTTGATTAGAATCGCGGTCGACGGGACGATTCCGACGTGGAACTGCAACGGTAGACACACCGATTCTAAAATAACTCTTAAGCTCAAACTTTCAGCTTCTTAGGAAGAGAAGGAGACGAGAGAAGGAGGTGGTGTTGAGAGAGAGAAGAGAGATAGGTTATGAATATTATTATAAGGGTTAACAGCGAGAAGGAATAATAAAATTACTTTAATTAAATTTAGATTAGAACTGTGGTCGACGGGACGATTCTTACCTAGAACTGTAGAGGTAGATGGGCAGATTCCAAACCGGCTGTTTAATTTTAAAAGAATATTATGTTAGCATTTTTTTGAATACAATTAAAAGCTAAAGATTTTCACAGTAAAAAAATTCTATCACCATTATCTAATAATTTGATAATATTATTAAATGATAAAATAAATTCTCGTCGATTTTTCGACGGGTTATACGCTAGTATGTTACAATACGAAAGAAATTTAAAGTAAATACAATTAATATACAAAATTTAATAAGAGTCAACTACTAGAAATGTCACTATTATAGTAGTAAAAACACAATAGTTGTCTAAAAACTTAATTACAATAATAAAGGCCAACATTTCTACTTTCGAACCAAAATACATTACTTTTAACCGCCCTTAAAGTTTAGTGAAGTACGATTTTGTAATTTCGTACCTACCACCACCATCATAGCGGCAACGATACACGATATAGAAATTTCGTGACATTGTACCACAGTCGACCACCCGTTTCGCCACCGCCACCGCCACCACCACAACGGCAATATTTGATTTATTGAAATATCGTACCATCGTAGCATTCTATCAATATGATTTATAGAATTTCGTAACATTGTGCCACCGCCGGCCACACGTTCTGCCACCGCCACTGCCATCACCGCGGTCCATGACGATGATATACGATTTATTGGAATACCGTACCATCATAGCATCGTACAATACAATTTTTGGAATTTTGTAACATCGTACAATGGTCTGCCACCCAATCCGCTACTGCCACCGCGACAACAAGGTACGATTTATTGGAATATCGTAGCATCGTACAGATACAATTTATGGAATTCCATAGCATCGTAACATCGTACCACCATGTGACACGGTGGCGAGGTATAATTTTTGGAATTTCATACCATTGTACATTACGAATATTATCATTTGAAACACGAAAGCATTATATGCTTAATATAATTTTACAAATTCATACCAATCATAGCAATTTCAGCAATGTACGCGAGTACGAATTGATAAAATTGTTATGGCGTACCAGCACGAAAAATACAAAATCGTATCTGAGTATAAGGAAGGAAAAACCCAAAATACAATCAAATCGAGAAAATAAATCAAATTAAGCCGAAAAACATGCACGAAATATTCTCAATCGTTCATTTATTTAAAACACAAAAACACAAGATGCTCAGTACGATTCTATGAGTTCATAACAATCATATCGTTTTTGTAACTTCATGCCTAAATTAAACAAATTGCAAAATATATTCAATAAGCGCATATTGTCGTAAATGGTTTACAAATAAGAAATTATAGCAAATTATTTACAAATAACTATTTTTCATTCATTAATTCCTAGTTCTTAATCCAACGAAATCAGTAAAATCCTTACAAACAAATCGTACCAAATAACTAAAGCACGAGTTATTGCTAGTACGAATACAATCATTTCATAGCGTCGGGTTTTGACAGCAAGCTCCATGAATCAACTCAAAAGCACGAAAATCGCCCAGAAAATCAACCAAAAAACCCCCAAATTAGCCATAAATCAACTCAATTACATAATAAAAAAAACACCAAAAACAGTTTAACACCCTCATAAATCATTGAATAAAAAACACAAAAAGCCCTAAATCAACAAAATTTCAGAAAAAAAAAAAACAAAAAACGAAAAAGTTCAAACAAATCTAAAATCCCAAAAATTCAATATGAATAGCAAAGTTTGAGTAAAAATTACCAAGAATCGAAGATGGAGATTCATGGTGCGAAGATGCAGATTCACATAAGGTGGATGAGGAATCAAAGCGGCGGAGAAGGAAAAAAAGAGCACGGCCATGACAAAGAAGGAGATGAGCGAGACGACGGCGGAAAAAGAGAGGAGCGAGGCGACCTCAAAGGAGAAGATGAGCGAGACAGCGGTGTAGACCTAGTTTTCTAGAGTGAGAAAGCACAAAGAGAGAGAGAGAGAATTTGAAATTGAATTCACGCAAGAGAGGATATGAGTATTTTGATCTCAAAGTGCAGATGTTGGCCTTATTTATTGTAAATTAAGTTTCAAGACAACTATTGTATACAATAGTGGTCTTATGGATGAATAAACCAATGTTTTAAAAACCGGACCAGAGATCGACTAGGTGAGGCTTCCGGGTCATGGTTCTACCGGTTCAACCGTGATTGAACCGTTTAATTGAACCGTTCAATAAATAAATAAATATATTAAATAAATAAATGGTAAGAAATATTGTTTTTAGGTTAAATAAATGATAAGTATTAAAATTTTCAAAATTTGTAATTAATAAAATAAAAATTCATCATAAATATATATTCAAACTCATAATATATAGTTATATAGTATTTTATTTTTACATGTATTTATTATAAATTATATATATTGCAAAAATAATTAAGAATCGAATAGAGAATGAGAGCTAAAATTGGAGTTTGGACATGTTTTATAGTCTTTAGAACTAAGTATAATAATAATTGATGGTCCCGAAACGAGTTACTGGTGTATGGGGGGGGGAATACACCAGTTGGGATTTAAAAAAAATCAACCCTTAAAATTACTTCAACCGAGTAAAACGGACTCAGTTGGAATCTCACAGCTGAGTAAGCAACCTCAGCTGGAAGAGTGCGGATGTGCGGAATGTGGTGGAAAATTAAACTCGTTATAAACAACTCACGCTTTTAGTGCAGGGTTGGTCAACAACCAAAACAGTTGAGAATGCTCAGATATGCAGATTTGTATGTCGGTTAGATTGATCAGATAAGAATACAATAAGCAACTGAATGAAAACAAACACGAACACACAGGATTTAACGTGGTTCGGAGATAACCCTCCTACGTCCACGGGGAGTTGTGAGTCCACACAACTCTGTCCAAGTTCTTCTGGACAAACCACACAGCTTACCCGGGCTGTGCAACCGTTGCAATAAGTTTACGAGTACTTATCAACCTTTACAGTTAAGTTTACGGGTACTTAACAACCTATGTCAAGTTTGCGGGTACTTGACAACCTAACTACTCAATTACAGGAAGAGTAGGGTCCTAAACCTTTTCAGGTATAAAAGATAAGGTTCCAACTAACAGCTCGAACACGAAGTGAGCTGGGATCTAACACTCTACGAACTCTCACAAAATGATGTTCTCAAGGTTTGATCTAAAGACACTCAGACACAATCTAATGCTCTAGAACTCTCAACAAGTGATGTTCTTAGAGGCTAAATCTAATTCAGCTCGAGTAAGGAATATAGTTCTTTCTTTCGCTCTGTCTCGTCTCGTGTGTCTTCTCTTGTATATCTTCCGCTCTACTCTCCAATGAATGGAAGCCTCTATTTATAGGCGGAGAGAATCAACTAGCCGTTGGAGGAGCTGTTGATCTCTGTTCTTTGATAGCGATGGCTTGTCTCTCATCTCTGCAGACTTTCCCGATATGGCATATGTGCTCTTCTGCTTTCCATCTGAGACAGCCTTGTGTTGGGCCAAATGGGGTAATGACTGAACGGTCAAACCCTCATGTGACTTCCTTTTGAAATTCAACTTCAAACCTTTCTGACAGTCAACCTTGGTTAGTCGGTTGAAAGTCTTGATCTTTATCTGAGTGGTCTTCAGCTGATGTTCTGTCTGAACCGTTGAACTCTCAGCTGACTTTGAACTTCATCTTGTTGATATTAACTGATTAAGTTTACAACTGATGTTCCAACTAGAACGCTCAGTTGTCCTTCTTGTATTTAGTCAGTTGGGTTCGAACTCTCAGATGACTTTCTTTTCTTCTGATGTTCTCTTCCTCTCTACTGCTTCTCATCTGATGAACGCTCAGTTGGTTTCCTTCACAACTGATGTTCTGAAGACTTCCCCTTGTTTCCATCTGATCATATGAACTCTCAGTTGTCCTTCTTCACAACTGATGTTCTGTTTGAGTGACGCCTTGTTGCCTTCTTCAGCTGGAGACCTGTAAAGATAAAATCTTAACTTTGCTCAAACAGCGAGCCTAAATTCTAACATTAGGTTCTGGCAACATCTACTCGGTTGGGGTCAGTCGGTTTTGGAATTCATCAAAACTTATACTAATAAATATCCCAACAATAATAATAGTCAAATAAGTAACAAATGGCTTGTTGGTGGAGTGGTAATTGTTTAGAGGTCTCGTATTCAATCCTCCTATCTACCAACTTTAATTTTAGGTCAACAAAATTGACTCGGGCGGTTTTCAAAAACCGGCACCTGTTTCCAGTTCTTTTGGTTCCGGGCGGTTTTCACCGGTTCAACCCGATTTTACCGGTCTTGACCCATTCCGGGGCAATAGGCACTAACCCGACCGGTACCAGGTCCAGTTCCCAGTTCAACCGGTTGGACCGGTCGGTCCGGTCCGGGTTTTATATCATTGGAATAAACTCAAACAACATTCAATACTTTTTCAATAATGTCACATTTTAATTTTTGGCATATTGGTTGACGTCGTTTTGGTCTTGAGAAATATGGATATTAATCGCATAATATATATAGTGAAAACTCAAAATAGTCATTTCTCAAAAGAAAAGATGAATTATGCCACTTACAAATTAAAAGTGTTCAACTAACACTTTATACTCAAACTACCCCTTAAGACTTAAAACCTTTCTACCATCCGATTCTTTCATACACGAAGACTAACTTTCGTTTATGAATCTTCTGGCGGTGGTAGGATTCAAATTAAAGTTAGTCTTCATGTATTCTCATTAAGGGTGTTTTAGTTTTTTCCAAAATTAAAGTGACATTTGGAGTGTTTTAATTTATGTGTGACATTTTGTACTTTTTTCTTCAAAAAAGTGACATTTTCCAATATTACCTCATCGGTATATCATTCTCCAACCCGTTTTCACCACCATAATTGGTTACCTCTTACGATTGTCGTTTTTCCTAAGTGCATTTCTTGCTTCGACACCCACCATGTTGAGCCACATTAACTCAGTAACATTGCTTCCCTCAACAAAGCTCCTAAATATTATGCTAAAAGATATTCTTCACCCAAAACAGCTCCTAAATTCACACAAATATATAATAAAAAAATTAATTTTCATTTCGTTTATTTTATTTCGGAATGTGTAAAATTTTCATCTAATTTATATGGATAAAAATAAATAACTTTTTTTTTTTATCTTATAATATGAATCTTGATTAAAAAACTTATTGATACAAAGTGTTCACAATCATATTAAAAAAATCGAATGTTCTTTAAAATGTGCGCTTTGATTATTTCGTTTAACCACCGCACTAAATGACTCCCGAATAATATGTTCCTTATAACTTATTCAAATGTTAATGAAATCTCTATTTAAAAGTAATGCGTCCAAAAACCAACGCATTATGAACTCAAATTACTCAACACATAATGAAACAAGAATTGCTACATGCTTTACTAAACCTTTGTTGGATAGATCCAATCAACTCCGAGACACTGAATAATTCTTCCCAAAATCCTGCAAGAGAAAGGGACCAAAGTGTTTCTAACGAACCCTCTCCGACGCTCAAGTCAGAATCTGAGATGGAAAGAGTGTGTGAGTGTGCTTTGTGTTGAATATCTGAAAGCGAGTGAATGAATGTAATGTGTGATAGGTTTTTGGCATTTATCTATTTATACTCCCATTATTTGCTTGGGAATGAAGCAACAAATTAGTTAGGCTCCAGCTACGTCCTTTACACGCATCACTATTTCATTTGTTGACTAAACTACGTACTGTCCGACAAACCTGTGCGCCTAGGAATAAAGTATCCCCTCCTAGATGTTAGGTGCACATTCGTACGAATGAGACCTCACTAGAGACCTCGTCAGCTCTCTGTAATTTTCAAATTAATAGCAGTTGCTAAGCTCCACATGTCTTGAGCTCTATCTCTCAAGAGACCTGATATGCTTACATCGTATCAGCGTTAATTTTATATTTTGATAAGTTAATCCTTATGCTCTAGTTTTACCGAGTTATCCGAGGACCAGCTATACTTTCAGGTCTCTTTTTATATGTCATATCAATTAGAGCATCCCAACAATGCTCTATTATAGCTCTCAACTCTATTTTAGAGGCCATTTTTCCTCCAACAATACTCTATTCCTTTACTCTATAATAGAGAAATGAATAGTATCTCTCTATAAATAGAGGAACACTATTCATTCCTCTATAATTTTCTTTTTGTTTTTCCTTTTCTTTTATTACATTTAGTTTATAGTAGTACTTCATTAAACTATGACATGTAATTATATTTAGATATTAGATTATATATAGTATATTAAAAATATTTGGCATATAAAATAACTAATAAATTTCAACAACATTACAACAACATGAGTACTAGATTCCAACAACATTATAGATATGAAAATTAAAAACTAGATTCCAACAATATTAAAGATACGAAAATTAATATAAGGTTATAATGTGTAAAATTAAAGAGATAGTAATTTTTTTGAAAATAGAGTAAGAAGTAGAGCAATTATTGGAGATGATGTGTTATTTCTTCTCTATAATAGAGAAGAAATTTCTCCATTATAGAGAATCTCTTGGAGATGCTCTTAGAATTGCATGATAAAAAATAAAAATTCAATCAACAACAAATTTCATGTCTATTAATACAATCACTCACCCAGATATGGTCAATAAAAGATTTTGACTATGAGCGCAAATTAAGAATGTGATATGTGGATAAAATTGGTTTACAAAATTCTAGAATTTATAGATAAGAAAATAGTACTATAAAATTAGAAAATATATTACTCCCTGCGTTCAGGAATAAGTGTCCACTTTGTACTGGACACGAAGATTAAGAAAGCTGATAAAATAAAAGTTGGTGGGGTAAAAATTAGGATGTAGGGGTAGTGAGATAATGACAAAAAAACAGTGGTAATGACAAAAAAGAGGTGATATTGATCAAAAAGTAAGAATAAAGTTGTTGGGATGATAAAAAGATAAAAATAAAGTTGATGTGAGGTGAGGTCCTAAATGACAAAGGGTAATAATATTGGGTAAGTAAAAAGAGTAGTGTTATATAAAAAGGCAAAGTAGACACTTATTCACGAATATGATTACTGTCCCAAAGTGGACACTTATTCGTAAACGGAGGGAGTATAAAATTTAAATTTTTGCCACAAATTATGATTTTGTAACATGCGGTATTAATTAGTTGATTAATTAATATTAATGAATAATTAGAATTATACCATCACAAAAATTATTTTCAAAAATAGAATATTAAATAAAAAAACTGAAAAAAATAAAAGTTTCTATAAAAAGCAAGCCGGTCTTACTATTAAAGATATGAAACATGTTCACTAAAAGTTTACTTAATTAATAACAATAATGCGAAAAAAACATAAACCAAACACAAAAACTTGTGCTAAAAAATTATAAACCTTATTGTAAATCCCATTTCCAATCAACAAAAATTCAACTATGATTTTAACAAAAGGCACATTAACATATACAAATAATAAACAAGACCAAAATACGGACATAGCGAAAAATATACAAGATGTAACACAAAAACACGAACATCTCTATATCAGGTTACATACCCTACCAACATACCGAAACTTCGATACATCACCTAGTAGCCCCAAAGAATGAAACCATGAACCATGAAAGAACCGAAGCTCCTTCACTTGAGAAGCTTCGGTTCTTCAATATTGAGTCGAGCAAGGCGAGGCCCGCTCGGCTTGAAACCTAGCAAGAGAGTAGTATGACCAGTGATAGTCATGCGAACCTTTTAAACTACAACAGTTTGACCAGTGAACCCATCCTGCAGTTGCAGAGAGCCATCTTTCATCAGATTAAGGCTTAAGCTCTTGAACCTCTCTCTTGAATACTGTCGTGACGCCTTTCTCCAGTCCGTCCCCGTCTTCATCATTGCAACAAACTCGTCGTAGCTAATCCGACCGTCCTGCAAGAAGAAAGCAATTTTGAAGGTAAGTGGAAGTGAGAACCACAGAAGAAGAATCATAGTGAGTTTGATTCTTCAAAGGTTTTGAGTAAAAAAAATTGGAACCTTGTCAGTATCGACTTCACGCATTATGTCGTTGAGGACATCAACATCTGTGTCTCCAGATTCATCGGCTAGAGCTTCTCGTAGTTCGTCTAGTTCTATGTAACTGCTCCCATCTTTGTCAAAGAACATAAACGCTCTGCGGAAATGCTCGTCGTTTTCCATCCTCTGCAAGTGGATGGTGACTGCAACGAACTCCCCGTAGTCCAGTACTCCGTTTCCATCTACATCAGCCTATTGATATCATTCTATTAGGACTTGCTACGAAATTAAATATACCGCAGATGAATTAGCCTCGAAACGAGCAAATTGAGAGTTGTGATTCTTACCACATCCATGAGCAACTTCATCTCAGGCTCAGCAAGCTGAGAACCCACTTTCCTCAAACCAGTTTTTAGTTCATCAAACGAAACCTTCCCATCATTGTCGGTATCCATCAAAGCGAACATATCTCTGATGACTTCTATCTCTTCAACGGACAGATGTTCTGCTATCACCTGAGGAGAATTAACCGTTAAAGACGAAACACAACAATATTAGAGTAAAAGTCTGCAGTTGCAACGAGCACAAGATTATGTATATGCTATGCTTACCCGCAATGCTCTCTTTTTGAATCTATTCATGCAAGAGAACTGCTTCAGTCTTGCCCTTACTATATCTCCGAGTGGAACGTTCGAAGCTTTTTTTGCGTTCTGTATCCATGGATGATCTAACAAAGACAACAAAGGAGACAAGTATATCAACCAATATGCAGCTAAAAGATCATCTCTGTTCTCTCTCATCTCCATTTCATATATTGCATTTAGTTAGATAACCACTAAAGTGTAATTTCTGATCATTAATAAATTAGATAATAAATCACAATCTAGAGATACACTGAAAATGAAGATGGACAAAACTATAGTCATGTTCTTGAAATTAACACAACTGATTCGTAAAATAGAACCAATGCAAAGAAACTATCATTTCTTCATTGTTAATGCCCCAAAAAAAAAAAAAAAAAAAAAAAATGTTATTGCTCTTACTACACTAATAGCACTTGCTTTTTCACATTCTAAATCTAAAAGAAATACTATTAAAGTTCAGAACTTTGCATGCTTGATGCATCTTTTCCTCTCTAAGCATGAAGCCATCATCATTTACAAGAAAGAGAATCACATGCCACCACCATTCTCTTACATCATCACTACTTTTTCAAACATACATGTTAAAGAAAATAAACTGTAATTAACACAACAAAACTTACCAAGAACTTGCTGGGATGTCAAACGCTTTTTCGGGTCAGGCTCCAACATCTGCCTAACAAGATTCTTTGCACTTTCAGAAACTTGAGGCCATGGCTCCCTCTTGAAATCAATCACTCCTCTCAGGATTGCCAGTGCAACACCTTGCTCAGTTTCTGAATCACAGTTTTAGAATAAATAAACTCAACAAGACAATGTAAAAGCGCATGAGCTAAGTTGGGAGGAGGAACAAGTACCTGCCCAAAAAGGAGGAACTCCACATAACAAAATGTAGAGAATCACTCCAGCACTCCAGATATCTACTTCAGGCCCATAATTTCTCTTCAGAACCTCCGGTGCCATGTAGTATGGACTTCCGACAATCTCGGAGAACTTCTCACCTGATTCAATATCATTTTCATTTCTTGATTAATGTACTGCCCAGAAAACACAGAGAAAGAAGGAGAGAAACAGTTTATGGTAGAGAGAGAAGCTCCCGCCAGATATAACATGATTGGATTCATGAGAGAGAGATTTGTAAGATGATAAGGAGTGTAGATTGAAGATACACAATTCCATCATCAAACAGCATAATTACTTACGCAAAAACCAGTAGTAATAATGGAATGTAATTAAAAAATCATTGTTAACTCTCAAATTACTGTAAACTCTTCTCCTACACGGAAATAATAGAATATGGGTTACAAAACTTTCTAAAGAATTCCTCCAAAAAAAAAAAAAAAAACATTCTAAAAAATGAAATGCTTTAAGAAGAAAAAGAAAGCCCTGATAAAAAAGCTTTCAATCACAACTCCCCCGCCCTAACACCAAAAACCCCCAAAATAGGAGCGGGGGGGAGACTAATTTGTAAAGATGAAGGGGGGAGAGAGAGAGAGAGAGAGATTCTCTCACCGGGCTTGAAAAACACCGACAAGCCAAAATCAATCGCTTTGAGAGCAGAATTTTCCTTCTTATTCGCGAAGAGGAAATTCTCCGGCTTCAAATCCCGATGCATAACCCCATGCTGGTGGCACATCCTGACCACCTCGGCGATCGTCCTGGCCACGGCGGCCGCCGCCCTCTCGCTGTAGTGGCCGCGCGCCACAATCCGATCAAACAGTTCCCCGCCTTCGCACAGCTCCATCACCAGATGCACCGCCTCGCTGTCCTCGTACGTGGCGCGCAGCTTCACCACGTTGAGGTGGTCCGGCAGGCTCGACATGATGGCAACCTCGCGGCGGACGTCCTCTACGTCGACGGCGGTGCGCAGCTTCTTCTTCGAGATCGACTTGCAGGCGAGCGCCTCGCGCGTCTCGCGGTCGGTGCAGAGGTAGGTCACCCCGAACTCGCCGCGGCCGAGCTCGCGGCCGAGGATGTACTTGTCGGATATTTTGGTGCGGGGGATGAAGTCCTTCAGAACGCGGATCGGCGAGGGGGATTGAGCGTAGGGATTTGGATGGTGCTCGCGCGCTTTTTTTCGGGGTTTAGGGGTGGGCGGGTCGACTTCGGCGGCTCGGATGCAGGCGTTGCAGTTTCCCATGGTGGAAGAGCTAGTGGTAGTGGTTGTGGTGGAGGGGAAGCGGAGACGCCGCCGTCAGCGGTGGTGGGAGGTGGTGGTGGAGGAAAGCATGGTGGAGAGAGAGAGAGAGAGAGAGAGAGAGAGAGTGTCTTGAATGAGAAAACGCGGGTCAAATTGGAGAAAATATTGGCATTTGAATAATCATTTTTTTGTTTAAATTTTTTTATCGATTTGATTTTTTACTCCTAAATTAATCAGCCTTTTCTTATTAATTACAATATGTATTTAAAACAATGAAATTTTCTTGTGTTGGGCGATAGAGATAGGGATAGGATGGTGTAAAAAGTCAACATTTGTTTTTTCACTTTGATGCTACGAAGGCAAATTAAAGGGATGGAAAAGGCAAATAATTAAATAAAGACTAAGAAATTAAATGTAAATTAAGCATGTTTGCTTGATAGCTTTGATTACCAAGTCATCCAAATAATGACACCTACCAACCACTTGCATTATTGGTTCAAAACCCATCATCAACAAAAAAAATAAAATATTTATTTTTTTCACACTCTATATTTATATTAACAAAAGTAGTATAGAATAATTTATCCTACTGTGAAATCCATAAATTTAATCACAAAACTTACCTATTACTATTCACCTTTTTTTTTTTCTTAGTTTAGTTGCGTAAACAACCAGTAATACTTTATCAGCAACGGAACCAAATAAAATACCTATTTTACAGCTACTAATTACCCAAGAAAATAAAGACTAGTTTCACTAAATATAAGTAAAATTACTTTATATATTTCCAATTTCTGCTCAACTATCTATGTTCTTTTTTTGATGGGCTTTGATTTAAAAAATGTAGAAAATGGTTGCTCATTCAAGTAGTTGTTTGATGAGGTTGTTAACCTATTACACTTTCTTTTTCTGGCGACAATTTGGTCTATATTACCTAACAATTGAAAATCCATTTTCTGGAATGTTCTTTTATTATACTATATACATGTTTTTCATTCGCCTGGTTTGACGTTCATAAATAAGTAAGTACTATGAAGGAATTACGTAGAAAAGCTAAAAGGCGACATCTTCGTAAAGTTTGCGCAATGAAGCCAATAATACGACAATGTCTCACGTCATATACAATCGTCTCATTTTATTAAATAAAATCTGCAACTTGAGCTTTCTGTATTGAAAAATGCCACACAAAACATAGGAAATGGCTAATTGGCTAAGGCTGCTTGCAGCGGCGCGCGTGCAAGCGTGATCGAGCAAGCGCGAGTCTACTGCCGAGCGTGGTGCTCGCGAGCGCGCGCGCTAGTAGCTTTTCAAACACCTGGTGATCGCACAACGATCATCAGACGACTGTTGGCGATCGCAACGGTTAAAATTCAAAAAAAAAAATTATCATTAATTTTT
Organism: Schizonepeta tenuifolia; assembly: GCA_029490685.1. Classification (NCBI taxonomy): domain Eukaryota; kingdom Viridiplantae; phylum Streptophyta; class Magnoliopsida; order Lamiales; family Lamiaceae; genus Schizonepeta; species Schizonepeta tenuifolia. Next base: position 89,541,031 of record CM055956.1, read on the forward strand.
CCCCTATAAATACCCTCTTCACCTCCCTCAAACATCACACATCTCCTTCTCCATCTTTCAATCTCTCTCAATCGGCGACTTCGGCGATCTTCCCGACGATGGCACCGCATCCCTACACCGATGGCAAAACATTGGAATTGGCGCGAACGTGGTTATACGTCCATAATGGCGGCAGCAGCAACAGAGCCGTTTGGACGAGAGTGGCGACTCGCTACAACGCGAATCGTCCACAATACTCGGCGTAGCGCAACTCGACGCAGTTGCATCACCACTGGCACCGAGTCAAGAGCAGTTGCAGGTTATTCCACGATGAATCGGAGTACCCGCGCTCAAGTTCCGGCCGGCATCACTGAGGAGATGGTGCTGAACTCGACGCTCAATGAATGGGTGTCCATGCACGACGAGGCGTTCAAGCATTTGGCAGTTTGGCACCTCGTGAAGGATATGCCCAGTTTTTTTACCGAGTAGCATTTTTTTTTAATTATGTCACTGTATTAGGGTTTTTTTTTATAATTATGCTTGTTTTAATTTAGTTATGGAAGTTAATATAATTTATTAGTATTTCATTGTTCAATAATAAAATAAAATAGTCAAAATAAAAATTAAAAAGTATAAAATCAAAATAAAACAAAAAAAAATTAGCGAGCTCATCGTTGCAACCCTAGCAAACGCACGAGCTCACTATGACGTGGCATGTGAGTGAGCGCGATCACCACAATCGCCGCTGCTCACAACCTAATTTTACTTTATTTTTCTCGATTCATAACTACTTCCCCTGGTTATTAGTTCATGTGGATTTTGTTTAAAATTTGGCAACGAGAAGTTGGTGGAGTCAACACGATATCATACTCCCTCCGACGACCGACCCATTTATATTGTCATCCTTTCATTATTTAGGTGTCTCACTCATATGATCATTTTTTAAATAAAGAAAGTTTTAACCCTTTAAAATCCTTCAAAAGTGATGGGATATATCACTTTCTATCTTTTTACCTTTATTATGAATCTTCGTGCCGAACACTAACATGACAATATTAATGGGTCGGAGGGAGTAAGAAACAGAAAACAAAAGAAAAAGAAAATGCAACATTGTCCTTATCATCAATTATAAACGAAGATTGACCAATAAATGCAAGGAATGAAAATAATAATGTTGACATTTCAGTATTTATAACTAGGTTTTATCGTATTCGTGCAAGGAGTCATTAAATTCACAATAAATTTATTTTTCTCCAAAATGGAATTTGAAGTTGGGTAATTTTAGTAAATGTGATTTGTTTGTTGTGATTGAAAAGGATTGGCTGTTTTGTCTACAGTGGTCAAGGATGATGTACAACCGGTGCAAGTTACTTAATAGTATTTGAGAACCAAAATGAAATTTATTCATAATAAATGCATGGAATGGAATACGAGGGAGACCATCCATAAAGCTCGAAGGTTCATCCCAAACGTGCATATTAAAAAAGTTCTTAGAAAAACAAGCAAGCTCGTGTGCGACCACATCGACATCACGCGAAACATGCTTAATTCGAAAACCACTACTAAACTTCAAAAAAGACTTGCAACTATCGATTATAACTCCTAGCTCCGAGATTTCAGTTGACAAAGAGGCTAGGAGAGTGCATGTGCTACCACTTTAGAATATGTTTCAAGCATAGCATATTGAACCCTCATCTCCTTGATCCAAGATAGCGCCTCGTAAACCCCCATATATAGCCTCTCCCTCGTCAACTCACATGCAACCATGAAAGTACACCACTCTAGCAGCAATAAAATTGCCCCTAGCATCCCTCATAATGATACCGATACCTGTCAAATTTAGATGTGCAAATAAGGCAGCATCAACATTAACTGTGAATCACCCATTAGACAAAGTATGCCACCCTTTACAGATTCTCGATCTTTGTGCTCTAGCAGCGTGAGCCTCTTGCTTTCCATTAGCCACCAACCATTCATTCAAGCACTACTCTTAGTTTATAACCGATCTATGTGCATTAGAAGCAATGTTATCCACACAGAACACTTACGATCCCTCCAAATTTGCCAAAGTAGCACACCAGCCTTTTCGTTTCTCAAACCATCTTTGAGCTTAACTAACTGAAATAATAAATTGACAAAGGATTCCGCGTTTCGTCATTCCATGTATGTTGCATGAGCACATTCTCCAAGCCTGCTTCTCTCTAGCACTCCTTTGCGAAAGGGCATCCAATGAAAATATGCCACTTGTTTTAAAAACCATATTTGCAGACACCACAAGCCCTTTCTACTGGAATTCTCCTTTTAAGCAAATTCTCCTTTGTCGGAAGACATTTAGAAGGTGCTCTCCATAAGAATACTTTAAGCTTGGGCAGTATGCCCATACGCCACAGAGCTTTCCAGCTAAGTTGAACATCATGCAAAATTGTTAAGAGTGAGAGAACAAGAAAGATCATAAGCAAATTTGACACTGTACTTCCATTTTCAAGAGAAGTGACAAATTAGAGAATCGTTACCTGCATTAGGACTGAGCGGAATTTCTAATATATGCTTTGCTGCATTTGCTTCAAATATCTCCAAAATATACTCCACATTCCAAGTTCCCTCTCCAGGTATGAGTAGATCTTTAACTTTTATGCTTGACAGCTCCGTCGAGTGGTTTGAAGTAATGAATAAAATTATTGTCCATTCTGAGCCATGGATCTCTAAAAACTAAAATGTTTTTTTTCTCTGTTACCTATACGCCATCTAGTTCCTCTTCGTAGCAAATCTTGAGTTGAGCAACTGCCAAGTATAACTCGGATTGTGCCCAATTACGGCATTAAGAAAATTCTCATTCGGAAAATATTAGGCCTTTTGTTTTGATGAAAAAAGTTCATTAATCTTACGAGTAACTACATGTGATATGAGAAAGACCCTTGAGACAACTCGGAGGTTCATCCCAAACATGCGAAAATGTAAAATCCTTAGAGATTCTAGCTAGTCTATGAGCCGCAATATTAGCATTCCGACTAACATGTCTTATACGAAACCCACTGCTTGAGCTCAAAGTAGATCGACAATCAGAAATAATCACTCATAATTCAGAATCATCAGCTATTTGGGCATCAATAGCATCACAAACAATTTTACTATCCGACAAAATATCACGTTGTCCAAACCCTTCTGTTTAATCCATGACAAAGCTTCCATGAGACCCATGGCTTCACCTTCATCAATCTGCAAACTGCCCGGAGCACACACCACCCTTGCCTCCACAAACTGCCCTTGAGCATTCCACAGTACTATTCCTGCTCTTGTCGCTTGCAAGTTGGTAAAAAAAGCTGCATCAACCCCACATTCATACCAACCTTTGGGAAGGTTATGCCATCCTTTACATATCCTCTGCTGTCGTGGAATTTGAGAGCGTAATTGAGGCCTTTTTTCTTGAGCTTTAAGAACACACAAACAAGAGCATTTGGGTTAGCAATTAAACGCCAACCAATCCCCAAGCATGACAGTATTGAAGAGTTGTAGATTACGGAAACTCATACCTCCGAGCTCTTTGCGAACACACAATTTCTCCCATCGTATCCAGTTGATGCCTTTCCGAGCTTTCGTTTTTTGCCCCGCCAAAACGAGTTCATCATTTTATCAAGATTATTGGTAAGGGTAATCTATATATGATATAAACGAAACAACTCTATCTTGCAAAAATCTTATGTGGCACTCCTCAAATTCCTCCATTCTCATTTGTCTAAATTATCAAAAGATCAGTATTTATTATATTTATATTTTATATAATATATGACATTAGAAACAAAATCTATCATACATGAAAATCATTCAATTTTTTGTTTAGAGATATAAAGTCCAAAGTAATTTCATGAATGTTTTAATCAAAGATAAATAGTGGTTGATAGTCAATATTTTTTTCCAAATACAAATTATTTTATTATATTCGTACTATTTTTCATACAATTATTATATTAGCTTTGCAAAAATCTTATGTGGCACCCCCAAATCCCCTATTTATTTAATCTAAATTCTCAAAATTTTTAATTTTTAAATATAAAATAATAGATTTTAAATATCTACTAAAATCTTGTGTTCCACATCGGGTTTTCAATGAAATTTCACCTACTGAAAAGCCTATAAATACCTAGAATCAATGTGCATTTTTTTATTTTTTGCACCACCAGTTTTATTTTGCCAATTTATTTATTAGTCGGCCGAATACATAACTATATTTTTATAGTTTAATTTAATTTAATTTGGCCAATTTATTAGTTGGTCGAATAAATAATTATTCTTTGTAGGGAACCAATTTATTAGTTGGCCGAATAAATAATTGTATTTCATAAATATTTTATTAATTGTTTAATTTGGCCAAATAATAATTTATTTATGCCAAATAAATAGTTTGAACAATTGAAAATTAAAACATTCATTGAGACAACATTATTTACAAAAACAAACAAACCTGAATCCACACAAAAAAAAAAAAGAAAAAGAAATTAACTATTAACACAAAAAAATATCCGCAACACTGAAGTAAGCAACATAAGTGTAAGCAACATAGGTCCAATCCCAAGTTCAAACATTTAAAATAATATCAAAGTACAAAGTCGTTCAAGAGCATTTCTCTTCCCTACTGTAATACTATTATTTAAATTTGAATAAACTCATTTTAAACATCTAATACTGTGGCAGTAGAAGGGTCAATTTCCAACCAACGGGTATCTCAACTTGGGAAATTTTTCATTTTATGCTTTTTTTTCATATATTTTCTAAAATCTAGAATCGTCATCCATAAATTAATTTTACGTTATTTGTTGTTGGGTTTCCAACTTTGCATAATCTATAATTATAATTAGCGAATATTACTATACTTTTAAAGATGAGAACGAATAGTACAATCAACTTTTTTATTAAATTTTGGGTCTATATAAATTTTAAACGAGTATCATACGCACTTATAAATCAAAATTGTGGTCAACGGGCCGATTTCGAGTTATGACACTAGACAAGACAATTCCCAACTGACGGGAATTTCTATACAATTTTTTTTAGAAAGGAACATAGATGAATAATTGTTTAATTGGGTTTAAAACAAGCATGAGTATATAAATTTTAAACATGTTTGAATAATCCTAAACACAGTGTCTTGAATTGTTTGATTAATCGTCTCCGTTGGAAAACATTGAATGTGTAGGAAAATTGACAGAAAAATTATTAGCGATTTGTTATCGGGCCAGTTCCAACCCAGAATTGTTCGTGTTGAGAGTTAGATTCAGTACCGGCGGGGCAATTATTTTTTTTTTTTTGTAATTTTATGTTAAACTCATAAAATTAAGGCTATATAGGGTCACCTTCTTCTTATAGACAATCTTCAACTTTTTTTTTATTAAATCAATGTGAGACAAATAGATATTTTTTTATAAAAAAAGAACCACATCAATTCTCGTCCAAAATCAACACAAGACAATATCTTTGAGAAGTAAATAGTTTTTGTCCCACATTTAATTTTTGGGAAGAAAAATGACTTTGAAAATATCTATAAAAGTGGGTGAATCTGATTTCAATTTGTAATGAGTATTACTCTAAAAAAGTAACAAAATTAGCAAAAAATACCTTTCTTATACTATTACATATTAAATTTTATTAATTTTATAAAATACTAATTTCTCGTCGATTTTCGACGGGTATTTGCTATAAAAAGGAACCACCTCAATTCTCATACAAAATCGACACATGACAATCTCTTTGAGAGGAAAATAGTTTTTGTCCCACATCGATTTTGAGAAGAAAGAGAGTTTTGAAAATTATTTAATTAAAATGAGGATGAATTAGATTTGAATTTTTAAAAAAATAAAAATAATTAACAAACAATACCTTTTCTTATATTATCACATAAAAATAATGTGTTGGAAAATTTGTTAAAGTTTTGATTGATTCCAAAACCAACTGACCCCAACCGAGTAGATGTTGCCAGATCCTAATGTTAGCAGTTAGGCTCGCTGTTTGAGCATTGTTAAGATTTTATCTTTACAGGACTCCAGCTGAAGACGGCAACAAGACTTCACTCGGATAGAACATCAGTTGTGAGGAAGACAACTGAGCGTTCATCAGATGAGCATTCAAGTGGCAAGATGCAAAAGTCAACCAAGTATTCAAAGGAAGAAGTTGTAAGAGAACATCAGATGGAAGAAAGTCATCTGAGCGTTCAAACCCAACTGATCAGATTCAAGAAGAAGAACTGAGAGTTCAAGATGGAACATCAGTTGTAGACTCAATCAGTTAGATCAACAAACTTGAAGTTCAAAGTCAGCTGAGAGTTCACATGTTCCTACTCAAACAAAAGCATTCAGATAGATTATCAGCTGAAGACCAATCAGATGAAGATCAGACGACTCAACCGACTATCAAATGTTGGAGGTCAAAGGTTAAGATTTGAATTTCAAACAAGGAAGTCACGTGAAGGTTTGACTCACTGTCATTACCTCATTTGGCCCAACACAAGGTTGTCTCAGATGGAAAGCAGAAGCATACAGTTGCCAAATTCGGAAAGTCTGCAGAGATGAGAGACAAGCCATCGCTATCAAAGAACAGAGATCAACAACTCTTCCAACGGCTAGTTGATTCCCTCCGCCTATAAATAGAGGCCTTCATTCATTCACCAAGACTACGGGAATACGAGACAGACAAGTGAGAAGAGATATTCAAGCGAAAGAACAACTTCATTCTGCACTCAAGCAAAACCTCTAAGAACATCATTAGTTGAGAGTTCTAGAGAGTTAGATTCGTCCTTGTAGTTTTTGATCCAACATTGAGAACATCACTTGTTGAGAGTTCGTAGAGTGTTAGATCTTAGCTCACTTCTTGTTCGAGCTATTTAGTTGGAACCTCACCCTTTCTTTCACCTGAAAAGGTTTTTAGGACCCTACTCTTCCCGTAACTGAGTAGATAGGTTGATTAGTACCCGAAAACTAATCTGTAAGGTTGATAAGTACCCGTAAACTTATCTCAACGGTTGCAAAGCCCGCGTAAGCTTTGTAGTTTGTCCAGAAGAACTTGGACTGAGTTGTGTGGACTCACAACTCCCCGTGGACGTAGGAGTTCTCTCCGAACCACGTTAAATCTTGTGTGTTGTGTTTATTTTTTCAGTTACTTATTGCATATTCAACTGACTAACTAACCTGCATACAAACTGCATTATTCCATATCAACTATTTTGGTTATTGACCAACCTTGCTCAAAAGCGTGAGTTAATTTTATACGAGTTAATTTTCCACCACATTCCGCACAGCATTTCACTTCCAACTGAGTGTTTCTTACTCGGTTGTGATTCCAACTAAGTTCCATTACTCGATTGTGTTATTTTTAGGGGGTTGTTTTAAAAAATTTTATCTGGTGTATTTTCTCCCCCCCCCATACACCATAACTCGTATCGGGACCATCATAATGAAATATTAAATTTTATTAAATAATAATTTTCCGTCGATTTTCGACGGGCTACGCACTAGTTGGTTAGTATCCCAGTATGAATTGTGCTACCAGCCTACCACCTTAATTAAGATTTCTTTTACAGTTTTAGATAAACTCTTACCCTGCCAACTTTGCACTCAACGCTCTAACTTGTCTCGGAGAAAATCAAATATTGCATTCTTATTACGGCCAATAAGGGAAGGCAGTCCGAAATGCTTCCCTGTGTTTATGGACTGTAAATCTATATTTAAATTTTATCAGTATGTTATATACTTATGAAGTATATTAACAATACGAATGAATAACAATACATAAGATCCCACAATGCACCTGATCACCTACTTATCTAAGCAATTTATCCGCACTTTAATCGGGTTATTGAAGCAATAGGGATCGAGTATCGTATCCACGAGGACTATTTAGCCGAGTTTTCAGTGGAAATCAAATTCATGCGAATTCCTACTATTCAAGCTTTGCACAAACAATGTTCGGGAATCATTCAAACTCTTAAACTTAAATTCAAAACTAAATAAACAAATAAGAGACAAGATCATGCAAAATCAACAAACAAAAGATCAAACAAACGAATAAGGAACAAATAAGAGAAACGGTTGGTTCTAGGGATTTATTTCGATTCTAGATAGCTTGATCACAACTTCCTAAATCATGCAAACCATTTTTAATCATCTTAATAAGAAGCAATCCACATAGATATTCACTAATCTCTCTCGACAATTAGCAAAAGTGGATCATTCAATCGACTATCTCTATTATGATTCAAGCCAATCAAACAACTCCAAAAAGCACAAGAATATAAACTTCCATGCATTGAACAATCACCTACTAAATCTCAAGCCAAAACATGAAGTGAAATTGGAATTCCATGCAAGCAAAAACCTATTAGGAGTTTTCACAAACACTAGGCATGCAAGAAAGGTGATCAACAATTCCCACATGAATGAAAACACCAAATCCACAACTAAGAAGAGGAAGGATAGGAGAAATAGCAAGATATGACCAAACCATCATCAAATCCACATAAACCCCTAAAACCAACAAGAAATCTAGCTAGACATAATGTAAATCAACATAAAGCAAAAGAGAAATGATAGCATAGATGAAAAACTAGGAACCCAATGTTGAAATCTTCACAAAGTCTTCAAATCCAACCTTAATCACTATTACAATGAAGTAAAATGCATTTTGAACCCTAATTGGAAACTATTTGAAATGGAATCTATGCTAAGGGAGGTAGGTTGCACGTTTTGGGGCTGCCAAGTAATATATATAGGGAGGAAAAAGTGCTACTCCAAGTTAAAATCGCAAAAAGGGAGAGAAAATCCGCTTTTAAGTGGATACAGTGAAAACCGGTGGTTCAGGGACGTTTTTCGGCGGTCTGGCACCGGAAATCGGCGGTCTGGGCCCAACCCGCCGAGTGGACCGCCGATTTCGGGTTTCTTCTTCGGAAGCGAATACAGTGAGTTTCGGAGGGTTGATCGGCGGTCCGGGCAGCTTTTCGGCGGTTTGGCTACAAACCGCCGGTTTTCTTCTTCCAACCGCTGATTTTCTCTGGTTCGTGCCTTCACGTCCCGTTTTCCACTTTTCCTTCCCGTTTCTTCGTCTCCGCCCTTTTATGGCCTTTCCATCTCGACTTCAAGTCCCTAACTCACCCTACACAAATGCATAAACTCCACCAAAACGTGAAACTAATCCAAAATAGTGAAAACAATACAAAAACCAATCACGTTTAAAGGTAAAGCAATGAAATTAACGACATTAAAACATGTTTAGTTGCTACAAAATGGATATTTATCACTCCCCCAAACTTAAACATTGTTTGTCCCGAACAATATATTCAAATAAATAACATAAACATCGAATGGAGTAGCAACTTTGGATCCTAAATGCCTCAGATTACACAAACACTTTCAATGCCAAAACCGAGCATCTCATTCACAACTCACACAAACTAATGGCATGCCAATCTCAACAACTCAACAAATGAAACTCTCAAAGTAGTGTATCCCTCACTCTCAAGTGTTTTAGGTTCAAGCTCTCATCGAAATCATGCAATGCAAATCCACTTACCATAAACTTGCTTATTTCCTAACATCTCCATTGCAAAACAAATTATGCAAGAATAAGGATCACAAAGGGCTTTTCTTTGGTTGTAATGTAGGGACATTGGTTTAGGAGGGGAAATTTGGCTAATTGATTTAACACATTCATTCACCAACCTTATATCTACTTCAAAACACGCATGGAATCACTCCATCTTCCTTTCTCTCCACACACTACTCATTCATTGCACTTAAAACTCAAATTCATTCCCTTATGCTCACATTTTCTTTTCACATTTTATTCAATTTTCAAGTGGAAAGCATTCTACACACAATAGGGCACATTTTTGCTTAACTTCCACTATCTTTTCTCCTTTTCATTCATTTTTCTTTCATTGAGCTTATGGGAAAAATTTCTTTTCTTTTCAAAAACACAAGTCCTTTAAAACTACCCATCCCAACTTTAGATCATCATTTTTTTTTCATTTCAAACCACCCCGGATACCCTTACACTCCAATACCCCCTTTTCTCCAGTTTGACAATAAAAGGCTACAAAAGCTCAAAGGGGCTAACAATGGATAATTCAAAGCACAAGGTAGTGTTTGGATTTTTAGAGATAGCTAACAAGAATGGCCTAAGATCATTTCCAAAATTCTTGCATGAACACGCATTTTTGACAAAGAACCAAAGTAAGTTCTAGAAATGAATAAGCATGCATGATCAAACTCACAAGGAAGAAACATAATGCATAACAATTCAAGGCTCAAAACCTCACGGGTTTCAATCATTCATTAAAAAGTCAAAACCAACACACCAATCATTCATGCAAGCCGATCACAAGTCACTCGATCTCAACAAAGTTTTTGCAAAATCATAACAATATCCTCATAGGCATTTCACTAAGTCACTAGAGCAATGCACAACCTAATTCATAGCAACTAAAACTCCAAATTTTTCAACCAAATTTTTCAAAAGTTTCAAAAAGTTTCCAATTCTAACACAACTAAGCACACAAATACTACTCAAAGCAAATCAAATTTAACAACCCAAGGAAACCAACAAACTTACACATATTTACAAACGTATTTGTATTCATCTCCCCCCCTCCCCCAAACTTATTCAAAACCAAAGGAGCCGAATAAGTTTGAAGGGAAGAAACAAATACAAATACGGCGGTACCTTTTGCTTCATTGGGGAGGCGGGGGCGGGGGCCAATTGTGGCCTTCATTGAGTTGATGGGCTTCAAACCGGCGGACAAGATCCAACAATTCCCTTTGATTGAGTTGATCCTCCTGGTGGTATCGATCTTGACGTGCATATAGGTCTTGTTGGAATGCATCTTGCCTATCGAACCACGCTTGTTGGAAAGTTTGTTGGTCGGCTCTTTGCTCTTGACGATACCGATCTTGATGATCAAAGAGCTCTTGACGAAAGGCTTGGTGCTCGGCCCGTTCCTCTTGGTGATATTGATCTTGACGATCAAACCAAGATTGTTGGAAAGATTCTTGGCAGGCATAAATGTCGTCCCTGAACTCGTCATACCGTTGATACATATCGGCTTGGAAAGCTTGTTGGTTGCCGATTTATTATTGTTGGATCTCATTCATGTCTTGTTGCCGGAGCCGAATAACTTGGATGTCATGCCGCATAACCGCAAACTCGCTATCCCATTGCGTGCAATAATTATCAATGTGCTCGACACGCTCCGACATACTTGCAAATTCTTCCCCATAAAAACTCCCGGACCCCGATGGTCCGTCATACATGTTAGAAGGCCCAGACGGCCCTCCAAAACCTTGGTACCCCCCAAACGATGCTTGCCCTTGGCCGAAGGATTGTTGCCCTTGGCCTCCTCTTTTTTGCCTTCTCCTCTCTCTTCTCACTTCTCTTCTTGCTTGACCTTCATCCCCGTCATCTTCATAATTTGTATCCCCATCCCCCTCATTATCATCACCATCTTCCTCTCCTCCACTGCTACCACTGGCCTCTATCTCAACCCGGGGGTTCCCGGCCGCTAAAATAGCCGTCTCATGAAATGGCGTATCCATCTTCCAATTTTTGCGAGCATTGAAGGTAGTAATCGTCGTAAGGATGATGTCGGGCAATGGGAAGATCTCCACCACTTCTTTTTCTCCCGACTTGGGCCGGTACTCCTTGTGTTGCCGGAAAAGATAAGGCCGAGAAGCCGAGACAAGAACACGCATATTCTTCAACATATTCAAATCCATGAGCACATTGGTCTCGAGCTTCTCCTATTGTGGATATTCCGGGCAAAGAGACATAGCTAAGGCCGATATGAGGCCTCCACAACAAAGGACTCCCTTATTTTGATTGAGAGGGATGGTTAACGTCGAAAGCAACTTCAAAGATGCTCTTGGACATGTGGGCCACATGCCTGTTAAAATGGCTCCCCATCCAATGCGGTCGAACATCTCCTTTATGTTATCCCAAAGATCGAGATCCCGGAGTACTTGTTCATCCGGATATTTGGAGGAGACAAGGCTTTGTTTTTTAGCGAGATGAACGAACAATCGAGTGTGCTCGTCTCGATTTAAGACCACACCATAGACGGAAGGGCCATAAAGATCAAGCTCCTCTTAACGACGTCTAGAAGATTGAGAAACTGGACGAGATGTGCCTTCTTTTTGCTTGCCCTTTCCTTTAGTTTTGGGAGGAGAGTCCTCAAGGCGTGGGCGCTTTTCTTTGCTTCGACCCATGATACCTATGCTTGACACAATAAATTAGTTTCCCAACAACTAAATCAAACTCCAAGCATTGAACACACCCAAAACAATCCGTCCATAATCAATACACACTTAAAACAAAACAACTAGGCATGCCATATAACTCACATTCACAAAGCAAGCTCAAAAACAACTACAAATCCAACTCATAAGCAACAAAACAGGACTTCATCATCACCAATTCTCCTAAATACATAATCATGCCATATTCAAGACATAAATTCCAAAATATATGCTAGAAATTACTTAAAGGGTTCCATTAGTTCAACAAAAACAAGAATTAGCCCTAAGCAATCATCTAACATGCTCAAATCAACATCAATTCACAATGTAGCATGATTAATTGAGCAATTAAGCATAAAATCCCCAAAATTTTCGAACATACAAGCCCTAAAAAAAAATTACTCAAGCCTAAAAACGGAAAATAACACAAAATAACCATAAAACTAAGCATATTAAACCACAAAAATAAGAAATAAAAGAAGAAAATACCTTTAAATTCGAAATTTTTGGGAAGAAAAGGGCAAAAACTCCAGCTTTTGGGTTTGAGGAATTGGGTGGATGAAAACCAAAAATTCTTGGATGGAAAGGTAGATTAGGTGATAGGTATAGAGTATGTGGAAGGATTTGAGGAGTGGAGGAGGATTAAAGGAGGAATTTGGTGTGGAAGGGATGAAGTTTTCGTGGGTTTGTAAGAGGGAAAAAGAGAGAATGAGAGAAATAAAAAGAAAAGAGGAAGAAAAAGAGAGAAAAACCCGCGATCGGCGGTTCAGCGGTGGGAATCGGCGGTCTGGCTGCCAAAATCGGCGGTCCAGGCCTAACCCGCCGATCCGACCGCCGATTCGACATTTCAAAAGGGGAACCCATTCCAGTAACTTTCGGAGGGCAAGTCGGCGGTTTGGCAGTCAAAATCGGCGGTCCAGCCTTCAACTGCCGACTTGACCGCCGAAATGACGATTGAACACGACCCCAAATTCTAAAGATTTTCGGAGGTCGACCCGGCGGTTTGGACCCCAAAATCGGCAGTCCAGACTTGAACCGCCGGGTTTGACCGCCGAATTGCAATTTCAACACGATTTTTTATTTATTTATTTTTTTTAAAGAAAAAGACTGACACGAAATGAAACAAAAAACGATGCTAAATACAACAAAACGAGCAACAAAACGAGCATGTCACCTCAACTAAAATGAGCACAACCAAATGACACAAACCACGACAAGAAAAACGAGGGGACAAACTCCAAATTCAACAAACGACCAACCAAACCAAAGCAACACAAACTCAAACAATCAAGCCAAACCAAACAACACATATTCACAACCAAATCAAACACCACCAAAGCAACAACACAAGTTAAAAACGAAAAGAAAATCAAAAGCAAGTAAAATGTTGGGGTGCCTCCCAACGAGCGCTTTGTTTAACGTCTAAAGCTAGACGATACCTCAATCTTCAAGGGTCGTTTAGAAGCGTGACCGTCATGTTCCGGTCCAGCTCACAATTGATATACGGCTTGAGGCAATGTCCATTCACCAAGAAGGTCTCTTCATCGGCTTTGAAAAGGTGATACGTGCCATTTCCATTGCTCTTATAGATGACATAAGGACCTGTCCACCTTGACTTCAATTTACCCGGAAAAAGACGGAGACGGGAGTGATAGAGAAGCACCTCATCTTCGGGGGAAAAATCCTTGGAACGAATAGCTCGATCATGGAACTTTTTCGCCCTCTCCTTGTAAATCGAGAGCTCTCAAACGCCTTATTCCTCCACTCATCGAGTTCAAGCAACTTCTCGAGCCTTGTATACTCGGCCTCCTTAAACTCAAGGTTGATCCGTCTTGTGGCCCAGTACACCTTATGCTCAAGCTCAACGGGTAGATGACACGACTTTCTAAAAACAAGTTGAAACGGAGACATACCAATGGGAGTCTTGTATGCGGTGCGATAGGCCCAAAGTGCATTATCCAATTGATTAGCCCAATCCTTCCTATGTGCCACCGACTTCTCAAGAATTTGTTTGATCTCCCGATTTGCAAGCTCCACTTGGCCATTTCCTTGAGGATGATAAGGAGTGGCGATCTTGTGCTTCACCCCATATCGAGAGAGTAGACTTCCCAACCACTTATTATTGAAGTGGGATCCTCCATCACTAATCAAAGCTCTTGGAGTGCCAAAACGAGTGAGGATGTTCTTTTGCAAAAACTTAAGCACCGCTTTTGAGTCACTTTTCACCGTGGGAATCGCCTCCACCCATCGAAATACATACTCAACCGCAAGAAGGATATAAGTGTACCCTTGAGATTTAGGGAAGGGTCCCATGAAGTCAATACCCCACACATCAAACAATTCTACCTCCACCATAATATTTTGTGGCATCTCGTCTCTCTTGGAAATGTTCCCCATTCTTTGACACCTATCACAAGATTTCACAAAAGCAATGCAATCCTTGAAGATAGTTGGCCAATAAAACCCGGAATGGAAAACTTTGATAGCGGTCCGATGGGCACCAAAATGACCTCCACTTGGAGAGCTATGACATTCCTCCATGATTCGCACCCAATCCGTTTGCTTCACACACTTCCGAATGATGCCATCGACACATCGATGATAAAGATTAAGGTCCTCCCAATAGTAAAATTTCACATCATGTAAGAATTTGTTCTTTTGATAATGGGTAAGATCACCCGGCACTTCACCAATGACTAGATAATTCACATAGTCCGCAAACCAAGGAGTATAATCCACCAACTTCAAAATTTGTTCATCGAGAAAGCACTCATTAATACGTACCCGAGAATCTTCTCCTTCAACCGGATAATCAAGACGGGATAGGTGATCGGCAACGACATTTTCGTATCCCTTTCTATCTCGGATTTCCATGTCGAATTCTTGGAGCAATAAAATCCAACGAATCAAATGGGGCTTTGCATCCTTCTTGGCAAAAAGGTAGCGGATTGCGGCGTGGTCCGTATAAATAATAGAATGCATCCCAACTAGATATGGATGAAATTTGTCGAAGGCATACACCACGGCGAGTAATTCCTTTTCGGTGGTGGTATAGTTCAATTGAGCCGAATCCAATGTCTTGCTAGCATAATAGATCACTTGGAAGAGCTTGTCTCGCTTTTGCCCCAACACGGTCCCAACGGCCCAATCGCTAGCGTCGCACATCAATACAAATGGCTTCGTCCAATCCGGAGTAATCAACACGGGAGTAGACACGAGTGCCTTCTTCAACCTCTCAAACGAATCAAGGCAAGCACTAGAAAATTCAAACCTTGAATCCTTCTCCAATAATGAGCAAAGAGGCGTGGAGATTTTTGAAAAGTCTTTAATAAACCATCTATAGAACCCCGCATGCCCAAGAAAACTTCGGATAGACTTCACATTCGTCGGTGGAGGTAACTTCTTAGTTGTCACTATTTTGGCTCTATCCACTTCTAATCCATCTTTAGATACCTTATGCCCCAAAACAATGGTCTCTCACACCATAAAATGACATTTCTCCCAATTGAGACATAAAGAAGTTTCCTCACATCTTTGCAAAACTTGAGAAAGATTCTCCAAACAATTATTAAAGGAAGAACCAAAGACAGAAAAATCATCCATGAATACCTCCATAATTTTCTCGATGAGTCCATGGAAGATCGCCATCATGTATCTTTGGAAAGTGGCCGGCGCATTGCAAAGACCAAACGACATCCGTCGACAAGCAAATATTCCATAAGGAAAAGTGAAAGCCGTCTTATGTTGATCCTCCGGAGCTATGGCAATTTGGTTGTAGCCGGAATACCCGTCCAAGAAGCAATAATACTCATAACCGGCTAGCCTATCAAGCATTTGATCGATGAAAGGAAGAGGAAAATGATCTTTTCTTGTGGCTGCATTCAACACTCTATAGTCGATGCACACTCTCCAACCCGTTTGCAAACGAGTGGCTATTTGTTCGCCCCCTCGTCTTCTACAACGGTGATTCCTCCTCTCTTGGCAACTACTTGGGTCGAGCTAACCCACTCACTATCGGAGATGGCATAGATAATTCCGGCATCAAATAACTTCAAGACATCTTTCCTCACAACCTCTTGCATAATCGGATTCAAACGACGTTGAGGTTGGACCTTCGGCTTTGCATCATCCTCCAATAAGATCCGGTGCATACAAATAGAAGGGCTAATTCCCTTAATATCGGCAATAGACCATCCAATAGAAGATTTATACTTCTTCAATACCCTCAATAACTTATCCAACTCCTCATCATTAAGAAACGAAGAGACAATAACCGAAAAAGTCTCATCCTTACCCAAATATGCATACTTGAGGTGATCAGGTAGAGGCTTCAATTCCAAAATCGAAGAAGAATTCGGCTTGGGTGCTCCTTCCGGCACTCCTCCCTCAATAGGTGTATAGAGATCTAGATATCCCAAATCTTCTAAAGGAATGCCTTGATTTGCATCCATATAGGCAATAGATTCCAACAATTCATCACACGCTTCATCCAATTTCGAATAAGAGTGTAAAGAGTCCACAATACAATGCTCCAAAGAATCTTGAGAATAAAATGAATAAGAGTCAATAAGATTACACTCTTCAAGCTCCAATTCTTGTAGCTTCTTCATGGCTTCATAAATCGAGATAGTCATCTTCTCATCATTATAACGGAAGGTCAACTCACCATCTTGAACATCAATCAATGCCCTTCCGGTTGCCAAGAACGGTCGGCCAAGAATAAGTGGAGTATTGTCATCTTCGGGCATGTCAAGGACCACAAAATCCGCAGGAAATATGAACTCCTCCACCTTAATAAGCACATCTTCGACAATTCCTCTAGGATAGGTGATAGAACGATCGGCCATTTGCAAGGCGATAGTAGTAGGCTTCAATTCTCTAATATCCAACCTCTTGAACATTGAAAGGGGCATGAGATTAATACTAGCACCCAAATCACACAATACTCTCCCAAAAGTTTGGCCTCCAATAACACAAGCAATCATAAAACTCCCGGGGTCCTTTTGCTTTAAAGACAACTTACGTTGCAAGACGGCACTACACTCTTCCGACAAGTTGATGGTCTCAAATCTCCCAAGTTTCCTCTTCCTTGACACGGCCTCTTTCAAGAATTTTGCATAGTCCGGTATGTTTCTCAAAGCATCAAGCAAAGGTATATTGATTTCCACCTTCTTAAACATCTCAATGAACTTGGCAAGCTTTTCATCACCTTTTGCCTTGGCAAGCCTTTGAGGATACATCATTTTAGCCACCACATCTTTACTTGGAAAAGAAGGAGAAGGAATGGAAGGAACAACTTTAGAAGGTACCTCCTTTGGAACTTGAGGCTTCTCCAATTGAGGACCGGGCTCCTCCACTTCCGACTCTTCATTAACCACTACATCTTGATTTTCCAACTCCAGGTAGTTCTTATAGGTAGTTCCACTCCTCAAATGAATGGCATTGTATTGGTTCTTCTGATTCACCTCCGTATTACTTGGGAATTGCCCCGGCTTATGTTGAGTAGCCGCTTGATTAGCCATTTGGCTCACTTGCCCTTCCAACATCTTGATTTTCTTAGACATAGCCGAGACGGTCCCTTCGAAACTTGTAACCTTTTGCCTGGTTGCTCCCATAAAAGCATTTTGGTTTTGGAGAAGTTGTTGCATCATTTCTTCCATGGTCGGCATAAGCTTCTTCAGCTCATTGATCATTCCTTGAGACACCGAGAATCCGGGTGGTGGAATGATAGCATTGTTCGGGTTAGCATACGACAAATTTGGATTCCTATAATTAGGATTATAGGCTTGATTCCCCGGAGGATAACTCGAATGGTTGTAGTTACTATACCTTCGTTGATTGACATAGTTGGCATCCTCAACTTGTGAATACTCTTCACCTCCTTGATGCATTGGTTGGGCCACCATCTTCACATCCAATTTTCCTTTTCTTTCGGCCTCGTAGTCTCTCTTGAGCATGGTGAATTGCTCAAGAAGATCATCATACTTCTCATCCGAAATGGAGGCAACTTTCTTTGACGAACTTCTCTCTTGAGGCCAATGACAACTATTGGCCGACATTTCTTCCAATATTCACACCGCTTCTTCATACGGACGGTTGGTCAAACCACCTCCGGCGGTGGCATTCACAACTTCTCTTGTATGGCTAGTGAGCCCTCGATAGAAGTTCAATATTTGTTGTTCCTTTGAAAAGCCATGTTGAGGGCATCTCCTCAACATCTCCTTGTACCTCTCCCATGCCTCATATATAGATTCATCTCCGGATTGAGAGAAATGAGAAATGTTCGAGATCAACTTTTGTGCACGAGATGGAGGAAAATACTTGGCTAGATATAGCCGACAAAGTTGCTCCCATGTAGTAATCTCCGAGCGGTCTATGGTCTTATACCAAGCTTTGGCTTTATCCCGCAAAGAAAATCCAAACAACCTCAATCTAATGGTATCATTCGAGACCCCTTGGATTTTGATAGTCTCACACACATCCAAGAAAGCACTCAAATGTGTGTTGGCATCTTCATTAAAACCTCCTCCGAACGACTCTGCTTGCACCATATTAATCAACCCCGGCTTTAGCTCAAAGTTGTTGGCATTGCACCGATTGCTCCAACCTCCATCTTGGAACATATTCACTTGAGGCTCAAACATTTGGTTGATCGGAGGCGGAGGTGCTCTTTCTCTTTGAGCTTGTTGCTCCTCCATTTGGCGGCGAAGCTCTTACATTTGGCGGTCCAAGTCGGCCATATTATTAGGCCATTGACGCTCATTTATGTGTGATTTCAATCTCCAACTCCAAGGGTATAATTTCTCCTCCCTTTTTCCTTGTGATCATACACCAATTCACCTACACAAACCCACCAAGAACACACTTAGATCCAAACTACAAAAATAAGTAAAGAATGCTTGAACTAGTACTCTCAAGACAAAGATCATTAACACTATAAACTCTAAATAGTCCCCGGAAACGACGCCAAAAAGTGATCAACTACTTATCTAAGAAATTTATCCGCACTTTAATCGGGTTATTGAAGCAATAGGGATCGAGTATAGTATCCACGAGGACTATTTAGCCGAGTTTTTAATGGAAATCAAATTCATGCGAATTCCTACTATTCAAGCTTTGCACAAACAATGTTCGGGAATCATTCAAACTCTTAAACTTAAATTCAAAACTAAATAAACAAATAAGAGACAAGATCATGCAAAATCAACAAACAAAAGATCAAACAAACGAATAAGTAACAAATAAGAGAAAGGGTTGGTTCTAGGGATTTACTCCCTCCGTCCAATCTTTCTGTGCCCATTTGGGTGCTGACACGGGTATTAAGAAAATGTGATAAAGTGAAGTTGGTGAGATAAAGGTGTATTTGAAGGGTAGTGATAAAGTGGTAGTTGGTGGAATAAAGGTTGTTAGTGGTGGGCCCATAGTGAAAAAGGTAGTGATAAAGTGGTAGTTAGTGGAATAAAGATGTGGGTCCAAGTAGTAAAGGGTAGAAAATAATATGAATTAGTAAGGGTAGATGGGTACTTTTATACAAATGGGTATAGAAAGATTGGACAGATAAAATGGGGCAAGTGGGTACACAAAGATTTGACGGGGGGAGTATTTCGATTCTAGATAGCTTGATCACAACTTCCTAAATCATGCAAACCATTTTTAATACTCTTAATAGGAAGTAATCCACATAGATATTCACTAATCTCTCTCGACAATTAGCAAAAGCGGATCATTCAATCGACTATCTCTATTACGACTCAAGCCAAAACATGAAGTGAAATTGGAATATAAACTTCCAAAAAGCACAAGAATATAAACTTCCATGCATTGAACAATCACCTATTAAGTCTCAAGCCAAAACATGAAGTGAAATTGGAATTTCATGCAAGCAAAAACCTATTAGGAGTTTTCATAAACACTAGGCATGCAAGAAAGGTGATCAACAATTCCCACATGAATGAAAACACCAAATCCACAACTAAGAAGAGGAAGGATAGGAGAAATAGCAAGATATGATCAAATCATCATCAAATCCACATAAACCCCTAAAACCAACAAGAAATCTAGCTAGACATAATGTAAATCAACATAAAGCAAAAGAGAAATGATAGCATAGATGAAAAACTAGGAACCCAATGTTGAAATCTTCACAAAGTCTTCAAATCCAACCTTAATCACTATTACAATGAAGTAAAATGCATTTTGAACCCTAATTGGAAACTATTTGAAATGGAATCTATGCTAAGGGAGGTAGGTTGCACGTTTTGGGGATGCCAAGTAGTATATATAGGGAGGAAAAAGCGGTACTCCAAGTTAAAATCGCGAAAAGGGGGAGAAAATCCGCTTTTAAGCGGATACAGTGAAAACCAGCAGTTCAGGGGCGTTTTTCGGCGGTCTGGCACCGGAAATCGACGGTCTGGGCCCAACCAGCCGAGTGGACCGCCGATTTCGGGTTTCTTCTTCGAAAGCGAATACAATGAGTTTCGGAAGGTTGATCGGCGGTCCGGGCAGCTTTTCGGCGGTTTGGCTACAAACCGCCGGTTTTCTTCTTCCAACCGCCGATTTTCTCTGGTTCGTGCCTTCACGTCCCATTTTCCACTTTTCCTTCCCGTTTCTTCGTCTCCGCCCTTCTATGGCCTTTCCATCTCGACTTCAAGTCCCTAGCTCACCCTACACAAATGCATAAACTCCACCAAAACGTGAAACTAATCGAAAATAGTGAAAACAATACAAAAATCAATCACGTTTAAAGGTAAAGCAATGAAATTAGCGACATTAAAACATATTTAGTTCCTACAAATTCTATGTTTATCAGCGCCACATGTCTTTAACACAACTGACTACAAAAGTAATTATTAAAAAGAGTCACGAGACAATTGTTTCTTCATAAAATACCGTATGTTGTCCACCACGCTCTTATACAAATATATTCAAATTAAAACCAAATTCGCATCTCTTTATAGTTCAACTATTTATTAAAAAAAAATAAAAATGAAAGAAGGTGCATTGTCCCCATTATGTTATGTAGTAGGTCCACAATCAACTCTAATGGCCTGACTATTTACATAAAAGAATTACGACATCAATAATTAAACTTCTATTATAGATACTACTAGTCTTGTGGCCCGCGCAATGCATGGGAGTCCTCTATAATTTTTTATTTTTTATATTTTGGGTGCATTTACTTTGGTAGAATGAAAAATGAAGAAAAAAATAAGGTAGAAAAAGAAAATGTTAGAAAATATTTTAAAACTTCTCCCCCATGTTAATATTTTCCACAATTGGAGTGCAAATGATGGAAAATGATGAAAAATGATGGAAAATGAGAAAATTAACAACTCTAGTAAATATGTAAAAATGATGGAAAAGTGTGAAAATATTTGTTTTTCACTCTTTTGCATCAAAGTAAACGCGCCTTTATAAAAGTATTAACTCAATTACAAATATATAAAACTTACATTTTAGCATAACAACTTCTAAAATACAATAATGATCGTAATTTCTTTCAACTTTTATTGTTTTAATATTCAATTTAATCTAATTAGGCATACAACTTTGTAATACATTTGTGGGGATTCTTCCCAACTTTTATTATTGATCCAACTTTGCATATCACTCATTTTATTTCACAAAACAGAGATTGTGCAAATTGCCTAACTTTGTATACAAATTTGAAATAGTACCTTCATGGTCTTATTTATAACTCAAATATATATATATATATATATATATATAATATTTACAATTCAAGAAATCCAAAAAAGAAATCTATTGTCTATGATGATTAAAAACAATTTGTTACACATTTAATAATTTCTATCAATAAAGAAATCAAATTAAACAAATCACTAATCTCTACCTCATTTGTGAATATCAAAGCAAATTAGAAAATTAAAAACTAAAAAAAATTGTAGTACATACTGAGTTTATACAATATACCAACCTTTTGAAAAATAAGTTCAATTTCTAATATGGACATTGTTCACAAATTCAATGATGAATTAAAAGATATGCTCGAAAAAAGAGATAAAGTGAGAGTATAAGGGGGAAGAGAATTGTGAGTAAATTTGTAGATTTATTTCGTAGTATTAGTTCATAATTGCTCTATGTTCCTTTAAAAAATAAAGTGCTTATGTAGTGAGTGACTTCTTAAAATTGACATTAAAATGTATCTTTACTATCTTAATTTAATATAAATAGATAGAATATATGATTATAATTATAAGAATGTATTGCATAAATTAATCAACCTCGATTACAAATACTAATTTTTTTGGAGATTTATTATTATTTACAAATTTTCATTTCAATTTATTTATTCAAATAGAAATAAAGAATATATGATGGATGGATACAAAGGTAGCAGACCAATGTAGAACGTGTGCAATCACATTTTTTCATTAATATTTTAAAAATTAAATTCACTTAACGGTTGTGAGGGATGATGAATTAATAGTTGCTCAAAATTGATTAGAATGAGTCAAAATTAATTTCAAAATTGATTCTCTCTCCACACTTTTGTTTTTATATATATAGAGATTTTGGACCTAAATAGAACGAATTCAATAAACAAACATAAGACTAAAAAAATTGCAGAAAGAATCCCATGCACCCTTCCACCCCCGCCCCCGCCCCCGCCCCCCCCCCCCCCAAAAAAAAAAAAAAAAATTGACTGCAACGAGAGGAGACCTACTCAAACTGAAAGTAAGAATAGTGAAAAGGAAGAAATTGTGATGAAAGAAGGTGCGAAAAGAAATAGATTGATTGAGAAATAGGAGACAATGATGGAAAATAATGCCTGTTTTCTAAAATTTCTTCATATAGACTCTTCTTTATACCCTGGCAAAATGGCAGTGCCACAAAAGTTGATATGGAAAAAGCTATTGCCATCATGTTTGCTTGTGGGATGTTCGCCTTTCAAAAGCCATTAAAGAAATTTAAAAAAAATATATCTGTTACTTTTTGCAACTCTATTTTGATAGGTGAATTAAACAAGGATAAAGAGTAAACTTTGTGGGACTTTGCATATTTATGTTTATGACGTGTCTCGAATTTAAGTTAGGCCAGTTGATAACGGCACTAAATTGGCAGTTTGGCAACTTATTTATATGGTGCCTAATTTTTTCGTTTTTGGTAAATGAAAATTTATTCAATCACATACAAGGGATGTAACTCAATAAAGAGAAACAAAGTTCAATAACAAAACAAACCACAAATAAAAAAAGTTCGAGACAAAGAAATGGATTGCAAATCCAATTTTCCAAACTAAAACAAACACGATGCGGAGAAAGATTTGAAATCTAAAACCAAAATTGAACTTTAATCATCTCAATCAAATCATCGCAGCTACTCAACTTATTCTTGAACAACATCTCATTCCGATTATTCTATATGTTCCAAACAACACAAATCCATAAGGCTTTCCACCCCTCGATGTTTTCTTTTTTCCTGCAAACTCTATAAGTTGTTCAAAATGATATACCGATTTCTCATGACCGACATACTTGATTCCAAACCAATTGTAGTAGCAAACCCAGACTTTATGAGCAAATGCACAAGAGAAAAATAGGTGCTCAACAGTTTCATCATGACATAAACAAAAGGGGCACCTATCATCAACAACCTCGCGAAGCACTCCTCTTCTTGAAAGATTTTGTCTAGTCGGGATTATAATCTGCAAAAGTTTCCACCCAAAAGCTGAAGCTTTGCTTGGATCAAGTTTACAGATAGCCTTCAGAAATCCACGCGACGATCTGCCTTGATTTGTTCTCTTCTCAATTTCCTTGTAAGCAGACTTGGAAGAGTATATGCCATTGCTTGCTACAGACCATTTCTAGGTATCATCCTTGTTTTGAATTATCTTGAACCCGCCAATGATAGAAAGTAAGGAAGAAAAAAGATCTTTTTCCCACTCAAAAATTCTCTCCTCCAACTCCACCTCCATTCCCAACTGTTTCCTGCCCAAACTCCTTTATCTTTGACATAAACATCTTTGTCAAGTGCTATTCTATACAATCTGTGAAAACTTTGAGCTAAACAACATTCCCTTGCTCATTTTTCATGTCAAAATCTTGTCTTGTCACCTCCCCAATTTCTTTAATTACAATATTCTAGAACTAATCAACTGAGATGATATGTTTACACAAGTCTCTCCACCATACTGAGCATCTACCCAACTCTCGATTCCCAGCCTCTACTAAAACCCTCTCATTCTCTTTTCTCACTCCATTTTGACAATCATTTTGCACCAAAGGGACTGATTCTCTACCCTTAGTCTCCAAGCCCATTTTCCCAACAAAGCCTTATTAAGCCATTCAACTCTTCTCACCCCTAAACCTCCATTTTTTTTTATGTGCAAACTTTTTCCCATGCCACCCAAACAATCTTCTTTTTGCCCCCAACCTCCCTACCCCATAGAAAATCTCTTTGGAGTTCGGTGAATTTTTTTTATCATGCAAGAAGGCGCACAAAAAAGAGAAAGATAGTAAATGAGCAGATTTGACAACACCAACTTTAGTGAAACAATTCTTCCACCAAATGAAAGATATTTATTTTCCCACCTTTTCAGTCTCCTATGAATGGTGTCAACAACAGGCTGCCATGTAGCTTCTTTTCTTGGATTTGCGTCTATGGGAACACCAAGGTATTTGAAAGGCATGTTCCCAACTTTGCAATTTAACTCCTTCGCAAACTCCTCTAATTTTCCCTCCTCGACATGGATTCCAACCAGTGTATTTTTTTGAAAATTCACTTTCAGCCCCGAGACCAATTCGAAGCTCTGAATTATTCCTTAACACTTTGGATATTCGAATTTGAAGCTTCTCCGAAAATCAAAGTATCATCAGCAAATTGAAGATAAGAAACTTCCACTTTGTCTTTCCCCACTTTCACTCCTGAAAAAGTGTTATTTTCCTTTGCCTTATTTATTAACAAATTGAGGCATTTTGCTCCAATTAAGAAGAGAAAAAGGAGATAGTGGGTCACCTTGGTGCAATCCCTTTTGTAGTTTGAACTCTCCACTCGGGCTTTTGTTGACTGAAACTGATGCACAAGTTGTTGAAATGCATTCTTTTATCCACAAACACCATTTATCATTAAACCCCACTAGTTTCATCATATACAACAGGTAACCCCAATCCACGGAGTCGTATGCTTTCTCCAAGTCAAGCTTCAGAAGCACACAACTCAAATTCTTTTTTCTGACCTCTTCCAGAATTTCGTTCAGCGATTAGAATGCTCCAAGATTTTGCCTTCCTCCAATAAATGCAGACTAATTGATCGATATTACTTTCTACAGAATTTTACTTATTCTGTTGGCTAGCAACTTTTCCAAGACTTTGTACATGCGACCAATGAGAGAAATGGGTCTAAAATCTTCAATTTTCATTGGATTGGGAACCTTTGGAATCAAAACAATGAAACAAGGGTTAGAACAATTCACTAGCTTCCCGTTCTGATGAAATTCTTCCACAAAGTAACAAAATCTTCTTTTAATACTTCCCAAAAACTTTGGATGAATTTGAAGTTGAATCCATCTGGCCATGGGCTTTTTGATCCTTCACAATTCCACACCGCTTTCTTTATTTCCTCCTCGGTGAAATTTGCTGTTAAAAAGTTATTCTCAGCCTCGCCCAATCTCTTTTGTGGTAAGATGGATAAGATTGGTGTAGAACAATCTGTAGAGAAGAATTGTTTTGCCAAAAAATCTCTGATACCTTGTTTTACCTTAGCTACATCATCGTTCCAGATTCCATCGATATTTAAACCAGCAAAACCGATTCTCTTTCTATTTCTGTCAACACAAGCATGGAAGAAACCAGTGTTTGCATCTCCTTCATTGATCCACTTTGATCTTGCTTTTTGAGCTTGAACAGATTTTCTCAAAGAGGAAACTAACAAAAAAATACCAAAATATAAAAAACACTTCTTTTATAGCCTATCTTTAAAACACACTCTTTTGTATACCAAAATCCTGTAAAAGTACTAAAATACCCTTAGTTTTCAAAGTCAACCGTGTCATACTTTTGACTGCGCACGTGGTCACGATGGGAATGTCACGA
The DNA here is from genome assembly GCA_029490685.1 of Schizonepeta tenuifolia. Taxonomy (NCBI): domain Eukaryota; kingdom Viridiplantae; phylum Streptophyta; class Magnoliopsida; order Lamiales; family Lamiaceae; genus Schizonepeta; species Schizonepeta tenuifolia. Next base: position 89,567,336 of record CM055956.1, read on the forward strand.
TGGGTTGTTCACGATGGAAATCCCATCGTGAGGTCACGGTGCAGTCCCATCGTGTGGTCACGATGGCACTTCCATCGTGACCACGACTGATGCATGTGAAACTCATTAATGTATCTGCACATTCGATTTGGTGAATATTTTCGGGTGTACTAGTTAATAAATGAAGCCACTGAGGTTGGTGGTGGTAGTAATGGGGAAGAATAATCCTCATTCAAACTCATAACCTCACATTCAAAACACAATCAACAAACATACACCCAAAAAACAAAAAAAAAACTAAGCATCCAAGATCTCGTCCAAGAAGAACGAAAGCATCAACGGGGGCTCCGTGGTGTTCCTTACTTCATACAAAGGTAAGCATAATATGTATAATGTTTGTTCATTTGATATAAGTTGTTGCTGAAATTAGGGTTATTGTTAGGGTGAAATTAGGGTTTTTGAAAGTATAATACAAGATATGTTTCATCTTATGTCATGAAATATGTTATTTTGTTCATATAATGGTGTCTTAAATTAAAAACTTCATGGTATCGTGGGGTTAAAAGAAGTTGAAATACCTAGTTCTAAGCTAAGCACACGAATTCTACTATGGTCACGATGGACAAGTTCACCGTGTTCACGATGGTGATCACCATCGTGAGGTCACGATTCGTAAGGTCACAGTGACAACTGCCATCGTGAGATCACGATCGTGAGGTCACGTTGACAATTGCCACCATGAGCTCACGAATCGTGACCTCACGATGGTGATCACCATCGTGACCAGCACAGATGTGTGCTAAACAAGTATTTTCATTGATTGTTTACACTTCATTTTTGTATATTTTCTTAATTTCAGATGTCTTTACGCCGTATTATTATATATCATGGCGGTCATTGGGAGCGATCGACATATATGGACGGGGATTTATTTGTTGTCTACATCGACCCCGGCATGATTAATCGTGCTAACCTTGTGGAACTCATTAGAGAGGGTTTGAATGGTGGGAAGGAGACCGAATATGTGTTATGGTACCTCACAACCATTAACGGCATGAAAGCAAAAGTGTTATTGCGGGGTGATTTAGAATTACTTCGATGGTTAGCGGACCCTAAAGAAGATCCTGAAGTTTATGTGATTGAAAACCGCGGGAACTCCGCCCCCGAAGTTAATGTGAGAGGTAGCACCTCGGGTGCACAAGATGATAGTGACGATGGTGATGATGATGAATATGATGAAGATTATGAGGAGGATGAAGCGGTGTCTACATCCGAAGATGAAGAGGAAGATCGTCGTAAAGATTTGCTTGAATCATTGAAAGAAGAGTTTTATGCTTGGATTGGACAGCCGGCACAAATGGATAGGCTCATGGGGCAGCGACACTTTTCATCGGACCATCAATCAGAAAATGAGGTTGAGCATGAGCGTACACAGCGCAATTGGATCATTCCACATCCTGACATTGAAAGCGCAATACCGTTGGCGTGGGTTGAGCGGCCTATCGTCATCAATGGTAGTCTCGAGGTAGGATCGATATTTCGATCAGTGCAAGAGTTGAGGATAGCTGTAGGAATGTATCATTTGGAGCACTTTGTGGAGTGTAAGACCGATCGCTCCGCTTCGAACCGTGCAGTGTACCTATGTAGGAGTGGTAGAAAGAATTGCACGTTTAGGTTGTGTGCTACGGAATGTGCAACTCTTTTTCGGATTACTAAGTTGACATTGGAGCACAGTTGCCGATCAGATTTGAACCGTGATGCATGTGCAAGGTCGGTGAGTAGCAAGGTGGCCGCATTTTATTTTTCTAAGAAATTGATAGATGAGAAGGTCGTTCTGAGGCCTAAGGAGATGATGGCAGAGATGCGCATGCGATACGGCGTTCAAATGTTATACAACTTTGCCGTCCGAATAAGGCAACTAGCGATAGAGAGAATGTACGGTGACTTCCCCTCGTCATATCAGAAGATTCCGTCGTATTTGTATTTGTTGAAACAACGTAATCCTGGGACTGTATACGACTTGCAGACGACTAGTGAAGGAATGTTTTGTCACATGTTCCTTGCCCTTGGACAGTGTATTAGAGCATTTGAGCAGTGTCTTCGCCCTGTGCTCATAGTAGAAACAAAGGAACCTTATTTGTTGCCTGCACGAAGGATGGGAACGAGCAAGTGTTTCCGCTTGCAATTGGCCTTGGTCCGATAGAGAACGATGAGTCGTGGACTTATTTTCTCTATAACCTACGCAAATGCTTCAATCCACCCGAAGATTTGTTGATAGTGAGCGACCAACATAAGAGCATTAGGAATGCAGTTCGAACCGTCTATCCAAATGCGTTCCACGGATTGTGCTATCACCATCTGCAGAAAAATTTGACCCCATACGGCAAAACTGTGGCCACACTCTATAATGAAGCAGCATTTAGTTATCACCACGAAGTGTTTGAAAACTTTTTTGAATTGTTGTACACTGTAAGTCCTAATGGTGCTCACAGAAGACTTTCTCAAATTGGACCAGAGAGGTGGGCTAGGCCAAAGTGTCCTGTGCGGCGCTATGGATTACTGACATCCAATGCTGTCGAATCCGTGAACAGTGTTTTGTGGTGGGGAAGGCGTTTACCAATGTGCTCATTACTTGAAACATTTCGCCACACATTGGAGGATTGGTTTGACGAGCGGCGTACTGATGCTGAATCGAGAGATCATGTGTTGCCTTTCACTACATTCAACAAGCTTTCTCTATCCGTGCAAGCGAGTCTCCATCTTCCTGTTCGAGCAATCACCGACCATGTTTATAAAGTAGACGAAGATAATCAACAATATGAAGTGGATCTTCAAAATTAGACGTGTGATTGTCGTGTCTTCGATGAGGATAGGATTCCATGTAAGCATGCTGCTGCCGCTATAAGGTAAAATCTATATTATTTGTTATAATTTTCTAGTATTTTTATATTCATTTTGTATGTAAGTAATTCTATTTTTCCTATTTTAACAGGCGGGCCGGCATTGGTTTGAACGTGTACGATTTCGTACATAGATATTTCAAACAAGACGGCCTAAGACAGACTTATGCTGAGCATATCAATCAAATACCACACCCCGATGAGTGGAATGTGCCGCCGGAGATCAAATCAATTAGGGTTTATCCTCCAGAAGATGTACGTCAGGCCGGTCGTCCAAGAACGAGTCGTGCTCGGTCAGCAGTTGAAGGCACGAGAGCACGCCGTCCTCAAGTTTGTTCAAGGTGTGGTGGATCTGGGCACAACAGAAAAAAATGCACGACATCTATTCCCCCTGGTGGAGTCGATTTGAATATCCCTCTCCAACAAATAGAGGATGAACAAAATTTTCATGATTTTGGGGGTGTAGAATCAAGTCAACGACGCCGGAGGAAAAAAAGATGTAGCAATTGTCGTCGTGAGGGTCATGATATTAGAGCATGTCCTAACCCAATTGAAGATGAAATATAGGAGTAACAGAACTTGTTGAGTTTATGGCATTGTATTGACCTTTTTAAACCTTTAATATCTGTTATTATGTTCAGAATTTTTGAGACAGGTATTATTTGCATACATGGATGATTTTTGGTGTGTCTCTGTCTTGATCACGATGACAAAACCATCGTGACCTCACGATGGTATCTGCAACGTGAGGTCACGACGAGCCATCGTGAAGTCACGATGAAGGAACAGCCGTGACCTCACGATGGTCACTCCTATCGTGACCTCACGATGGTGATCCCATCGTGAATCCAGATTTCCTTATAAAGTACTACAGAATCTCAAACTTTTTATTTCAACCATACGTACATTACCTTCTTTTCCACCAATATCCAACATATATCATTATTATCTCATTCCTATCTCCCTCTTCCCTCTTTTCAATACCTCCGCTTCTCTTGTCCACCGCCGCCGCCGCCGCCCCCACCGCTCGTTTCCGGATGCATCTCCCAACCCTTATATGTGGGCTTCCCCTTAATATGCTTGAATTCTGTATCCTTCGGATGTAGGAGTTGCAGCTCGGCACGCAAAACTTGCTATCAAATTGACAACATACAAGATTAATATCATTTTTAAATATTTATAGTAGAATATAAAGAATATATATTAAAAACTTACAAGTAACTGAGTGCCGATAATGATCGTGTTAGTTGGCCCAATATTTGGAGCAGTCCGGTTATGCACTCGGATCCTCGTGCGAACCAAAAGCACGCAGAGGTCCATTACATCTTGATGGAAGTCCTCCTTCGGATCCTCCACCCGATCAAAGAATTGGTTTGTTAGACGATAACCCGTCTCAAGCACAGGCACATAACACTCATATCCCTGCCGCCTAAAGTCACTATACATCATCCTCAACCTCTCCATTCTACTTTGTCTTGCACCCTGAAAAGGGGTGCGGAGAGCAGCAGACGGTCTACGTTCCCGAGGACCCAATGCAACATCACCTACCACCTCACCACCACCCTCCTGATCCGGCTCCTCATATTGAGCATCATCCTCATTAACCGGATCATCTACAACGCACTGCTGGGGAGTGTGTGAGCTGGAACCTTGATGCTCACTCGGACCATAGGTCAACTGCAAAGGTGTATGGTAAGGGAGCAGCTGCGTCGTCTGGTGAATAGGCTGCTGCGGTGTCTCTAGAATGGGCTGCTGCACTGTCTCGTAAGGGGTCGACATCGGCATCGGGCGAAAGAGCTGGGCAAACAAGTCCTGACCAATCTGCTGTGAGGACTGCGCCTCCTGATCGGCTTGGAACGGCCCAAACTGCTGAAACGGCTCATCACGGACTGTAACACCGATTTGAGGTTGCCGAGAAGGAGCCGTAAAGTCGTGAAGAGGGATCAGCGCAGAGTGGTCGAAAGTCTGCCGGCGAGAGTAACGGGAAGGCACCGGCTCAGAGTGTTGGGAAGTCTGCCGGTGAGAGTACTGGAAAGGCACTGGCTCAGAGCGGCGGGAAGTCTGCCTCTCGTCGTGGTGGGACCCAACTGCAGAATGGTGTGACCGCATTGGAGAGTGCTGGGGCTGAACTGGAGGTTGCTGGGGCCGAACTGGAGAGGTCTGCATGTGACCAAAACCTGCAGCACTAGAGTGACGGGCCGGATCCCAGTCCTGGTCGATCCTACCAGTCCGCATCTGAGCGTCAAATGCCGAGGTAGAGTGACGGGCCGCGTCCAATGCCGTCCTACGACTCCTATTGGACTGTTGTGGAGGACTGTCTGGGCGCCTCATAACAAAAAACTGACTCATTTTCCGAGTCAGTTTAGCAAGGAAGCCGTTGTCAGATTCATCGTCCAGAACACTCCTCAACCGGCGCTCAATCTCGTCCCCCCTGCTGCTCGTGCCCTCATCATGGAGGGGGCATGGTCGTCCGTGCAAACAACAAACCCTGTCTGGCTCTCCCGAGGGCCCCCACTGTGAAGTAGGAGGTGGTGAACTGCGAGGTGGTGAACTAGGAGGTGGTGAACTGCGAGGTGGTGGGGTACCCTCCCGACGACGCTTCGACATCTGTCGTGCCTGGTCACCACGGACCACCCGTGCTGCTAACTGCTTCAACTTTTCCATAGTCTTCTGTTTGGCATTCTTTGTAGTCGGGTTATTTCTGGAAGCAATTTGTTTGGGAGGTATATATCGAACATCAAAAGGGTCTCCATTTTCGAAGCTCAGCATGTAATACTCATAACGCTCTGCTTCCGTAGCTTCAAAATTTTCCAATACCTGAAGCTGCAAAGGTAATGAAAAGGTAATATTAGAATTTTAGAAACTAATATAGAGTGCATCATTGAATGAATGAAAAACATTATAAGATTATAAATGTACCCGTATATTATCGAAGAATTGACTGAAATCAACTTTCATCACTCTTGTGGCCCACATCAAGCACCGGGGCACTCTCTCGATGTGATCTTTGATTCCACATCGACCTCCCAACACCGGAATCATCTCATAAGTCCAAATCTGTAGAGCCCAAACCGGACCATAGAGGTGGTAGTCCTTGGGGACTGTCTGGGCGTTGTACACATAGTGACATAGTGCTCCCCAGGTGTACGAGCCCCATGGGAAGGCATCTCAAGCCTCGAAGTCTTCAACTAAAGTCCATGCCCAATCCTCTATGGTGGGTTTATCCCGACATAGGAGGAAATAATAGTAAATAAGCAAGTTGGCCGCCTTCAAATAGTCATCGATGTCTCTCCCAAGTTGTTTTATGTTGAAGGCGTCGCGCAACTCATTTGTCTTTATCTCTCGGCCGTTGAAAAATCTGTAGTGAATGCCAGTTCTAGGAGGTACATGAACTGCATAAGGATTAAATGTAGAGTTTCCAAAGTGAAGGCCGGTGATGAGAGCATATTCCACTGCCGTCATACGAAGGGTCGTATGACCAAGATAAAACCAAAGCTCATTCTCTGGTACCCGATTAGCACCAACCCCTTGCAACTGTCGGGCTATTGTTAGATTTAGCGCATTACTTGCACTCTGATTTCTTCTAGCATCAATCAACCGCCCAACAACACCGGTTCTTAGAAAATTCTCGGCTTGATGATCACCGGATATTTCAAATAGAACTCGCCTAATCTCATCAAACACGTCTACCCTCATGTAAAGATTTACTTTAGGAGACGAGTACAACATGGCGGGTCTAATAAATTCATAATGTTCCTACAAAATCAATAAAACCAAGTATAAGTGCATGGTAACGTGTTATAATTCAACAAACCAACATAAACACAAGAAGATGAAGGATAAGGGAAAGAGCTCTCGGGTGACCTCACGATGTGCTTCCCATCGTGAGCTCACGATGGCCTTCCCATCGTGAGATCACGCTGAGGTTTCCATCGTGAGCTCACGATAGAGTGTCATCGTGCTCGGGCGATGGAAACCTCAACGTGACCTCACGATGGGAAGCCCCATCGTGAGCACGCCTGAGCTCTTTCGCCGTCGTCTTCCCCACCTCCATCGACCCCGTAAGAACACCAAAACCAACACAGCAAATGTCGAACTACCCAACACGAACAAATTCAAAAATCTCCAACTCTATTACACCAAAAACATTGTCGAAATCTTCCACATTTAAATCCTAACTCTAACATATAACAATTTCTAACATGTAAAAACTAAAATACATGCATTCTCAATCGAAGACTTAAGCATGAATTTCGAAAAAAGAAAGGGCACTAACCGGTGGAATTGAGACTCGAAAATTCGAATTTTCCTCCTCTTCGACGGAGGACGTCGACGGCGACTCATTGGGGCGGCGGTTTTGGCGGCGGTTGCTCATGTTCTTCCGTTCACGATGATCAATCGATCGTGAGGAAGAAATTCACGATGAAGATGGAGAGAGAGAACTGTTTTTTGGCGATGGGGGACCGATTGGGAGAGAGAGAGGGGGCTGTCGGTGGGGGGACCGATGTGGGGAGAGAGAGAGATGGGGACGGCGGTGGTGGGGAGTAGGGTTTAGTTTTTTTTTTTTTTGTTGTTTTTTATATATTTTTATTTCTTTTTGTTTAAGTTGGGGGTATATTAGTCTTTTAAGAGATTTTGGTATATAAAAGAGTGTTTTAAACAAGGGGTATAAAACAACACTCTTTTATGTTTTGGTATTTAAAAAGTTGGACCCCTTTCTCAAATTAAGCAACCTCTGAAGTTCCAGCCACTTTCCTTTTCTTTCAGCAAGTTCATTTGAGCAATCCCTCTTCTTATCTTCCAAATTCACAACCTCTACCAAGTCCTTAATCTTGATCTCTAAATTCTCAATTGACGACGAGTTCCAATCTCTTAACTTTAGTTTTAGAGTCTTTAGTTTTTCCTTGAGAATGAAACTTTTCCATCCCTTTATCTTCACTTTTTCCCACTCACTTTTCACAAAATTCTCAAACTCTGGGTGCGACATTGAGCAATCTAACACTCTAAAAGGTTTCGGACCCAGTCAATAGACTCATTTTTTATCAATATTGGACAATGATCTGAAACACTTCGGTCCAAAGCTAATTGAGATAAATTAGGCCATGTCTTCTGATGGTCCCGAAACGAGTTACTGGTGTATGGGGGGGGGGAATACACCAGTTAGGATTTTAAAACTTAACTTTTAAAAATTACTTCAACCGAGTAAAACGGACTCAGTTGGAATCTCACAGCTGAGTAAGCAACCTCAGCTGGAAGAGTGAGGCTGTGCGGAATGTGGTGGAAATTAAAACTCGTTAAAGCAACTCACGCTTTTTAGTGTAGGGTTGGTCAAAAACCAAAACAGTTGAATATGCAAAAATGCAGTTTGTATGCTGGTTAGTTTGATCAGATAAGAATGCAATAAGCAACTGAATAAAAATAAACACAGAAACACAGGATTTAACGTGGTTCGAAGATAACCCTCCTACGTCCACGGGGAGATGTGAATCCTCACACCTCAGTCCAAGTTCTTCTGGACAGTTCCACACAGCTTACCCGGGCTGTGCAACCGTTGCAATAAGTTTACGGGTACTTATCAACCTTTACAGTTAAGTTTGCGGGTACTTAACAACCTATGTCAAGTTTGCGGGTACTTGACGACCTAGCTACTCAATTACAGGAAGAGTATGATCCTAACAGACACTTTTTAAGGTGTGTATGTGGGTGGATTTTCCAACTATAGCTCGATCACGAATGAGAGCTGGATCTATGGCTTGAACGAATAAACACTCAAACTAAGATCTAAGACAGATTATAACTCTATGAACCCTCAGCTACTAATGTTCTATCACTCTTGAACTCTCAGCTGCTGATGCTCTTAGAATATAATTTTTGCAGATTTTTCTTGCGCTTATTTTTCTTGTGATTGCACTTCTCTATCTCTTATCTCGTATATCTCTCGAATGAGAGAATGCCTCTATTTATAGGCGGAGAGTATCAACTAGCCGTTGGAGGAGCTGTTGATCTCTGATCGTTGAAAGCGATGGCTTGTCTCTCATCTCTGCAGACTTTCCCGATATGGCATCTGTGCTTTTCTGCTTTCCTTCTGAGACAGCCTTGTGTTGGGCCACATGGGGTAATGACTGAACGGTCAAACCCTCATGTGACTTCCTTTTGAAATTCAAATCTTAAACCTTTCTGACAGTCAACCTCGATTAGTTGGTTGAAAATCTTGATCTTTATCTGAGTGGTCTTCAGCTGATGTTCTGACTGAACCGTTGAACTCTCAGCTGACTTTGAACTTCATGTTGTTGATCTTCTTGTTTGAGTTCTACAACTGAGGTTCTGAAACTGAACCCTCAGTTGTCTTCCTTGTATTTAGTCAGTTGAGTTTGAAACTTCAGATGACTTCCTTTTCATCTGATGTTCTTCCTCTCTACTGTTTCTCATCTGACGAACCCTCAGTTGGTTTCCTTTACAACTGATGTTCTGAAGACTTCCCCCTCATTCCATCTGAACAAATGAACTCTCAGTTGTCTTTCATCATAACTGATGTTCTGTCTGAGTGATGCCTTGTTGCCATCTTCAGCTGGAGACCTGTAAAGATAAAATCTTAACTTTGCTCAAACAGCGAGCCTAAATTCTAACATTAGGTTCTGGCAACATCTACTCGGTTGGGGTCAGTCGGTTTTGGAATTCATCAAAACGCTTACTAATAAATTTCCCAACATCTTCAATCAATTCTCAGAGAATAAAAACCTGTCAATTCTGCTTGCACTGCTTCCATTACTTTTGTACCAAGTAAATTTTCTCCTATTTAGCGGCAAGTTTATCAACTCTGAATCACGAATAAATTCATCAAACTCCACATTATCATTTGGCTCAAAAAGGACTTCTTTCCCTCTTCTTTCCAACGTGTTTCTCACAGAGTTAAAATTCCCAACAATGCAGAAATTTGCGTTGAGTCTAGCAAGAATTTTTCTCTTTAACAAATCCCACAAAACTCTCTTCTCGACAAGATGACATGAAGAATAAATGTTAAAGATCGAGACAAGAAACCAATATTTTCCCCATCTTCCTTCTACGGCCAGAACACCATTCTCTTCCCACGAATTCTCAAGAAAAAAAAATTCATTGCTCCAGATACAAATTAGACCTCCAGCTTTACCTATAGATTCTTTGCATACCCAATCAAACTCTTGTCCCCAAACAAAGCCTCACATACTTTCCTACTCACTGACTCTAATTTAGTTTCTTGTAAGCACACAAAATCAACATCAAGTTTCCTCACCAAATTTCTCACGACTAATTTTTTTTTTCTCCTCCCCCTATCCCTCTAATAGTAAAAGATAAAATCTTCATTTAATAAGAGAAGAATCCCCACTCAGATTTCCGGTGCACTGTTGTTTTTCTAATTCTAGTGAGTCCCTCATCTCCATCTCAGTTATCTTATCAAGGATTTCATCTCTACTGCCCAAGCATACCACTCTCAATTTTTCTCCATAAGATAAATCTCTTCCAGCTATTTTCCTGAAGTTCAAAATCCATACCTCTTTGTCGAATTTGCTTCCAGATTATTTCCATCCATTGAGGAATTGGTCTCATTCTGCTAGTTGCTTCTCGATTTGGATTGCTTTCATCATGTCCTGTATCAGCTTCGAAGTCCTTTACAAATTCATTCCACCTCATTTTTTCTTTCTCTTTTTACATCTTTTTTCTTCATTTTTTCCCAGCATTCCTCTTCTGATTTTGAATTTGTTGGCTTTCACATCCTTCCTATTAATTATTGGCTCCGAGTTGAACGGATCTGAAGAGCTTGGTTTGTTTGCATTGATCGGAGGTGATTTTTCAAGATGAAGAATTAGTGAAGGATTATAAGCGTTCTTGTATAAAGGAATTGGGAAACTTGGTGGACCCTCCCCACACTCATGTTCGACACCTCGATTCATAACAGGAGGCTTTTTTTTTCTTTTGGGACGGTGCCTTCAATGCCTGCTTTTTCACTTTTTCTTGGGACTTCAAAAACTTTACCAACGGCTTGCCAAGTTGCTTCGAATTCCTCAATGCCGACATCGGACCTCGGAATCCCAAGATCAGCGTCACTGTTCTCCACCTCCATCAGGTCCTCAATTCTGTGCAAGCGATCATCGCCTTTCAATTTTTCTTCTTTTTCATGCAATATCCTTCCTTCATAACAACATTCCTCCTCCAATCGAATTGGAAATTCTCTATCATTTACCTTCACTTTTACTATGCGAGAGATTTTTCCAGCTTTGGTCGTACAAATTTGAATTAATCCCTTTTCAACTTGGTTCGACTTGTTGTGCCCTCTTCGATTTTCAACAATTTCCCATCAAGACTAGCCAAAAGCTGGAAAAATCGGTGGCTCCAACAGTGGAGTGGAGCCTCGTGTACTCCAATCCAAGCTATTCTATTGTGAGAACCATTTGCTTCTTTCCATGGCCTAACAAAATGAAACCACTTGAGTAGTGTAATTCAATTGTTGGGAAGAAACGAAAACAACTTAGCTCGCAAGAGCTCCAACAATGGCGATCAAAACAAACTAAAAAACTGTAAATAAAACGATGATTTATGTGGTTCGAGAAAACCCCTACGTCCATGGGAGAGTCAACACGCCTTCTTATTCATTCAAGAAATAAGAGATTACAAAACAAGAACACAATTCCCAGAAAATGAGAACTAAGGAATTCTACCCTATTCTCTCTTCATGCACTCGAGTTTCTTCTCTCTCTTTCTCTAAAACTTCTGCAGAATACAAGAGATAAGATTCAAAGCTAAAATTCTAAGTTTATATACAAAGAGCCAGGCGACTCAAAGCTCTTGATCTTCACCGTTGATCAATGAATGATCATGGTCAACTCTCAACCGCCATGCAGCTATCAACCTAGATTTCATATAACCAACTTGAAACAGAATGCTTCTCGATCCTTCTCAAGTAACTTTCCAGAGTTTGAGTCGTTCCTCTTTCTTCTTCTTGCTGCCACGTTCGCATGCCACGTCTGCAGCCACAAATACCAACAAATCTCCACCTTGGCTGCAGCAAGTCTAATAATCAGGCCGAACTTCCTCTCCAAATATGTCTCATTACAAGGCTTCCCTTACTTTCTATTGAGAGCGAACATTCACCAGCTTCAAGCAATAGTTAAACTTGGATGCTGGCAAGCAATAGCATGTCAGCCGCATTGTGATCTGTAGAAATCTTCACAGCCCTGACACTTCCTTTATCCACTTCATCTCTCACAAAATGGAGTCTGACATCAATATGCTTACTCATTTCATGAAAGACTTGATGCTTAGCCAAATGCAGAGCACTTTGGCCATCACAATTGATCTCCACAGTATCTTGATTAACCCCAAAATCTTTGATAATTCCATTCAGCCATATCCCTTTCTTTTACTGCTTCAGTAAGAGCAATTTACTCAGCTTCTGTAGTGGATAATCCAACAACAGACTGAGAGCTTGACTTCCAACTTATGGCTGATCCAAACAACTTGAACATATACCCGGATTGAGACTTCCTTGTGTCCAAATTGACCGCATAACCAGAATCACAAAACCTAACCAAAGGATTTCCCTTCAGATTATCAATTCTTTTGAACAAAATATCATGACTCATTATTCTCTTCAAGTATATGAGTATCCACTTCAGAGCTTATTGGATTTTGAGGTGTTACTGCTCAAGAGGTGATACTGCTCAAATATGTTGGCAAAGTTTATGTAGCCAAAAGTACAGTTGAAGTGTCGAAGCTGCTGCGTAGAACAAACTCTGTTATGTATGCTTCAGTCTGTGCTAAGGGAACCTGGAACAGTCTGGCAGAGACTTTCCATATCTGCGCGGATTTTGCGGGATCTTTTTCATATTTGTGATAGATGCGGACAAGATACTTATCAAGCAGATATTGAACGTGTTCCTCAAGCCTTATCCTCACAAGGAAAGAAGATGTAAAGAGATATACATGATGGCGAAGAGATCTAGAGTTTTAAACCTATATATATTCGACATCAACAATTGTGAGGGTTGGCCGTTGTTTTATTGTTTGAGTGCTTATACTTTCTTGAGAGTGAGAACACAAAATATTGTGAGTTTATCTTTGATAAATTAAGTCTTAAAGAGAGTTAAGGGTCGGACTAGAGGTTCGAGCTTAGGTTGAGCGATTGTAAATCGATCAATCACGAATTCACATGAAGTTAGGAAGAGGGTGAGCGAAAGGGTAGTATAAGGTGTCGACCTATATGTGTAAGATCCTCTATAGCCATTTCTTCTAATAGTGGATTGGTTCTCTCTTGAGGAAAGACCCCCCAGACGTAGGTTGCAAAACCGAACTGGGTTATCATATTGTATGTCTTTTATTTCAGCATAGTTTATTATTTCTGTTATACTGACTGTGCTAAGTTTTCCAATGACGCAAATAACTTTATATGCATAAAGTGTTCTTTTAGATCTAACAATTGGTACCAGAGTGATACACCAATCTTACAGGTGTTGATCTTAGGACATACATCTAAACGTGTTGCAGCGTTCGTGATAAGACACAATGACTTCCATAGGTGGCAATTTGATGATGAAACCACCAATTCTTGATGGATCCAACTATGGATATTGGAAGATTCGTTTGATGGCACATATTAGAGCCATCAATGAAGAGGCATGGGAGACGATAAAGTCAGAATTCAAACCTCCCACCATAGCCACTGGTGAACCCAATGCTGGAAAAGTCAAAGACAGGAAAGAATGGTCGGAAGCTGAACGAAAAGAATCTGGGATGAATCAGGTTGCTCTGAATGCCATTCAAGCGTCTGTTACTGTGGAAATATTCTCTCTTATTTCCACATGTACCTCAGCAAAGCAAGCATGGGATATTCTGGAGACTTACTGAGGATGGAAGAACATGAATTAATCAGTGACTTTCATACAAAGCTGTTGAAGATCATTAATGAAAGCGTGGCCCTTGGGAATAAATTCTATGATGAATATCTTGTCAGAAAGGTATTAAGATCTCTCCCCAATAGGTTCGAGTACAAAGTGGCTGCAATTAAAGAAGCAAGAGATCTCTCTAGCATGAAACTAGATGAGCTCATTGAATCTTTAAGAACCTTTGAGATGGGGAAGAAGAGTGAAAGTGCTGAAAGGAAGGGAGTTGCCTTTCAAGCTCACAACTGGCATCCTAAGGTGTCGTCTGTGCCAAAAGGAAGGGAGTTGCCTTAGAGTTTGATATGAGTCTTTTTGCTGAATTGCATTATTTTCTGGGACTTCAAATTAAGCAATCCGAGGAGGGGATATTTGTGTCTCAATCAAACTATGCTCAGAGCATGGTTAAGAAATTTGGTCTAGAAAATGCCAAGGTGCGTCGCACACCTATGTCAACATCAATCAAGCTCATCAAGGACACAGAAGATGCTTCTGTTGATCAGTCTCTATACAGAAGCATGATTGGAAGTTTGCTTTACTTGACGGCCAGTAGACCAGGCATTAGCCACAGTGTCGGAGTTTGTGCCAGGTTCCAGGCGGATCCTAAGGAGAGTCATTTGCTAGTTGTGAAGAATATTATCAAATATAATCCAGGAACAAGTGACTTTTGTATTTGGATGACTAAGGACAACACTACATCCTTAGTTAGATACAGCGATGCGGATTGGGCAGGTAGCCCAGACGATAGGAAGAGCACATCTGGAGCTTGTTTCTTCCTTGGCAACAATCTAGTATCCTGGCACAGCAAGAAGCAGCAGAGCGTGTCTCTATCCTCAACTGAAGCTGAATACATTGCCGCAGGATCAGCTGATGAACCCATATTTGTGTCCATTATTTCTTATGTTTTTGTTGTGTTTTTAGCCTTTATCGAGTCAAAGTGTGTCTGGGAGGACACAAAGTCGAGAGATGGTGTGCAGGGAAGAACAGGTGGGATGTTGGGCAAATTCGGTGGAAAATGTATTGTTGAGATGCTGAAATGGCGATACGATGCAAATGGGCATAGAGTTGGAGGCTTGTAGCTGGGAAACAACGTTTTACATGCTCTACAAGTCAAGAAGTACCTCCCCATATCCTTAAAGCCAACAGACAGAGTACCCGGAGGAGCCAGGATCTTGGTCAACACAGGAAGCAATCCAAGATGCAGACATCGAGGGCAAGAAGCGAGTCGAGCCAGTAGCAGAATTCTTTTCCTTCAAGGAAGAGGATAAGGATCGGATATTTCTTTCCTTATCCTAGCCGGACCTAGGCTAAGTGTGTTTATATCGTGACTTTGTGACCTTTAGGGTATAAACTAATCTTTGTCTTAAACCAAGTGATGAGATCAGTTAATTGAATATCTTTGCACTAATGAACGAGTGATGAGTAATTAAGATCATGGATTCAAAATCCAATCCAAACTCTTTTGTTATTTGATATTTTTACTTGAGTAACATGATACATTGCAGTCAAAACCCCTTTTGTTGAGTTCGATTTGAAGAGCAGATCTACGCCAAGTCCCTTGGGATCGACCACACTTGCCATTAACTACTACCTTGTTGGGCAAGAGGTGTTTATAAATTTATTTGTACAAAGAGTGTAACGACCGCGCTTTGTTAAATTGGCACCGATGTCGGGGACTTTAGTTTTAAGCTAGTTTTCTCTTCTAGCTTGAGTTGAGCACGGTTTATGCCCAAGCCACATCTACAGAGTGACGGAGATCCACAAGATCCAAGAACTTGCCTGGAGGTGATAGCAAGGAGAAATCGAGCAGAACAACGTAAGAAGAAGAAAGATCTGGAGGAAGGCATCAACGAACCTTCAGAGTTGCCGAGCTTGCCAGAAGATCAGGATATTGAGAAAGAAGACGATTCTTGCTCAACAACGAGTACAGACAGTGAGAAGTCAACATCCAGTTCATAATCAGAGACATCAATAACCATGGCAGGACAGCAAGACAAAACCATCCATCAGATTATGTTCCCTGACGACAAGGGGATCAGACCTTCAAGTATCCAGCTGCCCACCATCAATGGCAACTGGAGAGCTCAAACGTTCGTTGATACAGATACTGCCCAACTTCAGTGATCATACCGGAGAAGACCCTCAGACCCATCTTCAAGACTTTGAGATGGCATCAGCACTGTAAGGAACAATACCCCTCATACCTGAGATGCCGTCAGAGAACGAGATGCTGCCCAAGATACATTTCCAGACTACATAAGGTTACTCACGTTCCCGTTCTCACTTCTTGATGGAGCACGTGAGTGGCTTTACACCTTGCCAGAGGGAAGCATCAACATCTGGAAGAAGTTGCAGCAGGTTTTCCTTGACAAGTACATACCCGTTGGCCGGATATAAAGTGGAAGGAATGTCATTTCCTTGATCAAAATGGGTGGAAGTGGGTCATTGTATGAATATTATGAGAGGTTCAAGAAGTTGATCGCAAGATGTCCTCAACATCGAATTGAGGACATTGATTTGATCGAGCATTTCTTAAAAGGATTAAAGGCATCTGAGAGAAAATAGATAATTGCAGTTTGCGGAAGAGCCATAGTCGATCAATCTCCAGCTGAAGTGTTCAAGAAAATAGCTGCTATGGCCGATCAATCACGAGATGAAGATGATATCCCAAGAGGAGGGTATGAAGGCAACAAGGGAAATTCCGATAACTTGGTCAGCACCATGAAAGACTTCATGACCAAGATAAGTGGTCAAATGGAGGACTTGAAAAAGAAGGTCGATGGCAAGGAAGTTCACAGAGTTGTGAAAAAATGCGAGGTATGTCAGGAAACATGCCATATTACCTCGGAATGTCCCAGTTGGTTTGTGGAAGAAGGAGAGGAGGTGCAGGCAATAGGTCAGAACCAGCAAGGTGGTGGGCAACAAAGGTTCCAGTATGGCAATAACAGCAACTATGGCAACAACTACGGCTATAGGCAGAATCAGCACGAGAACTTGAGATATGGTAACAACCATTATTAAATGCCTCCTGCCCACCAACAACCACAGCAGCCTGTTCAACAGCAATATGTGCCTCCACCTCCACAGTAGCCTTAACAGCAACATAACTATGTTCCTCCCCATCGAGAATTAGCAAAGATGGAGTTCATGAAGGAGACCATCGATAGGTTTACCAATGATAACCAAAGGCTTAGAAGGGGTTTTGAGAACTTTCAATTAGAAAGTCGAGGTCAATCGAACAACCTTCAAGCTCAATTAACTCACATAAACCAAACTCTGTCAAAGCTTGTAGATGACAAGAGCGGAAGGCTTCCTGCCTAAGTGGAGGTTAACAAGGAGCAAGTCAATGCTGTGACTTTGCGAAGTGGTAAGGATTTGTCAGAGGTGCTGCCCAAGATCCAACTCAAGGGACCTGCTCGAGTAGAAGAAACTAAGATAAGCTCAGGAGATATCAATGACCTCTATGTAGAGTTGAAGGCAAAGCGTAAAGAAGGGATAAAGGCCAATAAGAACCCCGTCTTCGATAATGAGGAGGATGAAGCCTTGTTTGATTACGTGAAGATGGAGAGATCAAAGTTGGGGTTTGATAAAGATGACGTGTTGTTGGATTCTCTGAAGGCTGAAAAAGAAGCAGAGGCTTTGGCCAAGAGGACCGTTCCTCTCACTGCTAAGGCAAAGATCCCGTATCCAAGACGTTTTGCCCACGATCGTGATCAGAAGAAGTTAGAGGACATGATGGAGGTGTTCAAGAAAGTGGAGATAAACCTGTCACTATTGATGGCATTACAATCCATGCCAAAGTGTGCAAAATTTTTGCAAGAGATATGCTTGAAGAAGACCAAGTACCCAGATAATGCCCGTTTTCATGTGAAGAACGTGTCAGCACTCATGAATTCTCACATCCCGCTCAAGAAGAAGGATCCTGGCATATTCGCTATCCCATGCACAATAGGTACTACGTCAATACCCAAGGCGATGTTTGATCTAGGAGCTTCGATAAATGTAATGCCAAGAGCCATGTTTGACGAAATGAGTTTTGGACCTTTATCTCATACCCGTGTTGCCATTCAATTGGCGGACTTGTCCACAGTCTGCCCCGATGGAGTTTTGGAGGACATGTTGGTCAAGATGGGGGATCTTCTGTTCCCAGCCGACTTCTATGTTCTTGACATGGGAAAGAAAGCAATCAAGAACCCAGTGATCTTGCTCGGAAGGCCATTCTTGAGGACGGCCTACACCAAAATCGATTGTGACACTGAGAGGTTGACAGTTCAAGTAGCTGGAGAAGTCGTCAAGTTTGACGCTTATCGACAAAATTAGGATGATGCCCTAGAATACCTCAACACCCTCAATGCATTTGGTTGACGAGTGGAGACATTGAATAGCTTAAGTTGCTTCTTAGAAGACAACGAGGATGCAGGCCAGGCGGAACTCAATTTAATACAGGGTCTTGACCTGGATCTCGACCAAGATGAGGATATTGAGGATGATGGTGCCTTGATGGAGTTTTATGAAAGAGATGGGTACGAAAGTGATAAAGATTTCTGGGAGGAGTCAGTCCAGGGACATAGTTTCGACTCCACCAATGAAGACTATGGGACGGATGAGGAGTTAGATGACAACAACACTCCTAAAAACTTCCGTGAAGATCAAGACGAGTTCGATGAGGAACTCAAGGAACTACCCCATGATGAGACTGAGGAGTTGGTAGAGGAATTTTGGCAACAGACAGTTCTTGAGCAGGATGCTGGCTTGCAGACATAAGAGGATCTTGTCCAGAACGATGAACCAGCATATGTGTAAGAATGTAGTTATGCCAGGATTCCGAGCAACATGCAACCTCAGGGGTTGAACCACTCAACATCCCTGAATTGAAGCCGGAGGACAGGTTGGTGCCATCATTGCAAAAGGCCCCTACGTTGGAGCTGAAACCTTTGCCCAAGCACCTGAAATACATATATCTCGGCCAGAACGAGACTTTGTCCATGATCATATCATCCGAGCTGTCAAGCATGGAGGAGGTCCGAGTTGGTGAGGTGCTGAGCAAATATAAGGAAGCAATAGGGTGGACCTTGACCGACATCAAAGGTATTAACCCTGTGGACTGCGTTCATCACATCTTGCTTGAGGAGGATGCTGCCCCAGTAAGGGACCCACAAAGGAGATTGAATCCCGCCATGAAAGAAGTGGTAATGAAAGAGATATTCAAGCTTCTTGACTTGGGGATCATATACCCCGTGTCTACCAGCTGGTGGGTAAGTCTTGTGCACGTGGTGCCCAAGAAGTCAGGAATCCAAGTTGTTGAGAACGAGAAAAACGAGATGGTGGTCATGAGATTGCAAACTGGATGGCGAGTGTGTATAGATTACCGAAAGCTCAACCAAAAGATGAAGAAGGATCATTTTCCTTTGCCCTTCATCGACGAGATGCTTGAGAGGTTAGCTGGTAATGACTATTATTGCTTTCTTGACGGTTATTCTGGTTACATACAGATCTAGGTTGCTGACGATGATCAAGGCAAGACCACATTCACGTGCTTGTTTGGCACATTTGCATATAGGAGAATGCCATTTGGATTGTGTAATGCACCAGGAACATTTCAAAGGTGTATGATGCACATTTTTTCAGACCTTCTTGAAGATTGCATCGAAGTCTTCATGGACGACTTTACTGTCTACGGCAAGACCTTCGAATCATGCCTCAACAACCTGGATTGAGTCTTGAAGAGATGTGTTGAGAAGAGCCTTGTGTTGAATTATGAAAAATATCATTTCATGGTAAAAGAAGGAATCGTCTTGGGGCATGTCATTTCAGAAAAAGAAATTGAGGTGGACAAGGCCAAGATTGACATTATTGCTAAGTTACCCTACTCAAGATCTGTGAAGGAGTTGAGAGGATTCCTAGGGCATGCTGGGTTTTATAGAAGATTTGTCAAGAATTTTGCCAAGATCGCACAACCAATGACGAGACTACTTCAAAATGATGTGCCATGGGAGTTCAAGGAAGATTGCAAGAAGCCGTTCCATGCCTTGAAGGAAAACTTGATCACAACCCCCATTATCCAACCTCCGGATTGGGGGATGCCTTTTGAATTAATGTGTGATGCCAGTGGTTATGCCGTGGGAGCAGTTCTTGGGCAAAAACATGGAAAGGAAAGCTATGTCATCTATTATGCTTCCAAGACGTTGAACCCCGCCCAATGCAATTATGCCACTACGGAGAAGGAGTTGTTGGCTATTGTCTTCGCTTTTGAAAAGTTTAGATCATATTTGCTTGGAGGCAAGACCATAGTGTACACGGATCACGCAGTATTGAAGTACTTGTTGAGCAAGAAGGAGTCCAATCTAAGATTGATTAGATGGATCCTTTTGTTGCAGGAATTTGACATAGAGATCAAAGACAAGAGTGGTGCCCAGAACCAAGTTTCCTACCACCTAAGTCGAATCCTCCAGCCTGATGATGGGGTGCCAATCAAGGAAACCTTTCTCGATGAGCACTTGAGTCTTGCCCAAGATGAACCATGGTATGCTGATATCGTGAATTACTTGATGACTGGAGATATACCCTCCGACCTTGGGCGTTGTCAAAGGAACAAGCTTAAACACGAGAGTCGTTTCTATATTTGGGACAAGCTAGCCATATTTATTGAGGGAATTTACGGACAAGATCATAAGGAGGTGTGTCGAGGATAAAGAGTAAAAGAGCATTCTTGAGCATTGTCACCACAAGGAATGCGGAGGATATTTTGGGCATCAACGGACTGCAAGGAAGAATTTGGAGTGTGGCTTTTATTGGCCAACATTGTTCAGAGATTGTTATGAGTGGGTCAAGATGTGTGAGAAGTGTCAAAGGGAAGGTAACATCACGAGAAGAAATGAAATGCCCATGAGGTGTTCAACGTATGGGGCATGGATTTTATGGGACCCTTGCCGAGTTCCAAAGGCAACAAGTACATAATATTGGCAGTAGACTATGTCTCGAAGTGGGTAGAGGCTCGTGCTTCTAACAAGGATGATTCTAAGGTGGTTTCCAATTTTTTGAGAACGCAAATTTTCAATAGGTTTGGTGTACCTCGAGCTATAATTAGTGATCAAGGTTCTCATTTTTGCAACGCAACGGTGACCGCCTTGTTCAAGAAGTATGGAGTTACTCATCGTGTGTCAACAGCCTACCACCCACAAGCCAATGGACAAGCGAAATTGTCCAATCGAATAATCAAGACGATCTTGAGGAAGACCGTGGGCACTACAAGGAAGGATTGGAGTATGCGCCTTGATGATGCTTTATGGGCGTATAGGACTGCCTTTAAGACACCTTTTGGCATGTACCTTTATCGCACGGTCTATGGCAAGAAATGCCACTTGCCCGTGGAGCTGGAGATCCAAGAACTCGATGAGATAAGACTCCAAGCCTATGACAATGCTGGCTTATACAAGGAAAGGATGAAGAAGGCCCATGATCTTTTGATTAAAGAGAAGGAGTTCCATTTTGGGCAACAAGTGTTGCTATACCAAATGCGATTTAGGCTTTCTTCGAGTAAGCTCTCGACGAAGTGGGCAGGACCCTATGAAGCACAAGCTCAATTCCCAAATGGAGCTGTTGAAGTCAAGGATCCCAAGAACGGGAAGGTTTTTAAAGTTAATAGTCAGCGCTTGAAGGCCTATCTTGGGCAAGAACAGTTTGTTGAGGGGGAACCATCTAGGTTCCCTGTCGAGGAGGACCTCTGACTGCTAAAAGAGGGGGGTGTCGTGCCCAAGACCTTAAACGGGGCATTGTCCAGGAGGTAACCTGGTTAGTATTTTCATTTTATTTCTTCTTTTTCGTTATTTCTTTATTTTTAATCTTTATTTTTGAAAAAAAATATTGAAAATCCAAAAAAAATTAGTTAGTTTATGCTTTAGGTATTTGATTTCTTAGTAATTTATTTTAAGTTTAACCAAAGGAAAGAGTTTGTTTCCGGAGTGTATTTGTGTTTCGAAGTGTGCAGGAGATGTTGAGCAAGATGCAGGTTGTATATCAGGAACTACGATGGAGAAGAAAGCAGGGTGACGAGCAGAGGACGTGGGCAAGAACCTAGTTGTTGGTTAATAACTTTTTGAGGCGGTTACTGTTTGCCCTTAAAAGCCGCACCCTATATACCTATTACATCACGTCGTCTCCACCACCCCCACTACCAATTTGAATTTCAACTCTACAACTTCTCATCTTCTCTCTTTTCTCTCTCCATCACAACCTCTAAACTCTTACTATGGTGTCCACTCGCCCAAGAAATAGAAAACTCTACAAAATCCCCACCGGAACCAACATCGACCTCACCACCGACAATACCGCCACCACCACCACGAAACCTAAAACCACCACCAAAAGAAAACTCCCCATGGAACCCGCCAAACCCTCTGCCGACCAAAACCCTTCCGTCACCATCGGGTCAAGCGTGCCCAAAAGCCCTCCGATTGACATCGTACTCATGATGAGCGATGATAACCCAGGCCTGATGGATGAAGCTGCGAAGCAACCGGAGGAGGAGACTCAATCGAAGCCTGAATTCAAGGAGGAGGAATTGGAAGAAGAAGCAGAGGAGGAAGAAGAAGACGGGGAGGAAGGAGACGAGAAAGATGGTGAAGGGGAAGGTGATAATGTGGACGACGAAGAGAATAAGGAAGAAGACCTGGATAAGGCAATAGAAGAAGTGGTTGCAGGGTTGGCGGCGGAGACGAAGACCAAGGCCAAGGAAAGGCCAACGATGAAGGGTGGACGGACATCCACTAAGTGCCCTCACGGTGGCAAGGAGACGCTGGCAAAGAAGCACAAATCTGCTGCTTCGGACGCCGGTTCTGTCCAGCCGTCGATCTCGAAGGGGATAGCCGTCGAAACTCCATCGAGGGTTAGCGAGGATGAAGCAGGGGCTGATGTTGAGGAAGAAGAGGATAGTGACCAGTCTACTCCAGCAAGTGGCCGGATCGGGAAGAAGAAGAAGGGCGCCACGGTGGTGACGTGTAGGAAGCCCAGGGATTGGAAGGTGACAACACCTAGGGTTCTCGACTTTAAACTATACGAGAACCTGGCTGTCGCCCAAGAAGTCAAGAAGCTGTTTGAGGGGAGAGGCTGGGGTCAGTTTTTGGAGTGGCCTGTGGAGGTCTATGAGGAACAAGTTAATGAGGTGTACAGCACGGCGATAGTAACAAGTGATCCCGAGACTGGGTGAGCATGATCCCCTTCTTGCTGTTGGGCGAGAAGTACGATTTCCAAGTGAGTGCTCTGAACCAGATCCTGGGGATGGTGAGTTTGAGGGACTTGGCCAAGAAAGAATTCATGGAGGCCAAGACCATGGTACCATCCCCGGGCGATGTAGCTTACCAGGAGCAGTGGAAGGAGATCGGCAATGGAGCACCATACAACGGGGCCAACAACAAGGGAACTGAGCTGAAGACTCATGCCCTGAGGCTTTGCCATCCGCATTCCCGCCTACAACTTGTACGGCAAGAACGATAGTGGCAACAGCCTGAGCAACAAGGAGAGGTACCTGTTGTGGTGTATGCACACCAAGACTAAGGTCAACTTCGCGGCCTTTCTTGGTGAGCAACTGAAGACGGTGCTGACAAAGCAGGCTTTGGGATGTACATGTGGGCACTTCGTGACGGCTTTTGCGAAGGGAGTTGGTGTCTATGATGAGATGAATGGGAAGCCGCTGATGGTGGTCAACAAGTTGGAAGAAGCTGTCATGAAGAAGATAAATGACATTGAGTTGAGGAATGGCAAGTATGTGTTCATCGACTACGGCAGGTCAAAATCCACCAGGCATCCACCCGTGGGCAAGAAGGAAGAGGAAGACACCAGCATGGTGGTGCTGTCCAATAACGAGGTAGAGACCAGACTAGCCAACACGGAGAAATTGTTGATCGAGATCAGGGATGCCCAGCTGGCATTCTTTGCACACCAAGGATTCAGGTACCCGCCTGAATCTTCTCTTTGATTTTATGTTCCTCCCATTTTTATGTTAGTATATGTTTTTTTTTTATTTTTGTTTGTGTTTTTTGCGTTTTTTTTTATGTTGTGTCTTGTTGGTCGAGAAGGTGCACTTACTGCCTTCACCCATAATTTTCCCAGCAAATTGTGTGGTGAAGGCCTTAGAATTTCTTTCTTGGCTTAGTCAGTAAATAATTGTTGAGTCAGTTTTTGTTTTGTGTTTATAGTTGCCCAACATTGTACCCACTTTGCCTAAGGCAAGTGTGTGGGTGTTGGGAAGTTAGTCAGTGTTGTGTTTTTAAAGTTTGTTTTAGTTGTTGATCAGCATGTGACATGATAAGTCAGAATAGGTATGTTGATGTAAATGATGTCGAATGTAGATAGGTAGGACAGAATGAGATATTGGGCATGAACTGTGAGGTTTTTGAGCTTTAAATGCTATATACATATGAAGCATTATTCTTTCTTGTGAGATAAAGACCAGTTGACACTTGTTGATCTAGAACTTGCCTGCATTTCTTAATTAAAATTTCGTGTGACTTAGTTGAATTATTTAGATGAATTAGGCGTTTTTGTTCAAATTAGCCCATGGCCAAAATTTCCTACCTTGACATTTACCCTTTGTTTAGCCCCTTTGAGCTTGATGATAATTCTTTCAAATCACTTATAGTAGCCTAAATTTATAAATCGTCCCGGTCAAGAACTCAGGTCTAGAAGAATGAGGGATAAAAGGGAAATGTTGGGTAGCACTTGTTGGGCAATATCCCCTTAATAATAATAATAATAATAATAATAATAATAATAATAATAATAATAATAATAATAATAATAATAATAATAACAAAAGAAAAAAAAAAGAGGAAAAAATAATAAGTGTGATAGGGTGAAGTGATTATGAGGAGTGAGAAATTGAGGGCAATCTGTTGCTCAAGAATCGAGTTCTTGACTTAGCCAGTTCCTATACATTCCCTACCTTTTGCCTTAAGCCACGTTACAACCTAATAAAGACCTAAGGATAAGTAATTTTGATTTTTGTTCAAAGAAGTAGAGATGTAGAAGGCAGGCAAGCCTATGGAAAAACATTGTTAATTTTGGTCAAAAGCGTATACATTTAACCATATACACTTGAGAGTTGAGTGTTGGTGAGGATACCCTTGTTGCCCAATAACTCTATCTTGATCTATTTGATGGCAATATCTGCTTACATATTCTGTTTGGACTAACATGTTGTTGTGCTGATCTTTTGAGTCTGTGTTTTTTTTGTTTTGTCTTTTCTGTGTTTGAGTCTTGGGTAGAGTTACAACCGTACACTTGAGTGCAAGTGTAATTCAAGTGTGTGGGTGTGATGAACCCATATTTGTGTCCATCTTTTCTTATATTTTTAGTCTTTATCGAGTCAAAGTGTGTCTGGGAGGACACAAAGTCGAGAGATGGTGTGCAGGGAAGAACAGGTGGGATGTTGGGCAAATTCGGTGGAAAATCTGTTGTTGAGATGCTGAAATGGCGATACGATGCAAATGGGCATAGGGCTGGAGGCTTGTAGCTGGGCAACAATGTTTTACATGCTCTACAAGTCAGGAAGTACCTCCCCATATCCTTGAAGCCAACAGACAGAGTACCCGGAGGAGCCAGGATCTTGGTCAACACAGGAAGCAATCCAGGATGCAGACATCGAGGGCAAGAAGCGAGTCAAGCCAGTAGCAGATTTCTTTTCCTTCAAGGAGGAGGATAAGGATCGGATATTTCTTTTCTTATCCTAGCCGGACCTAATCAAAGAAGATGTCTACCAAGCAAGGGAAGAGAATCGTGGCTGCATGGATGAGAGAGAAGGCGGATGTGATATGCATGGGAAGAATCCTTCACCAACAAGGAAACTATCTCAACCCTAATCCCTTCGCCTATATATATGGCCGACTCCATTATGTAATGTGTGCCGTTTTTATTCAAGTTCATAGCTAGTTCTGCATTCGTAGTTTGAGAGGAAGTGAGAAAGAAACAAGTCCTACGGGCAATTTACTTTTTCGTTCGTTTTATATTTTCTACAGTAGTTTAGTTGTTGGTTTGAAGCCAAGACCTTCGTTGTTGACTTATGCTTTTGGGCAGCAACCTGTTTCCAATTTATGTTAAGTATGTTTTCCCTTATTTATTTTGTGTTCTTATTTAATATTATATCTAGCTAAATTTATCGTTTGGGTTGGATGTAGATGAAGTGATCGTAAATTACTCGTTCTAAAACTCGTGAGGTCTAATTGTGTTAGTTCGTTAATTGATTTTGTTCCCAAAATACTTAGGAATAATACTAGACTTAATTGATATTGACGTATGATTGATCACTATCTAGATATTGATATTAAGTCATTAACAGGAATTGGGATTTAACTCGAGAGTGTCTTTCGTGCCCAAGAAGGTAAAGGGTATTGGAGAGCAGTCGGTAGTGACCTACCTCTTGGCTGTCTTGGGTCTGTTTATTCTTAATGCTTGTTGGGCAACATCGTTACTGAAGTGTCTTCGTGACTTTGTTGATCAAGAGAGGAGATCTTGTCTTCTGGTCAAGATCTGTAAAATTGGATAGACATAGGCTAAGTGTGTTTATATCGTGACTTCGTGACCTTTAGGGTATAAACTAATCTTTATCTCAAATCAAGTGATGAGATCAGTTAATTGAATATCTTTGCACCAATGAACGAGTAATGAGTAATTAGGATCATGGATTCAAAACTCAATCCAAACTCTTTTATTATTTGATATTTTTACTTGTTGAGTTACATGATACATTGCAGTCAAAACCCCTTTTGTTGAGTTCGATATGAAGAGCAGATCTACGCCAAGTCCCTTGGGATTGACCCCACTTCCCATTAACTACTACCTTGTTGGGCAAGAGGTGTTTATAAATTTATTTGTACGAAGAGTGTAACGACCGCGCTTCGTCAAATTGGCGCCGTTGCCGGGGACTCTGGTTTTAAGCTAGTTTGCTCTTCTAGCTTGAGTTGAGCACGGTTTATGCCCAAGCCACATCAACGGAGTGACGGAGATCCACAAGATCCAGGAACTTGTTCGGAGGTGATAGCAAGGAGAAATCGAGCAGAACAACGTAAGAAGAAGAAAGATCTGGAGGAAGGCGTCAACGAACCTTCAGAGTTGCCGAGCTTGACAGAAGATCAGGATATTGAGCAAGAAGACGATTCTTGCTCAACAGCGAGTACAGACAGCGAGAAGTCAACATCCAGTTTAGAATCAGAGACATCAATAACCATGGCAGGATAGCAAGAGAAAACCATCCGTCAGATTATGTTCCCTGACGACAAGGGGATCAGACCTTCAAGTATCCAGCTGCCCACTATCAATAGCAACTGGGAGCTCAAACATTCGCTGATACAGATACTGCCCAACTTCAGTGATCATCCCGGAGAAGACCCTCAGACCCATCTTCAAGACTTTGAGATGGCGATCAGCACTGTAAGGAACAATACCCCTCCTACCCGAGATACTGCCAGAGAACGAAATGCTGCCCAAGATACATTTCCAGACTACGTAAGGTTACTCACGTTCCCGTTCTCACTTCTTGACGGAGCACGTGAGTGGCTTTACACCTTACCAGAGGGAAGCATCAACACCTGGTAGAAGTTGCAACAGGCTTTCCTTGACAAGTACATACCCATTGGCCGGATACAAAGTGGAAGGAATGCCATTTCCTCGATCAAAATGGGTGGAGGTGAGTCGTTGTATGAATATTATGAGAGGTTCAAGAAGTTGATCGCAAGATGTCCTCAATATCGAATCGAGGACATTGATTTGATCGAGCATTTCTTAAAAGGATTGAGGGCATCTGAGAGGAAATGGATAATTGCAGCTTGCGGAGGAGCCATAGTCGATCAATCTCCAGCTGAAGTGTTCAAGAAAATAGCTGCTATGGCCGATCAATCACGAGATAAAGATAATATCCCAAGAGGGGGGTATGAAGGCAACAAGGGAAATTTCGATAACTTGGTCAGCACCATGAAAGACTTCATGAATAAGATGAGTGGTCAAATGGAGGACTTGAAAAAGAAGGTTGATGGCAAGGAAGTTCACAGAGCTGTGAAGAAATGCGAAGTTGAGAAGGAGGCTCATGTTGCTGAGGAGGAGATTCATGTAGATGAATCTGCCATTGATGATTTTGTGGCAGATCTGGAAAATCCTGTTGAAGAGTCTGTGCCAACAGAGAAGAAGAAGTCTTCTAAGAGACGTCTTCGCAAGCTTTCTGACCTGCCCAGAAAGAAGGTTAGTATTGAAGAAGCTGCCTTGACCATCAAGGAACCTTTTGCGACTCCTGCTACTCAAACGAGGGGTCAATTGGCCAAGAAGATTGTTGTTGTTGTTGCCCGTGATGTTAAGGGCAAATGGAAGGCTGGTGAATCTTCCAAGAAGAAGAAGAAAGATGCTGCAAAGCCCAAGAAGGGTGTGGATCCGAATCAGCCCATTGAAGTGGGAGTTTGGGCCTGATCGTGCTATGGAAAGTGATGCTGGGAATTCTGAGCATGAAGCATCTCATCATGGAGCTTCTTCTGCTGCTCACCATGGTGGATCATCGGTCACACTCTCAAGAAGACAACTATTATCATCTGATCCCAAACAGAGAACAAAGGTTGTGCAAGATGTCCTCAGGTTCAAGTCTGATGAACATGCTGAGGCTTGGGATAATGTAATCCACAGGAAGCTGGTCTATGAGCAACCTGTGAAGAAGCAAGATCTGGAGGGAACTGGCCTAGACAAACTGCTGGGAGGACGCCAAGTGGGATCAGACTGTCTACCCTGTTCGAAGGTATGTTTGAGCAGTTGTGCTGGAATTCTACTGCAACATGTCCAAGAGTATTGCTGACTCTTCTTCTCGCAACCACTTCAAGACTTACATTCGAGGAAGGTATATCAATTTCTCTCCAGCTATTATTTCTGCATTTGTTGGGCGTGATGACCATGGAGTAAAAGAAGAGGATGTGTCTTTGGACACAATTGCCAGTGAGATCACGCATGGAGTATACCGGACGTGGAAGAAGAACGTGTCTATCAGTTCCTCAATGTTGTCCCAGAAGTATGCAATCTTGCACAAGATTGCAATCAGAAATTGGTGTCCTACCACACACTCTGCCACAGTAAGCCAAGAAACAGCTAGAGTGTTGTATGGAATCAGGCGTTTCAAGCCCTTCGACTTTGGACATTTGGTCTTCGACCACGTCACCCAACATGCTGGAAATTTGAAGAAGCCTAAGGCGTTAGGCTATCC
Source organism: Schizonepeta tenuifolia (assembly GCA_029490685.1). NCBI lineage: Eukaryota > Viridiplantae > Streptophyta > Magnoliopsida > Lamiales > Lamiaceae > Schizonepeta > Schizonepeta tenuifolia. The sequence continues at coordinate 89,596,351 of CM055956.1, forward strand.
TGGCCTTATCTTTGGAATCATCTCTTCTCAATTCCCTGAAGTTGTGTATGTAGGAGAGCAATTCGAGTACACTCCGAAGAGCATTGTCATTCATGACAAGCTATTCAATGAAGTTGTTCATCCTAAGGACATTGAGGGTCCTTCTGTCCTCATCGTGTAGAGAAAAAAACCGACATCCACTGTGCCAGCGCCTGTGTTGAGTGAGCCTATTATTCGGGCTATTTCTACAAGAATGTTGCGCGAGCTGGAGAAGGAGTACAACTCCATTATGTTCCAGATGAAGAGGCTTCGTATGCGCAAGAATGAGATTGCGGCATTACTCAATGATGCCAAAGCAGTCTTTGTTGGAGGAGAAGCTGTGCCATCTGGTTCGGCTCCACGAGATGCAGAGACTGTGCCAGAAGATGATGATGCAAATGATGAGGTAGTAGCTGATGCTGAGGATGAGGATGTTGAAGAAGACTTGGGTGATGAAGATACCCAAACTGAAGAGGATGAAGAGGACATTCAAGCATCAGCTCAAGCTGCGAAGAAGAAGTAATCCCAATCTTTCTGAAGATTGGATGGAAGACCCCCCTACTTTGTCATTTCTGCCAGACAAAAAGGGGGAGTAGAGGTAGAAGAAAAAGAAAAATTTGTATTTATTTATTTTGGTTCTAGAGTCTGTGCCAATTTATGCACATATTTATTTTTTTGTGCCAAGGAGTTATTCCCTCTACTCCTTGATGTTTTTGATGGACATATATATATATATATATATATATATATATATATATATATATATATATATATATATTAGCTTCTCAGTTTATGACTTATAGTTTTCTTTGGTGTTGTGTTGAAGATCATCCGCTCGATGATTGAAGATTTACTTGGTGATCGGTTTACTTCATGCATTGATTAAGGGGGAGTTTCAACACAAATTTCTCCAATTGCTAGTTGGAGGGGGAGCTTTGGCATACTTCATACAAGTTCGGACTTAGAGGATTTGGAGGTATGAAAATGCTTATAGTTGATTATTTTCTTGATGATTGGTTTTGTCTACATAAATGCCAAAGGGGGAGATTGTTAGATTTTGAGGTGTTGCTGCTCAAGAGGTGATACTGCTCAAATATGTTGGCAAAGTTTTATGTAGCCAAAAGTACAGCTGAAGTGTCGAAGCCGCTGCGTAAAACAAACTCTGTTATGTGTGCTTCAGTCTGTGCTAAGGGAACCTGGAAGAGTCTGGCAGAGACTTTCCATATCTGCGCGGATTTTGCGGGATCTTTTCCATGTTTGTGATAGATGCGGACAAGATACTTATCAAGCAGATATTGAACGTGTTCATCAAGCCTTATTCTCACAAGGAAAGAAGATCTAAAGAGATATACATGATGGCGAAGAGATCTAGGGTTTCAAACCTATATATATTCGACATTAACAATTGTGAGGGTTGGCCGTTGTTTTATTGTTTGAGTGCTTATACTTTCTTGAGAGTATTGTTGTGAGAGCACGAAATATTGTGAGTTTATCTTTGATAAATTAAGTCTTAAAGAGAGTTAAGGGTCGGAATGGAGGTTCGAGCTTAGGTTGAGCGATTGTAGATCGATCAATCACGAATGCACGTGAAGTTAGGAAGAGGGTGAGCGAAAAGGTAGCATAAGGTGTCGACCTGTATGTGTAAGATCCTCTGTAGCCATTTCTTCTAATAGTGGATTGGTTCTCTCTTGGGCAAAGGCCCCCCAGACGTAGGTTACAAAACCGAACTGGGTTATCATATTGTGTCTTTTATTTCAGCACAGTTTATTATTTCTGTTATATTGACTGTGCTAAGTTTTCCAACGATGCAAATAACTTTATATGCATAAAGTGTTCGTTTAGATCTAACAGAGCTTGCCAATGACTGCTTCCTGGTTCAGACATATATCTGCTCACCACACTCACAGCATGAGCTATGTCTGGTCTAGTACAAACTATCACGTACATGATACTCCCAACTATGTTAGAAAAAGGAATAACACTCATTTCCTTCCTCTCTGCATCTGTAGTAGGCTTCTGATCATTTGATAACTTGAAATGTTGTCCCAAAGGTATTGAAACTTGTTTAGAATCTGTCATTCTAAACTTCTTGATCACCTTCTCCAAGTAGTCCTTTTGAACTAGCCATAACTCCTTATTCACTCTGTCTCTAACTATGTCCATACCCAAAATTCGTTTTGCATTTCCCAAATCCTTCATATCAAAAATTGATTGAAGTTCTTGCTTCACTAGCTCAATCTCAGACTTACTTGGCCCTATAATAAGCATATTATCAACATATAGCAACAAATAAACCACAACAGTATCATCTCTTGCTCTAATGTACACACAACTATCAAAGCTTGATCTGCTAAATCCAATCTTCTTCATATGATCATCAAATTTTTTATACCATTGCCTGCTGCTTTGTTTCAAACCATACAGACTTTTCTTCAAAAGACACACCTTATCTTCATTCCCTTTCTCTATAAATCCTTCAGATTGATTCATATAGATCGTCTCTTCAAGATCACCATGTAAGAAGGCAGTATTTACATCCAACTGCTGTAATTCCCAATCAAACTGAGCAACTATAGATAACAGAATTCTAATGGAATTGTGCTTTACAACAGGTGAAAAACCCTCATTGAAATCAATTCCTTCTTTCTGTGTAAAACCTTTTGCCACTAACCGAGCTTTAAACCTGATTCTATCCATCTCAGCAGCTTCAATTTTCTTTTTGAAAATCCACTTGCAACCAACAGCTTTATGTGACTTAGGTTTAACTACAAGAATCCAAGTTCCATTTTTAAGTAGTGAGCTTATCTCTTCCTGCATAGCTTTCCACCACTTTTTCTTTTCTTTGTTGTTCATAGTTTCCATGAAATTACTTGGCTCTAAATATTCTATCTCTTCAGCAACACACAAAGCATATAAGACCATATCTGCATGACCATATCTAGTTGGTGGTCTGATTGTTCTTCTTTGCCTATCTCTGGCCAACCTATAGCTTGTGAGATCCTCATCATCACCAATAGTTTCTGAATCAACTCTCTGATCTCTCAAGTCACTCTGGATTCCATCAGTTGGTCCCTCATCACTTAGCTCCACTTTCACTCCTGAAGTAGAAGCTTCTTCTTTATTCTGAGCCACTACCTTCACATTTTCTTGATTAAGATAAGGTAAATCAGTTTCAATGAAAACTACATCCCTACTTATAATGACCTTCTGCTTCCCAAGCTCTATGCACCACAATCTGTAGCCTTTTACTCCCTTTTCATACCCAAGCATAACACACTTTAAAGCTCTGGCCTCCAGCTTCCCTTGCCTTTGGTGTGCATAAGCCTTACACCCAAACGCCCTTAACTTTGAGTAATCTCCTTCACTACCATACCACCTAAAATCAGGTGTATCAAAATTAATAGCAGAAGAAGGGCACTTATTGATCAAAACAGCAGCAGTAGTGGCAGCTTCTGCCCAAAATTTCTTTGGCATTCCTGAGCTAAGCAGCATACATCTGACTCTTTCTAATATAGTCTTGTTCATTCTGTCACCCACCCCATTTTGTTGGGGATTCCCTGGCACAGTTCTATGTCTTCTTATCCCTCTCTCATTGCAATAGTCATTGAATTTTTTAGAGATGAATTCCAACCCCGTTATCTGTTCTCAAACATTTGAGATGCTTCCCTTTCTCCACATGAACTTCAGTACACTATTTCTTGAATACATCAAAAGCCTCAATTTTATCTTTCATCACAAATAACCATAGTTTTCTTGAATAGTCATCAATTATTGGCATGAAAAGCTTTCCTCCTCCAAGAGATATAGTATGTGTTAGCCCCCATAAATTACTATGAGCATAGTCAAGAGGTTAATGAAGTATGTTTACCAGATGGATAGGATGTTTTTGTACTCTTTCCAAGAATACAATGCTCACATGTTTCTTTAGCCTCTGAATCCTCAACCTTAATAAGTTGCTTTTTGATGAGCTGCTTCGGTCCAGCTTCACCAACATGGCCCATCCTCATATGCCATATATTCACATCAAAAGAAGAGACATGATTAGAATTACCAATCACAGTGGCACCATCATGATAATACAAGTTATTTTTCCTTATTGTTTTCATAACAACCACAGAATCTTTCTTAACATGCATCTGTCCATTTTTAGACTCATAATGATATCGTTTAGATTCTAACATGCCAAGTGAGACCAAATTTCTTTTAAGCTCTGGAATAAATCTCACATTAGTCAAAATCTTACAAGAATTATCATGCATTTTGAACTTGATATTACCTCTTCCTTGCACTCTGCACACTTGATTGTTTCCAAAAAGAACAGATCCAAGTCCAGCTTGATTTATATCCATAAACCAATCTCTGTGAGGACACATGTGAAAGCTGCATCCTGAATCCATGATCCATACTTGTTCCACTGCCCCTTCTACCACATTCAGCATCTCAGCTGATTCACATTCTTCAACAACATCTGTTGAATCTGACTTTGAATCCTTTCCTTCTTTCTGCTTTCTAATCCAAGAATAGCAGTCCTTTTTTAGATGTCCCGGCTTCTTACACCAATGACATTTCCTAGTCTCCTTCCCCTCTTGATCTTTCTTCTTTGGAGGAAAAGACTTCTTGCCATCAGAAGCAGGCTTTTTGGCTTTCTTTCCTTTAAACTTTTTAATGTTCAAGCTTTTTGCTGCAGAATCTTGGGTTCCAGCAACCTGCTTCTGAAGCTCCTTAGCCTTTTTAATGCATTCTGCACCTCCTCTAAAGTGATGGATTCTCTCTTCCATAAAGCATCGCATCCTTGAGCTGATCATAACTGTGAGGTAAAGAATTTAAGAGAATGATAGCCTTATATTCATTTCCTATTGTGGCATCAATGTTTTCCAAATCATCCAGGGATTTGGAAAATTCCTCCAGTTGCTCACCAATCGCCGTATCTTCACTAATCTTGTATGAGTACAAACTCTACTTTATGTAGAGTCGATTTGCCAGAGATTTTGTCATGTACAGGCTATCTAACTTCGACCAAACTCCAGCTGATGTGGTCTCATTTGCCACTTCATGTAGGACTTTATCAGTGAAGCACAGAATTATTGCACTATGTGCTTTCTCCATCATCTTCGATTTCAATCGAGCTTCCTTTTCTGTCGTCTTGCTATCAACCTCTGGCACTTTCTCACAGGAGGATTCACCGGCTTTCTTCACCTCTGGTTTGAGTGCTTCAGCGAGACCCTGTTAAACCAGCATAGCTCGCATCTTGATTCCCCATAACCCGAAGTCGTTCTTCTCTGAGAATATTTCCACATCAAATCTAATGGAGGACATCGTAGATCCTCTTCCGATTAAAGATCACAGAAGATCTTCCCATAGACAACGCCAATTTGTAATTTGATTGTTGGGATGAAAAGAAAACAACTTAGCTCGCAAGAGCTCCAACAATGGCGATCAAAACAAACTACAAAACTGTAAATGAAACGATGATTTACGTGGTTCGGGAAAACCCCTACATCCACGGGAGAGTCAGCACGTCTTCTTATTGATTCAAGAAATAAGAGATTACAAAACAAGAACACAATTCCCAGAAAATGAGAACTCAGGAATTCTACCCTATTCTGTCTTCATGCACTTGAGTTTCTTCTCTCTCTCTTTCTCTAAAACTTCTACAGAATACAAGAGATAAGATTCAAAGCTAAAATTCTAAGCTTATATACAAAGATCTAGACGACTCAAAGCTCCTGATCTTCACCGTTGATCAATGAACGATCATGATCAACTCTCAACTGCCATGCAGCTATCAACCTAGCTGTCATATAACCAACTTGAAACAAAATGCTTCTCGACAACGTTTGAGTCGTCCCTCTTTCAAGCTTCTTCTTGGTGCCACGTTCGCATGCCACGTCTGCAGCCACAAATACCAACAAGCAGCCATTCGGGTTCCTCTTGCAATAAATCTTGAATCTCCTCTTCTTTTTCTGATCGAATAATAACCAAATCTCCTCCCAGTTTTGTGAAGAAAATGCTTGGATATCCATTTTCTTTTATGATTAATTATTTATGCACACACAAACACGTACTAATATACGATAAATTTTGTATTATACATCTAGCACGTATGGGCTATACCTAATGCTTCATTGTGTGGAATATGGATCACGGGTAGGGTGGTCATACAAATTATGACAAGGGAAAATAATTACATATATTATTAAAATATTATACATGCATCAAATAATTTAGGTATATAATAAAATTATTAATATAAAGTAGAAAACACATAGAAGTAACCCACGCCTACCCAAATTTGGGTGGTAATTATTCACCAATCCAAATTGGGGTAAGTGTTTGGTAACCAAGTTTGGGTATTTAGGTAAATGTGGGGTTGCCCCAAGTACCTTCAAATAAGTGCAAAACTTGTGTACTAGGTTGTTGCACACATGTACAAATCAAATCCTAAATAGCTTCAAGTCAGAGCAAAAGCCACACAAAACAGCAATAATAAGCTAAATCCTGCAGAGGACTAGACAATGACCACACAACAAGATGCGAACGCAGCTTGTGTCGTGCAAAAGAAAAACTATCCATGCGATTATACAAAATTCGATTAGACACATTTGCTTACCAAATCGTTAAGAGCATCCACAGTGGGAGTCTATATAGACCTATGTTGATCCTTGTTTTTGGTGAGTTTGGTGGGATCCCAATAATTAGATAGACTTAGTTCAAAATTTTACAATGGAGGTGGATATATCCCAATCATTGACAATGATTGAATAATTTTATTTTTTTAATTCTTTTTTTTATTTCTAATAAATAATAATAAGAATACTAAAATAAAATAGAAAGAATTAAAAACCGAATTCATTTATTGAATTAAAATAAAAAAAAATGAAAAGAAATACAATAACTAATCCATTCAAATTTTTTGGCGAGCCATGCACAGACTTTTTTGTGCGTCTCCAATTGCTCCGAATCCATATAGCTCGTTTTTTGCATAATGATCTCGTACGCGAACTTCATTTCACTTAGATTGTTCCCCTTTGATATTTCTTCGGCGACGGTCTTCAATTGGCTCACGGCCTCCGCCTTCTTGTCTTTTCCCTTCTTCAGCTATTTCTGCCCGAGAGGACGAGTGTGGGCGGAGGTTGCATCATTGGCGGATGTGTTGGCACTAGAATTACTTGTGTAGTCGCAATCTTCATTAATCTTCGTCCGCTTTCGTTGAGTTTCAGTCTACGGAGTGCAAAATTTGGGGATATGCCTCAAGATCTTCCATTACTTCCTATGTCTGAATTCTTTTCCATACTAGGCTTGGTAGGAATTCGCGGCCAAAGTATAGAGGTCAAGGTCATTTCGCCCGCTTGCATTCTCTCTCTTGAGCTGGATGTAGCAACCGTTGAAACGGATAATCTCTTTTTTCGCGCGGCCCCAGCCGACTTTATTGGGCTTGTCCTTCGCGGGGGTGCACTATGAACTCGTTGAAGCGGACAATAATTCTATCCCAGAATTGCTTCTGGGTTTGATAGTTGGCCCCGTCAAACCTGATATCAATATAGCATTTAGCAAGCCACTCAATTTCATAGGTGTGTAGTTGGCGCCTGGAACTCCACCATTGCTTGATGTCGGTGCTTTGCCCTTCTCCTTGGCCGCCGTTTTGCCTTTGCGGCGAGGTGGTGGTGGCTCGACTTCCTCCTCGTCCTCCCCCTCCACATCATCATCATCGTCGTTGAGGTTGATGCATGTAAGTCGGTTCATTGTGAGGGCGGTGTGTCGAACGAACGTGGCATGGAGAATTGGCCAAACGCGGGAGACGTGGAGAATTGGCCAAACCTGGAAGATAGGGAGAATTGGCCGAAATGGGAGAAGTGGAGAATTGGGGGTTTGGATTGAAACTCCAATTCCGTGGATATGATACCACAAGTTGAATTGAATTTCGTTATCACCCATTTTCCAACACAAAAAAAAAAGAACAATTGAAAGTAATATTTGAAGAATGAAGAAGTGAGAGTGAAGAGTGGAAAAGGTGTGAAGAGTGAACACACTGAACGAGTATTTATAAGGTGTGAAGGATGAAATAGTTGTCGGTATTTTAATTCTTTTTTTAATTACTGGAAAAAAAATGAATGAATGGGGACCTGCAACAGCGAGAGAGTCGAGAGGTGTGTCAAAAAATCGACTTTTTCCCTCGAACTCCCTCTTCGACCTCCCTCTTCGATCTCACCCATAATGGGGATCGACCTAGTCGAAGTCGAGCGAGAGTCGATCACCTCACCTCGACTCCGAGCATCGACACCCGTGTTGTGGGTGCTCTAAATGTTCAAAATGTTCAACTAGTTCCATCATCACCACACTTAATTCTGCTTCCAAGGGTGAAAGGAGAAAGTAAAAAAAGCATTTACTCAAGGTTCAACAATTTATTAATCCGACAAAGCCTGAAAACTAATTTTCTAGCAAGTAGCTTCTAATTCTTTTCCCACAATAGCTCATGGGCAGTGAGAAATTTCAAAATAATGTTTTCAAGGAAGTAATGAAATGTGAGAAAGGGCCAAGATACAGAAATGACCAGATTCATTTAGTCATCTAGTTTTTGTCCTCGTTTACCACTTTCTCCGTTCACGCGCCAAAAGATAAATTCAGGCAAGTTTGATTAATTTTGTTGCAACCTTTGTACATCCTCAGCACTCAATCCTTCTTTCTAGCGAACGCTCAATCATCCACCACCATAAACGGAAATCCCCTACAATAAGAACGAGAAAGTTAATACTAATATTCAACATACATCAACTAGAGTTGAGTATTATAATAGGACACTGAAACAATAATGCAGATAAAGGGACAATCAGTACACGACTTAGCCTTTCAACTTCTACATAGATGCCTTGAGAAAGAGAGCTATTAGGGGTGAGCACAACATCACATGAAATCAACTTCAAATTTCCAGCTAGACTCATTTGCTAAAATCTTTTTTAATCTGATTTCAATCTTCAATTTGCTGAAATCTGTATGTTTTCAAGTAAAGATCTCAAGGGATTTTTCATAATACATATGAATATACAAGTAATACAACATACTATATACTGCACATGCAGTTTAATGCATTTCTGTGGGATCCCACCCCATCTCAACTTCAACATAAAAACTAAGATGGATATTCATTGACTAAACTTCAGTGCATCAAAAACCCACAGAACCAAACTTCAAATTTCGCTTTCGGTTAGGTCCGGTTTCAAGGAAAAGGTCAAGTCAGTTCCGTGCTCAACTCACAAAATTCAGGTTCTTAGGTTTTTTCTAATTCGGTTTGGTTGTATGTTCATCCCTAGAGAGAGCTGCTAGAACTTTAAGCTTGTACATATGCACACCCCGCTAGAATAATAGTGCACCTTCTTTACTAAAGCATGATAATAAATGTCCAAAGCTTTATGGTAAATCAGTATCTCACCAGCCTCCGTGCCTGGAGAAGTAGTCATTATCAAGTGAAACAGCCAAGGCAACAGCTACTGCTCTCTCAGACAGTGTCAATGAACGAGCTACTTTTAACTCTTCAACCTACAAAAGCAGAAAGAAGATTAAGAAATTCACCGATTAAATAAAAGGAATATTTGACTTATTTGGTGAATTACCTCCGCTGCAGGCCCAACACCAGAATCGGAGCTCCCAAATCGAATCACATACTGACCAGCATCTGTAAAAATCTGCACCAAAATGACGAAAAGATGGTCACTCTATTACTCCAAAGATAGGTATCTGTGTTGACTTGTAACATCACCGAATTTTCACTTGGTCAAACTTTCGCCAACATAGACACTATAGATTCTATAAATTCACAAACAAGAATACCTGATTAGTCAGTTGCAACATGACAACATCAAAATAAATCTATTTTTTCATTTTGTAATAAGAGAAAACAGATCTAGTTTGTTCAGTGATAGCCGAAAGATGGAAAAGGATACTTTTCCCCTTGACTCTACATGAACAAATAATAATTCAATAACCTCAAATCCAAAACCCCTCCAGTCACGGTCTATCTCAGCCAACACATTTCCATCAATGTCCTTCAAAGTGAAAGTCCAGTTCCATAAACCAGGGTTCTCAACAACCGCAAATTGCATATTCCTGTGAGAGAGAGAGACAGCTGAGTCAGAATCGAGTGTTTGGGAGATTCCACAAATTGTTTAGGCTTGCAACTACTGGACCAAGCAGGATGCTAGAGTCCAGCTGTAAGCACCCGCAGAGAATGATTCAAATATAAAACAGTAGAGCAAGTATGTACCAACAATACTGACCAACAAATCCACATCATACTAGACAAATAGAGCGACTCTACTTCTAATGGCTTCTTCTACACTCGATAGGAATAAGATTGCTTACTTTTGTAAACCAAAGAAGGGAAAGAAGATCAATCAAATTGGTTGATTGATTACTTATATATAGTTATGATTTAGTTGGTTCATTCCAACAATAGATTATATTATTGTTTTATTATAAACAAAGTGGACTATAGATCAACAAGAAAATCTTTATGCTGGGAAGGCTGTTTAGTAAGGCATGATTACTCTGTATCTTTGTTGTTTCTTATTAATTCCTAACCAAACAATAACGAGCCTTTGGTTGCCCACGACTTTTTAAGACTCCAACAACCTTACACAATTGTACTGAAATTTTACGGTATGCCAAGATTTAAACAAGTATATTCTTTCCGTCAACTATCACTAGACCAACAGCAAATGTCATCAAATGGTAGAACAGCTTCTAAGAGAACATTACCCTAAATACAAGTCATAAATTCTCCTCCAGAGATGCCATCTTCTGTGAACAACACCAATTTCCTGGCAGAAATAAAAAAAGGGAAATAATTAATTCACTCAAGTCAAAGAAATCTCTGATATCAATCATGAGATTAAAGACCAAAGAATAAATAAAAACATGAAGAAAATCATACTTGTCCATTTATCTCTGCGTAAATTGAACTGGTGACCCACCAAAAGGGCCTTCGAACCTAGTTGGAAACAGTTTTACAAAAGCAAACAATTAGCGCCAACTGTACATCCAAAAGAGACTTCCAAATGCAGGTGGGTAATAATGAGAACGTTAAATTTCTTACCCTAAAGAGCTCATTACCAGATCCATCAGTAATAGATGCAATGAAAGGGCGTCTTAGACGAAGCAACTGCAGGAAAAAGTCTTGCTTATCAACCAAAAAAATATTGAAGCACCACAAGGAATAAGCAAGAAAAAACAAAAACAGGAACGAATAAACACCACACTCAATGACAGTTTGGACATCATTTATCAAGTAAAACTGCAGGAAGGATAAAAAAAGGTGGAAACCAACTTCAAATATTTATCTTTATTATATTTTGTCAATTTTATTTAAATGTCTGATCACTAGTAATCCAAATTTTACTAAGTTTTTACCAGAGGTTTGGAATCTTCATCATAACACAAACAAATCAACAAAAGTAAGAAATTCAGTTTTGCACTTAACCTCTAAAAATGACTATTAACCTCTAACAGTGACAAAATTTCTATTTCCATTTCCCATTTATACACATCAGATATTTACTGGCGCGAAAATTTATTTGGATCAAATCATTGTTGCAAATGTAATTAAATCAAGTTGATGATGATGTTCAACCATTCAAATCACTCTAGATGAACATGCTTTTTGGAGGCAAGTAAATAACAGCATAAGAAGAAACAAGAATCGGAACATTGTATTAAGCTAAGAAAATATGAATGTCAGAACAGTGTAATTTATACCTGTCTCGCGATCACATTGCTCTGCTCACGTATGAAACCTACAGGCTATAAGTAAAAAGTTAAGAGCTGAGTGCAGTACCGATCAGTTTCTTCAAACCAGCACCAAATGAATGGTAAAACCAGAAAGGAGTAAAACCAAGAACAGACATACTGCTTGAGGGTAGCAGACATCAACTACTGCATATCGGTTTTCCTGCACAAAGACATGTTTCATCACAAAAGATAATCAGAGCAATATATTTGTACATAAATATACATATTATTAAAAAAATCAAAGATCTACGGATTTGAAGAAGCTCTAGATATTTTAAATAGTGATTTTTGCCAATTTATTTCAGTAACTATTGGAGGCTGCTTTTTTTCCTTCAGTTAAAATGTCCAATTGAGTTATCAATGCTAACAGCCTATGCTGATGGATAAGCTGCTTTATCCACCATCATCCAAAATATGATTAGCCTCACCAGGAGCAGATATATTGCTTAGCCGCATCATCATATTTTAGGTATAGCAATGCAAGCATCTATTCGTGAAATGCTACGGGAGAAACTCTTAAACCTTAAAGCTTACCTGCTCAAAACCAAGAACCAAGTTGGCCCATTCGATATCCCTGGTTATCAGTAGATTGGATCTTGCAAGAAGAGGTGCAACCTTAGACTGAAATTAAGTTTTTGATCAAGTCAATTTACATAAAACCATCATAATGTTTGACCACGATAAATTACTAATATCAGAATTGCAGGGATATAAAAAACCAAGATTGCCACTTATGTCTCACAGATGTCATTATAAGATGATACAAAGAGAGATTCAACAGATGTCATTGATGCAATGATTTGCACAGCAATTAACATGTGAGTAGTAAACTCCAAAGAAATTAACAGCTCCAGTGTTTTTCAAGTGACTAAGTATCATGTGCTCCAAAGGAGACAGGATAATATTACCTCTTCCAAAGACATTGGTTTTAATGTACCAGTGATGGATTGGCTGGTAGGTGGTTGCTTGAGACCTGACTTCAGCTTGTCATAAGACTTCTCATCTAAATCAGATTTACCAGAAAACACTTTTTCAATAAGTCCCAAAAAAGTTCGACCATCAACTATTGTTTCACCACTGCTACTGGATTTAAGAGCGTTATGTCTTCGTTTAGCAGTAGGCCGTGTCTTCTTTTTATCAACAAGCCAGAGTCGTACAAAAAAGACCCTACTCAAGTCCGTATCATTTTGCATGCTATGCACATATCGTAGCGATGTATTTTTACTCCCAAATTCGGTGTCCACTAGAATACGTGACAGCTTGGACCTCCACAATCTCTTTCTTTCCATAGGGTATCCTCCTTTTTCTCGTAAAGAATAGAACCTCTTTCCAGCAAATAGACTTCCATTCTGATCCCGCACTGTATGATACAGCTGTCTGATGCACCTAGAGTGCTGCTTAACAGAACCCCACACCTTCGTCCAGTTCATCTTAACAAACTGGAAACATGAATTGTACGGTTAGAGTGCCTTCAAGAAATATGTATTTCATTTAACACCAAACATATTTAATGTTCCAAAATCTTTAACTGGAAGGCCAATCATTTTTCTACAACATCCCCTTCATGCATGAAAGTGTAAATATTACTCTCACGATTTAAAGTATTAAAGTAATATAATTAAATCAACATTACCATGAACACTTCTGGGAAAAACATATGTTCGATAGAATCAACGATCATTTCAGCATAACAGCAGTCTGACAATGGAAGCAGAGTTTGGATAATTTAAGCTGGTTTGGGCTTTAATTTTGGTTAAATTATTCTCAGTAAGAAAAGTATGTGATGGTTTAGGCAACACTCTTCCTCAATTTAGATGTGCCTAGGATGCTAAGTAAGCATATCAAAAACTGTTGGATGCCATCAGAAATATATGTGACTGACTGAAGATAATGACATTATAGTAGAGTGTACTGCAGGACTGATATCCACATGCAACAATATGTTGAGTCTCTGCAGCTGTGTGAGGACGAGATACCATATTATGCATGTTTTAACACAACGTCTGGGTTGATTACATTCCAATTTTATATAGAGACGCCAGTTAGTTGCAAAATATTATTGACGCATAATGCCAAGACTGATAAAACAGTAAACCTCCTACCATAAAAAAATATATATACAAATTTGTCGACCAGATAGCATCTATCCTGAGCAGCATAATGACTATCCAAGTTTATATTAAGTTAAATTTAAGCAGCGAATGTTTAAAAGTCCAATTATCAATCAACGATTCCTCTAAGCCAATGTCATCTTGAAATGACCAAGAACTGCTTTAGCCTGAAACATAGACGTCAATATTGTGAAAGACGCGCCTCTTCTTGGCAAATTATGACATGAAAGCAGCTAAGCAAAACTCAATGAATTAGAAAAATACTGATTTAAGACATTTGTTATGGTGACGACCTTTGTTATTGCCTTTCCTTGACATGCAAATGACATTATTCTTAGATTAAAGAATTTACCTCGAAACCTAATCTCTGTAATGTGCTACCGATTGTTCCGCTAAAAAAATTAGGGATTCACTCACGTAGGAAATATCATACCAAAATCTTCGTCGGAGAAAGGAGGAGCGCGCCCGAGAGGATGGTGACTCTCGGCGAGTGAACAGCAGCGCGGTCGTTCCTGCGCTAGTTTTTGGGAATGAAATTGGGGAAATTTTGTTCCGGAATTAGAAGTTTAACCGCGATCCATCAGCACCGGGAAATTGGAGTACGCGAGTAACGTCGATCGGCGGCAGCGGAAGAGGTGTCGGAGTCTAGAAGCAGCGGCGACTGTGTTTGCAGCTCCTACTATTCCATGAACCGTCTTTCGTTATTACAAGGAGGAAATATAGTGTGACGTCGTTAGTTCAAATTTTATCAACTTTTAATGTCATTTCTTGAATAGTTATACCCTAATTTATACTCCCTCCGTCCTCAATTGAATGCCCTGTTTGGCCTTCAAAAAGTATCCCGGATTCAATGTCCTACTCTGTTTTTTGGACATTATTACCCTTATGGCCTCACCTCACAATAACTTAATTCCTATCTTTTATCTTCCTAACAACTTTATTCTTACTTTTTGGTCAATACTACTGTCTTTTTGTCATTACCACTATTATTTTGTCAATACCACTACCCTTATATTTTAACTTTATCAACTTTCTTAATCTGTGTGAAAAACATGAAATGAGGCACTAAAATGGGGACGGAGGGAGTATCATTTTATTTTATCTAATAACATTTTCTTTCCTATTTTTTTATTTTTATTTTATTTTGTCTTTTCTTTCTCTCTTCTTCCCTCACCTTACATGTTTCTCTCTCTTTCTCTCTTCCTCAACTTTGTCGCTCCCTCATAGCTCGTAGATTTGAACTCGAAGACTCCAACTAGCACAAAGCTCGAAGTCTCGAACTCAAATTCATCTGTCAGCTGGAAATCCTGTGGCCATATCTCATTTCTCTCCGATTTTCAGTTTCTATTTGATTTTTGTAGCAATTTTGTTGGATTTCCTTCGTTTTTTTTTTTCTGTAATTTGCTGCGATTTGCTCCGATTTGTTGCGATTTATTCTTTGAAAGTGTTACTTGTGTTCGATTGTAATTTTCCGGCGATGTTTGGTTGTGGCGACAAAGTTATAGAGGTAATTTTCCGGCAATATGAATTCTAAGTTGTCGATTTCGATTTCTGATTTGTTTTGAGTTGGTACGTTTTCGTAATTGCGTACTGGATAGATGTAATGTTTACTTGGTATGCAGTACGTATTTACCTATGCGTACCAATGATTTAATATGTATTGCGTACCTTAATTTGTTTTCTTAGTACGCAGTATTTATTTACCAATACGTACCAAGTTTACTTGTCACGCAGTACGTATTTACCACTATGTACCAAGTTTACTTGATACGCAGTACGTATTGGTTTACTGGGTTGTTGATTTTTATTTCGATTTCTAATATGTTTTGATTTGGTACGTTTTCGTAATTGCATATTGGATGGATGTAAATGCGTACTTCGTACCTTGATTTGTTTACTTGATACGCAGTACGTATTTACCAATGCGTACCAAATTCACTTGGTACGCAGTACGTATTTAACAATGCGTACCAAGTTGGCATGGTACGTAGTACGTATTTATTAATGTGTACCTTAATTTTGTTTACTTGGTACGCAATACGCATTTATTAATATGTATTATGATGCAGGTGAGGCCATCTTTTTTAATGGTTGCTCATGAAAGATATTAGAAGGAGGACATTTATGAAGATGGTAGGAAAGAGTATATTTCTATACTGCCTAGTAGTATAATCTTTGAATCTTTATTAGGAAAGCTTGAAGTTCGAATGTAGAAGGATAAGAGTATGTATATGTTTGATATAGATGCTTTAGTGCGGTCTCTTAGTGGTGAAACTATGAGAATGAATATTACAGATGATTTCGAGTTATCTTTTTTGATGGATGTGTTGGAAGAGTACAGATGTGTTGGGATTAATTGAATATTCGTACCTATTGTGCCAAATTTCGTGGTACACCTGATTCGCAGTTACAATTGCGTACCAAGTTTGCACATCAGAACTTGGTACCAATATGCATATTCGTATCGCTTACTAATTCAAAACATCGTAAGAAGACAAAATATGCGTAATAATAATACTAATATTGTAGCAAATTGTTTACAAATCAAAGTTAAAGAAATTTTTTTACAAATAAGAACTAGAAATTCACTAATCTCTAATGTTATTGTCAATGCTATTACAAGTGTTCTTTTCATCCATGATATAAAAATAGATGCTTCATGTCACAACATTGAGTTCTTGAGTTCTTATAAGATACTATCAGCTACTAGTACTAGTTACTACTAGTATGAATATGCTCATTTCGTACTGTCAAGTTTTGACATCGAGCAGCAAACTCCTACATAAACAAAAAAAAATTAGAAGTCAGCTAAAAAATTTCAAGTACACTAGGTTCGAAATGTAGAATGCAAATAAAATAGGTACGTATTTGCAATTACATACCAATTTAACAAATACTATATTATTGGTACAATCGGTACATATTTGCAAATGTGTACCAAATGTACTTGTAAAATATGTACGTATTTACAATTACGTAATAGTAAATAAAAATATTACTGGTACACTCGCTACACGTTTAAAAATGCGTACCATGTGTACCTGTATTTTACTTGATAACTCCATCCGTATTTACAAAAACGTACCAAGTTTACCATCAATATACTTGTGAACTTTGTATGTATTTGTCAATGCGTACCAAGTGTACCAGTAATGTGCTTGGTAACTTTGTACGTATTTGCAAATGCGTACTCCGTTCCCACTTATATGTTTCATAATTAGGTACGCATTTATAAAGTCGTACCAACTTTAATCATATAATCGCATAAACAAATGTCAGATTCACAAAAAATCATATAAATGCGTACATTCACATCAACCGAATGTAAAAATTCACCATGCATAATCTCAGAAAACCATTAATGAATCATCTCCAATTACAAACTAAAATATCAGAAATCAAAGATGTGTGTGTACCAGTATATATAGCACAAAACGTACAGGTACACCTAGTTCGAAATTTCCCAAATCAAGCAACTCGTACCCTAATTGAAGAACAAATTCATTGTACACAACAAACTAGGTACGTATTTCTAAATGCGTACTGCGTATCTGAAGATGTTCGCATGGTATTTGCAATTACGTAATAGTAAGCAAAAACATTACTGGTACACGCGGTACGCTATATTTTACTTGATAACTCGGTACGTATTTACAAAAATGTAACAACTTTATTTGGTACGCCGTACTGCATACCAACGGGTTTTTACAGCAACAACAACTCTGCTGCAACAAAAAAAAAAACCATAAATCTACACAAATACATCGAAATCGCTCAGAATTTCAAATACACTAAAAATCATTAGATACTCAACGAAAAACCTTTAAATGACTAAAAATAAGTCTAAAAAATCATAAATTGAAAAAAAATTTAAATAAACTCATTACCCCAATTTTAGATCTATGAATTTCCGACGACATTAGTTGGTGTGGTGGTTCTGGATGTTGCAGACGACGGTGAAAATGAGTGGGGATGAACGAAGAACGGAGGAGAAGAGAAGAGAGAAGTAGAGAGAGAAAATTTGCATATAAACATTCAAAATGACGAAGACGACGATGACGGCGGCAACGGCATAATGCAGCGACGACGGTATGGAATTCGGCGGTGGTATGGACATGGTGGAGGCGGTGTTATGAAAGATTGGGAGATGAAAAGTCGAGAGGGTGGGTTGAGCGGGAGGATTGGGAGAATGAGAGGAAAAAGAGAGAAACTGACTATTAATTGTTATTTATAAGGGTATTTTTGTCCAATAAGGTACAATATTACCTAATTTTTGTCAAAAATACATTTTTGACAAAAAATAATAAAAACATGTACCTTACCATTTGCCTCTATTACAAACCCCTTGTTTATATTGTACTTTAACCTACAAAATAATTAATTTCGCTTTAGTCCTTCATTTTATGGTAAATTACGGAGCTCACTGTAAACACACGACAATAGCTTTCGCACTTTTAGCAACAAGGACGTTTTCAGGGCTGAAAAGTAGGACTACGACTTCTATTATTCTCATCGTAGGATAATTTCGGGCTTTTTGGCACATTTATCTCACGTGACTTAGACATGTAGAGCCCGATGCCATGTCAGCCCTTCACCGCCTCGCCCTCTCCCTCTCCCTTTCACTCATCCTTTTTCTCTCTCCCAGCAGCCAACCACCACCACAGCCCCGCCTCCACCGCCGACCACCATATTTTGATTTTGCTTCGCCGTCGCAAACACTGTCGCCAATACCCTTCTCTTACTCTCAAACACAGCAGCACCACCCATCTTCCCTCTCTCTTCTCTTAGTTCGGAAACCCTGCTCCAACCTCGGAAATCCGGCGATCGAGTACCTGTTGAATCTCCACCAACGCCGCCTCGCCCTGAGGCAACAACAAACGGAAGCAGCAGAAGAGATTCCGCCGCCGTGAAGGGAGAAGCGGACGACGATGTGCTATAGTCGATGGGATAGAGGAGAAACGAGTGATTTGCTTGGGATCGAGCTGGGACTCGGCGGATTCCGACCGAACACCACTACCGCCAAAGAAAGAGACGGGAGGAGGGGAGGGATTGAACGACATTCCGCCATCGCCGGGATTCAATTTTCTTTTAAATCCCAACGACGAGATCTGCAGCCAAAAATGCGCTGCCGAGGTGCTAGCCGATCGACTCATTGGGAATTTGGGAGCGGTTATCATCTTAGCAAAAGCACGAATAGGTGGTGGGCTTGAAAGGCGATGTGCAGCTGCTGCGAGATGGAATCAAGGTACGACGCCACCTGCGCAGCGGCGTTGAGAGCGAGGCGGTGGCGGTGGCGGCGGCGGCGATGGCGCCCCACGATGAACTCGCCACCGGAATATAGCCGCTTGTGTCCGGCGGTGTAGGCGGCTGGCTGTCGGGCCAGAGAAAGAGGGAGATGGAGAAAAGCATTCCGCCAAGTCATTTCGCCTCCGCTGGACGATAGAGAAAGATAGGAGAGAGAAAAACTTTTCATTTCTTTTACTCCGTGCGGTATTTAAAGTCCCATTTTAAATAGACATGTGATTGAGAAAATCGATAAAGTGTTTTTAAATAGGGTAAAAATTAAAAAGAAAGGGTAGTAAATAATGACAAAAAATAGTGATAATGATTAAAAAAAGTGGTATTGAACAAAAAGTAAAAATAAAATTATTAAAATAATAAAAAGTAGAAATAAAGTTGATGTGAGGTGAAGTCCTAAATATCAAAGGGTAGTAATTCTTAAAAGTAAGAAGGGTATAATGATATAAAAATCAAAGTAAGAATTTTAAACTCGAACATTTGAAATTGGTGAAATGAGACCTTAAAACCCAAACGAAGGGAGTACCTTTTTTCTTTTCATCCCCTATTTTATTTATTTTTTATTATTTTTTGTTTACTCATGTGAAGCATGGCTTCCATGTCAGTATCGGGGGGCTCTACGTGTTGAGTCATGTGAGAAAACATGCTAAAAAGCCCGAAAAAAGCCCGAAATTATCCTACGAATGAGATTAATAGAAGTTGTAGTCCTACTTTTTAAGGCCCGTAAAAATAAGTCCTTATTGCCAAAAGTGCAATAGCTACATTCCTATTTTTACCGTTAACTCGTAAATTTACGGGTGCTTATTGCATAAGTAAAAAAAAGAGTTGTTTTCAAAAATACCCCAAAATAAATAGTAGTAGCTAATATATAAGCCTAATTATAAAACTACATCTTTCATACATTATTTTGAATGAAAGTACCAACATACCCTTAAATTTTAAAAGAAAATAAAATTAAACCTGGTAGTTAAATACAAAACAAACGAAGAGAGAGAAACTAAACCCCCAACGCAAATTCTTCCCCAAATTCTTCCCCGCCCCAACGCAATCGTGGAGTTTCTTCTCCAACATTGAAATCTTGTCGGCGATGTCTTCCAACAACGGCGATGGCGACGAAGCTGGCGGCAGCGGCTCACCCACTAGAAGCACAACATCACGAATTAATGCGGCGGTGAGAGAGATGAGATTAGAACACTAGAGGCAAAGCCCTTCTAGCAAATCGAGAGACTCCGACGACGACGACCCAACAAGTTCTGTGCCGGCGAAATCTCCGACGGCGAGGAAGAGCGAGGAAAAAACATGTGTTGATTCCGAAGAAACACAGTCTGTCGACGAGAGGGAGTCAAGAAACTCCGGTGACCCAATTGTTTCTATGCGGGCGAAATCTTCGACGACGAGCGTTGTTGCTTCTAAGAAAGTGAGTATACTCTTACGGTGTATATATTTATTAGAAAATGAGCAGAGATTTCAAATTCTTATTGTGTGATTACAGCATAACTATGTTCATTTTGGTTGGGTATCTCACATAATTGTGTTGATATGAATAATAATTTGATAATTGAGGATGGTGGGTTCTGAAAGTAGTGATAATTGTTGATGGAATTTGTGTGGGTTGAAGTAGTGATAATTGTTGGTGGAATTTGATAATTTGATAATTGTTAAGTTCAAGCATACTCTCAATGTTTGAATTGTGTTTGATTTGATGCTATATGCATGTTGTGATTGACGTGAGTTTGTGTAGTTTTTCTGTAAACACTAGGCAATCTTTTTCTGTACACAGTACACAGTATTTTTCTGTACAGTAGAGACTATAGTGAGTGTTTTGTGTACACAGTAGAGAGTAGTTCTCTTGTACACAGTTTTTTTTTTATACATAATTCATAATGAAGACACAATTGCCTTATCTTTGAATCATCCAGCAAGATTTCTGACACGTGATCGTCAACTTAGGCCTATATCTCTTCTGATACCTCCTCTTTGGATCAAGGCGGGCTACTGGACTCATGTTGCACGACCCTGCAAAACAACAGATTTGAAGATCAAGATGATGCATAGTTGTGGTGTCTTTGCTTGCATGTACGTAGATCATTGTCTCTCAGGTCGACATAGTGGCCACGTGGATGATGAGTACTTGAAGAAGTATAGATCGTCTTTAGCAGCGAAGATATTTTCCTTAGCATGTGTACTTTAGTGGATTTGTGAGTTTCAGCTATTATTGTAAATTTAGTTAATTTTGGATATGGCCGAGTTTTCTTGTAGAGTTGACAGTGTATATTTGATTATATTAAGAGCAGGTAAACATGCTATGTATACGGGCCAATTTATATTTGGTGTAAGATCTTAAACACATTTCGTATTCCTATTGTGTACACTACACAGTAGACATACGAATCGACTGCGTCCACAAAAAGCTAACTAATTTGATGAGTTTTGCTAAGATATGTGCTAATATATCTAAACCACGTGCAGTAAAGGCATAAACACTTCGACTAATGAAAAAAATCAAAAGTTCATGTGTACACAGTCAAGGCTTATATCTATTATGTACACTACACAGTATAAATATCTTCTACTGTGTCTTCAAGAACTTGGCATTTTTTTTAGATTTTAGAACTATTTATATCTTTATTACGTGTTTTTAGGCTTTTAGTTAACATTTTTATTTACTCTTACTTCTTACACGGACCATATGTGGAACAAAAAATTGTAAATGAGTGACGGGTGCTATATCACGTATACTTCAATGACTTAGATGAAGTTCCTACTAATATACCTAAGATGTGGCTCGAACCACAATATTCATCGAGTACACTTTACACGCAATAAGAAACTGCCTAATTTGATGAGTTTTTCTAAGATATGTGCTAATATATCTAAACCACATGCAGTAAAGGCATAAACACTTCGACTAATGAAAAAAATCAAAAGTTCATGTGTACACAGTCAAGGCTTATATCTACTATGTACACTACACAGTATAAATATCTTCTACTGTGTCTTCAAGAACTTGGTCCTTTTTTTAGATTGAGAAGAATGCCAAAAATACACTCCTCATATAGTAATAGTATATATAAACCAACTTTTAAAACTATATCTTTCATATACCTTTTCCAATGAAATTACTAAGTTACCCTTACTATTATCTTTTATTATTTTAAATCATTTTAAATCTAAAATTCCTCCACACATACCATTTTCTCTCTCCTTCTCTCTCCTCCCAAATCTGCACGTTGTTGCTGCTCTTCTTTCTCTCAACTCAACAATCTCTCTCTCCTCCTCTTTCTCTACTTCATTAATAACACCACAACAACAACATTAAATTCTATGAAAAGTCGATTGGTAAGTAATTTATGACTATAATAAACAGAACAAAAGGCTAATACACTGCAATTCATCTAAAAATCGAATAAAACAATGTTTAAAATGAAAACTCACCAAAATTTTGTAATTCTCTAAAAAGTTCGATTCTCAAAGAAGTTCGTTTCTAAATAGGTGTTATCGTCTATCTTTCTCATTGTTGAGGTAATTTTCCTACTAGATTTAACTCTCTATATTCGATTAAATATTTGCACTTAATGTTCTTCTATACACAGTTGAGGCCACAATCGTGTTTATATAGTATTCTATTAAGAAATATATAACGTAAGATGAAAATTTTTAAATGATAGGCTAGCAGATTTACAATTATTTGAGAAATAACCAAAACTAATAGTACACAGTTACAATAATTTTACATGTTCTAAAGTATACAATTGATGCTACTATTCGGTTTATAAGTACACAATTGAGGCGTATTTGAATTATTATGCTCACTCTTAGATGGAAGACTTAAATTATGAGTTACTACATGTTACTTTTAGTTTTGCTAAATATTAGTATACAATTAACTAATACACAATTGAACTTTTAGGGTTTATCAATACACAGTTGATCGAATTAGGGAATCTTTATTTTTTGGCAGATGTCATTGCAACAGATCATCATATGTCACAGTGGTCATTGGGAAAGATCAGAGTACATAGGAGGCGATATGATTCTGGTACAAATGCCCATCAATAATTTGAATTATCATACTTTAATGCGAGAGATTCAAGAGCAATTGGGCAATGATGAAAAATCTAATTATATGTTGTACTACTTTACGAGCATGCCTGATGGGCGAAAATTAAAGGCATCTCTAAAGTTTGATTCAGATTTGATCCGACTGTTTTTGGAGCAAAAGGATAATTCAACGGTCTATGTGATCGAAAAAAGGAAGCAAACAATTGATAGGGGAATATTCGGTTCACAACAGTCTGCCATCTTTCTCGATGTGAATTTAAAAGGTGCGAGTTCCACGGTAAAAAATGATGTAGCGTCTGATGAAGAAGAAGAAGAAGAAGAAGAAGAAGAAGAAGAAGAAGAAGAAGAAGAAGAACATCACAAAGAATTGTTTAAGTCGATTGAAAATGAATTTAGATCATGGATTCGCCAATCGGAGACGATTGACAGATACATCGGGCCACACAATTTCTCATCTGATGATCAGCCTTTTGATCAGGGCTTCGATGCAATGCATACTAATATGGGAAATTAGATCATTCTAATAATTGCCTGCGATAGTGCATTGTCTGTTGATTGGGCCGAACCTCGTCCTCCAGGTTCTGATGAAGTATTTGAGGGGGCTATATTCACAAGAAAGAATATTGAAGTATTGCATGTAAAGTTTACTTGGTG
Source organism: Schizonepeta tenuifolia (assembly GCA_029490685.1). NCBI lineage: Eukaryota > Viridiplantae > Streptophyta > Magnoliopsida > Lamiales > Lamiaceae > Schizonepeta > Schizonepeta tenuifolia. The sequence goes on from CM055956.1 coordinate 89,620,275, forward strand.
AATATTGTGGTTCGAGCCAGATCTTAGGTATATTAGTAGGTAACTTCATCTAAGTCATTGAAGTATACGTGATATAGCACCCGTCACTCATTTACTTATTTTTGTGCCACATATGGCCCGTGTAAGAAGTAAGAGTAAATAAAAATGTTTACTAGAAGCTAAAAACACGTGATAAAGATATAAATAGCTCTGAAATCTAAAAAAAGGGCCAAGTTCTTGAAGACACAATAGATGATATTTATATTGTATAGGGTACATAGGAGAGATAAGCTTTTACTGTGTACATATGAACTTTTGATTTTTTCATTAATCAAAGTGTTTATGCCTTTATTGCGTGTGGTTTAGATAGATTATAACGTATCTTAGCAAAACTCATCAAAGTAAGCAGTTTTTTATTGCATGTAAAGTGTACTTGATGAATATTGTGGTTCGAGTAGGAACTTTATCTAAGTCATTGAAGTATACGTGATATAGCACCCGTCACTCATTTACTTATTTTTGTGCCACATATGGCCCGTATAAGAAGTAAGAGTAAATAAAAATGTTTACTAGAAGCCAAAACCATGTGATAAAGATATAAATAGCTCTAGAATCTAAACAAAGGCCAAGTTCTTGAAGACACAGTAGATGATATTTATACTATGTAGCGTACATAGTAGAGATAAAATTTTACTGTGTACACATGAACTTTTGATTTTTTTTTTAATTATTCGAAGTGTTTATGCCTTTATTGCACGTGGTTTAGATAGATTATAACGTATTAGCAAAACTCATCAAATTAAGCAGTTTCTTATTGCATGTAAAGTGTACTTGATGAATATTGTGGTTCGAGCCACATCTTAGGTATATTAGTAGGAACTTCATCTAAGTCATTGAAGTATACGTGATATAGCACCCGTCACTCATTTACTTATTTTTGTGCCACATATGGCCCGTATAAGAAGTAAGAGTAAATAAAAATGTTTACTAGAAGCCAAAAATACGTGATAAAGATATAAATAGCTCTAGAATCTAAACAAAGGCCAAGTTCTTGAAGACACAGTAGATGATATTTATACTGTGTAGGGTACATAGGAGAGATAAGCTTTTACTGTGTACATATGAACTTTTGATTTTTTTTCATTAATCGAAGTGTTTATGCCTTTATTGCACGTGGTTTAGATAGATTATAACGTATCTTAGCAAAATTTATCAAATTAGGCAGTTTCTTGTGGACACAGTCAATTCGTATGTTTACTGTGTAGTGTACATAATAGGAATACGGAATTATGTTTAAGATCTAACACAAATATAAATTGTTTCTTAATAGCATGTTTGTCTGCTCTTAATATAATCAAATATACATTGTGTTGGGAAATTTATTAAAATTTTGATTGATTCCAAAACCAACTGACCCCAACCGAGTAGATGTTGCCAGTTCCTAATGTTAGTAGTTAGGCTCGCTGTTTGAGCAATGTTAAGATTTTATCTTTACAGGTCTCCAGCTGAAGAAGGCAACAAGGTTTCACTCGGATAGAACATCAGGTGTAAGAAAAACACCTGAGCGTTCAAGATTCAAAATCAACTAAGTATTCAAAGGGAGAAGTTGCAAGAGAACATCAGTTGTAAGGAAGACAACTGAGCGTTCGAAGCCAACTGATCAGAGTCAGATACAAGAAAGACAACTGAGCGTTCAAGATGGAACATCAGTTGTAGGACTCAATCAGTTAGATCAACAGCATGAAGTTCAAAGTCAGCTAAGAGTTCAACTGTTCCTACTCGGACAGAAGCATTCAGATAGAACATCAGCTGAAGACCAATCAGATGAAGATCAAACGACTCAACCGACTATCAAATGTTGGAGGTCAAAGGTTAAGATTTGAATTTTGAATAAGGAAGTCACGTGAAGGTTTGACTCTCTGTCATTACCTCATTTGGCCCAACACAAGGCTGTCTCAGATGGAAAGCAGAAGCACGCAGTTGCCAAATCCGGAAAGTCTGTAGAGATGAGAGACAAGCCATCGCTTTCAAAGAACAGAGATCAACAACTCCTCCAATGGCTAGTTGATTCTCTCCGCCTATAAATAGAGGTCTTCATTCATTCACCAAGACTACGGGTGTGAACGAGACAGACAAGAGCAAAGAGATAGACGAGTGAACAACACCAGCTGAGAGTTCATATCGCATAAGAGCTAAATTGCATTCAAACTCTAAGAACATCATTAGTTGAGAGTTCTAGAGTGTTAGATTCTATCTTTGTTTGTTTTCGATCCAACCTTGAGAACATCACTAGTTGAGAGTTCGTTGAGTGTTAGATCATAGCTCACTTCTTGTTCGAGCTATTAGTTGGAACCCCATCCTTTCACATATCCTCTCAAAAGGATTGTTAGGACCCTACTCTTCTCGGAATTGAGTAGATAGGTTGATTAGTACCCGTAAACTAATCTGTAAGGTTGATAAGTACCCGTCAACTTATCTCAACGGTTGCAAAGCCCGCGTAAGCTTTGTGGTTTGTCCAGAAGAACTTGGACTGAGTTGTGTGGACTCACAATTCCCCGTGGACGTAGGAGTTATCTCCGAACCACGTAAATCCTTTTGTGTTTGTGTTTATTATTCAGTTACTTATTGCATATTCAACTGACTAACTAACCAGCATACAAACTGCATCTTTTCATATCAACTGTCTTGGTTATTCACCGACCTTGCATAAGCGTGAGTTGATTTTATACGAGTTGTTATTTTCCACCACATTCCGCACAACACCACTCTTCCAACTGAGTACTTTTACTCAGTTGTGAATCCAGCTGAGTCCCTGTTTACTCGGTTGTGATTATTTTTCAAGAGTTGTTTTTAAAAGTTTTATCTGGTGTATTCCCCCATACACCAGAACTCGTATCGGGACCATCACATTGTTAACTCCACAAAAAAACTCGACCATATTAAAAATTAACTTAATTTACAATAATAGCTGAAACTCACAAATCCACTAAAGTACACATGCTAAGAAAAATATCTTTGCTGTCAAAGACGGGTTTATACTTCTTCAAGTACGCATCATCCACATGGCCACTATGTCGACCTGAGAGACAACGGTCTACGTACATGCAAGCAAAGACACCACAACTGTGCCTATCCGATTGAATAAATTGTTGATTCCTAGGCATCATCTTGATCTTCAAATCTATTATTTTGCAGGGTCGTGCAACATGAGTCCAGTAGTCCGCCTTGATCAAAAGAGGAGGTAGCATAAGAGATATAGGCCTAAGTTGTCGATCACGTGTCAGAAATCTTGCCGAATGATTCGGATCATCCTCTTTATACAAGAGCTTCAAGTTCCCGACAATAGAGCATCCCATAATACATGATAATGTGGGCTGCCTTCAAGTAGTCATTCACATGCTGTTCGGATTTGGACACTTTTTCTTTTGTCTTCTTTTTCTTTACCTTCTTTCTCTTAGATTCATGCAGTTTTCCATCATTAAAGGCATTGAGGACATCACCGAATGTGGTACATTTGCCCTCAAAGCATCTATGATAGAGACTGTCAGGTGGAATCTCGTGAGGAGCTCTCGAATTAAACTTTGAATTACAAAAATTCAATCCTGTGACAAGAACATACTCTTGATATGAAAAACGGATGTTCTTTTCATCAATACGAAACCATCTCTCATATTCTAGAAAAGAGGTATCGTACAACCCGTGCCATAAGCTCATGTAGAGCATTATTTGCACTATCTTTCCACCTCAAATCAAGTAGATTGCCGAAGCATCCTTCTCAAAATATTTGTAGAGTTTCGTTGCCACCTTCTTCTAATAAACGGGACCTGATGTCCTCTATCACACTGCATTTTTTGGTTGATGCGTCCTTTCCATCCTTGCATTATTTCTCTCATCCATGTAAAAGAAGTCTGCAAAAGGAATGTGCATAAGGCAATTGTGTCTTCATTACTAATTGTGTATAAAAAAAAATGTGTACAAGAGAACTACTATCTAATGTGTACACAAAACACTCACTATAGTCTCTATTGTACAGAAAAATACTACCTACTGTGCACAGAAAAATATTGCCTACTGTGTACAGAAAAACTACACAATCATGTTAATATATTCTCATCTCTCTCTGCAGGCCCTGCACTCACTCACTAGTCACTACACAAACACCCCAATGTCACCTGCCATTTTCACATCTCCTTTTCATCTACACTACATTGCCTTGATTTCTTCAATTCCCCCACAATCACGCACTCAATCCATGAATGAACATATCAACCTAATTATGTGAGATACCTTCGGTTTCTATTTATAAGAGTAAATACAAAACTAACAAATAGCAAGGGGTTTTAAGAGTTATTCCTAGGCTGGTTAGCTCAATGTGATGCTCAAGTATGACCCGAGGAGATACATGCTAACTATGGGTAGGATGTTATTAATAGAGTATATCCAAATCAAATAAAGAACAAGGGTTTTATTCCTAGGCCGATTATCGCGGAGTGCAACGAGTGTTTTAATTCACTGCTGGTTAGCACGTCCTAACAACTAGGCTATCGAGATGGAGCAATTCCCTCTCTTGTTAAGGAAGGACCAAGAAAGAAACAACTGTAGGAATCTATTTCTATACTCTCCTACTAATATAGCGAAGCAAACAAAGTTCCTCGTTTTGGTATTCTGCTGTTTGTGTCTTTTTTTTTTGTTTTTAGAGCCAGCTATTCTTTTTCTTTTTTAACTAATAACATAAAAGTATTTTATTAATTCAACATAAAATGAAAGGGTATCTTAGTACTTTCATTCAAAATAGTGTATGAAAGATGTAGTTTTAAAGTAAGTGCCCGTTTGGTAGGTTAGATATACCCAGATAAGATAAGTTATCTTAATTTATCATGTGTTTGATAAAGTGTTAAATAATCTCACAAGCCCGTGAGAAAGACAAAGCCCGGTGCAAATTCCCTGTTCTGCCTAATTAAATTATCCGCCCAAGTTGGCGAGATTATTTTTCTTCCTCAAACAGTGACTATTATTTGGCCATAGTTGCCCTTATTCCATCGTGAGCTCATTTTCATTCCTCTTTCTCCTGCTTCTATTTGACTTCGGCGGCGCAGTGGAAGAGTTGAAATCCAATCGGCAGCGACGAGGCTTTGCCGCCGGAAAAGGTAAACATCTCACCGACAAGTTAAAACCAGTATATGAATCAAACATAATAGACTCTTCATTTTTAATTTTATGGATTCAATGATGTAAAATTATTCCTTTTTCCATGCAGAGAAAAGGGACCGGTGAATGAAATCTATCAGCCTTAAGAAAAATTTGGATTGCAGTCAAAATTAGGAAGAAATAGGCAATTCTTACACGGAGTTGCTGCAGGGTTTGTTCTAAGCTACAATTAATAGTAGAGAAAATGAAATGAAATGAAGTTTAGGTAGAGAGAGAAAGGGGGAAGGAGAGGGAAGTGAGTTCAGAGAGAGAGAGAGAGAGAGGAGGGGGGTGGGGGAGGGGGAAGTAATAAGGTGGCCGGCGAGGTAGGAGAGGGGAGAGGAAGATGTCGAATTCTTCAATTTCATGGTCATATATATATGATGACAATTTGGTAATTATCTTATTAGGTCAGGGGTACGGTGAAAAAGGGATAAATTTATCTTAGATTTTATCTTATGTACCAAACGCGAATATTAGTTATCTCAATATTTTTTTTTCCTATCAAACATCCATCTTAGATTATTTATCTCAATAATTCAGATAACTTATTTTCCCATATCTTATCTTAACATATCCTACCTAGCTTACCAAACGCGCCCTAAGGCTTATATATTATCTATTGCTATTTGGTTTGGTGTATTTTTGAAAACAACTCTTTTAGATTCTAGAGCTATTTATATCTTTATTACGTGTTTTTAGGCTTCTAATAAACATTTTTATTTACTCTTACTTCTTACACGGGCCATATGTGGAACAAAAATTTGTAAATGAGTGACGGGTGCTATATCACGTATACTTCAATGACTTAGATGACGTTCCTACTAATATACCTAAGATGTGGCTCGAACCACAATATTCATCGAGTACACTTTACACGCAATAAGAAACTGCTTAATTTGATGAGTTTTGCTAAGATATGTGCTAATATATCTAAATCACGTGCAGTAAAGGCATAAACACTTTGACTAATGAAAAAATCAAAAGTTCATGTGGACACAGTCAAGGCTTATATCTACTATGTACACTACACAGTATATATATCTTCTATTGTGTCTTCAAGAACTTGGCCCTTTTATTAGATTCTAGAGCTATTTATATCTTTATTACGTGTTTTTAGGCTTCTAGTAAATATTTTTATTTACTCTTACTTCTTACACGGACCATATGTGGAACAAAAATTTGTAAATGAGTGACGGGTGCTATATCACGTAAACTTCAATGACTTAGATTACTAATATGCCTAAGATGTGGCTCGAACCACAATATTCATCGAGTACACTTTACACGCAATAAGGAACTGCTTAATTTGATGAGTTTTGCTAAGATATGTGCTAATATATCTAAACTACGTGCAGTAAAGGCATAAACGCTTCGACTAATGAAAAAAATCAAAAGTTCGTGTGTACACAGTCAAGGCTTATATCTACTATGTACACTACACAGTATAAATATCTTCTACTGTGTCTTCAAGAACTTGGCCCTTTTTTTAGATTCTATAGCTATTTATAGACCGTTGAATTATCCTTTTGCTCCAAAAACAATAGGAGCAAATCTAAATCATACTTTAGAGATGCATTTAATTTTCGCCCATCAGGCATGCTCGTAAAGTAGTAAAACATATAATCAGATTTTCCATCATTGCCCAATTGCTCTTCAATCTCTCGCATTAGAGTATGGTGATTCAAATTATTAATGGGCATTTGTACAAGAATCGCATCGCCTCCTATGTACTCTGATCTTTCCCAATAACCACTGTGACATATGACGATCTGTTGCAATGACATCTGCCAAAAAATAAAGAAAACCCTAATTCGATCAACTGTGTACTGATAAACCCTAAAAGCTCATTTGTGTATTGGTTAATTGTATACTAATATTTAGGAAAAACTAAAAGTAACATGTAGTAACTCATAATTTAAGTCTTTCATCTAAGAGTGAGCATAATAATTCAAATACGCCTCAACTGTGTACTTATAAACCAAATAGTAGCATCAACTGTATACTTTAGAACATGTAAAATTATTGTAACTGTGTACTATTAGTTTTGGTTATTTCTCAAATAATTGTAAATCTGCTAGCCTATCATTTAAAAAAAATCATCTTATGTTATATATTTCTTAACTGAATACTATATAAACACGACTGTGGCTTCAACTGTGTACATAAAAACATTAAGTGCAAATTTTTTTATCGAATACAGAGAGTTAAATCTAGCAGAAAAATTACCTCAACAATGAGAAAGACAGACGATAACACCTATTTAGAAACGAACTTCTTAGAGAATTACAAATTTTGGTGAGTTTTCTTTTTCAACATTTTTTGATTCGATTTTGAGATGAATTGTAGTGGAGAAGAATGAGCCTTTTGTTCTGTTTATTGTAGTAATAAATTACTTACCAACCGACTTTTCATAGAATTTAATGTTGTTGTTGTTGTTGTGTTATTAATGAAGTAGAGAAAGAGGAGAGAGAGATTGTTGAGTTGAGAGGAAGAAGAGTAGCAACAACGTGCAGATTTGTGGGAGGAGAGAGAATGATTGAGAAAAGAGTATGTGTGGAGGATTTTTAAATTTAAAATGATTTAAAATAATAAAAGATAATAGTAAGGGTAACTTAGTAATTTCATTGGAAAAAGTATATGAAAGATATAGTTTTAAAAGTTGGGGTATATATTAGCTATTACTATATGAGCAGTGTATTTTTGACATTCTTCTCTAAAAAAAAGATACACAACTGTATAAATAAGGGTGAAATTTCAAATAATTCCCGACATTTTTTCAAATTCTGGTTTTAATCTCCACTTTTTAAATTTGCCTCCAAAATTATTATTTTTCAATTTTTCTGATTTTTCCCCATAATCGATTTGAGGAAAGAAATTGAGACGACATGTCAAATTAAAACTACGGGGATTGCAAAATGACGTCATTTTATTTAAAAAAAAAGGATTAAAAATAAAATAACTCAAAATTACACCTAATCATCATCTTCCCCTATCTCTCTAGTCAGCCTGCTCCAACCTCACCTCCGTGCTGCCACACCTCTATCTCCACCACCCTTTGATCTCTCGTCCACTCATTCCTTCTTCGAAAACAACCTAACATTGGTAAGAGAAAAAAGGTTGCCCCCCCTCCCAATCTCCAGACGATGGCAAAACAAGATCTCCGCAACCATATCTAGTCTGTCGCCGCTGACAAAATTAACCTCACCAACGACAATCGGTATACCTCCTCTGCTCTACCTTCCCGCTATTTTACTCCAACCATGACAGGAACCTTCTAACCGAATGAGTCGCCATTATGAGTCGTGTGCAGGAGAATTGATGCCATTGACAAGCCTACTCTGCAAATAAACGGCAAAAATAAAAGACGTGACTTGGAAAGTGGGTAGTCAAGTTGAGATCTAGTTTCCACTAAATTCCCTAATTTGAAACCCAGTAATACAATCTCCCATTAGTTTGCCACAACATACAAACCAAATACTCACCAAACGTCATTTTTAAATCCACGTAAATTTTAATTTGACATGTCATCTCCATTTTTTTTGCCCTAAACCAATTGTGGGGGAAAAATCAGAAAGATTGAAAGATGATGATTTTGGAGGCAGATTTAAAAGCAATGATTAAAATCAGAATTTAGAATTTAGGGATGAGATCTAGTGAGAATAGCCTTTAAAATGATAAATAGGAATAAATCTGGACCACACATCTCAAAAAAGGGCGGGCGCGTGAGATACACCCGCGCGCGCGTGTAGCTCACGCGCCAATTTTTTTTTTCTGGGCGATTTTTTCTTAAAATACGGTGCATCTAGATACACCGTGTGGTGCATCTAGATACACTGTGTGGTGCATTTGGTTACACATTGTGTTGCATGTCTGATTTTTTTTTCAATTTTTTTTTGGGTGATTTTTTCTTAAAACACGGTGCATCTAAATACACCGTGTGGTACATCTAGATACACTGTGTGGTGCATCTGGTTACACATTGTGGTGCATGTCCGATTTTTTTTTCAATTTTTTTTTAACATTATTTTTCTCGGCTCCGCCTTAAAGCATAATGCATTTTCTTACACCTAGTGGTGCATCTGATTACACTGTCCCGTACATATCAGTACACGTAGTGGTGCATCTCATGAACCACAATGTGGTAAATGCACCACACTTTACAATGAGATGCACCACAACGTGAAACTAGATGCGCCATACGTTGACATGAGATACACCCAGCTTTATCGAAAAATCAAACCTTAAATAAAAAAAATAAAAAAAAAACTGAAAATTTTTCATCCGGATGCACCGCCCTTCTTAGCGAGATGCAACAGATGAGTGGTTGAGATTGATTCTCATTTCTTAGGATAAGGGTCATTCTTATATGATCCTAATTATATATATATATATATATATATATATATATATATATATATATAAAGTTTATTAACAAAAATGGCCACATTTGATAGAAAAACAATAATTTTGTCCAGCAACTTAATTTAAAATAAAAGAGGCCAATTTTGGAATGTTGAAACCAAAATACCCTTATTTTAATAAACTAACTATTTTTTTTCTCTCCCTTTTCCCTCTTTCTTCTCTCCCTTTTTCCGTGGAGATTTTCATTTCAAATTATCTCTTCTCTTTCTCTTTCTCTCTCTACGAATTCTCTCAAAAAAACAACAATTCATCTCCGCCGTCGCTCCGCTCCTCTCCTTCTCCACCGCCACCCCGCTCCTCTCTTTCTCCGCTGCTGCCTCATTCAAGTTGTCTTCTCCGTCCAAGCTTTCTCTCTTCTGCTTTATTTCTTTCTCTTATTCTTTTTCTCTCTCATAAACCCACAACTCTCTCTCTCTTCTTCTCTCTCGTGTTTTTTTTCTCAGTTTTTGCAAAGCCATGTTTTATCTTTCTCCTTTCTCCAAATCATTTTTTTTCCAGTTTCTTCGAGAATTCTTCACAAGTTTTGCTGGTTTTTTTTTCTTGTGTGTTTCGATTTTGGAGTTTTTCATTTTTTTTTCTCCAAAGCTTGTTCTCGGAAGTTTTTCACCGATTTAAACGATGATTGAGGTACAATAGTTTGTTTCCATTGATTTTCTTTGGTTTGAAGAAGAATTTGGATTAGATATGAGGATGGAGATCTGGAAATTTGTTGTTCATGGCGGTTGTACGATATACAAATGACATGATTTTTGTTGAACTCGTACACTCGTAGCATATGTGTACAATGTTACGATATTCGTAATATCGTACTTTTGTGTCTACGATTTTGTTAAATTGACCAATTCATGCATGTTTTGTAGCATATTTGGTACGATTTGACAAATTAGTGCATGTATTTTTGCTTAAAATTGATACGATATTACGATTTGTTTGTGTTTCTGGATTTCAATGTTTGATTGTGGTCATGTACGAGATTATATTTGTACGAGGTGTTGTAGATCGTACAAACATATCTCTCATACGAGTGTATGATTGGATATATTGTATCATATATTGTACGACATACATACTATCTTAGTTTGATATATTGTACGACATACATTATCAGTATGTTAAATTGTAGGATTTTGATATAGCGTAGCTTGTGTTTGTACGATATATGGTATATCGTAACATCATTAGATTTGTTCATAATCTGATCGTGTCATCGTATCAATGTTTGATTGTGCCATGCACGAGGTTATGTTTGTACGAAGTTTTGTAGATTGTACAAACATATCTCTAATACGAGTGTACGATTGTATATTTCGAATCCTACATTGTACTACATATATAATATAGTATTTTGATATATTGAAGTATGATTTTCACATATGTTATCCTCAATTCTCAAACAAATCTCAATTATACATGCAATCACAAACAAATGATATTAAACTTGTAAAAATGTGGCTATAATTATCACTGCTCTCGATATGAGATAACTTGATATCGTACAAAAGGTGTAACAAAGTTGCTACGATTTGATGCAAAGTCGTAGCAATCATACATACAAAATGCATAATATCGTATTTGCAATTATATGTCGTGGGTCGTTCCCGATATGAGTCTCATTTACGACTTGAATAAACTTGTAGCAATAGAAGTACGATATGGATTATATCGTACCATCGTACACACATGCAAATAGATAGTAACTTTTCATGTTTAATAGCTTATTTTTTGTTATTGTGTCGAGGAAGAACCAAATACTTAGTCTGACATATGGAGATGCAGATGAATCGTTTCATGTAACTTCTTATGTTTAATAGCTTATTTTTTGTTATTTTGTTGTTCATTATATGATACGATTTTTTGAAATCGTAACATAGCCCAAAGAAGTATATAGCATGATTGTACGATTTTCAAACATCTCATGCATATGCGGATATACTAGGTTGATTTATTGTTCAGTCTCATGTACGAGTTTAATAATGTCATATAGACGTGTACAATACTATGAATTTCGTAACAACATACACCTAGTAAAAACCAAAACACAAATTGTACTATATCATTTGAAAACCCTTGAGTACGATATTTAACTTTGGAGAAGCGTAATATCTTTCCCTCCACTTTGTAACATTGGGTTTGACCTGACGCGACAACATGTAGTTTAGTACGAGGCCCGAACGAATATTGAAGTCTTCCAGGCGCATGAAAGCTCCTAGAGCTGATCCCTTCACCGCAGCCTTTGCTTCAAGCCCGAAAAAGTCAAGCACTTTGCGAATCTCTCCAATTAGACCCTCGTAGCCATAACATTGAAATTTGTGGTGGAGTGGTTAAGTCAACGCTGGTCGGACAAGTGTTCACGCAACCTTGAAAACAATAAGATACAAAGGTGACAAATCTGTATTCATGTACGAGTTAAGAAAAATCGTAACAAACCAAATACAATTTTAGGAATATCGTAACAACATACACACATGCAATCACAAAAATAAAAACAATTCGTATTGTCGTGGCATCAATTTCTCATGCTCACGTACGAGATTAACAACATCGTAACAGGCCAAATACGATATTGAGAATATCGTAACAACATACACACATGCATTCATAAAACCACAAACAATTCGTATTTTCGTGCTATAAATTGGTCACCCTCACATACGAGATTCACAACATTGTAACAGACCAAGTACGATATTGGGAATATCGTAACAACATACACACATGCAATCACCCTAACTACACATATGCATTCACAGATAATTCGTCTTTCGTGGCATTAATTGGTCACCCTCACGTACAATATTAACAATATCGTATCTATAGAAGTACTATTTTTCACACATGTTATCCTTAAATCTCAAACAAATCTCAATTATACATGCAATCACAACCAAATGATAAAATTGAATCAACCTCAATTACGAATATCGTAATATTTTGCACACATATAATCCCAACTATAAATTTTGCACACATATAATATCTACTAAACATACATGAATTAGTCAGTCTCGTAATATTATATCAATATTAAGCCAAAACACATGCATGAATTGGTCGGCCTCGAGTACGAGTTCAACAAAATTGTAACCACAGAAGTACGATATTCCAAGTATCGTAACATCGTACACACATGAAATCCAAAAACACAAACAAATCCTAATATCATATCAATTTTAAGCAAAGCACATGCACAAATTTGTCGAATCGTAAAAAATATGTATGTAACATTATTCTCCAAAATAGCTACAAAACTTGCATGATTTGGTCAGTCTCGAGTACGAGTTTAACAAAATCGTAGCTATAGAAGTACGATATGCTAAATATCTTAACATCGTACTCACGTGAAATTCCAAAAACACTAACAAATCTTAATATCTTATCAATTTTAAACAAAAGTACATGCACGGATTTGTTTAATAGTACCAAATATGCAGCGATATTCCCCAAAATAGCTACAAAACATGCATGGATAGGTCAATCTCGAGTACGAGTTCAACAAAATCGAAACCGCAAAAGTACAATGTTCCAAATATCATAACATCATACACACATGAAATCCATAAACACAAACAAATCGTAATATCGTATCAATTTTAAGTAAAAACACATGGACAATTATCAAATCGTACCAAATATGTAACGATATTCATCAAAGTAGCTACAAAATATCTTTGAATTGATCAGTCTTTAGTACGAGTTTAATAAAATTGTAGCCACAAAAATACGATATTTCTAATATCGTAACATCATATACACATGAAATCCTAAAAACACAACAAATCGTAATATCGTATCAATTTTAAGCAAAAATACATGCACGCATGTTTCAAATCGTACCAAATATGCAACGATATTCCCCAAAATATCTACCAAACATACATGAATTGGTCACACGAATTTAACAAAATCGTAGCAACAAAGATATTTCGAATATCATACCTCATTCATATGAACAACAAACGTTCTACGAGTGCACGAATTCAATCAAAGTCGTGGCATCTATAAATCGTACAACTGCGAAAATTTTCGGATGAGAAGTCACGGTGGGTGATCGAGGCAGCGGAGAAGGAAAAGAGCGCTACGACGGAGAAGCAGTGAAGCGGGGCACCGACGGAGAATAAGAAAAACGAGGCGACAATGTAGATCTGGTTTTCTAGAGAGAGAAATCGAAAGGAGAGAGGTAAAGAGAGAAAGAAAAGAAAGGGTGGTGGTGGTGGTAGTGCTTGGTTAGTGGCAGAGCGGTGACGGAGCAGTAGTAGAGCGGTGGCAGCGAGAGAGAAAGGGTGATGGTGGTGGGGGTTGGAAGAGAAATCTGCACAGAGAGAGAAACTGAATTTTAAATGATTTTGAAAAATAGTAATAGGTAAAACCTTAAAAGTAAGTCCCAAGGGTATTTTTGTCTCATCATGTCAAATATGGCCTCTTTTATTATAAATTATCTTGGTAGACAAAATTATTATTTTTTCCTCTAAAGTGGTCTTTCTACTACTTGACTCTATAATAAATCCTATTATTGTATCTTATTATCACGATAAATAAGTAAAAGTAATATAAGTACATCAAAATTTGTAGTATAAGTTTTATAACAGTGTAGATATATTAATAATATATACAATTTGTATCTTAAAAACAAAAGGAATATCCTTTTCATAGATCATAAAACCATCAAATTTTGTCAAAAGTGCACTTTTTGACAAAAACTATGAATTACTTTTGTTTAAACCCACCTACTTTTTCTCTCATTTTTCTCTTTCCTTATTTTTCTCTCATTTTTCTCTTTCCTTATTTTTCTCTCCTCTCTCTCTTCTCATTCTTCTCCGGTGTAGTTTCTTTCCTCTCACTTTCTCTCTCATTCCATTCTCTCCCCACCACCACCATCGTCGTCTCCATTCTACTGCTACCATCGTCACCTCTATTATGTCGTCGCCACCTAGTCGCCTCTATTCTCGCAATTCATCCACCACAAGCTTCACACTCTCTACTGCAATTTCTCTCTCTTGAACTCTAGTTCTTCCATCGCAAGCTTCTCGTTGGCATTCATGACAGCTTCGTGCTTCAAATCTACAAATAGATCCATAGATTCGGGAATTTCTCCTTCCAATTCTCGAGATTCATGTTGATTTAGAGTTTTTTTTAAGGTACCAGATTCACGTTATACACAAAGTTGTCATCAAAGTTGTGACTGAAATGTACACAACTTTGATTTGCAACGGAGTTTTAAGTGAATGAAAGAACATACACAACGGATGAAAATTTTCATGAGATTATAAATTAATAATCTTGTGAAAAGCCTCGGGGCAAAAATATCCACTAATGGTATGTGAACAATGAAAACACTTCGAGTAAATAAGGTCATGAAAACTAGTAACGCTTCATCATAGAAGTTGTGACTAAAGTTGTTACAACAATCCTCGAAGACAAATTATACGAAAACTACACTAAATCTCTACGAAGATTTATCTTTTCAGCACACATAATCTACATAGATTTGGTCTCTATTTATACTAAACCTTGAGGCTTGACTCTACTCATCCATATTCACATTACTCCACTTGTTTAGCCCATAACTCTATGATTTTCTCTACTTGATCCATGTCCATTTTCGTACCAGAATACAGCTTAATGCGTGGTATGCTTGGTACAAAAATGGATATTTCGTATCAATGTACCAAGTGTGAAGTGGTAATATGGTTCAAAATGACGTACCAAGTTTTGTAGTGGTAACGCGATACGAAATCCAAATTTCATTTGCATTACCACTCACATAACTAGTACGCCGATACAAGATTTTTCTAATTTAAGTTCTAAGTTTATGCATGCTCAATTCCTGCATTTGCTTGGTATAAAATCCTCGAATGCTCCAATCCTGAGATTGTTCATGCTGTGTTCTATGCTTCAATTGGAAATGAAGTACGCATAAGTGGAAATGAGGTATGTATTTGCAATTTCGTACCTGTATACCAAATTTTGTACTAATTCGTACTGCATTACCACTCACGATGTTGTACACTGGTACAAGGTATTCACATTTCCTACCAGTGTACCAAGTTCAGAAAGTGGTAATATAGTACGAAATATGCATTTATGAAGTTTTTTAGTTAATTTCTGATTTGTTTCCATTTATGTAGGAGGTTGTTGCTCGTTGTCAAAACATCGAAACGACATGAGTGTATTCGTATTAATAGTAACTCGTACCAGTAGCTGATAATTTACAAAAACTCATGAAATCAATGTTGTAGCTGGAAGCATCTATTTATACAGCACGGATGAAAATAACACTTGTAATAGCATTGAACAACATAATCAGAGATTAGTGAACATACAATTCTTATTTGAAGCTAATTTGCTATAATTTCTGGTTTGTAAACAATTTGTTATAATATTAGATTATTAGTACATATACATTTATCGTTTTGCCAAAATTATGTATAGTTTGCTATTTGTCTAATAGTGATTGACGCGACCGTCGTTTAGTCACGTACAAAATACATTTATAATTATCATATTTCCCACTACCAGGATCAGCTAGCAGCAAGTATAGGGTCGATCCCATGAGGAGTTGGTGTAGCTTTCTCTTTGGTCACGGGTCATCCAAAGGTTTAGGAGTTCTGCACAGACTCGTCTTGGCCAAATAGGAAAATAAATCTAAACTAAAACATAAATAAAAGGCAAAAGACAAACTTGAATTTAGGTGTTGAGTCAATTGCATAAACAAGACATCTTCATCGATGCAACGATATATGGTACGTATGCATGTCAACGGTTATAGGCAAACCGCATCGTAGTCCTACTGTCACGTTGTCACGCCTACAACCACGATCTGCCCAGCTCATCCTTACTTGTGAATCCTGTGTGGCATTCCCACCCCAGACTTCCTATCTTGCCCAACTCACCCCCGAGCATTCCTCAAGGGGCATAGATTGAAACAAATAACTTTGGGCACTAGACGAACCCGTTCCGGCCCTATGAGCTACGAGGATCCCGCTTCGACTTTTCACCAGCGTCAGCGTACTTCGTTCGGCTCCGCCTAAGTTCAACCTGAGATTTACCGCCCTCAAAGAGCATGAGGCAAACCTCTCCCGGTCCCTGTTGGTCTAAGCTACCTCCCTCTTAAGAAATCTGCCGCCCACCAATTGCCCACTGGCCACATGAACTCTTGGCACAAACAGACCACTTTGAAATCATTGCCTAACGCCTCGGGAACACACATATATATATAGCTTTCCCCTTGCCCAAATCAACATCACGATTTAATGCTTATGCAACGTCATCTTGCCCAAACGCAGATTTGTATAACTACCTAGACATAATGTAAATAACTAGAAAAGAAAGAAAGAAATAGAAAAAGAACTATAATTAAAATAAATTCGGATGATACCAACATCGCCGACAACAAAGTATAAAAGTTAGTTTGCTCCCGAAGGGGCAAACTCTCGAACAAAATAAAGAAAACCCTAGACTAAAGAAGATAAGAAACTAAAAGATTCAAAGATTAAGAAGATACATATGGCTTGCTATCAAGGAGTATTTGTAGAGGTGAAATTCGTGGATCTTAGAGGCTCAACCCATTAGGTAAGTCAGTTGCAACTAGGTTTGGGCGAGCTGTCTACCACCTGCCAGCTTCTGTTGACCAAGAGACTTTCCTTATTTAGCAGATTTTGATATGGACGAATCTTCATGGATAAAGATGAAATTAATTCCTTCCTTGTTGGCTACTTGGATAAGGTTGATCTCTTACTTGGTCCGCACTCATCATTTGTAGATTAATCTCTTTCTTGCGCCTAGGGGTGTCTAAACAGTACGGGTAGTGTACCCTACCCGAAAATATCGGGTATCCGATCCCCATTTTTTCAAAATTTTGATACCCTATCCTGATCCTATATTAAAAATTGGGTACCCAAATACCCGAGCGGGTAATCCCGATCGGGTATTAGGGTACCCTAATTACCCGAGCATTAGTTCAAACTTGTCGCAAATGGCAATAACCATAACAATCAATTGATAAAAAAAAATTAATAAAAAGACGTAACAATTATGTCAATCACAAAAAATGTATATGCAACCAGAAACTTAATATTAAAACAAAACCAACACGATTAATCGATAAACATAAAACCATAATTCCATGAGCAACCTAATAAAAAAACATAAACCATAATTAATTCCACAATAAATTTTTTCTGCCCTACTTGGTGTTTAGTCGAGAGAGAGTTTCATATATTATTATTAGAGAAGCTACTGTATATAAATAAGAGAAACTAGGGTTTAGATGTACATATTTAATAGATTTATAATATTATATAGAAATAAATATAATATATTAAATTAAAAATTCAGGTTTACTTTGGTATCCCGATCGGGTATCGGGTATACCCGATACCCGAAATTTTTAAATTTCTCATCCCGTATCCCGATCCTTTTACCCGAACATGCGGGTAACGGGTGCCCAATATCCGTCGGGTTTCGGGTCGGTACAACAGTACCCAATTACCCGCTACCAATTTAGACAGCCCTACTTGCGCCGCACTCTTTCTCGATATGCTGGACTGTTGCAGAACTCCATGCCCAAGACGTGTACTCTTGCCTTTCTTCTGTGCTCTGCCTTACGCCTTGGCCTTTTTGCATCTCTTCTTGCCCAAATGACTTGATCTCGCACGGTACTTGATTTGGTCAGGTTGTGAAGCGAGCATCTTTAGTTCTGAATGTCTATTTTCTTGGCCAAGCTGCGAGCATAATTTCCTTGCCCAAAGTGCTTTGTATCTGTGCCCAAAATGTCTGTTGCGGAATTTGGTCATATCTTGCCCTTTTCTGCCCAATTTTATCATGGTTTGCCCTGTACGTCCCTGCCTTCATAATGTCTCCTTCCATACACTAAAGACAAACAAAAATACACAAAACGACTCGATCTAGACCTAAAATAAGACTCGAAAATCATACAAAATTTGGTCTCATCAGTGATGCATTTGTTAAATTATTACGTACATAAAAACAATTTAGATTGTATGGAACACACAGTACGAATTTACATATTCATACTATTACTCAATAAACTCGGTAAGGATGTTTGAATTCCTATTCACATACAAGAAACTGATCGTCGGGTACGCAGTACAAATTGACATATTCGTACTCTCACACAACAAAATCGATACTAATTGAAAAGTTCATACTCATACACCAAAGTGATCACTTGGTACGCAGTATGTATTATACATTTACGTACTTACATAGAATAAGTACGCATTACGTAATTATAGAAATTTGTACAAGTATGCATTACGAATTTAAAAATTCATACCAAACTGAATATTACATGAACAATAATAGAAGGAGAAAAAATTGAAAACGAAAAAAAGGTATGAAGAGAGAGAAACCCAGCTGAAAGAAAAAAAAATGAAGATATAGAGCATGAGAGAACTCAAAATCCATCAAATCTATATACAGTAGGAACTCCAGCAAATCCATCAAACAAGACAACTCAAAATCATGTGTAATCTTCATTCTTAGTGTTTCACTAGCAGGTGGCTGCACTAAACCATCTACATCAAATATATACATACTCTTATCATTCTTCAATCGAACTTCTAGCTTACTCAATAAACATTCAAAGGTTATACCACTAGGTGGTAGAGGAATATACTATTTCCTACCATTCTCATAACTGTTGTAGTTTCATTCTCCTCTATGGATAACAACTAACCAAGATGGCATCGTCAGCATCAAATGCGTACATAAACATAATTTAGCAAGTGACAGTACTAACGGCGCACGATTTTCGCTTTCGATCTTATGTTCATCATTGAGGGCACCGCACGCACGTAAAAAACATTTATAATTTCCTAAGTGCCCACCACTAGGAAAAACTAGTGGCAAGTATTTAGGGTTGAACCCAAGGGAAATTATACTTGGGTTGAACCCAATGAAAATTGTTGTGGTGATCTCCGGTGTCACAGAAAGTTTGGGGGAAGGGGGTTATTGGAGCCACTGAGGGCAACACATAAAGTAAAGAGACTGAAACAGAAAATAACAGAAACAAACCTTAGCTTGGAATGGAGTCGGTCGAGGTCGGCATGAATAGTGTCTCGGTCATTGGTGCAATGATATTCACCGTACATGTCCGTCTCTCGGTTATAGGGTCTCGACACTTACGCCCCTTTACTGTCACCATGTCACGCACATGAGCATTTCGACCCCAGCTCTTCCTTTCAGCATCGTTTTCTCCAAGTCACCTTGGGAGCCCACCTTACTGTCCACAGAATTAGCTCGCATTTGGAAAAATTACTAATTAAGCTCTCTACGTCAGCAACCTTTGGATCTAGAAGCCCCAAGATGGCTATAAACATGGCTTACACCATACACCACACTTCAGTGCCCGTAACACGACAGGAGGTGATGGGAACCCCTACACCTTTGCCCAGTATTGTGAGGGATTTTGCCTCCGTCGCTCTTCCGTTGGGCACCGGAGGAGTTATGGAGGCTCCACCACTTTAGAATCAAGCCCAACACGTCGGGAACGGGCTTGTACGGATCTTAGAAGCCCATTTTAGACCTCCTGATGATCACCACGCACGCTTCACTTTCTCTCACCCAAACCAAGCTAAGAACAACTAACTAGGCAAGAAAGTAAAGAAGAAACAGAAATGAAACATAGCTAAGAATTTATTGAACTAAAAAAGGATTACAAAATATGGTCGACACCAATGTCACCGGAAAAGAATCAGTGCCTTCTCCCCTTTGGGGAGAGGGCTAAAAATGGAAACTAAAGGGTGTTGTTTCTCTACAACTAACTATGGAGGAAATGGAGATTCTAAGATCTGAAAAGAATTCCCTCCAATGGTGAAAGAGATGGCTATTTATACTCCAACTCCAAGTTGGTAGATAGGGTTTTGACCATTTTCAAATCCGCGGAGACCTCTGTGGCGTCCGCCTTGTACCCTGGTAGCTGGCACGTCACTTTCAGTCTTTTGTCCTTTTTTCCTTCCCATTGGTTGCCTTTCTGCTGCTGCTGGAGGTTACCGTTGAAGACGTTGTGTTCCTGGTCAGAGATGCTATTTCCATTTCCGGCAGAGTTTTTGACTTTAAGCTCTTTAGGACCTCTAGCGTAATTCTGCATTCTTTCTTCTTTTATTGGCCTACAAGCTGCTTCAACTTGGACCACTAAGATGCGGTCACAACGGTCTCTTTCCTTTTATGGCAATATGTTGACCTCTGACCACTTCATCGTGATGGCCTTGCATATTGACGTGCTAACCTCATTGGCGCTCTTCGTGACCATTCTTCTCTTCCTCTTCCCTCTTTGGTCAGCATGTCTTGCCTTGGCCTATTTTGTCTTGATTTCATCCTCTTTATGCCCAATTACCATTTTTTCCTGTCTTGCCACCCATGCGTTCTCCCAAACGCAAAAAGACACAAAACAAAGGAAAATAAATCGATCTAATCCTAAACAAGACATCAAAAAGAGCACGAAAATAGGGCTCGTCAGGTACATACGGTACAAATTTATATGCTAACTATCTCACAACAAACTATACTCACAAACACCAAAATGATCTTTAGGTACATGATGAGCTTGTATTTTATATGCTCATCATGTGTTTTTAGGTCTAGATAGAGTCTAGTTTTGTATCTTTTTAGGCTGGTTTAGTGTCTGGGAGGACACTTTTGGTAGCAAGCAGAGAAGGAAATGAACTTGCACATTTGGAGCTAAAATATGCGTGAAAGTAAGCACATTGATACGAGGCAATGGTCATAGGAGTTTGGCTCGAGCTAGAGATACCGAGGGCAGATGTTCAAACATGTCGAAGCTGTTCTGCACCACTCAACTCGACCAATTCAAACCGTGCACATTCAGTCCAAATAGGTTGAGAAGGAAGGAGAGCTCTGGGCAAGGAAGAAGAAGGCGAGTACGAAGGTTCTAGGCAGTAGAACTAGCGTGCACATCCAAAAGAGTCCTGCAAGGAAGCAATTGGTGCCTTGGAGGAGAAAAAAACGTGGATACATCTTCTATTCGGATAAGGAAACAATGAGATAAACATGGAGTGTTGCCGATAAAGAAACAAATATTTCCTAGTTCTAATCGGCCAAGGAAGGAAACCGTCAGCTATTAATCGAAGGCCCTTATGTGGGTTTTTAGGGTTTTAAGCCCATGATCCTTGTACTTTATAAATATGTTCGTGCATGCAGCCTCAAGAACACAACTTTTAGACATAATTTCATATATCTTTACTTTGATACGTTTTACTTTTCTGTTAAGTCCCGGTTTGGCAAACTGACAGTTTAATTCAAGTATGTTTTCTTTTATCTCTTTTGCTTTTGTTATTTACTTTATGTCTAGCTAAACTCTTAGATCTGGGTTTAGGTAGAGGATATGTGATATAAGTGTTTTATAACTCGTAAGATCAAATTGATCAAGATAACTATATATATGTGTGTTCCCGAGGCGTTAGGCAATGATTTCAAAGTAGTCTATTTGTGCCAAGAGTTCATGTGGCCAGTGGGCAAATGGAGGGCGGCAGATTCCTTAAAAGAGAGGTAGCTTAGACCAACAGGGACCAGGAGAGGTTTGCCTCACACTCTTTGAGGGCGGCAAATCTCAGGTTGAACTTGGGCGGAGCTGAACGAAGTACGCTGACGCTGGTGTAAAGTCGGAACGGAATCCTCGTATCTCATAGGTCCGGAATGGGTTCGTCTAGTTTCCAAAGTTGCTTGTTTCAATTTTTTCCCCTTGAGGAATGCTCGTGGGTGAGTTGAGTTAGTTAAGAAGCCTGGGGTAGGAATGCCACGCATGATTCACAAGTAAGGACGAGCTGGGCAGAAAGTGGCTGTGGGCGTGACAACGTGACCACAATGCGGTTTGCCTATAACCGTTGACACACATACGTAGGAAATATCTATGCACTTATGATCGAGTTACACTTATACACATTAAATCGAACCTAAATCTAAGATTGCCTTTTATTACTGATTATTTGTTTGTTTAGTTTCAGATTTTACTTTTCTTTGTTTTGCCCAAAGCGATAGTAGAAATAGACCAAACCAACACTGTGACAAGATACTTTAAAGAGAATATTGCAGCAATTCCTCGTGGGATCGACCCTTACTTACCAACTAGCTGATCCTAAGAAGTGGGCAAGGAAAAATACAAATTGTATTTTGTCGCGGCTAAACGGCGGTCGCATCAATACGCAGTACGCATTTACAAATTTGTACTACAACACAATAAACCGAGTACGAATGAACAAATTTGTATGACCTACCTTAAAGAGTTCACAAGGTACAAGGTATGAATTCACATCTACGCTTTAAGAATTTACGAATTCATCAAGTGAATATTACATGAACAATAATTTCAGACGAAATCGAAACCTAGATCTAAGATTTTACATGAAATCATACATCAAACAGATATTCCCCAGATCACAAATAACAATTAACGTCAATACCTCCATCGGTTTCTTAGCGTTGCCAAAATAGTGTGAGAAACGGTTGAAATTTTGTTATCGAAAAAATGCATCGGAGAACCTTAAATTCCGACGAAGAAAAAAAATGCAAATTTCAGATTATTGAATGCGAATTCACTGCACTCCAAAAGAAACACGCGAAGAAGAAAAACGAGAAGAAAAAAAAGAGAAGAATAAAAGAAAAAGAAATGATGAATAAGAAAAGAAAGGAGTTGAGAGAGAATAGATGTGATAGAGAGACGAGAGAGAGAGAGGTGATAAAGTAGGAGAAAGAGTATAGAAGGAAACGACCAGACTCCATTGGAGTGTGAAGGTGAAACCATCAAATAAACATACCACTTATGTCACAACTCAACATGAGATGTAACCAAACACCATTTCATTTGATTCAAGGATATGAAACCAACAAATAAAACCTAACTCAACATAAATCATAATCGGAATTAAGGGTTAAAGATTTCGAAAACGATAAGAAGAATATACAAGTTTCAAGACTATACTCGCCAAAGATTGAGCATATGTAATTCACAACAGTTCCACAAAAATAATGATAAGTACTCGACTTCAAGTCAAGATAATATGAAAGACAACAAGAATTAGAACATTGTTTCGAGCACGTAGCTCATTGTATCATTACCAAATCAGAGAATTTCAAAATATTAACATATCAAAAGATTATCATTGCAGCGGAGACCTCATTGCTCTTGACAACTACATGTATGGAGACATATAGTCGCCGACTCAACTCACAACAGACAACACACCACCAAGAACCATCCGCACCATCCACATCCACAACTAACCTGCACGTTTAGAAATACATGCAAGGTTGAGTACTTCGTACTCAGTGAACACATTGCCAAAAATAATTTAAAAGCTTGCTCTTAGAGCTATATAATTGAACTTGTCTTGCCACTGCATCACAAGTGTTAGAACATTCGAAAATATTTTACTTGTGAATCCGTAAATCATTTTATCATTTTCAAATCCCGACTGCGCAGTCAAAACATATATAATAAAAGTAAGAATCATCTACCACAACAACATTATGCTGAGAAATAGGTCTCCTTCTCAAATACTGTGACCGGCTAAACCGAAGTAAAGCTCACAGTCACCTCATCAATCAATTACCATACGTGGGTTCCTGCCTCACACAAGATAGTATAACTCATGTAGATGATAAAACATACTAAACTCAGATAAATGGCAAGTTAATTAATTTCAAAAGTTCATATAATAATAATCAATAAGTAATAGCATTCATTAGGGTTTTAGTTTTAGAAAAGCCCACCCGACTTCTGGTATACTGGAGTCGAGGTTGCTTACTTTACGCTTCCCGACTACTTTTCAGTCCCGCTCGGTCCTTCAAAATAACATCGAATAAGGACGAGTTTATCGACTCGTGAAACGTAGAATAGACTTAGGGTTTGACTGAAGGACTTCTACTTGACTCGGGTCTTTCTTATCTTATTTTAGCTTTTCTACATTGATATCTTCTCGATTTCTCGTACTCGAATCATCGTCATTACTCGATTTCTAATTACGTTTCAAACTCGGATTCTTGTTTCTAACATAATATTTAAATGCTTACTCAAATCAATGAGTTACTATTTAACTCGTCTTCACTTCTTATATACTTAAGTTATATGATCTCGACAAATCATAACGTCAAATCTCAACTATTATCATCACAAATCATTCACACACAGTTGAGCACTTATTTCAATTATCAAGCATTCATATTGAAAGCCAAATGTTCACTTTAACGTTCACATCTCAAATATGCATCAATACTTAAACATTTTCATAATAATCAAGCATCGATATCAATATTCAAACACTTATATTAAATAAGTGATTAATCTCTCAAGAAAATAAGTTAATAAAATCATACTCAATCACATAGTCACAATAAAGAATCGAAGTTTCATAAATTATTCATGTCTTAGACATAGTCACACAATAACTCGTTATTGTTCGACTTTTAACTTTTAAAAACTTATAACTTCAAACTTTTAATGAAAATCATTTCGTTAAACTCAAGTAATAATAGTTATTGATGGTCCCGATACGAGTTCTGGTGTATGGGGAGGGGGGGAATACACCAGTTAAGAATTTTAAAAACAACCCCTTGAAAATATCATAACCGAGTAAAGCAACTTAGTTGGAATCACAACTGAGTAAGAAACACTTAGCTGGAAGTGAAGTGCTGTGCAGAATGTGGTGGAAAATAACAACTCGTATAAATATAACTCACGTTCAGATGGAATGGTCAGTCAATAACTAAGTCAGTTGAGAATGTAAAAGTGCAGTTTGTATGCTGGTTAGTTGGTCAGTTGAATAAGCAATAAGTTAACTGAATAATAAACACAACACACAAAGATTTACGTGGTTCGGAGAGAACTCCTACGTCCACGGGGAGTTGTGAGTCCACACAACTCAGTCCAAGTTCTTCTGGACAAAAACCACAAAGCTTACGCGGGCTTTGCAACCGTTGAGATAAGTTTACGGGTACTTATCAACCTTACAGATAAATTTACGGGTACTTATCAACCTATCTACTCAATTCCGGGAAGAGTAGGGTCCCAACAATCCTTTTGAGATGATGTGTGAAAAGGTGGGTTTCCAACTAATAGCTCAAACAAGAAGTGAGCTAGGATCTAACACTCTACGAACACTCAACTAGTGATGTTCTCAAGGTTGGATCGAAAAACACAGAGACAGAATCTAACACTCTAGAACTCTCAACTAGTAATGTTCTTAGAGGATAACAGCAGTTTTGCTTGAGTGCAGAATAAAGTCGTTCTTTCGCTCGTATATCTTTTATCGCACTTGTCTGTCTCGTTCTCTCCGTAATCTTGGTGAATGAATGAAGGCCTCTATTTATAGGCGGAGAGAATCAACTAGCCGTTGGAGGAGCCGTTGATCTCTGTTCTTTGAAAGCGATGGCTTGTCTCTCATCTCTGCAGACTTTCCGGATTTGGCAACTGAGTGCTTCTGCTTTCCATCTGAGACAGCCTTGTGTTGGGCCAAATGAGGTAATGACAGAGAGTCAAACCTTCACGTGACTTCCTTATTTGAATTTCAAATCTTAACCTTTGACCTCCAACATTTGATAGTCAGTTGAGTCGTTTGATCTTCATCTGATTGGTCTTCAACTGATGTTCTATCTGAATGCTTCTGTCTGAGTAGGAACAGTTGAACTCTCAGCTGACTTTGAACTTCAAGTTGTGGATCTTCTCAGTTCGAGTCCTTCAACTGATGTTCTGAATCTTGAACGCTCAGTTGGCTCGAACGCTCAGATGACTTTCTTCCATCTGATGTTTTCTTACAACTTCTCCCTTTTTAATTCTCATTTGATGAACACTCAGTTGTCTTCCGTACAACTGATGTTCTATCTCTTGAACGCTCAGTTGTCTTTCTTATAACTGATGTTCTCTTGCATCTTCCCCCTTTGAATACTTAGTTGACTTTGGCATCTTCTCCCTTTGAATGCTCAACTGTTGTTCTGAATCTTGAACGCTCAGGTGTTTTTCTTACACCTGATGTTCTATCCGAGTGAAGCCTTGTTGCCTTCTTCAGCTGGAGACCTGTAAAGATAAAATCTTAACATTGCTCAAACAGCGAGCCTAACTACTAATATTAGGATCTGACAACATCTACTCAGTTGGGGTCAGTTGGTTTTGGAATCAATCAAAACTTTAATAAATTTCCCAACAGTTATTTTGAATTTAATATTCAAACTTCTATTTCGTATTTCTTGACTCCAAAATGCATCATCATTTTCCTTAAAATACATACTCACATTCGTATATACTCTCAACTTAATATTCAACATTAAATAATCATTATTTAATCTTTTCTTCATTTTTAAAACTCAATTTTCGTTTTATTTAATCAAAAACTCGACTTTTTATTTTAAAACCTCGCTGCTCGATAACTTCTACGTTTTATCTCATTTTTAAGTGATTCAAAAAGTAAACTTGCTTATTTCTACTCAAATAACATCATCAAATCACTTAACACATCATATATCTTCAATAACTCAACATCAAAATATTTAAAAATTTAAAAATATCGTTTTTCTCATATATATTCATTTATTTTATTCGTTTTTCAAACTTCTATTATTTTTCTCTTTACTTGATTAACATCTCGTCACATCAATTAAACATCAAAGCACACTTAAGAGTATAAACATCACTTAGATCTCACATCATTCAAACATTTTTAATTTTAATGGAAATATTCCATTAAATTAAATTCTCTAATATTTCTTCAATAATATTTCTTTTAACTTCTCGTTTGAAACAAATGAACTCAAATACGAACATCTTAACTCTTAACTCGTGTATATGACTTCTAACATATTATCTTATGGAAAACTTTATCTTCTTTCATTTTATTTCCTCTTTTATTCTCAAATAAATATTAATATTATACTAATATTCAATTTCTTTTTATCACTAGCATCAAACTCATATCATATCTTATCTTCACTTATCATCAAAATTCTAACATAATTATCAATAAAGAAGGTCTTTCTTTGTTTAATAAAACTCATATCTTCTTTTCATTATTTCTTTTTATTTATAAAGGAAAATCATGAAATTTTATTTCCTACTCAATTTACTCAAATTATACTCAATATCTCTTTTACTTTCTAATTTCATTTTTATTTAATGAAATTGATGAACCCATATTTGTGTCAATCTTTTCTTGTGTTTTTCTTGTGTTTTTAGTCTTTATCGAGTCAGGAAGTACCTCCCCATATCCTTGAAGCCTACAGACAGAGTACCCGGAGGAGCCAGGATCTTGGTCAACACAGGAAGCAATCCAGGATGCAGATATCGAGGACAAGAAGCGAGTCAAGCCAGTAGCAGATTTCTTTTCCTTCAAGGAAGAGGATAAGGATCGGATATTTCTTTCCTTATCCTAGTCGGACCTAATCAAAGAAGATATCTACCAAGTAAGGGAAGAGAATCGTGGCTGCATGGATGAGAGAGAAGGCGGATGTGATATGCATGGGAAGAATCCTTCACCAACAAGGAAATTATCTCAACCCTAATCCCTTCGCCTATATATATGGCCGACTCTATTATGTAATGTGTGCCGTTTTTATTCAAGTTCATAGCTAGTTCTGCATTCTTAGTTTGAGAGGAAGTGAGGAAGAAACAAGTCCTACGCGCAATTTACTTTTTCGTTCGTTTTATATTTTCTGCAGTAGTTTAGTTGTTGGCTTGAAGCGAAGACCTTGGTTGCTGACTTACGCTTTTAGGCAGCAACCCGTTTCCAGTTTATGTTAAGTATGTTTTCCCTTATTTATTTTGTGTTATTATTTAATATTATGTCTAGCTAAATTTATCGTTTGGGTTGGATGTAGATGAAGTGATCGTAAACTACTCGTTCTAAAACTCGTGAGGTCTAATTGTGTTAGTTCATTAATTGATTTTGTTCCCAAAACACTTAGGAATAATACTAGACTTAATTGATATTGATGTATGATTGATCACCATCTAGATATTGATATTAAGTCATTAACAGGAATTGGGATTTAACTCGAGAGTGTCTTTCGTGCCCAAGAAGGTAAAGAGTGTTGGTGACCTACCTCTTGGCTATCTTAGGTCTATTTATTCTTAATGCCTGTTAGGCAGCATCGTTACTGAAGTGTCTTCATGACTTTGTTGATCAAGAGAGGAGATCTTGCCTTTTGGTCAAGATCTGTAAAATTGGATAGACATAGGCTAAGTGTGTTTATATCGTCACTTCGTGACCTTTAGGGTATAAACTAATCTTTGTCTTAAACCAAGTGATGAGATCAGTTAATTGAATATCTTTGCACCAATGAACGAGTGATGAGTAATTAGGATCATGGATTCAAAACCCAATCCAAACTCTTTTATTATTTGATATTTTTACTTGTTGAGTTACAGGATACATTGCAGTCAAAACCCCTTTTGTTGAGTTCGATTTGAAGAGCAGATCTACGCCAAGTCCCTTGGATCGACCCCACTTGACATTAACTACTACCTTGTTGGGCAAGAGGTATTTATAAATTTATTTGCGCGAAGAGTGTAACGACCGCGCTTCGTCAGAAATTCCTCATTATACTCTCTCTCTCTCTCTCTCTCTATATATATATATATATATATGTATATATATAATTTTTTAAATTAAATAATAAAAATAATTATTTTTCTAATTTTTTTTATATCATCTTCAAATCTTCAAATTTTTGTTATGAACATGAAGAACACATCTTCATAACTTCATTTTAAACTCAAGAACATCAAAATACTCATTTTTATTTTTATCTTCATTTTCTTCGATTTTGCTCTAAAATTTTCATAAAAATTTCTAAAAATCATACTCCCTCCGTCCATTTTTTAAAGCCCCATTTGCTCATAAAGAACTGTCCATTTTTTAAAGCCCCATTTACCTTTTTCTACTCACATCAAGTGGGACCTACTACAATTTCCACTCCCGTCCAACTTCTTCCACTCACAATATGTGGGACCCTTATTCCACTCACAACAATTTTAACTCTATTTTATCTTTTCCACTCACAACAAGTGTGTTTGGAAATTTGTTAAAGTTTTGATTGATTCCAAAACCAACTGACCCCAACCGAGTAGATGTTGTCAGATCCTAATGTTAGCAGTTAGGCTCGCTGTTTGAGCATTGTTAAGCTTTTATCTTTACAGGACTCCAGCTGAAGACGGCAACAAGACTTCACTCGGATAGAACATCAGTTGTGAGGAAGACAACTGAGCGTTCATCAGATGAGCATTCAAGTGGCAAGATGCAAAAGTCAACCAAGTATTCAAAGGAAGAAGTTGTAAGAGAACATCAGATGGAAGAAAGTCATCTGAGCGTTCAAACCCAATTGATCAGATTCAAGAAGAACAACTGAGCGTTCAAGATGGAACATCAGTTGTAGACTCAATCAGTTAGATCAACAAACTTGAAGTTCAAAGTCAGCTGAGAGTTCACATGTTCCTACTCAGACAAAAGCATTCAGATAGAACATCAGCTGAAGACCAATCAGATGAAGATCAGACGACTCAACCGACTATCAAATGTTGGAGGTCAAAGGTTAAGATTTGAATTTCAAACAAGGAAGTCATGTGAAGGTTTGACTCTCTGTCATTACCTCATTTGGCCCAACACAAGGCTGTCTCAGATGGAAAGCAGAAGCATACAGTTGCCAAATCCGGAAAGTCTGCAGAGATGAGAGACAAGCCATCGCTATCAAAGAACAGAGATCAACAACTCTTCCAACGGCTAGTTGATTCTCTCCGCCTATAAATAGAGGCCTTCATTCATTCACCAAGACTACGGGAATACGAGACAGAAAAGTGAGAAGAGATATTCAAGCGAAAGAACAACTTCATTCTGCACTCAAGCAAAACCTCTAAGAACATCATTAGTTGAGAGTTCAAGAGAGTTAGATTCTGTCCTTGTAGTTTTTGATCCAACCTTGAGAACATCACTTGTTGAGAGTTTGTAGAGTGTTAGATCATAGCTCACTTCTTGTTCGAGCTATTAGTTGGAACCCCACTATTTCTTTCACCTGAAAAGGTTTTAGGACCCTACTCTTCCCGTAACTGAGTAGACAGGTTGATTAGTACCCGTAAACTAATCTGTAAGGTTGATAAGTACTCGTAAACTTATCTCAACGGTTGCAAAGCCCGCGTAAGCTTTGTGGTTTGTCCAGAGGAACTTGGACTGAATTGTGTGGACTCACAACTTCCCGAGGACGTAGGAGTTCTCTCCGAACCACGTTAAATCTTGTGTGTTGTGTTTATTTTTCAGTTACTTATTGCATATTCAACTGACTAACTAACCTGCATACAAACTGCATTATTTCATATCAACTGTTTTGGTTATTGACCAACCTTGCACAAAAGCGTGAGTTGATTTTATACGAGTTAATATTCCACCACATTCCGCACAGCACTTCACTTCCAACTGAGTGTTTCTTACTCGGTTGTGATTCTAACTGAGTTCCATTACTCGGTTGTGTTGTTTTTAGGGGGTTGTTTTAAAAAGTTTTATCTGGTGTATTCCACCCCCCCATACACCAGAACTCGTATCGGGACCATCAAGTGGTATCAGAGCAGTGGTTCAAAAGACTGCTGACTCTGTTTTACAAGGTGTGAATTCGAGGTGTTTTCTTCAGTGGTCAGCTGAACTGATCTTTTTATCACGCTAGTGCATATTTGCTTGCATATTTCTTCTGTTGTTGTGTGCAGATGGATGTCAAGGACAAGATCGTGGTCATGTTCTCGGTTGTGAACTATACATCCTGGAGAACTCAGATGAAGAAGATCTTACTGTCAAAGCATCATCGGATGCAACAAGTACTGACATCCTGACCGATCATCATCAGTGATAGAATCACTCGCACTCCTATAAATCCCAACGATGAGGATGCAACTGTGGAGTTAGTGGAGAAGAAACCAGAAGACTACACTCCAGAGGAAGCCAAAGTGAGCCAGTTGGACATCTGGGCTCAGAGCACGATCATGTCCACAGTTGGACAAGATTATCTACCTTGGATAGAGGAGTGTGAAACCGCTAAAGAGATGTGGGATATCTTGGCATCGCTGAGTGAAGGAAGCGACGAGACAAAGGAGAACAAGTTCTCACATGCCTGCCAAGATTTCGATAACTTCTGTCTGAGAACTGATGAAACAATTGATCAGTTAGAGCTCCGGTTCATGGACATCATCAGAAGGATCCAGTCCATCCGAAGAGGAAAATATACTTTGAGAGAAATCAACCTCAAAGTATTACAAGCTCTACCAGCTTAGTGGGATACCTTCACTAATATCCATGAGAGCCGAGCTGACCTTGGTGAGATGGGAACTGAAAGATTGTTCTTAATTCTGAAGGGAAATGAGTACAAGGTGAATCGACGAAGGTCAACTCAGTCCTCGGTTCAGACAAGTCAACATGAGGATGTTGGTTCAGCCACCAAGTCAGTAGCACTCCGAGCTGACTATTCAAAGCCGCGAACATCAAGGCCAACAAGATCAGCGGACACAGCTACGAAGGAGCCAAGCAGAGAAGAACTGCAACAGAACATAGCCGCCCTGTCAAAGAAGCTAGATGACATGGACACTCGGTTCGGAAAATACAAGAGATCTACAAATCTAACCGAACTCGAGATAACTCAAAGTCTGTGACCAACAGTTGCTTTGAATGCGGCAAGGAAGGACATTTCAAAGCAGATTGTCCAGACCTCTCGAAGAAAGAGAGAGAAGCGTTGAGGGCCAAGCAAGCTGGAAAGAACAAGGCCATGGTTGCAGAAGAAACAGCTGATGACATGGACATCTTCACTGACACTGAAGATGAGGATGAGCTGACTTCCACCAACAACGCTACCGGTCAGGATCAATGCCTCATGGCACTTGGAACCGACCAGGACGATACTGAGGTACACTCTAGTCCTGCTAATTTAAATTCTACCAATATTTCTAACATGCAGGAAACACTGGATAAAGAGTTGGAACCCTCCTAGAGTGACTTTCAAGAACTCAGTGAGGAACTACATCAGCAATCGGTTGAGTTTAAGAGTCTTCAAGAACAGTTCTCCAAACTTGAAGAATCCTTAAACGAAAAGGACGATCTGATCAAGAGTCAAACTGAAGAGATAGATAATCTCAAAAGTCAACTGAACGCTGTCAACCGAACTAATGCTCCAACTGATGAGGAGTTGACGAAGCAGATCAAGGAGCAGCAAGATCAGTTGAAAAAGCAAGAAGACCAGATCGACCA
The DNA here is from genome assembly GCA_029490685.1 of Schizonepeta tenuifolia. NCBI lineage: Eukaryota > Viridiplantae > Streptophyta > Magnoliopsida > Lamiales > Lamiaceae > Schizonepeta > Schizonepeta tenuifolia. Next base: position 89,653,106 of record CM055956.1, read on the forward strand.
GCTGATAAAAAAGTCAGACGGACAAACCGAGCATATAGCTGTCCTACTCAAGGAGTTGCAAACTGAGAAGGACAACTTAATAAAGTTATATCAGTCATCCAAGATCATTGAGAATCTCATCAGTTACAGCCGACAGATGGATGACGTGTCAGGACTCGGTTATGATGTAATCAAGGATACTGGAATTCCTCCAGCAACCTTCATCAAAGATGTGGAGGTCAAGGTTGTCGAACCTAATACAGTTTAATCTGAATCTTAGAAAAGTAATCCAACCTCCACCTCTTAGCAAGCTCAACCGACCAAGGGAACCACAACTGAGAAGGGAAAAAGAGCAGTAGATGGAGGACAGAACGTTCCATCAGTTGGGACATCAACCGAGGGGGAATGTTCCAAGAGTCAGAAGAGGAATCAGAGGCGTCGGAGACACAATCGAAACCGAACTCAGAACCGACCTCTGAATCAACCTCAGAGTCAACATCAGAAAGAATGGAACCGACCGCAGAACCGACAAGGATCCAACCATCTGAATCAACAACGGTTCCATCATCAGTTCAACCAGAGGTTCCAACCGAGTCAACCAATAAGGAACAGGTCCAACAGCTGGAGATATTCATGCCACAACATGAACTATCAACAAGGCATGAACAACTATAGACAACATTCAGGGAGTTGGAATCCGAATCAGCCACAAAGATTCCAACATGGCGTCCGACCTCAACAACGAATCCAACAGGATAAAAACCGCCATCAAAACAGGGGAAACGCCTCTCCTCCGAAAGCTCAACATGGGAGAAATCCATCTCCTCCCAAGAAACAAAACATCACTGCTAACAACAAGCCTAAGGATAACCGAGGCGTTGTTATAGTTGATGATGAAGAAAAAGTGATCTGGAATGATAAATCTATCCGAGTATACAAGGAAAAACGACCCACAGTTCAAGGGGGAACTGGTTCTAACCCTCCAGGACCCAACTGAAATTGGGGACCTAAGCGAGTTTCTCTTTGCAGGTACAGGAGAAACAATTGAGGAAGAATAAAGCATCACGAACCTTGTGGGTGATGGATAGTGGATGTTCGAAACACATGACAAATCTAAAGGATTTGCTTGGGAGTTTCGTGGAGAAAGAAGAACCCTCAGTTACCTTTGGTGACAACTCAAAAGGTCACACTAGAGGCTACGGTACCCTTGAAACCAATCACGTTTCGATTTCTAATGTCTCATGTGTTGATGGATTGAAGCATAACTTGCTCTCCATCAGCCAATTCTGTGATAATGGTTTCTCTGTCAAGTTTGATGCACAGGGTTGCAGGGTTAAAAATGTCGGATCAAAGCAGGTCATATTGTTGGGAAATCGATCGCCAACCGGAAATGTCTACTATGCTGACTGGAATAGTAATCTTCCTGACACCTGCCTATTATCAAAGAGCAGTTCAGATGTGAGCTGGCTGTGGCACAAAAGGCTCAACCATCTGAATTTCAAGACTATGAACCGACTTGCCAGACAAGAACATGCAAAAGGCATACCAAACCGAGTGTTTTCAACAACACATATCTGCAGTGCATGCCAATTGGGAAAGCTCGCTAGATCCTCCTTCCGGTTGAAGACAACTCCCTCAACCGACCGAGTGTTATAGCTGATCCACATGGATCTTTTTGGGCCAGTCATACCAAAAAACATGAATGGTAACGAGTATACCCTTGTTGTAACTGATGATTTCTTCAGATATACGTAGACCATTTTCATGCGTCACAAGAGTGAAACCCGAGATGAGCTACCCAAGTTGATGGATCGGATATCAAACCAACAAGAGATGAAAATCATTTCCATCCGATCAGATCGTGGAACCGAGTTTCTAAATGAAACCATCATCGAGTACTACGAAAAGCACGGAATTACACATCAAACATCAGCTGCGCGTACTCCGCAACAGAATGGAGTAGCTGAGCGAAGAAACCGAACACTGAAAGATGCAGCAACATCCATGTTGACAACCTCAGCTCTGCCAAAGAGAATTTGGGCTGAGGCCATCAACACAGCATGCTACACCCAAAACCGGTCTCTTTCTAACCAAGCGGTTGGGAAAGACACCATACGAGCTATGGAGACGCAGGAAGCCTGTTATTTCATATTTTTGCGTTTTTGGTTCTAAGTGTTATATTCAGAACAATGGGAAGACTCAGTTGAAAACTTTTGATGCCAAAGCTTCGAAAGGCATATTTCTTGGATATGCTACTCGAATCAAGGCTTATAGAGTTTTCAACAACAGCTCTCGTGTTGTGGAGATAACACCTTATGTTAGTTTTGATGAATCTACTTTTAAGTGCAGGGAACAGGTTAAAGGACAACAAGCTGATCCACATGTTCCACCTGTTCTCACCAGATCACAAGCACTAAGGGAAAAGAATCTAGCTGAACCATTGGTATGGGCAACCGAGAATGATGATCCATACTCCTCTGAAGATGAATGCGAGGACCCCAGCTCATCTCAAGGGGGAACTCCAGCTGATGTAACTCCAACTGCATCAGCATCCGAAGCCCAACCAAGCCCGGTTCAAAATGTTATCAATGTTGAGGATCCAGACTTAACAACTGATAAATCACCAGCTCAGAAGAGTCCAGCATCTCCTACAGCTCAGATCACGGAACAACCACAGTTGGAAGAAGAAGGAAGACACAATAGAAGATGGTATGAAGATCATTCCACTGACAACATCATCGGAGATCCAACCGAAGGTGTGCGTACAAGGAGCAGAGTTGCAATTCCAGATTCAACCGATGAAGATTCCAACACTTATGCCCAATATGCTGAGGAGTTGGCAGTTCTTGAAGAGTTCGAGCAAGCTGGAGATGTTGCCATGATTTCTTGCTTTGTAGCTGATGTGCCAGAACCGAAGAATGTTGTGGAAGCTCTCAACTGTGTTCACTGGACAACAGCCATGCAAGAAGAACTGAATGAATTTCTACGCAACTGTGTATGGGAGTTGGTAGAAAGACCAAATGGTGTCAAAGTCATAGGATTAAAATGGATTTTCAAAAACAAGAGAGACGCCATTGGATTCATCGTGAGGAATAAAGCAAGGTTGGTAGCTCAGGGATATTGCCAACAAGAAGGAATCGATTTCGAGGACTCCTTCGCGCCAGTTGCAAGGCTGGAAGCCATCTGAATCTTTCTAGCCTATGCTGCATTTCACAAGTTCAAGGTCTATCAGATGGATGTGAAGTGTGCATTCCTCAACGAAGATATCAAGGAAGATGTATATGTTGAACAGCCTCCCGGTTTTGAAACTGGAGATGGAAGAGTGTACAAGTTGAAGAAAGCAATCTATGGATTAAACAAGCACCCAGGGCTTGGTATGACACTCTTTGTGGTTTTCTTCTGAACTCGGGGTTCAAACGAGGGTCAGTTGACAAAACCTTGTTCACCATCAAAGTTGGAGATGATATACTTGTTGTGCAAATCTACGTCGACGACATCATATTCGGTTCAAAGTCGGAGGAACTGTGTGAAAATTTTTCAAATCTCATGAAGGAGAAGTTCGAGATGTCGATGATGGGTGAGATGAATTATTTTCTTGGACTACAAGTGAAGCAGTCACCAGAAGGGATTTTCATCAATCAGTCCAAGTATACAAAAGAGCTCATCACCAAGTTCGGATTGCAGACAAGTAAGACCACAAGGATCCCGATGAATACTAACTGGAAGATTGAACCTGGAACTGAGGGAAAGCTCATGGATGCCAGTAAGTATAGAGGGATCATCGGTTCTCTGCTATATCTAACTGCCAGTCAGCCAGACATATCTTTTGCGGTTGGAGTGTGTGCTCGGTTCCAAGTTCAACCGAGGGAAGCTCACATGTTGGCAGCAAAGAACATCATCAAGTATCTGAAGGGAACTGTAAATGTTGGGCTGTGGTATCCAACGACGACAACATCCAACTGACCGGATACTCAGATGCAGATCTAGCCGAAGATCGGTTGGATAGGAAGTCCACATCTGGACACTGTCAGTTCATGGGAAGCAAGCTAGTTTCGTGGTTCTCCAAGAATAAAGCATGTGTTGCCACTTCTACAACCGAGTCAGAATATATGGCTGCCGGTAGCTGCTGCATGCAAGTGTTGTGGCTCAAGCAACAGTTGAGAGACTATGAAGTTGCAACTGGACAGGTCCCCATTCATTGTGATAGCTCAAGTGCCATTGCTATCTCTTTGAATCCTGTTCACCACTCTCGGACGAAGCACATTGACATCCGACATCATTTCATCCGAGACCATATTGAGAAGAAGGACGTATCCATGGAGAAGATTCCAACTGAGATTCAGAGAGCTGATATCTTCACCAAACCTCTAGCCAAAGCACGGTTCAAGATGTTATGTGATTTACTCGGATTGCTGGATCCATCAGATGAGGAACCAACTGAGATGAAGAGATAGATATCCATCTGAGGGGGAAGCTCAGATGAAGGGGGAATCTCAGATGCAGTTCACCAACCGAAGACATCATATGCAGATTGCCAACCGTAGGATCAGACGTCAGCTGAACAGATGAACTCGAGTCAGCTGATGGTATGCTGCAACGTAGGATCAGACGTCAGCTGAACAGACGAACTCGAGTCAGCTGATGGTATGCCGCAACATTGGAACACAGCTGATTCCAACATCAGCTGACAGGTGAACACAGCTAATTCCAACATCAGCTGGCAGGTAACATTTATGGCTGAAGGTGTTATGTTCTTAAATGAGAATGTTTGAAATAAATTCAAACATTCCTGAGCAAGTCAGTTACATTAAAATAGCCATCATGTCGCATTAAATGTAAAGTACGACTGAACATCAATCGCCTACTTTATAGTGCGACTGGGCTGACATGAAAAACTGTACACCTTCTCACGCGCTGGTTGGAACTCGGTACATGACGTCAAGTCAAAGCTAGTCAACAGTCGCGTAATCACAACCGTTGATGGATTCCCGCCATTCAACCCTAGCCGTCGATTACTACCGAGTCAAAAACCTATAAAAGGTGGAAAATCAGGAAGTGATCTCTTACCTTCCTCATTCGTGTTTATCTGCAGTTACTATTCATCATCTTCTCAGATTTTGTCTAACCGTTTTCTGCAAGATTTTTCTTTCTTCTTACATATATACCTTCTCAGTGATTTTAAATGGCTCCCAAAGGAAAGAAAATGGCATCTTCCGGACTCTCTCTAGTCCCACTTCATATGAAGAATCTTTTGACTTGCTGGTGTCAAAGATACACTTCTAGCAGATTCATTCCGATGACGAATTGGAGTCGCCGGTGTTGACTCCCCTTGCAAATACACTCAGGGAGAACGGCCTCCTGGAATGGGCGAAGCTCTACCCCACCCACCTGCTCCGACGCCAGGTCGGCGAATTCTACGTCAATCTGCAAACTTCCATCGACAGCAGAGAAGGAGTGACTACGGAAGTTTCCTGTCGGCAACGCGATGTTCAGGCTAGAACCATTCGCCATGTTACTTTCCCCATCGCAGTTTCCGACGTCCTTCGCCACGTCATCCCAGTAAACCACACCGCCACGGAATTTCTTGAAAATATAACCGACGAGCAAGTCGATGAGTTTCTGGAGAATGCTCTGAACACCTCGGAGAGGTTGAAGAGCAATATGCAGAGGACTAAGTTAAAGCCTGAACATCGACTCATGTTCGATGTTGTGTCCAAGGTCGTGTTCGGCTACAGCGGAGCCTTCGGCGACATCAACCGACCAAAGCTTAAGCAGTTGATGGCTTTGGAGCACAAACACGAGATCAACTGGTTCCAATATTTTCTGAACCAGCTGACACTGGAGAAGCAGAAAATCTCCGAGACCACAACCGACTCAGGGGAGAGACTGTTGAGTGTCAAGGGGACGCTCAACTTCGGTTGCAAGATCTCAGCTCTGATCTTGATCGCAACTGAGGGTCGGAACATGGTCTGGGAAGATTGCGAAGAAACCCCAGTAAAGAGGTTGATGCTGTTCCCAACAGCGAAGAAGGCGCAGGAGGTGATTAGGAGTGTATATACTCCTAAGGAAAAGAAAGATGCTGGGAAGACTGCTAAACCCACAGCTGAGGAGATACCAGCTGTCAGTCGCCCCACAAAATCCAAAGCTGCACGCCGACGCAGGGCTGAGTCGGAGAAAGAGAAGGAGGCGGAACCTGCCCAGAAGAAGCTAAGGGTGAGGTTCAAGAAGACGGTTGTAGAGCCAGCTGAAGAGCCAACTGAGGTGCCAGCTGAGGAGCCGGCTGAGGAGCGTGCTGAGGAGACAGATGTAGATGCGTCAGCTGAGGAGGAGGTGCCAGCTGTGGAAGTGCCAGTTGAGATGGCGCCAGCTGAAGAGCCATCCGAGTCAAGCCACTCAGCTGAGGCCGCTGCCTTCAAGATCATCCCTCGCATTGCTGGAACTGATGAGGCGGAAGGGATGGAGACGGATGTAACATCGGATGCTTCTTCCTCCTCTGAGGATATTGAAGATGTTCCAACCTCCCCCACGGCAGAAGTTGATGCCGTACCGCCCTCAGAGCCTCTCGCTCTCTCAACCGAACCACAGCCAAACGTTCCGAGCTCATTGCTCGATGCCAACATTGAGACCGTTTCTTCGGCCAATGTTGAGGAACCTTTTGATACCCTCCTCCCCACAGAATCTGATATTCCGAGCTCCCAGCTCGATGCCAATGTTGTGACCGACTCTTTGGCCAACATTGATGAAACATTTGAACCTTTGCCATATGATCTATCCCCCTCTCCAATAGACGATGAAGCTGACCTTCAGGCAGTTGCGTTGGCGCACGAAGGCAAGGTGGCTTACTGCTTCCAAAAGCTTATCAGGATGTTCCCAGAAGCTCATGACATGCCAATTTTTGCTACCCTTGGAACCGAGCTGTTGTACCAGTTCAACCTGATCTTCAGTCACTGGTACGTGAAGGAAGATACAGTCAGGGTACATAACTGGGATAGACTGAAGGCGGACGAGTCTCGCATTCGAGACTACTTCAAGTATACCAACCTGGAAGTGGCCTACAACAACAAGGTGGCCCTGCTGACACGTCGTCTGGACCTCAGCAAGGCTGAAGGCACTGATACCAGGGAAACAGCTGGACGAGATTGCGTCGAATTCCTCGATAACATGCTGATCAAGTCAGCTGACTTCATCAATGATCTGGACGTAGCCGCTGCCGCAGCAAAGGACGAAGAAGAAGAGCTGCGACTGTACCTGGCCAACCGTCAAGCCATAGTTACAGTTGAACAGTCAACTCTGATTGAACAAGCCCCTTCAGCTGATCAGCCAGCTCCCTCATCTGAAGAAATCTGTGAGCTGATCACTGAGAGGGTGAACCAGCTGAGGACAGAATTGCTTGCCAACTTCCAGCAACACAAAGACGATTAGCTGAGGATGTTGGAAGCACAGGAAGAAAAGAACAAGCAGCTGGTGGAGGAGAATGTTTCACTGAAGACAAAGCTGGATGAATTCTCCTCCTCCACTAGTCAAGACTTGTCGGATCTGAAGTCAACTCTTCTGGGGATCAAGTCAGAGTTGAACCTCTTCCAATCCTTGTCCGACTCCAACCTTGCCAAATCCCAACAAACTCAGGATGAAGAATGAGAGACTCGGTTCGAGTCAAGATGGGCTGAGTTCGCTGCTTTCCAGACTGAGGTAACTGAAAATTTCGATGGAATGAGGAAAGCCGAACAAGAGCGTCATGACTCCGAACTGGCGAAGAAGGTGGGAATCGAATGTGCGGTCGATGAACTCTTCAACCGCATTCAACTAGCCGAACAACAGCTCGCCTCTCTGGATGGATCAGTAGCAAGCCTTGTTGTTGATGCCAAAAAGGAGGAAGATAAAGAAAATAAAGAGGCGGATGTTGAGATGCAGGAAGAAGAAGAGACCCAAGCCGAGGAAGCGATGCCAGCTGCAGCAAAATTTCAGCTGAGGAAGAAGACAAAGAAGTCCGCTCCCAAGTCAACCGAAGTCGGTGGAGCTGAAATGACAAAAGACTTGGAGCTGGCGGAGAAGTTTGGAGTTTCTTACAACTCCATAGCCGAGATCGCAGCCGAGCTTGATTCGGAACTCGACGGTATCACAACCGAAGAGTGTATTGCAGCTGCCAAGGCTATGGAAGTTGCAGAAAAAGATGATATGAATCCGAGCTGGATCAGGAAGTTTGCTGCCAGCCAGGCCAGAAGAGTAAACCAATTTGAAAAGGAGTTGAACAAGATAACCAGGAACTTGGACCGAAACATTGCCTCCCGCAGCCGTCGCCGCATTGACAAACATCAGGTTAAGGCTGAAGCTCGGCTGAGTCAACAGAGGTTGCCAGGGAAGGTCAAGGTTCAAAGTCGGTTTAGACATGTAGATAAGTGGATGCCAGCTGAATGAAACGAAGACTGGGAGTCGTTCAAGCAGGAGTTTGTGAACGACTTTTACTACAGAAAAGTCTTCTCAACCGACGATCCGAGGAGAGCTTTCAAGGAGGCGCTAACCTAGCTGCACACTGGGGACCCAGGGATGTTCAGCCAGTTCAGGCGTGCGATGATTGAAGCAAAACTGGATTTGAACACTGTCCCCGTCCCTCAGAAGATAACTTATAAGCCTCCCTTCCTCCCAGACTCCCGCACCCCAACCGAACAAAGATTGCAGCTGAGGCAAGGCAAGTCTGCAAAGAGCACGGGGTTGACATTTCCAAGGAGTCAGCTGAAAAGAGAGAGATTTTTGTTAGAATGTTTAGTAAGTATGGGCTCAAGTATTAGCTCAGTTAGTTTTTGAGCAACTGATGTAACTTTTGTCTTTTTGTGCTTACCTTTGTAATCATCAGTTGTAATAAAAACTATTCAGTTATACGATTCAACTTAACGTACAATCTCTCATTATCCAAGCTCTGAATCGCAAAGTTATTTCAATATCATGTTATAACTGTGCTAACCCTTTGATGTTTTAATCTTATAGACTGTCTAGAATTTCATCTGAGATTTTGAATAGGTCAGTAGGATTTAGATCAGGATGCCTTGTAAGAATCTTATAACTGTAAGAATTTTTTTATAAGGGTTTTGGCATCATCAAAAAGGGGGAAATTGTTGGGAAATTTGTTAAAGTTTTGATTGATTCCAAAACCAACTGACCCCAACCGAGTAGATGTTGTCAGATCCTAATGTTAGCAGTTAGGCTCGCTGTTTGAGTATTGTTAAGATTTTATCTTTACAGGACTCCAGCTGAAGACGGCAACAAGACTTCACTCGGATAGAACATCAGTTGTGAGGAAGACAACTGAGCGTTCATCAGATGAGCATTCAAGTGGCAAGATGCAAAAGTCAACCAAGTATTCAAAGAAGTTGTAAGAGAACATCAGATGGAAGAAAGTCATCTGAGCGTTCAAACCCAACTGATCAGATTTAAGAAGAACAACTGAGCGTTCAAGATGGAACATCAGCTGTAGATTCAATCAGTTAGATCAACAAACTTGAAGTTCAAAGTCAGCTGAGAGTTCACATGTTCCTACTCAGACAAAAGCATTCAGATAGAACATCAGCTGAAGACCAATCAGATGAAGATCAGACGACTCAACCGACTATCAAATGTTGGAGGTCAAAGGTTAAGATTTGAATTTCAAACAAGGAAGTCACGTGAAGGTTTGACTCTCTGTCATTACCTCATTTGGCCCAACACAAGGCTGTCTCAGATGGAAAGCAGAAGCATACAGTTGCCAAATCCGGAAAGTCTGCAGAGATGAGAGACAAGCCATCGCTATCAAAGAACAGAGATCAACAACTCTTCCAACGGCTAGTTGATTCTCTCCGCCTATAAATAGAGGCCTTCATTCATTCACCAAGACTACGGGAATACGAGACAGACAAGTGAGAAGAGATATTCAAGCGAAAGAACAACTTCATTCTGCACTCAAGCAAAACCTCTAAGAACATCATTAGTTGAGAGTTCAAGAGAGTTAGATTCTGTCCTTGTAGTTTTTGATCCAACCTTGAGAACATCACTTGTTGAGAGTTCGTAGAGTGTTAGATCATAGCTCACTTCTTGTTCGAGCTATTAGTTGGAACCCCACTATTTCTTTCACCTGAAAAGGTTTTAGGACCCTACTCTTCCCGTAACTGAGTAGACAGGTTGATTAGTACCCGTAAACTAATCTGTAAGGTTGATAAGTACTCGTAAACTTATCTCAACGATTGCAAAGCCCGCGTAAGCTTCGTGGTTTGTCCAGAGGAACTTGGACTGAATTGTGTGGACTCACAACTCCCCGAGGACGTAGGAGTTCTCTCCGAACTACGTTAAATCTTGTGTGTTGTGTTTATTTTTCAGTTACTTATTGCATATTCAACTGACTAACTAACCTGCATACAAACTGCATTATTTCATATCAACTGTTTTGGTTATTGACCAACCTTGCACAAAAGCGTGAGTTGATTTTATACGAGTTAATATTCCACCACATTCCGCACAGCACTTCACTTCCAACTGAGTGTTTCTTACTCGGTTGTGATTCCAACTGAGTTCCATTACTCGGTTGTGTTGTTTTTAGGGGGTTGTTTTAAAAAGTTTTATCTGGTGTATTCCTCCCCCCCCTCCCTCATACACCAGAACTCGTATCGGGACCATCAAAGTGGGATCCTTATTCCACTTACAATAATTTTAACTTTCAATCTACTTCTTCCACTCCCACTAAGTGGGACCTTAACTCCACTAACTTCACTTTTTTAGCTTTTCTTAATCTCTGTGCCCAACAGTAAACGGGGCTTTAAAAAATGGACGGAGGGAGTATTTCTTATTTTCTCAATTTTCATTCTTGTAAACTCACTCAAAAATTCATCTAAAACATCTTAACATCATCATCATCATCAATATCATCATATTTCATCAAAATCATCAAAAATTCATTTTTCTTCATTTTATCATATATTTCGAATTTTCCATAAAAATTCATAAAATTCATATTTTGTCTTAAAAACACATCTAGATCATATTTTCATATATCATCATGCTCATTTTCATCATAAACAACATAAAATTCATAAATCAATATTTAATCATATTTTCTCCATTTTTAATCAAATAAAATCAATAAAAATGAATTAAATTCACCAATAATTCTCATCATCACATATATGCATATAAATCACATGAAAAATCATCATAAGCATATATCATCATCATATCATCAAATAATCACCAAAACTCATCAATAAATTATTTTCTTCTATTTTTCTTTTTAATCGATTTTTAAGGCTTTTGGCATACTTATTTCTTTTATCAATTTATACCCTAAATCATGCTTTAATCTTCATTTTGATCATCATAACCCTAAGGTTTGCCTAAGCATAAAGTAAATCATGCATTCTTTCCTTATTTTCTCACTTACATATACATATATACAACTTTAAATGAATAAAATCATACTTAAAAGAGATGAAACTTAAACTCTTCTAGAATTGGAGTTTTGGACAGCTTGGAGGATGGAAATATGATGGATTTTCACTCTTTTCCTTGCATGAAAAAAATATACAAGGCATCAAAATCATAGCTTTTGAAAAATAAGGATCAAACCCTTATTTTATCCAATAAAATCGATGGATAGGGTAGAGTTTCTAAGCTTGTTTCAAGCATGAAAAGAAATGAATAAGATGAAGGCTTACTTCTTTAGATGATCTTGGAGATAGAGGAGATGATCTACATCAAAAGATCCTCAAGTACTTGCATGAATCCATGAAGAAGTGTTGTATATATGTGTAAGGCTTCGATGGTGATAGAGAAGATGAAGTCGAAGAGCTGCTGCTCGACGATGAAGATGAAGGCTGCTGCAGCTGCTCTTCTTCTTCTTTTCTACGGCAGAAGTGATGGAGAGGGTGTGTGTATGTTAGCCTAGTGGTAGTAAGGTTAATACCCGGGCCAAAGGTCACGGGTTCGAGTCCTCCGTCATGAGGTATTTAAATTTCCTTGCAATGTTGTTCAAAAAAAAAAAAAAAGTGATGGAGAGATGAAGAAGGAGATGCTCTCTTCTTGGTGATCACAGCAACGATGATGATGAAGGAGAGGGAGGGGCTGTCTCACGGCAGAAATGAGAGAAGCACAGCTGCTGCTTCTTGTTTGCTGCCGAATGAGAGAGAGATGAGTTGAGGGAGAGAGAGAGTGATGAGATGAAATGTGATGAATGTGAGTTTGTAGAGTGAGGAGATGCATTTAACATGTGGAAGATATAGAAAGATTAGAGAGAGAGATGAGATCAAGAGATAGATTTAGAGAGAGGGAGACCGCATATGTGGATGAAGGAGAGGGAGAGTAGACTTCACTCTCTCTAATGAGAGTGTCTTGAAGATTTAGGTTACTATTTTGGATAAGTTGCAGATTTTTATCTGCTAAGAATACCCGGAAATAAAAGTTTTCCGGTAAAAAATATCCCTTAAACATCTAATAACTTTCCTGGACTCTTTCCCGACATCAAAATTCTCTCTTCGTCGTCTTATATCTTCCAAAATAAATTAAGAAATTCAATTATCAAATTTCTATGCCAAGATTCCTTCTAATGAAGAAAACATAAAGATTGTGCGTCCAATTATGCCGTTAAACAATTTATTTTTAAATCTTCTTCAAATAATCTTGGAAAATTCTCCGACTTATCTCAAAGGTCTTAAAATAAATTCTAGTTTCAAATGAAACTAATTAGACCAAATTCAGAGTCAGTCGATGAATAGTGATTTCTCGGTTAACGTTACTATTCATCAAAAGTAAATGTGCTCAGAAAATTCCGAAATTCATACTCAAGCTCAAACTCATATAATAATGCTCAAGCAATGCATCACATACTCGATTCAAATAATCAAAATGAGAAAATCACATCAAAGCACGTAAGAGCATTTTCATCATTTCACAAGAAAATTTATTTTCTTGAAAATTTTTAGCACTCAAAACTCATCATATAGGCATATAATCTTATTTAATACGCACTTAATAACATAGAAAAGTTCGAGGTATTACAATAGGTGTATTTCCTCTAGTATTATTATATCATAACTTTATACAAGTAAGCATTATTTGGTTGTTAAAATAAGATAATAATGAGATACAATACGAGATCAGTAGATTGAGTTATGTATATTAAATAGTAGTTTGGTTGGACTAACTATTTTCATACATCATGACTAATTATTGTTATTTTACTAATACACCCCTCGTGTACATCATCATCATCGTCGTCAACACTCACTCTCGTTGCCCCCCTCTCCCTCTCCACTCATCTCCAGAAAGAGTGAAATATTCATAGCTTGACATATTTTAGAATTTTCAATTCCAAAGAAACACAATAAAAATCACACCCTTATGCATCGACTTCTCCTTAACTTTACCCAGTAACAGGTATGCAATTCACTCTATCTATATAAAAAAACTCCCCTAATTTTTTCAAACCCTCAAAGTAATCTAGAAAAAGTTTCATGAACATAGAGTTGAATAAGGGAGAGGAGAAGGAGTTAAGGGTTAATGATACAAAGTATAAGGGAGAGATAGTGGCAGCTGGGGGCGGAAAGCTGATGTACGGGGAGTTAGGAATTTATAATATGAAGAATAAGGGAGAGGTAGTAGCGGTTGGGACCGGAAAACTAATGAACATCGATGAAAAACAGATGTTGGTCGGGAATATGGAGAATAAGGAAGATGTGAGGTTGGTTGGGGTCGATGTCGAAGTAGGATGCGGAGTTGAGAAAGATCGAATCTTTATAGGTTTTGATGGTGATGAGACCATATTTTATATGCTCATCTTATGTTTTTAGGAGTAGATCGAGTCTAGTTTTGTGTCTTTTTAGTCTGTTTTAGTGTGTGGGAGGACACTTTTAGTAGTAGGCAGGGAAGGACAGGAACTTGGGCATTTGGAGTGGATTTGCGCATAAAAGTGAGCACTTCAATACGATGCAATGGTCAAGGAGCTTTGCTCGCAGCTAGAGATACCGAGGGTAGAAGTCTAAACACATAGAAGATGTTCTGTACCAGTCGGCATAACCAATTCAGACCGCGTGCAGTCATTCCAAACAGGTCAAGATTGTAGGAGGACTGTAGGCAAGGCGAAGAAGAAGCAGGTGGGAAGCAGAGTACGAAGGTTCTAAGCGTTGCAGCTGACATGACATCATATGGAGGATCAACAAGGAAGCAATTTATGCCTTGGAGGTGAAGGAATCAAGAAGACAAGTCCTACCCGGATTAGGAGACAAAAGGATAAGAAAGAGATCTACCCGATAAGGAAACAAATCTTTCCTAATCCTACTCGGCCAAGGAAGGAAGCTACCAGCTGTCTTGAAGGCCTGTTTGTGGGTTTTTAGGGTTTCGACCCATGATCCTTGTACTCTATAAATAGGTTCATGCATGCAGCCTCAAACACACATCTATACACAAGCTTTTACATCTTTTTTTCGTACAATTTACTTTCTTGCAAGATACAATTTACTTTTCTGCTGTTAAGTCCTAGTTTGGGCAGACTATCGTTTAAGTATATATTCAAATATGTTTTCTTCTATCTCTTTTGTTATTGTTATTTACTGTATGTTTAGCTAAACCTTTAGATCTAGGTTTGGGTAGAAAATAAGTGATATAAGGGCTTTTATAACTCGTGAGGTCTAATTGGGCAAGCTAGCTATATATGTGTATTCCCGAGGTGTTAGGCAATGATTTCAAAGCAGTCTGTTTGTGCCAAGAGACCATACTGCAGATGGGCAATTGGAGAGCGGCAGATTTCTTAAAAGGGAGGTAGCTTAGACCAATAGGGATCGGGAGAGGTTTGCCTCACGCTCTTTGAGGGCGGCAATTCTCAGGTTGAACTTGGGCGGATCCGAACGAAGTACGCTGACGCTAGTGAAAAAAGTCGAAGCGGGATCCTTGTATCTCATAAGGTCGAAATGGGATCGTCTAGTGTGCCCAAAACTGCTTGTTTCAATCTTTGTCCCTTGAGTAATGCTTGGGGGTGAGTTGGGAATGTTAAGAAGCATGGGGTGGGAATGCCTCGCAGGATTCACAAGGACGAGCTGTGCAGATCGTGGTTGTGGGCGTGACAACGTGACAGTAGGACCACAACGCGGTTTGCCTATAACTGTTGACACACATACGTAGCGAATATATATGCATCTATGATCGAGTAATACTTATTCACATTGAATCGAACCTAAATCCAGATTGCTTTTTATTACTGATTGTTTGTTGTTTAGTTTCAGCTCTTACTTTTCTTTGTTATGCGCAAGGCAATAGTAGAAATAGATCAAACCAACATTGTGACAGGATACTTTCAAGAGAATATTGCATCAATTCCTCGTGGGATCGACCTTTACTTACCGACTAGCTGGTCCTAGGAAGTAGGTAAGGAAAAATACAAATTGTATTTTGCCGCGGATAAACGACGGACGCGTCAATGGGGAAGAAGACATAGTTGACCAGCAAGGTATTGAGGAGAAGGAAAGAGTTGTCAACCAGACGCGTGGCTGAAGATCTGATGATGCACGGGTCACGAGATGGAGGCTGCTTAGAAAAGAAAATCACGCTTTCTTTATTTACCTTATGAGAACACATTTTCATTAGCTAGCTTATGTTATCTAGTTTATTTTTAATTTCCAAAAAGATGCTGAAGCATCCGTACGTATTGGGGTCCATTTATATAGTCCTTGCTTGTATGTTTTCAACCCTAGTAATGAATTATCTAATTTCTTCTATCTCGCCTCCATATCTCATCTAATTTCTCAATCTTCTTCTTCTTCTTCTTCTTCTTCTTCTTCTTCTTCTTCTTCTTCTTCTTCTTCTTCTTCTTTCTAATTACATCCAACCGTAATAGATATATAAATTTGTTACAACTGGTATCATCAAAGCCAGGTTCTTTGCTTTATCTTGCAAAATCCTAGTGAAAAATGGCTGATGGCACTCGATTCAAAGACCTGCAAGAAGCACAGAAAAAGTTGGATCAAACTTTGTAAACGAAAGCACTAAAAAGGGCAGCATCAGAGGACAAACTCAAAGAACAAATAACTCATGAGGATCAGAAGGTGGAAATGAAGTATGATCAACTTTCTATTATTCTCAAGGAGATCAAGCAACAACTAGTGCTCATGAATCAAGACAAGGAGAGTGGACAAGGGTCGATTCTACGTACTTCACCATTCAGTGCTAGGAAGGAAGGTAACACTTCTAAATCTTTTGCTTTTATTTCCAAATTCAGATCTGATTACTCTGCTCAATCAAGTGCTAGTTCTAGAAAATTTGTTCATAAGGTGGAGTTTCCTAAGTTTAATGGATCAAATCCGGGGGGATGGATTATTAAATGCAATACTTATTTCTAGCTGACTTCATCTATGACTCATGAACATATGGTTCAAATTGTTGTCCATAATTTTGAGGGAAAAGCTCTTTAGTGGATACAAAACTTTGGTTGTGAAAACTTATTTGCTATCACATGGGAGCAGTTTATGAAAGTTGCATCTAGATTTGATGATTTAGATGATAGCAAAATGGTCATGGAATTTAAAAATTTGAAACAAACTGGTTCATATCTGGATTATGTTGAAAAGTTTGAGGAGTTGAGGGCTTGTTTACTGCTCAGTAGCATTATGAATTATTCAGAAGAATACTTTATGGCCAGTTTTATTAGTGGTCTTCATGAGGAAATGCAGGGATTTTTGCTACTTTTCAAGCCTAAGACAGTGGTTGAAACTGTGGATATTGGTCACAAGCAATTATCAACTCTTGAAGCTATTACCAAAAGAGTTAAACCTGCACCCAAGACATTCCAGACTCAAGGAGGAAATTACAAGAGGTCTGAAACTGTGGCAACAACTAAGACAAATGTTCTTAACAATAGTAGGACTCATGTCAAGATTCTTACTAGTGCAGAGATGGCAACAAGAAGGGGAAAAGGTTTATGTTACAATTGTGATGAACCCTACATCTTTGGGCATAAGTGTAAACATCAAGTCTTTTATATGGAAATGGATGAGGAGCAGGAAACATAACACAATCAGCAAGAGGAGAGGATGGTGGATTTGTTGCTAGCTGAGAATGAACCAGTAGAAGAGATTCATATGACATTTAATGCTATCATGGGCAAGTCTAGCAGCAGACAATGAGATGCATTGGGGAGGTTGGTGATAAGCAGTTGAGGATCCTATTCGACACCAACAATACTCTTAGTTTTCTAAGAGAGTGGACAACTAGAGAGCTAGGAGTAAATTTGGATAATGAGAGGCCAATTTTAGTTAAGGTAGCAAATGGTCAGCGGTTGGTCAGTACCAAGGTTGCTAATGGTTTTTCTTGGAGTATACAAGGCCACCAGTTCACATTTTCATCTCGAATACTAGCTAATGAGGGCTATGATTTGATTCTTGGGAGTGATTGGCTTGAGCACTGAACTCTCATTACACTTGACTACAAGAGAATGACTTTCTCAGTTTTTTCTGAGGGTACAAAAATCAGACTTAGAGCAATCATAGATAATACTCCTTTCCAAACTATATCTGCTCAAGGCTTATTCAATTTAATTCACTATCACTTGGAAAAAGTAGAAAAAATTTACCTGCTTGAGCCAAGGTCCATTCCAGAGTCTCATTTGCCAGAAAATCCTGATATGGTTTCGCTGTTGGAGGAGTATAGTGATGTGTTTGTAGAACCCAAGTCATTACCACCTGAAAGGGGAATAGACCATCAAATTACTCTCAAGTCAGGAAACATACCCAAGCATCAGTACCCTTATAGAACATCTCACAGTCACAAAGATGAGATAGAAAAAAATTGTTAAAGAGCTACTTGACTCTCGAGTTATAAGGCACAGTAGGAGTCCTTTTGCCTCACCTATTATACTGGTAAGGAAAAAAGATGGAACATGGAGGATGTGTGTGGACTACGGGTACCTCAATTCCCAAACTGTTAAACATGATTATTGACGCGACCGTCGTTTAGTCACGTACAAAATACATTTATAATTCACCTATTTTCCACTACCAGGATCAGATAGCAGTAAGTATAGGGTTGATCCCATGAGCAGTTGGTGTAGCTTTCTCTTTGGTCACGGGTCATCCAAAGGTTTTAATTTTTGTACGGACTCGTCTTGGCCAAACAGGAAAAATAAATCTAAACTAAAGCATAAATAAAAGATAAAGACAGACCTGGATTTAGGTGTTGATTCGATTGCATAAACAAGACGTCTTCATCGATGTAAGGATATATGGTACGTATGCATGTCAACGGTTATAGGCAAACTGCGTCATGGACCTACTGTCACGTTGTCACACCCACAACCACGATCTGCCCAGCTCATTCTTACTTGTGAATCCTGCGTGGCATTCCCATCCCAGGCTTCCTAACTTGCCCAACTCACCCCCGAGCATTCTTCAAAGGGCAAAGATTGAAATAAGCAGCTTTGGGTACTAGACAAACCCGTTCCGACCCTATGAGATACGAGGATCCCACTCAGACTTTTCACCAGCGCCAGCGTATTCGATCAGCTCTGCCCAAGTTCAACCTGAGAGTTACCGCCCTCAAGGAGCGTAGGACAACTCTCTCTTGGTCCCTGTTGGTCTAAGCTACCTCACTTTTAAGGGATCTGCCTGCATCCAATTGCCCGTAGGCCAGACGACCTCTTGGGACAGACAAAACACTTTAGAATCATTGCCTAACGCCTCGGGAACACACACATATATATAGCTTTCCTCTTGCCCAAATCAACATCACAATTTAATGCTTATGCAGCGCCATCTTGCCCAAACGCAGATTTGTATAACTACCTAGGCATAAAGTAAATAACAAGAAAAGAAAAAACGAAATAGAAAAAGAAAAAGAACTATAATTAAAATAAATCCAGACGATACCAACATTGCCGGCAACAAAGTACAAAAGTTAGTTTGCCTCCAAAGGGGCAAACTCTCGAACAAAAGAAAGAAAACCCTAGACTAAAGAAGACAAGAAATTCAAGATTAAAGATATCAAGAGTTACATATGGCTTGCTATCTAGGAGTATTTATAGATGTGAAATTCGTGGGTCTTGGAGACTCAGACCATTAGGTAAGTTGATAGCAGTTAAGTTTGGGCGAGCTCTTTGCCAGCTGTCAATCCTTCCAGCAGCTTCTGTTGACCAAGAGACTTTCCTTATTTAGTAGATTTGATTTGTGGACGAATCTTCATGGATACAGAAGGAAATAATTTCTTCATTGTTGGCTACTTGGATAAGGTTGATCTCTTACTTGATCCGCACTCTTCCCTTGTAGATTAATCTCTTTCTTGCTCCGCACTCTTCCTCTATAAGCTGGATTGTCGCAGACTTCCATGCCCAAGACGTGTACTCCTGCCTCTCTTATGTGCTCTGCCTTACGCCTTGGCCTTTTTTGCATCTCGCCCAAATGACTTGATCTCGCACGGTACTTGATTTGGTCAGGTTGTGAAGCGAGCAACTTTAGTTCTGAATGTCTGCTTCCTTGGCCAAGCTGTGAGCATCATTTCCTTGCCCAAAGTGCTTCGTATCTGTGCCCAAAATGTCTTTTGCAGAATTTGGTCATTTCTTGCCCATTTCTGCCCAGTTTTGTCATGGTTTGCCCTGTACGTCCCTGCCTTCACAATGTGTCCTCCCAGACACTAAAGACAAACAAAAATACACAAAAGGACTCGATCTAGACCTAAAAAAAGACTCAAAAATCATATAAAATTTGGTCTCATCAATTATCATATTCCTCTTATTGATGAGTTGTATGGTGCAAAATTATTCTCCAAAATGGATTTGAGATCTGGTTACTTCCAAATTTTAGTTAAGCCAGAGGACATGTACCTCATTGCATTCAGTACACATCATGGACATTTTGAATTCCTGGTGATGCCTTTTGGCTTATGCAATGCTCCTGTAATTTTCCAGTCTCTTATGAATCAGGTTTTTAAAGCTTATTTAAGAAGATCAGTGCTTGTGTTTTTTTTTTTATGACATTTTAGTCTATAGCAAATCTTGGGAGGAACATTTGAGACACCTTAAGGAGGTGTTGACAATTCTGAGGGATAACTCACTGTTTGCCAAGAAAAGTAAGTGTCATTTTGGACAGACTAAGGTTGAGTACCTAGGGCATGTCATTTCAGAATCTGGAGTTTCTACAAATCCAAAGAAGATAAAAGCCATGCAAGAGTGGCCTAAGCCAAAGACCATTAAACAATTGAATGGTTTCTTGGGACTCGCAGGGTATTACATGAAATTTATCAAGGTATATGGGGTCATCAGCAAACCACTCACTGATATGTTGAAGAAAGATAACTATAAATGGAATGATGAAGCTGACAAATCATTTTTTTTTTGGGTAAATAGCTTTATTAATTCACCAATGGAACAGTTAATTAAAGAAATCTCAAAAACACAAAATGGCAACAAGCCAAACCTACAAAACATAAGACCACACACATCAAAGCTAAGACTTCAGATATTTGGCCAGCTTCTCATACTTCCTGCAGCTTATAGCCATAATGAATTGCCATTCACACACAACCACATCAACATCAGCTCGAACATCTTGAAATCATCTTGGATTTCTTTCCTTCCACAGATGATACAGGCACAGTAACAAGAAGTCTATAAATTCTTTGCTTACTTATTTTGAATTTGCATTGAGTGATAAGGTAACGCTCTTCCTCCGTCCATCTCGAAGCAACACGGGTAACACCACACCAATCAGCAAGCTGCTTCCACACCATTGCAAAATAGGAGCATCCAAAGAATAAATGATCCATGCTTTTGTTCTCAATACCACAAAAACTGCAGAGTTGGTCGACATGCACTCCATACTTCAGCAAAAGATCACATGTGGACAATCTCCCCCACATCACCAACCACATAATAAAAATGCATTTGGGAGGTGCTATGTTATTAGTTATCATTAGGTGCCAAGGACTTCGTAGCACCATCCCTCTCATACTTCTATACACTTTGCCAATAGAGAACTTACTGATATGGATCAGTTGATCCCATGTCATCACAGTCTCCAGATATGCTCTAGTTCCAAAGATCTTTCTAATGAGCCAAGAGGCTTGCTTTGGAGCAGGCAGAGTAAATAGGTTTTGATTCTTCACGTAGTAACCATGAACCCACTTGATCCAAATTCTGTCTTTTTCCTATGCTAAACTCCATAACATTTTGCTCAAAGCTGCTCTATTCCAGATATGCACATCAATAATATTCCACCCCCCCCCCCCCCTACATGTTTAGATAGGCAGATCTTGTCCCATGCAATCAAAGCACGTTTAGAAGCAGAAGGGGAACCTGTCCAAAGAAAGTTCTACAAGTCGTAGTGATAGCTTGAATCACTTTCTTTGGGAGAAGAAAAATCTAGCACCAATATGTTTGGATGCTAAAGAGTGTGGACTTGATTAGCTGCACCCTTTCAGCATCAAATAGGAGTTTAGAGCTCTAGCAGTTTATCCGGGCAAGAATCTTTTTGATCAACGCTTGACACTGAATCACAGTTAACTTCTTGGATGAAAGAGGGACACCTAGGTATTTAAATGATAGATTACCCTTCACCATTGCAAAAACTAAAAGAAGCAATTTTTACTGCTCCAGTTCTAGCCTTACCAGATTTCAGCCAACCATTTATCTTGGAGACTGATGCCAGTGGAAAAGGTGTGGGAGCAATTTTAATGCAGAATCATAGGGCCTATTTCTTATCTTAGCAAGGCTTTATGCCCTAGGAACCAAGCTTTATCTGTGTATGAGAGGGAGTTTTTGGCAGTTATTCTAGCTGTTCAAAAGTGGAGAGCTTATCTACAGGGGCATAAATTTGTGATAAAAACTGACCAACAGGCCTTGAGACATCTATTAGATCAAAAGTTGATGAATCCTATTCAACAGAAATGGTTAACCAAGCTTCTGGGGTTAAATTAGGTAATGACCAACACGCCTTGGAACATCGCTAGTGAGTGTGTTGTTTGTCTGGTTGGTTATGATGTTTCTTTATCCCTTATATTTGATTATATATTTGACTGATTGATCTTCTGTTCTTTACTTCTTTCAGGCACTCTTGATAAGCCAGCCCCAATACTGTGTGATCGGTCAAAAGCAAGGCTTGAGAAGTTCTTTGCTATACCCGAAGAAGAGCATCATTGGGAGGTAGTCTTGACGCCTTCTAACCTTTGTCGTAGCGGCTTCTGGGAGTCAGTACAGTCACATCGGGAAGGTATTAGTTCAATTTTCATTTTGTTTTCTACTCGTGTGATACTAACTTGAGTGTTCAATTTGATGCAGAGGACACCATGTCGAAGCAGCCAACGTTCCCTTTGTCTGGTGACGATGATATTGAGGAGTTGCTCAGTGTTAAGAAGGGCACAACTAAGATTCGTGCCGCCGGGAAGGCACATGCCAAGGCACCTATCCGAGTTCCTACTTCGTCTGCTGCTCAAGCCAGCAAGAAAAGGGTTGTCGATGACGACGCTGCCTTCTTTTCCATGGAGGATGTTTGTCTCAGCTTTCCCATGACGGCTCATGCTTACACCGAGTTTACTCCCCACTCTTTCGAGGTTCAGAAGCTATTATAGCATGAGGATGAGTCCACTTTCAGATAGCTTAGTTCGGAGACTACTGGTCAGACGGGCATCGCCAATATCTTTAAGGTATCTTCCACTTTTACACACGATGACCTATATACTTATGTGTTTCGCAATGTTTGGTTGCTAAGTTTGTCTTTGGTTTACAGGGATTACAGTCGGTGATTTACTTGGCCAAGAAGGTTGGAGAGCTGGAGGATCAGGTGAAGCAATTGGCATCGGACAAGACTGGTCTTAATAAGGAAATACGGGCTCTCAAGGAGAAGATCAAAGAGCTTGAGGTGGTCGAGGTGGAGCGCAAGACTTTGCTGAAGTTAAGAGATGCTGATGCCGGGCGTTTAAGGTTGCTCTTACGGAGGTGGATGCCCTCCGAGCTGACATGGAGAAGAATTGTAGGGTGGCTGCTCTTCAGACCGAGGTAACGCTTCGGAGCAATTGTACCTAGATTTTAAGGTAGGAAAGGCTGAAGAGTGGAATGGTGAAAAAGACGATCATTTTGATGATGTGGTTACTTTAGACTTTATGGGTGGAGATCAGGCTGGTCAAGCCGGGCAGGGAGGTCAGGACGAGCTCGAGGGTTGAGCTTGCACTCTTGTTTCTATTAAAGACTTAGTTTCTATTATGTATCGCTTGGAAGATTTTTATATTTATTTGGACGGGTGCATGTACCCGATGATTGAGCATGTACTATAAACTCATGACTTATGTTTTTCTTATCATTTATAAGGGTTCGTATCCCCATTTTTCCCCCTAGTCCAAGTCATAGTCGGAATGTATGGCTTGGATTAGGTGTTAAATTATATAGATGACGACTGGCTTGTCTGGGGCGTTCCTTTGTTATTTGCAAGGTTTTTTACTTGTTTTCTTTTGTTATATTGTTAACTCTTTATTGGTTGAATGTTTGTTTTATGACTTAAGAGTGATCAAGTCCGTTGTGTCGGGCAAGTCAGTTGACTTAGTGAGATTGGAGTGCTCTTTGTTGGGCTGTGCTCCTTAGAGCTGCCTACATACCCTTGAAGGGATCAAGCCCGAATGTAGTTCTGACATTGGCTTGCATTGACTTGTCAGAACTAGTGTGGAATGATAAGTGGGTCTCGTGGACAAAATCAATTGAAACTAAGGTCATGGATGTTACCATATTTTCGCTTCCAGCTATTTTATGGCGCTTGGACAGGTGGTTTGGTCTGGTCTGTTTCTACCTGTCAGTAAAGGTGGGCTGCACTCCGTGGAGCTGCCTACATACTCCTTTTAGAGATCAAGCCCATATGTAGTTCTGAGAATTTTATGCATAAAATTATCAGAACTAGTATGGCTGGTAATATGAGTCTCATGGGACTTAAACTTATTGGCAAAGCGTGTAAAGTTACCGCCTCGTGTTGGTGTAGTTTGGGTGGTTGGTGGATCTGCGTCCATCTCTTCTTATTCGAGAATTTGGGCTGTGCTCCTTAGAGCTGCCTACATACCCTTTTAAAGAATCAAGCCAAATGTAGTTCTGACCTGTTCCACGGAGCAATCAGAACTGACGGAATAGAAAAGTAGGGGTGGCTGCGCTCCTTGGAGCTGCCTACATACCCTGAAGATGGATCAAGCCACGATGTAGTTCTTTTATGTCCTGCATGAAATTGTTAGACTGGTATGGCTGGAAAGGTAGGTCCCGTGGGACTAAATCAATTGAAATGAATGAAGAGATGAGTTAAGCATGATACTGTCGAAGATGGATGGCATTCCAGTTGTTGCCTATGTCGCGTCTGTCTTTCTCTTAAAGCTTGTATGCTCCATTCTCGTATACCTTTGTGATCATGTATGGACATTCTCATGTCGGGCCTAGCTTGCCAGTCCCAACTTCCTTAGTGTTCTGGAATACACGTCGGAGTGCCCTATCGTCTAGCTTGAACGTTCCAGTACGGACATGCTTATTGTAGTGTCTGGCGACACTTTGCTGGTAGGAGGCTAGCCGTAGCCTAGCCATATCTCTCTTTTCATCAAGTGTGTCGAGCTCGTGACATATTCCTTGGTCGTTATAGTCATCTGAGGCGAGCTCGGTTCTCGCGGTCAGTACTTTGCTTTCGGCTGGAATGACTGCTTCCATTCCGTAGGCTAAGGAGAATG
This sequence comes from Schizonepeta tenuifolia, assembly GCA_029490685.1. Taxonomy (NCBI): domain Eukaryota; kingdom Viridiplantae; phylum Streptophyta; class Magnoliopsida; order Lamiales; family Lamiaceae; genus Schizonepeta; species Schizonepeta tenuifolia. Next base: position 89,677,760 of record CM055956.1, read on the forward strand.
GAGTTTCTCCCGTCGAGGTTCTAGGGGTCGTTCGATATGACCAGAGCACTTTGGGTAGTTCGGCGGCCCATAAGCCCTTAGCTTTTTCGAGCCTCTTCTTCAGGGTGTTGACTATTGTCTTATTGGATGATTCAGCTTGACCATTTGCTTGGGGATATCTAGGTGTTGAGAAGCTGAGTTTGATGCTCCAAGACTCGCAAAAGTTTTGAAAGTCGTAGCTGATGAATAGGGAGCCGTTGTCGGTTACTATCTCCTTTGGTACTCCATATCGGTATATCACGTTTTTCCATATGAATCCTTTCACCTCTGTATCCCGAACTTTGTGGAATGCTTCGGCTTGAATCCATTTGCTGAAATAGTTTGTTACAACCAGCATGTACTCCAATTGTCCAGGTACCTTAGGTAATTTGCCCATGATGTCCATCCCCCACTTCATGAAGGGCCATGGCGACGTGACGGAGATCAATGGTTCAAGTGTAAGGTGGGATACTTGGGTAAATCGCTGGCATTTGTCGCATCGCTTGACATAATCAGCGGCGTTTATCTTCATTGTAGGCCAATAGTATCCGCTTGTTAGAGCTCTGTGGGCTAAGCTCCTCCCGCCGGAGTAGTTTCCGCATTTTCCATCATGCAGCTCGGCCAAGACCGTCTTTGCTTCTGCATGGTTAATACATTTTAAGTATGGACCAGAGTATGATCGTTTGTACAACTTACCTCGGATGATGGAGAATCGGGCAGACTGAGCTTTTATTCGGCGTGCTTCATTTTTGTTATCTGGAAGTATGTGTTGCTCAAGGTATTCTAGTATTGGAGTCATCCAAGTCCGACTGTCTCATATGTCATGCACTTGTTCTTCTTCTTTCTTCCACACGGCCGGCCATTAGAGGTAGACAATTGGAATGGTCTTTGGACCGGTGGTTTGAATAGAGGAGGCGAGATTGGCTAAAGCATCTGCGTGACTATTCTCTTCTCTGGGCACTTGGCCGACTGTGAACTTTTCAAAGCTTGACTGCAGCTCCTTCACCTTGTCTAGGTAAGCTGTCATCTTGTTGTCTCGAGCCTGGTAGGTTCCTTGCATCTGATTTACTACCATCTGGGAGTCACGGAAGACATCGATCTTCTTTGCCCCCAGTTCCTTAGCCAATCCAAGTCCAGCTAGCATAGCTTCATATTTGGCCTCGTTGTTAGTTGCCTTGAATCCGTATCTTATTGCTTGCTCAATGTTGTCACCTTGAGGTGATGAAAGAACGAGTCCAAGTCCACTTCCATGCTTGTTACTTGAACCGTCCACAAAGAGTTTCCATGTTCCAGCTGATTCGTCTTCGGTAAGGCAACATAACTCTTTGTCCGCTTGCATTGAAAGGTTAGGCGTAAAATCATTCACGAAATCAGCTAATACCTGTGACTTCAAGGAAGTACGCGGCTTGTAAGATATGTCGTGTTCGCTTAGTTCAACTGCCCACTTGGCTAGTCTGCCAAACAACTCTGGTTTGTGAAGGATGGTGTTTAGAGGGTATGTTGTAAGGACCACAATTGGGTGACATTGGAAGTAAGGGCGAAGCTTTCTTGCTGCATGCACGAGAGCGAGGGCAAGCTTCTCGAGCAAGCTGTATCTTGTCTTTGCATCCAACAAGGACTTGCTGACGTAGTAGACCAGTGATTGTTTACCCTCGTCCTCTCAGACTAAGACTGCACTAATTGCTATTTCCGACACCGCCAAGTAGATGTATAATGTTTCACCATCTTAGGGTTTCGATAGGAACGGCGGGCTCGTCAAGTACTGTTTCAGCTAGTTGAGTGATTCCTCACATTCTGGTGTCCACTCGAATGTTTTTTACTTCCTCAATGTATTGAAGAATGGATGGCAACGCTCTGATGATCTCGAGATGAACCGGCTAAGGGCCGCCACTCTCCCTGTAAGCTTTTGCATGTCTTTGACGCATGTTGGGGATACAATTCTTTGTACGGAGTTGATTTGAGACGGGTTGGCTTATATCCCTCTCTGGCTCACCATATAGCTGAGGAATTTCCCTGCAGTCACACCAAATGAACATTTAGTCGGATTAAGCTTCACATTATACTCACGAAGTATATCGAAAGATTGTCGGAGGTGGTCGATATGGTCTTCTGCTCGTAGAGACTTCACGAGCATGTCGTCAATGTAGACCTTCATTGTCCTCCCCAAAAATTCTTCAAACATCCTATTGACCAAACGATGGTAGGTTGCTCCCGCATTCTTCAATCCGAATGGCATATATTTGTAGCAATATATGCCTATATTGGACATGAAAGTCGTCTTCTCCTGATCGTCGGGATGCATCAGTATCTGGTGGTATCCAGAGTATGCATCCATGAAGCTGAGTAGCTCGTGCCCGGCTATGGCATCGACGAGCATGTCTATGTGTGGTAGTGGAAATGAATCCTTAGGGCACGCCTTGTTCAAGTCTGTGAAGTCTATGCACACTCGCCATTTGCCATTCTTTTTCTTGACGACCACCACGTTTGCTAGCCAGTCGGGGTATTGGACCTCTCTGACCAACCCGGTGTCCAAAGTTGTTTGATCTCATCATTGATGACTTTATTCCTTTCTAGAGCAAACTTTGCTTCCTTGGAGGGTAGTCGGGATCGACATTCAACCTATGAACAATAATATCAGGGTCAATACCAGTCATGTCCGCGTGGGACTAAGCAAAACAATCATAGTGTTTAGAGAGAAATTGAATGAGCTTCTCTCTGAGGTCGGGCTCAAGTTGTGCTCCGATCCGAACTTTATTGTCCGGGAAGTCTGGGTGAATGGAGACTTCATCTAGCTCCACTGCGTCAGGTTGATCAGGTTGAGCTTGTTGACTTGGCTGGGGGTCAGATGATTCTCCTTGCTGTAATTGCTATAAGACGGCTTGCTTAGCCTTCATGGTTGTTTGATAACACGATTTGGAATCCTTTTAGTCTCCTCGAATCTTCCTTACTCCCCACTTTGCTGGGAACCTCGGGACTTGGTGGTAAGTAGATGGTATAGCCTCCATCTCGTGTATCCATGGTCGGCCTAGGATTACATTGTAAGCGGAGGGAGAGTCCACCACTAGAAAGCGAGTGCAGAGATTGACTCCTTCAGCGTAGACGGGTAGTTCAATTTCGTCAATTGTGCTCTTTTGTTCTCCGCTGAAGCCGATAAGGACTGTCGCCTTTTTAATGATCTTTGTTTCGTCGATCTCCATTTCTCTGAGAGTAGACAAAAAGAGGACATTGGCAGAGCTGCCGTTGTCTATTAGAACACGCTTGGTTAAACAATTTGCAATACAAATTGAAATTACTAAACCATCATGATGAGGATTAAGTAGCCTGTTTGATTCAGATGTGGTGAAAGTGATAGTTTGTGCCGGCAGAATGGTTGTGCTTCTTTGAGCTTCGCCATGTTCTAGTTGGACATGTCCAGCCTGTCTGGTATGTCTTCTGGCTGCTGAGTGAGTGATTCTACTGACTTCTGACCCCCTGATTATCACATTTACCATTCGATCAAGTGTCGGCTGTCTAGGCAGGGTGACGTCTGCATTGCTTTGCTGACGACCTTAGGCTTGTTGTAGGGTCTGACTTCCTTTGTCAGTAAGGAGGGCAGTCAGGTGACCTTGCTTCAATAGGTGCGATAATTCTAACTTTAGCGCGATGCAATCTTCTGTTCGGTGTCCGTGATCAGCGTGGAAATTGCACCATTTTGACTTGTCTCTTGGGGTTCTCATCTTTTCTGGCCATTTGACTTTGCTTCCAAGTCCCTTGAGAGCTAAGACCGCCTCAGCTGGCGAGATGGATAAGTTGTACTCGGGTATCTCTACCCTTTCACGTGGTCGTGTCTCGTAAGGGCGGTCATATTGTCTTCTTCTGTATTCTTTCTGTGGAGGCGGGTAAGGCTCGGACCGCCTATCACTCGCCCTCTTGTCCACCCTGGAGTCTCTTCTAGTGTTTCTGCTTGGTGAAGATCGGTGGTGATTATATTGATCTTCCTCCCACTTGATCTGTGCCCATGCCTTGGCTAGGACATCTTCCATCCTTCTGCATGGATACTTGGTGAGATCCTTATATAAGTCCGAGTCGGGCAGGAGACCCTTTCGAAAGGTAGTGACCGCTGTCTGGGTATTGCAATTGGTTATGGACACCTTCTCCTTGTTGAAGCGGCCGATATAGTCTCGGAGAGACTCTCTACATTGTTGAACCACTACATACAAATCCTCTGATATTTTTTCAAGTTTCCGGCTACTGGCATATTGTTGTACGAAGATATCCGTTAGTTGAGCGAAACTTGAAATAGAATAATTTGAAAGGTTAGTGTACCACTGGAGGGCCGGTCCTGTCATACTATAACCGAACCCCTTACACATGCATGCCTGCCTTAATTCACGAGGAATTGCGGCGTGTGAACATCCTTTGCTTGTACTGAGCAATGTGATCTGTTGGATCAGTCGCGTCGTCGAACATCTGCATGGTGGGGAAGTTGAATTTGATAGGCATCTCGACCAAGGCAATTTCATCCACGAACGGTGAGTCGGCATAGCAGTTATCTGAGCTCTTGTGGATTGGTGTCGGCACACCAGGGATTCGTTGGATCAGGGCCTCCATTTCAGCCAACTTTCGTGCCAAGTCCTCATCTCTTATTGCATAGTGGCCGATCATGGCTAGTTGAGCGAACTCGTTGGCAAACAACTGATCTTGAGTGATTTCTCTTTGAATGGATCCGATCATCTATTGGTTAACATTAGCCGGTGAAATCGTCTGGTTGGGTACCGGTACAGTTGGTTGCATGCCTCCAATAACAGTGTTACTCATTGCTACGCCGGGGGTGGTCAAGACAGTTCGAGCATGTTGTCCTCCGGTGGTGATTGTTCCATCTGGTCGGGCTATGCCTCCCATTCCGGTGGTGTCCAGGTTGATTTGCCCCAGATCACGTGCTTGCTCAAGCGCAGACGGCGGAACATTGATACCTGCATTCAAAATACCACGAGCCGTATCAGTTGGGTTACCAATGACATTACGATATCTTACTGAAGGTGACGGGTCCGTCACGAGAGAGTTGGATCCATTATTGCGAGTGATAGATGTGTCTCCCAGGGGCTGCATGGGAGGCACTTGGGTCCGGAAGCCGGGAGGTTCAATGATCTCGACAGGCTCCAAAGCCTCAAGACGGTTGTACAAGTTGGCGTTCTCCATTTCCAACTTCTTGCATCTCTCCCACTCCCGATTCATCTGCTCAGTGAGGGCGGCGATCTGGGTGGCTAGGTCAGCATGAGCAGCCATGTTGGGTGCGTCAGGAGTTTCAGATCCGTCACGTCCGTTAGACATGATTGATGGTGGAAGAGATCCACGAAAAGTGCGTTGATTCGCTTGATTGCTAGGCCCCACAGTAGACGCCAAATTGTAGAGGCTAGATCTATAATTGAAGGTGACGTCAGGCACGTCGGGTTGATCGGGCACTAGCAACCTGTCAACACAACACGAACAAGACGTGAGAGCCCTAGGGTGAGCACCGGCGGGGGTGTCGACCGAAGAGCCTCCGACGCTCAAGTTAGCACGGTGATAAAGTAAATAGAGAGATTGTGTAGAGAGCCGATAGTGATCTGGCTGGACTGGGATAGGTCGGAGGGTGATGACGGTGACGGTAGCAGATGAGACTGTAGTGAGAGTGTAGCAGGCGTGACGGGCAACTCCGGCGGTCTTGAGACCGATAGAGAGGGCTATCAGGAGACTGAGCAAGTGGAGTAAGCGAAGAGAGTTGAGAATGAGAGTACGAGAGTATGAGAGTCCAGATGGTCTTGCTTGACCTAATCAAGTCGTTTATATAGAGCCGCCAATACCCTTTAGGATTTCTCTCTGTCAGCCTTATCCGTTAGCCTACTCTGTTACGGCAGTTCCTATCTTGGCGGAACCACCTCATCTTGACCTCGTCTCCAGCGGATATGGTAAATCAATTTGCTAAGTTGCATCAACCGCCATGACTGACGTGGCAGATCATGGGTTTTAGATATGGCTTCTCCAGCCCAATTATGAGTTTGAATTTGATTAAATGACTATTAGGCTGGCTCGCTTGTCTTGTCTGGCTCATCTGGTTCGTCTGGCCTGTCAGGTAAGTTAATTGGGCCTAGTACAAATTTTATCCATTAGAAAATTCAGTACAGAAAGGGGTGGAGAATAAAGTAGCATATGCTTTATCTAGATACCCTGAAAATGATTGTATGGCTATTACTACATTAGCTCCCCTGTGGATGCAAAAGATTCAGCAGAGCTACAATGGAGATCTTTTTTCTCAAAACTTGTGCTTGCTAAGTCTGTGGATTCTAACTCCTATCCTGAGTATTCCATGGTTTTAGGAATTATACAGTACAAGAGAAGAGTTGTTGTGGGTTGTGGAGGAGATATAAGGAAGAAGATTCTGGCAGAAGTGCATAGCTTAGCTTTTGGTGGTCATTCTTGAGTACAAGGCACATACACCAAGCTCAAGGCATTTTTCTACTGGCCATTAATGAAACAAGAGGTATAGGAAATGGTTAAACACTTTAATCCTTGTCAGATGAATAAATCAGAACACAACCTATATCGTGGCTTGCTCCAGCCCCTACCAGTTCTTGACAAATCTTGGACTCATATTTCCATGGATTTCATAGAGGGCCTTCCTAAATCAACTGGAAATGATGTTATCTTAGTTGTTGTGGACAAGTTCAGTAAGTATGGACATTTTTTTGCTCTCTCTCACCCTTTTACATCTCAATCAGTTGATAAGTTATTCTTAGACAATAATTACAAGTTGCATGGGCCACCTATGAGTATACTTTCAGATAGAGACAAAGTTTTCACTAGCAGTTTCTGGAAAGAGCTATTCAAGCTGCTAGGCACTAAATTAGATATGTCTTGTGCATACCACCCTTAGTCAGATGGGCAAACGGAGAGGTTGAATCAATGTCTAGAGACATACCTCCGCTGCATGGTTGGAACTAATCCTAAACAATGGACCAGATGGTTGTCATTGGCAGAGTACTGGTACAATACTAATTACCATACCAGTCTCAAATGTACTCCCTACCAGGTTCTATATGGAATACCACCACCACACACAGGTTTGGGAGCTTACTTAAGCTCTTTTAATCAAGAAGTCAAAGATTGGATGCAACAAAGACAGTCAATGGTTCAAAGCCTCAAGGATAATTTGTATCAGACTCAAGCTAGAATGAAATTCTATGCAAATCAGTCAAGAAGTGAAAGGGAGTTCGAAGAAGGGGATCTGGTTTACCTCAAGTTGCAACATTTCAGACATAATTCAGTCTCATTGCGCCAAAACTTGAAGCTTTCAGCTCGCTATTACGGATCTTACAAAGTTCTGCAAAAAATTGGAGCAGTTGCTTATAAATTGGAATTGCATGAGTCTTCTTGAATCCATCATGTATTTCATGTCTCGTTGCTTAAAAAGTGTTTGGGTAAGGAAATCATACCTTCGCTTGATCTTTCTGATATTGATGAAAAGGGGGGTTTTCAAGATTTAGCCTTTTTCAATTCTGGAGCAGTGAACTGTAGTTAGAAATGGGAAGGAGGTGTTGGAAATAATGGTTTGTAAATCATTATTTATGGCGGTTTATTATTTAATTATTAAGAATTAAATAATGAAGGATTATTTTACTTGTCGAGTAAATAATCGGAATATATTCATATTCTTAAAACCATTATTTGGTGAGTAAGAAATGATATATTTGAATTATGTGTTGGAGAATTTGTTGTAGACAAATTCGTATATTGAATAAACGAGCTCGGATTCGAGTCGTGGGCTTTCAAGTTGGGTTTGATTCTTGAATTTGGAATTGGGTTAAGTGATTTGTTATAAATTAATTAAACCATTTGTAATGGTTAATTAATTAAAGTTGTTGGCTCAGATTGGCCATGTGAATTCGGCCATATCAATTCTTCAACATATAATATATTAAACATTAAGTATGTTTACAATTGAAATGCCAAAAGTTAGTTTATCAACGAAGTGAAACCGCCGAGTTATAACCTATTATGTTGATCGTGGAAATGAGGTGGATAACGCCTATTAGAGGTGAAACGGACGATTCAATATAATTTTCTATGAAGGCACATTTAGTTGTAATAAGTCTCCCCACGGGTGGAATGCCTATAAATAGGATTGCATTTCCATTGTTTTGGACACTTGAAAAAATCTGCACTCTTTCTTTGCATTCTTAAAATTCATATAGTAAAGCTCAAGTTCTTGATTCTCGTTTAGTTCGCCGGAGCTCGCTGGAATTGTGGTGCTACATCCGTCGAGACGAAGCCGTTTTACCTTTGGAGAAGGATCGCCAAACCGAGAGCACTATCGGGGCAAATTTCTTCTTGCGGGCAGAGATTCTATCTCGACTCGGCTACATATTTTTGAGTTTGTTTCTATTTCGTGTAATTTTAGTTTATTGTTTTGTTGTTCTAATCTTTTTATTTCTAGTCCAGATTTTCCTATTATTTCTGTTGTAAAAGTTTGAACGAGCACCCGGGTTTTTAACAATCGCAAGAAGAAATTTAGTTGCTGCCCGTTCGAGCTTGGAGATTGATTCTGGATTTTAATATTGACTTAAAACTATCGAAACTTTAATACCTTTGCTGTGAGGATGTCTAGCACCATTGGCTCCACTGCTTCCGCCACCATTGGCTCTACCACCTCTGCAATGATTGGATCAACTGTGTCTTCCACGATTGGGTCCTCCTCTGCCCATATGTTTGGGCAAACAGGCAGTCAATCCTCTACCATGGCCCCGCTGCATATGTCGAGGACTTTGGGGCTAGCCGAGAAGCCTCTTATCTTCTCGGGCAAAGGCTTCAAGTATTGGCAAGAGAAGATGCTGTTCTACCTCACCACGGTGGGGTTTGCTGGCTTCTTGACTCAAGATAAGCCGGCGACACCAAGCGAAGAGGAGAAGAACTTTGAAGTTTGTTCCGGCTTTGATAATTGGTGCCAAGGAGATTACCTTTGTCGTAACACTGTCCTAACGTACTTGGATAGTGGTCTCTACAAGGTGTTCCGTGTTCACACGACTTCTAAAGAGTTGTGGGAGGCTCTTGGTAAGAAGTACCAAGTTGATGAGGCGAGCACTAAAATGTTCGTCGTAGCCAAATGGTTGGACTACAAGATGGTCGATTCTCGACCTGTGATGGAGCAAGTGGAAGAGTTTCAAGCTCTTGCACACGATGTTCAAGCCGAAGGGATGCCCTTGGCCGATGCGCTCTCCGTAGCGGTGATGATTGAGAAGTTGCCTCCAAGTTGGAGGGATTTTCAAAGTCACTTGAAGCACAAGCGCTCAGAAATGTCCGTGGAGACCTTGGTGTCAAAGCTTCAAGTGGAGGCTCTTGTGAGGAGTCGTGATCAAAAGGCGAAAGCTCCTATGGAGGGGAAGGCCAATTTGACCGAGCAAGGTGGTGGTCAGTCTCACAAGCGTCCTCGCCCAAATGCTAATTACAAGGGTAAGGGAAAACAAGTTGCTCAACCGTCAAAGTTTAATGGCAATTGCTACAACTGTGACAAACCTGGCCACATGGCTAAGCATTGTAAGAAGCCGAAGAGGAAGAGGGCTAAGAGCAATGTCAACAACGTCGAGAAGGACTTCGACAAGTGGGACAAGGAGGACTTCGTGGCTATGATCACCGAAGTGAATCTTGTGGCTACCCCGAAAGCTTGGTTCGTGGACACCGGTGCTACTGTTCACATCTGTGTCGACCGAGACTTGTTCTACACTTATAAAGAGGTTGATAACAAATCAATCACCGAGGCTAGTGATCGAACTTCACAAGTGGTTGGAATTGGCTCTGTGGTTCTTCAACTAACTTCGGGCGTGGAGATCACCTTGAAGGATGTGTTGCATGTCCCAACAGTCCGAAAGAATCTAATTTCTGGCATTAGGTTGACTAGAAAAGATTTTGATTTGAGTTTTCATGGTGATCATGTTGTAATTCGTAAGTGGGGAAAGACTCTTGGCAGGGGTTATGCCTGTGAGGATCTTTTCAAACTTAGTGTTAGAGCTTGTAAGCCTCCTAAGGCAGTTGCTAATAAAAATGCTTCTACTTCTGCTTACTTGCTTGAGTGCTCTGATTTATGGCATTGTAGACTTGGACATGTGAATCTAAATGCTATAAAAAGATTAGTAAATATGAATTTACTAAACATAAGCGAATACAATTCACAAGATAAGTGTGAAGTTTGTGTTGAAGCTAAAATGACAAAGTTGCCGTTTAAATCGGTAGAACGGAGCACTACACCTCTAGAGTTAATTCACACCGATTTATGTGACTTAAAATTTGTGCAAACTAGAGGTGGTAACAAGTATTTTATTACTTTTATTGATGATTGCACAAGATATTGTTATCTTTACTTGTTGAGAAGTAAAGACGAGGCTATTGAAGCTTTTAAAAACTTCAAGAATGAAGCCGAGAATCAACTTGGTTGTCGAATTAAGATTGTTCGAAGTGATAGAGGTGGAGAATATGTAGCTTCGTTTGCCGAATTATGCAACGAAAGTGGTATAATTCATCAAACGGCAGCACCTTATTCACCACAATCCAACGGCGTTGCCGAAAGGAAAAATCGAACACTTAAGGAGATGATGAATGCCTTGTTGATTAGTTTGGGATTACCCCAAAACATGTGGGGGGGAAGCTGTTTTAACAGCTAACTATATCTTGAACAAAATTCCACTCAAAGGGAAAGATGTGACTCCCTATGAGCTGTGGAAAGGAAGGAAACCTTCGTATAAATACCTCAAAGTGTGGGGGTGTTTAGCTAAGGTTGAAGTGCCTCTACCAAAACAAGTTACAATTGGACCTAAAACGGTAGATTGTATCTTTATTGGTTATGCACTTAATAGCAGTGCATATCGTTTCCTAGTGCACAAATCGGAAATACCCGATATACATGTGGGAACAACGATTGAGTCAATAAATGCTATATTCTTTGAGAATATCTATCCTAATAAGGATAAGGTTGAGTCTAACTCTAGCAAAAGAGTTGAAGACGAATCTACGAGTTTTAAACCTGTAGACGAAGCTACAAGTTCTAAACCTGTAGATGAAACCACGATTTCTAATCCGGTGTTTTATGGACCACCGAATAGGAAAAGACCTAGGTCTAAACCTGTGGATGTAGAACCGAGACGTGGAAACCGAGTTAGAAAAGTTAAAATCTATGGACCGGATTACGTTGTCTTAATGTTAGACGGCGAACTGGTGACGATCAAAGAAGCCTTATCTGGTTCGGATGCGGCTCTTTGGAAAGAAGCAATTGATATTGAAATTGATTCTATTATGCAGATGCACACTTGGTTGTTAGTGGATCTTCCACCTGGATGCAAAGCCTTAGGATGTAAGTGGATCCTAAAGAAGAAATACAAGTCTAATGGCACTATTGACAAATATAAAGCCCGACTTGTAGTTCAAGGTTTTAGACAAAGAGAAGGATATGATTACTTCGACACCTACTCACCAGTGACTAGGCTTACATCCATTAGGTTGCTTCTCGCGATTGCTGCTTTGCACAATCTTGAGATTCATCAAATGGATGTTAAGACTGCGTTTCTTAATGGTGAGTTAGAGGAGGAAATCTATATGAAGCAGCCGGAAGGGTTTGTAGTACTTGGGCAAGAACATAAGGTCTGCAAACTTCAACGGTCTTTATATGGGTTGAAGCAAGCACCGCTTCAATGGCATTTGAAATTTGACAAAGTAATGTTGTCAAATGGTTTTGGAATCAACGAGTGTGATAAATGTGTCTACATTAAGGAGTCTAATAACGATTATGTTATAGTCTGTCTTTATGTAGATGACATGTTGATCATGGGGAGTAATTCTCGTGTGATTCAAGAAATGAAACAAATGCTAAATAGAAACTTTAGCATGAAAGATATGGGCTTAGCTGATGTGATTCTTGGAATTAAGATTCTAAGAACACCTAATGGAATTTCTATAACACAATCTCACTATGTAGAGAAAGTGTTAAAGAAATTTAACGCGTATGACAAACCAATAGCTAAGACGCCTTGGGAACCCGGTGTACACTTGAGTGTACATAAGGGAGAGCCTGTTGATGCAACAGAATATGCTAAGATCATTGGGAGTTTGATGTATTTAACAAACTGTACCCGTCCTGATATAGCATGCTCGGTGAATAAATTGAGTAGTTTTACGGCTAATCCAAGTGTGGAACATTGGAAAGCCCTTGAACGAGTTCTGAGATATTTAAAATAAACTCAGAATTTTGCAATCCACTATACTAGAGAACCCCATGTACTTGAAGGGTACTGTGATGCAAATTGGATATCTGAATCAAAAGACTCGTTTTCAACGAGCGGTTATGTATTCACTGTGGGGGGTGGTGTTGTATCTTGGAAATCCAAGAAACAAAGTTGTATTGCTAGGTCCACAATGGAATCTGAGTTCATAGCTTTGGATAAAGCTGGTGAAGAAGCCGAGTGGCTTAAAAATTTCCTTGAGGATATTCCTTGTTGGACGAAACCTGTGTCTTCAGTGTTAATACACTGCGATAGTCAGTCAGCTATCGGATGAGCACAAAATCATGTGTATAACGGTAAATCTCGACATATTCGTCGACGACACAATACCGTGAGACATTTGATTACTAATGGAGTTATCTCAGTTGACTATGTAAGGTCAATAGATAATTTAGCAGATCCACTAACTAAGAGTATTAATCGAGATCAAATGTATAAACTGTTAGAGGGAATGGGTTTAAAATCCACGACTTAAGGATGATTATAGTGGTAACCCAACCATGATGACTGGAGGATCCCAAGAACTTGGTTCAATGGGAAAACTAAGCTATAAGAGTCCGAGAGGTAAACACTCGAACTTACCTATTCTCTGTAGAACAGTGAGTGTTTGAAAACCTGCATGTGGGGTGAGGTTAAGTCTTTGACTTTTAATGATTCTTGGATACCTCGAAGAGGATAAGTATAGCAGGATACTTGAGAATAAGGATCACCTATGTAAGTGTGAAGTGTGGTCGCTTCAAAAGATGTACTTATGAATCCAAAGGGTGTTCCAGGGCCAGTAATGGACACAAACGTGAGAACGAATGAGGGTTGAGACAATATTGTGTCAATATTGTTGTCTCAGTATACACTAAGGAGGGCTAGAAGGTGTAATAAGTCCACTAGGCCACCAGTATACTCGATGATATTGACTATGGTAGGTTCAAGGCCACAAGCCACCTTTCCAAATGCAATAGTGTTTCTTAAAAGGACTGAGCTAAGCGTCTGCATACATTTGCATATGGCTTTCTTACTCATGTGGGGGATTGTTGGAAATAATGGTTTGTAAATCATTATTTATGGCGGTTTATTATTTAATTATTAAGAATTAAATAATGAAGGATTATTTTACTTGTCGAGTAAATAATCGGAATATATTTATGTTCTTAAAACCATTATTTGGTGAGTAAGAAATGATATATTTGAATTATGTGTTGGAGAATTTGTTGTAGACAAATTCGTATATTGAATAAACGAGCTCGGATTCGAGTCGTGGGCTTTCAAGTTGGGCTTGATTCTTGAATTTGGAATTGGGTTAAGTGATTTGTTATAAATTAATTAAACCATTTGTAATGGTTAATTAATTAAAGTTGTTGGCTCAGATTGGCCATGTGAATTCGGTCATATCAATTCTTCAACATATAATATATTAAACATTAAGTATGTTTACAATTGAAATGCCAAAAGTTGGTTTATCAACGGAGTGAAACCGCCGAGTTATAACCTATTATGTTGATCGTGGAAATGAGGTGGATAACGCCTATTAGAGGTGAAACGGACGATTCAATATAATTTGCCATGAAGGCACATTTAGTTGTAATAAGTCTCCCCACGGGTGGAATGCCTATAAATAGGATTGCATTTCCATTGTTTTGGACACTTGAAAAAATCCGCACTCTTTCTTTGCATTCTTAAAATTCATATAATAAAGCTCAAGTTCTTGATTCTCGTTTAGTTCGCCGGAGTTCGCCGGAATGGTGGTGCTACATCCGTCGAGACGAAGCCGTTTTACCTTTGGGGAAGGATCGCCAAACCGAGAGCATTACCGGGGCAAATTTCTTCTTGCGGGCAGAGATTCTATCTCGACTCGGCTACATATTTTTGAGTTTGTTTCTATTTCGTGTAATTTTAGTTTATTGTTTTGTTGTTCTAATCTTTTTATTTCTAGTCCAGATTTTCCTATTATTTCTGTTGTAAAAGTTTGAACGAGCACCCGGGTTTTTAACAGGAGGTGCCCCAGGTGTTGGTTCAGTGGGATGCAGGTGATAAATCGGCTGCTACTTGGGAAGATTCAAAATTTATCCAATGCCAATTTCCCAATTTCGATCCTTGGGGACAAGGATCTGCTGATGGAGGGAGCATTGTCATGAACATAGAGTTGAATAAGGGAGAGGAGAAGGAGTTAAGGGTTAGTGATACGAAGAATAAGGGAGAAGTAGTAGCAGTTGGGGCCGGAAAACTGATGCACGGGGAGTTAGGGATTTATAATATGAAGAATAAGGGAGAGGTAGTACCGGCTGGGACCGGAAAACTAATGAACGGAGATGAAAAACAGATGTTGGTTGAGAATATGGAGAATAAGGGAGATGTAAGGTTGGCTGGGTTCGGTGTCGAAGTAGGAGGCGGAGTTGAGAAAGATCGAATCTTGATGGGTTTTGATGGGGAAGAAGACATAGTTGACCAGCAAGGTATTGAGGAGAAGGAAAGAGTTGTCGATCACACGCGTGGCTGAAGATCTGCTGAAGCACGTGTCACGAGATGGAGGCTGCTTAGAATAGAAATCACGCTTTCTTTATTTACCTGATGAGAACATGTTTTCATTAACTAGCTTATGTTATCTAGTTTATTTTTAATTTCCAAAAAGATGTTGAAGCATCCGTACGTATTGGGGATCATTTATATAGTCCTTGCTTGTATGTTTTCAACCCTAGTAATGAATTATCTAATTTCTCCTGTCTCGCCTCCCTATCTCATCTAATCTCTCAATCTCTTCTTTTCTTCTTCTTCTTCTTCTTTCTAATTCTCTCAAGATCACATTTTTATATCATCAAAGCTTTAAACTGTTACATCCAACCATAATAGATATATAAATCTGTTACAAAAAGTTGTCTATGTCAAACGTCATTAAATTTCCTCATTTTCCTGATTAACACATCTCTCTCTCACAGTTTATCATTCTAGTTGTCTCCAAAAATTAAAAATAATTAATCAAATGTAATTCTATGAAATCAACCCTCAAATCTCTCTCCCCATCTGTCGGCTCCCTTTTAATTCTCGCAATCGCCACCGCCATCCCATTCTCTTCCAGCAGTCCCTCAAATCTTTCTCATCCACCCCCCTTAATTTCTCATTTAATCTTCAATAGTAGGTGATGAATGGAGATAAATGTGTTGATGTGAAGAAAGAGAAGATAGATAGGCAAAGAAAAAAAAATGGAAATCTGCACAAGACTAGTTTAGTCATCGGGGTGATGGTCAGACTCACACTTATGAGATTAACGGTATTAATATTGGGCCAATGCAAAGTTGGATTAAGTCTTGGGCCTTTAATCTTGCCATCCGACTCCAAACACAAAAAAAAAAAGGTAATATGGCCATAGTCATGGCTCGCCGTAGCAACTGAACGCCCCCGTAATTGTTAGTATGTTGTTGTCTTTCTGTTTAGATAATAAACTTGTATTGAATCAAGCTTAAAATTTTATGGTCATCCCATGAAAGTTATTGTTGCGTTTGGAAGTTAGAGAAAATGTAATGGGTAGCGTGAATTACTAGAAGAATTGTTTAAATATGGTGTTGATAAATGCGGTTTTTGCAAGCTTGAATGCGACAGGAGCGAGATTAATGATTTTTTGTTATGCTCATGGAGTTTTGGTTGAGAGAGGGCATTTTGTTTTCAAGACTGCATGAGTGGATGAAAGAAAAGCAATGGCCTTGAGTGAAGCTCCATCATGGATCAAGCAAGGAGGATTGAGCAAGGTCGGTTTTCGACAACAAGACTTGTTTATGATGCCATCAATGCTCGCACGTATTGTTATTTAGAGTTGTGGGTTGTGGGTTGTGGGTTGTGGTGTTTACTTGTTGTCAGATTTTGGATATTAGTCGCGATTTTGTATTGTACATGTTAGTCAGGGGGCAATTTGTTGGCTCATAAACTAAATTTATAAGGATTTTTCGTTTGCCCATGTTTAGAATGAACAACCGAATGTTGTGGTGGGTTATCTTTTTTTTACACATATTTGTATGTAAATTAAAATTATTATTATTATTATTATTATTATTATTATTATTATTATTATTATTATTATTATTATTATTATGTTACTATTGTATTATTTTATTTTATCCACTAATTATGTGTATCAGTGTATGTGTAAGTGGACAAAATTTGTTTACTTATAAGCCCAATAGATGTATAGTTTAGCCTGCTTAGCTGGACATGTGAGACACGTCGACCCAATACAAAATAACTATAATTATTGGGCCTATGGCTATGAAGCCCACATCCGGATACGGGGGTGTCCAAGACTACCCATACACGTCAACACGACTAGTAGTTAGGGTTTGTCATTTGAATACACTACTCAATCAAGGGATTTTCCACCCATGAGAATCACAACTTACTAGAAGGTGGAGGATAGCGAATAAGCGGACGAGTCAAGTATGGGGAAACCATAGGCAGGTAAAGATGTCCTATAAATACAAGACTTACTAGGTTACAAAGGACATCCAATCACTCGCACTCAACTCCCTCTCTCGAATTCTCTACTTTCCTCTCTGCAATATCCGCATCCATCACTCTCACGATTCCTATCACCACGCCGTCGGACTCATGCAATATACCCTCCGCTCCGGCATCACCCGTTGGCCTAATGCTCAAACTCTTTGCTCATCTCAATCACCATCTACACGATATCCCAGACGTCCAAGAAATCCTAGTATCTCGTTGCACTTTCATTGCCTCATATATTTCATCACTTACATGACACTCCGGACGCTCCGATCATCCATGAACTACTATCTCTTTCATTATTCATTTACTTTATATTCTATCAAATTACTGGTTATTCCGATTAACTAATTTGAGCGTTGGAGGTCATTCGGCCGACTTCTCCACCGGTGTCCGTCGAACTCCTATATGTGTTACTTGTAAATAGGTTGTTTGTGCCCCGTTATCCATGACGTCCACGACTTCCAAATAGTATAATTTATCCCCTACGACATGTATAACAATAATGGTGATATCATAATGTTAGACTGCCACTTTGTAATCATACATCTATCTAACTATAACATTAATATTAAAAATTACTTAAAAAATCATCGTATATATGAAACTTATAATTTCACAACGGAGGCTTCAATTACTGTCAACTAAATTATGAATATACTAAATAAAACTAGTAATTATTATGATATAAAAAACATAAACAGTACAAATAAATCTTAAGATGATTATTTTATTTACTATCAAGTAATTGCTATGCGATTAACATACATATTACTCCTTGTTAAATTTTAGTTAGTGGAATTATTCCATCAAGTGCAAGAACATGTCCAAAATGCATGATCTATCTGAAAGAATAAAGTGAGAATATGTCCAAGGATAGGATGAGAAAATTATTCATGATTGATAGTGAAACTATTTCTCCCATAATAAAAGTGAGATTATTTATAGAAATATTTTGAGTGGTATATACTACACACACAATATTCTATTTTTATGTTTGTTAAAAAAAAAATTATTTTTTAAATGGATGGTACCGTGAAAAGGAATGAGTAAAAAGATAAATAAAAGGTTTTTACGAAAGAAAGGAAAAAAGATACATAAAAAGATATAGTGGAGACCGGAGAGTTGTCATTTATGAAACATATAAATTATGATTTCGCTCAATTCATGATATAAAGAGAGGGACACCAAAAATAATATTCTCGTTTCTCACAAAAGTATACTGCTAGTTGGTATAGTCAATTAGGTCAAGAAAGAGAATAAAATCTTTAATTTCTTACCTTTTGTTTGGACCAATAAGATTTTGGTAAAAGCTAAATATTCATGTG